>CM050522.1:11098754-12315421 GCA_027563665.1 Antrozous pallidus
GGAAGTCTGATTCCAGATGTGTCACCCAAGAATCATCCTCTTGCAATCTGGGACCTTTTGAGGGATGTCGGAGAGCCAGTTTCGGCCCAATTCCTGCAGGCCAGGCCAAGGAACCTTACTTATCAAAGGGACCCCACTCACTTGGCAGACATCCTTTGAGCCATTCCTTCAGGTGCAGCCGGCCAGGAAGGGCCTATGGGAGGTTGGTTCCAGGGTACATCTGGCCCATCTTACCACCCTCTAATAATTTCCTTTCAATGTGCATGAATCTGTGCACTGGAGCACTAGTAGAAATATAAAAACTTTATTTGTTAGATAACAGTGGCCATGTGAGTCTACTGTGTTCTGCCTCCTTCATTGAGCTTTTTAGGTGGTTAATTAATTGTTATACAATGACCAATTTAGAGGCATCATGAGAGCCAACACTGATTTGAACACTTAATTCAAGTGACACATACTCTCTGGTGTCTCGGTAGATCAATTTAATGAGAAAGATATTGGTTTTCTTAATTACTTAACTGTGGGAACCCCTTTTCACGTCCTGGGTGATTCAGGGTCCCTGGTTCAGGGTTCGGGTTTCTGGAGGAGGCAGCATACAGATGAATAAAGAGACTCAGAAAAATAGTAATTTGGAAAATGGGGGGCCAGGCGGTAGTTCAACTCTAGTGGAAGAACTCCCGCTTGCTCTGGCTTTACCACTCCTTTGATTAAGATTAAAATCATAAGATACAGCTGTATCCTCCAGGCCAGAAACACTAGTAAAAGTCAATCAGTAGATCTTCTTAGGACTAATAAGTGGGGGCTGCTTCAACCATCAACATCCCAGTAACCAGCTCCAACCCCTCAGAGCAACAAGGTTGACCAGCTCTCCAAACTCCCTGTCCACAACTCTCTATCATTAAAATAGTGATTGGCTTCCAGCACTTAACAACAACAAAAACATATAAGACTCATAATGTAAAAATGGCATGCTAGAAAAAATGTTGTGAAACATGAGTGTGAAGAAGATGAGATAAATTCTGACAACTCTGCCTAGAAAGATGCAATGGATGGGTCAGCTATCAGGTAGATCTTGAAAAAAATAAATAAAATTGATGTTTAGTTTATTCTTAATATTTAGAATGATATTAAGTCTTTCATTTAAAGAACTAATGTCTGTTTCAGATACAACAAATGCAATGGCCAAAAATTTTGATATTAGATGATATACAGGAGAATGTAGTAAAGGAAGAGGTGGGTTATATTTCAACCCACAGTTAATACACATCGGTCATTGGAATCAACTCTTCAAAATTCAACAAAGCCACAATGATCCACACATTAAAATTAACAAACTCTCTGCTTTGATGGCTTTTGAAAAATCATTAAATGCATAAATTTGAATTTCATTGGCAAACAAATAAAATCATGCAGTTTTATTAACACTACACATATTATTAAGACTAACCAATTTGCGTTGTAAGTATGAAAATCTAAGATACTGACATGTATATCTTGCAGGCTGCTGTACAATCAACAATTCAATACTTTAGGGCAGCTTCCACGTGGGCAGTTCCTTTACTGCTTCATTAATATAATTGGAACTAGGACTTATTTATCTCTAGCCAAATGATTTCAAAGGGCCTGATTATTTTGTGAAACCCTTGGAACAGCATTTCAAAGCAGAAGAGGGATGTGCTTGAAGAACACAACCACTGATGCAGTTGAAATTCCTTCCAAAAAAGAAAATTAAAATTTGACACTAACAAGGTGGTTGCTGAAACCCCACTTTTTCTAATTAGTGTCCATTTTTTTGTTTCTTTTAATTCAATATCAAAAGCCATGAGAAATAGGGCCTAGTAGATGAAGCATGGCACAATATGTAAAGTGGCAGAAAGGTATTTTATTAAAAGCTTGTAGATGAAAAAGGGGCTCTATAATAAATCTGACCTAAAGTAACTTCACAAGGAGATCTGTTTGCAAATTTCAAACTGGAAAGATCCTGGCAGGCCATCATGCCTCAGGAATATAGAAAGATTTATCTTTGCCTTAAGCAAGCCCGGTCCTTGTGCATCTTTGATAGGACACCTTTGAAATACCTGCTTAATTCTTTTTTCTTAAACTCTAGGGAGAGTAACCACACTCAAGGGAGCACCTAATCTTGTAAACTATCCTATACTCTTTCACCTTCCCTAAGCTCCCTCCTTAATTCTAAATGTGCACAAGAAACTGTACAACTGTTGTTCACCTGAACATTCGAGGTCTTGCTTCTGGCATTTTGTCAATTTGGCACAAATAAACTCATAAAAATTCTCTACAGGTTTGAACTTTTCTTATATCAACAGTTTACACGTCAATTAAAGTTCTGTGTTATGAATATACAACTATAACTACTTCAACCTTGATTTGAAATCTGGGTTTATTTCAAAGAAAAGTATAATAGATGATGCTTAATGTTCAATAGATGCTCTAAAAAGTGTTTACAAGCTAGTATATTAATTTCAATCCTTGACTCTTTCACTCATTATAATACTTACTAGAAGCCCGATGCACAAAGATTCGTGCTAGAATGGGCTTTCCTTTCCCTGGCTGCCAATACTGCCTTTCCATTCTGGCCCAGCTCTTTCAGCTCAGGCCTGGTAGCAACCTCTTTCCATTCCAGCCTTGCCTTTCCATGCTGTCCAGAGACCCTGAGAGACCTGGGGTTGGGGCAAGTGTCCCGCCCCCATCACTCAGCCCCTGTGTATGCAAAGTAACCACCATCTTTGTTGGGTTAATTTGAATATCACTCCTGATTGGCTGGTAGCAAAACAGAGGTATGGTCAATTTACATGTTTGTCTATTATTAGGTAAGATTGAATCATACCATATACCAAAGATTATTGTGATAGGAACGATGGTAACAACTTCAATCTGTTTCTTTCAAGTTTTTCTACTTTGTGTTTCTCTGAAATATATTTAAAATAGTGTGTATTTGTGCAGAAACTTTGAGATCACTGATAGTTGCCTCATTGTGTTTTACCTTCTTTATAGTATACCTTTTTATAGATACTGTTATTTACTTAATCAGTCTTTTTCAAATGCTATTTCAAAAATTTTTTTTTTAAAGTTTAACTATATTACTTAAATATAGCCAAATTTTGAACAGCAGAATCTTGAATAAGAACGAATAAGTAAGATACTTAAACTTTGTTGAATAAGTTTCTTTATTTTTTAATTAAAGATACCTACTTAAGTTACTTTATAAATTAGCTTTTAAAAATATAGTCAAGGTCTCAAAAAAAATTAAGTTACATTGAGAAGCCAATGTTTTTATAAGTAATTGAATTTAAGTAAAATCTAAGAAACATTAGAAGCCACCATTTACTGCCTAACCTTATACCCACCTGCAATCTTTTTTTTTTTTAAATATATTTTATTGATTTTTTACAGAGCGGAAGGGAGAGGGATAGAAAGTTGGAAACATCGATGAGAGAGAGAGACATCGATCAGCTGCCTCTTGCACGCCCCCCACCGGGGATGTGCCCGCAGCCAAAGTACATGCCCTTGCCGGAATCGAACCCAGGACCCTTCAGTCCGCAGTCCGACGCTCTACCCACTGAGCCAAACCGGTCTCGGCCCCACCTGCAATCTTAATTAAGCTATAGGTAAGGCAACATTTGTGGCTTGTGAATAAAACATTTAGTAAATTTTGCTTTGCTTTTAAATGGAGATATCTACTTTAATTACCTAAATAAATTAGCTTGTTAAATTATAGTCAAGTTTTTCAGCTAAATGAAAAGCCAATATTTTTATAAACAATTCCAAGAAGGCAAAAAACACACCTACTCTTACTACTTGCTCATGGTAAAAATATATCTTAAGACCTTGTCTATACATAAAGAAATTGACAGCCAGTTTGAAAATTAAATTGCCATGGCCTAGAGCAAAGAATATTCTTACATGATATTACTCTACAATGTCATTATAATTTTTGATATTTTAGAGCAGCATATTGTACATTTATTCCAAAATAAATTTACAAACTAAATCTTTGAATGTTTTGCAGCAATTTAAAAAGGACTTCTTGAATAGGCACTTGAACATTCTATGTTGGCCCTTTAGCCAAGAAGGGACCCTTTTCTCACAATCTAATTGCCCACAGCTGGTGCCTGAGTTTTCTGTTCACGCTGAGGTTGAAGCCTCGTGGTGGCTGGTACCAGGGATGTCTCTAGCCCAATAGTATGAACAGGGCCCTGCCTGGAGAAAACACCTGGGTTCCCCAAGATATGTGATCAAGTGCCGGGCCCTGCCAGCAGGCGAGGAAATCCCAAGGCAAGCACTGGGCATGGAGGCTATGGGAGCATAGGCTACAAAGGAGACAGAATTGAACCTCACATCACCCTGCTTGGCCCCAGAGGATGGCTGGTTAGCCAGAGAAGGGTAAGATTCCTCATAGGAGGAACAATCTAAGACAGGCACAGTCGCAGAGGGGCCATCAGGAGAGAACATGGGGGCCAACAGAGGTGGGGCATAGAACCTCACCCCCCCAGCATCATAGGGGCTTGAACACTCACCCCTTCTGAGGGAGGTCTCTTGCCCCATGTCTGCTTCACTTCCCACGCCCAGCCCATATCGGGACCCAGGTAACAGACAAAGACTTGGCCCAGCCCAGATTGGGACCGAGGCAACAAACAGAAACTTGGCTAACAGCAGCTACTCTATATCTAGCACCAGGAATACTCAGGGTCTACTCAAGAATACAAACAATCCTTTCCATTAATATTTAGAGCATAAACTAAGATTGTTATTGGAGTATTAATTTTAACAGTAAATTGGCTAAATGAAATAAGTAAATATTTAAAAAAATTGTACTGGACAAAAGGCTGTTCTAAAAATATTAAGTAAAATTTTATTAATAGTTCATCTTATACTAAAATTGCTTGCCATGCAATGAACCTAAAGCAGTCATATTTTTGTATCAAGACTGCATTATAAAATTACCAAAAGGCTCCATTAATTCAAGGAATAATAGGATAATATCATGTAGGGGAAAATATCCTGTAAGTAATTTACATCTGTTAGATTTACAAATAAAAATTAAATTTTTATTTGTAAATCTAACAGCAAGACATCCTTGAAAAAACACACATGATGTCTAAATAAGCCAGAGAAAAATCGTTTAGGCAAAAATAAATAAGATCCCTGAAATATTAAGTAAAAGTTTTATTGATAGTTCATCATATAATAAAATTGCTAAATATGCTATGAATCCAAAGCAATCAGCAGCTATGCATTCCTGCAGGTTGCCCAGGACCAACAGCAAGGAAGGTCGGTGTGCGCTTCCAGACCATGTGCGTGCACCCTTCTACATAGACGTCAATGTTTGATATTTTGTGTTCTACCAGGAGCCGTGACTTGGGGGACTTTCCTTATTTCTGACACATTTAAAAGAGATATTTCACCTCAGGCATTAACCATTTTTACAGATGGATCCAGTTATGGAAAGGCTGGATCTACTGCAGCAGGAGAACAAAAATCCCTCAAACCCCTTATATTTCAGTAAAAATACAAGTTCTTATTTCTTATGCCTTAACAGATTTTATTATGGAGACTATCAACCTATAATAATAGTGCTGATATGGTAAGTATGGCAAAAAAAAAAATTAAAATAGCTACTATAGGGCACACTAATTCAGAGGAACTTTTCAATTATTTTTAGCTTTTTAAATGTTATTTGAGAATAATAATTTCCATCTTTTATTGAAACCAATGTCCTCAGTATATTATCCACCTCCCTATGCCAACTTTAGGGATAAATCCCCCGAGGACTTTCAAATCTGGCAATATGGATATAGCCAATTGTACTCTTAAAATCAATTATTAAAGAAAAAGGGGGAGATGGATGTTATGTGTCACCTCAGAACAAGCTCAGTCATGCTATTTATATTTTTCTAAAAAATTTGAATTGTGATGCAGAGGTTGTACAGCAGCCAAAAGGCATCAGGCCTCCTGTACAACAGCCTCCACTGAGTTAGCTAGGAGGAAGGAAGCACAAACCACACAAAAGTTTTATCAGATTCGGTAATAATGTGGGGAAGAGGTTGTGTTTCATATCTTTCCAGAAGGAGCAGTGCAGCCAATTTAGGTGCCAGAGCGTGAAGTGCACCATGACAATGGACCCAGAGAAGCTCCTTGTCCCTTCACTCAAAAGAACTGTTGCCTTCATGACAGCAAAGAAGAGGAAGAAGAAAACTGACAACTACGGAGGGACTGAGGTGCCAATATGGGGTCAGCTGAAGAAATTAATGACTAAAGTGCAGCAGATTTTAGAAAAGCAAGAAGTTGAAGCTACTTCTTCAACTATGTTCCTGCTCATTCTAGCAACTGACACCTGTCAGTCTTCTGCAAAGTCTTGCCCAGCCAAGTCCAAGGACTCTGAGTAAATATAGGACAGCAGCAAAAGAAACCTTTTCATTTAGTAGCTAAAAAATGTTAACATGTCTAGTTTTGAATTTCTCTTATTATTGAATTGCATTAGCATTGTTTTGTTATTATTTAATAACCAGAGTTTTGCTCTTGACTTTCAAGTTTTAAAATTATAACATGTATGCAGTTTAGTTTTTGCATTGGCATTGTTTGCAGTTGTTTTAATTTACAGCATTATTCTTGATGTTTAAATTTTACTTTTATTATAGTAGCTTAAAAACTAAAAAGGGTGAGATGTGGGGGGCGGCCCCAGGCAAGACACCGTGAGCATTCTCTAAATCTTTGTGCTGGCTGAATTCAAGGCTCCTGGAAAAAACAGGTCTTGAAAAACATATTCAGCAATGTTATCAACTTGGCTTACTTTGCCTCAGGTGTCGGGGAGAGGGCCTTGAATGGGTGAATGAATAGGGCCTGGGCTCACCGAAACTCCTTTGATCCTAATGTTGGAGAATCCCCTTTGTATTGTGGAATATAAATAAATGCAGCTTCATGGGCTCAGGGCACGTGGCTGTTTCTCCATGAGAGGGAGAACAGATGTCTACCTAGCCCCAGCTTTTTAATCCTACTTCTGTGTCTTCTCTTTTATATTTCATTTTTCTTCATCCTCAGCTCCTCCACTCAGAAACTGAACCCAGTCTCTCTCCACGCTGGACGTGGGAGAGAGAGAGGGAAAAACACCCCCGATAATTGCAGGCAATGGGAAAGGAAAGGAAATTCTTCAATTTGAAAAAACGGAAGGAAATAAAAAGGCTTTAAAATAGATCCAAATAAAAATGTATAACCAGATACATAAGAAAACATTTTGCTGAATCTGTCAACCTAAGGGCATATGTCCCCAGACAATGTGCCTATACTTCTATTAATGATGCTATAGACTAAACTATGCCCCCTCCTCAAATTCATATGTTGAAATCCTAATCTCCTATAGTATGGTATTTAGAGATGGGGCTTTGGGACGGTAATTTGGTTTAGATGTGTTTATGAGGGTGAGACCATTGTGATGGGATTGGTGCTCTTGGAAGAAAAGATACCAGAGACCTCTGCCCTCCCTTCCATCTCTCCCTTCTCCTTCAATTTCCCCAACCCCTCAGACATGTGAGGGCACAGTAGAAAGGTGTCTGGCTCCCAGCTAGGAAGAGACCTCTCACCAGAAACTGACCATCTGGCATCTGATCTCACACTCCCTCCCACAAGAGCTGTGAGAAAATGAATTACTGTTTTACAAATCACCCAGCCAGTGTTTGTTATGGCAGCCCAAGCTGAAAAAGACAGAAGACCCTCTCCTCTACCAGCCCTGCGACTCCCAAACAGTCTTGCCTGTCTATTCCTTTCTCTTTTTACAACACCATTTTTTTCTTTTTCTATTGAATCACTCTAATGAGAAAACACATTGAGAAAAGTATTTATTCATATCAAATCAATCTTTGGTTTCTGTCCTTTTTTTTTCTTTTTTGCTATTATTGAAAGCAAATATCACACAAAAACTAATCAATATTTGCTGATTCCAATTTTTCAACTCCAGTTTTATTCTCTACCCACTGTGATCAAGCTTCTGTCTCTGTGAGTGGACGGAAACAGCTCATGAAAGAGAACAGTCACTTTCACATTGCAAAATACCAGTGATTTGATTTTACTCAGTTTCTCAGTAGTGTTCAGAGACAGTTGATCAGTCCCTATGTTAAAACAAAGAGACAAGTAAGTAAATTAAAAACATCTCATCTTAGCTACTAGGATGTTATATATTCATGTTGTTTCCTCGGCTTTTTGCTGTCCTTTTTCAGTCTCTTTTGCTGGATTCTACTGTATCTTTCCTTTTCTTTAAATGCTGGAGTGTTCCCAAACTTCTGCCAATGAAACTTTTCTCCTTTCAGGTATACATCTTCACTGGGTGATCCCATCTAGTTCTACCACTTAAAATGGGAAAGAGAAAAGCACACAGAGAATCAGAGGAGCTACAAAGCCTAAGGTACAAAGACATGCACGCAGAGAGGTCGAGCAGGTGGATGCCTGGCTGGCTTTCTCTAGCAGGAAGAAGACAAAAGCTCCTGACTGCACTGAACCGCAGTTCCAACTGCACTGAACCCCAGTCCTGGGTAAGAGACCCTGGGGATTCAGGATGGTATGGGGGAATCGGGACTGTCAGGCGGAAATTCAGGGGCCCCACAGAAGGCAGAGGCCTGGAGGGGCACACGCAAGTGCATGCAGAGAGGACTGACTGTTGAGTGCACTGCTGGCTTTCTCTAGCGGGAAGGAGACAAAAGTCTCCAACTGCATTGAACACCAGTTCCAACTGTGCTGAACACCAATTTTGGGTGAGAATCTGAGAATCCAGATTAATTGGGGGAGAAACTGGATTGTCTGGCAGCAGGTGAAACTCGAGGGTGGCTCTCTCTCAGAGGTGCTTGCAGCAATTACTACAAGACACTGAGACCCAGGGGTCTCTTAGCACAAGGACTGATGGGAAGCTAAGCCTATCTGCTCAGCCCTGAGACTCTGCCCCATCCAAGCTGAGCACAGAGGCTTTTGCAATTTTGCAAGACTTGTCCCATAAGTCTGTCTCCAATATGAAAGCTCTCCCAGCATAGACACAACTGATCCTCACAGCCAATTTTCATGGAGGGCAATTTCTCCCAGTGATACCAATAACAATCAAGACTTAACCACAACAAGGCTGTAAACACAGTCCACAAAGGAGTGCACCAAGAGTGTCCACCTCAGTTAACTGGTAAGGCCAAGACACTGGGCCTTTTAGGACACCTAGCAACAAAGCTAATCGACCAACTCAGAGAAGCAGTGAAAATGCAAAGAAACAGATCACAGGTGAAATAAATGGAGGGAAGCAAATGACTGGACATAGAGTTAAAAACCACAGTTATAAGATTTTTCAAGAATTTCCTGGAAAAGGCTGATAAATTTAGCAAGATCCTCAAGGATATGAAAAAGAACCAACTAGAAATTAAACATACATTGACTAAAATAAAAAATATTATACAAAGATCCAATAGCAGACTAGAGGAACACAAGAATCAAGTCAAAGAATTGAAATACAAAGAAGCAAAAAACATTCAACCAGAAAAGCCCAAAACAAAAAGAATCCCAATATTTGAAGATAGTGTAAGACAGGCTTCTTACACTAATAAGCATACCAATATCCAAATTATGGGGGTGCCAGAAGAAGAGAGAGAGCAAGATACTGAAAACCAATTTGAAGAAATAATGACTGAAAACTTCCCCCACCTGGTGAAAAAGAAGTCCAGGAAGGTCAGAGAACCCCAAACAAAAAGAATCCAAAGAGGACCACACCAAGACACATCATAATTAAATTGCCAAGAGAAAAGACAAAGAGAGAATATTAAAATCAGCAAGAGAAAAACAGTTAATTATCTACAAGGAAGCACCCATACGACTGTCAGCTGATTTCTCAATAGAAAACATGCAGGCCAGATGGGAGTGGCAAGAAATATTCAAAGTGTTGAATAGCAAGAGCCTACAACTAAGATTACTCTATCCAGCAAAGTTATCATTCAGAATTGAAGGTCAGATAAAGAACTTCACAGATAAGAAGAAGCCAAAAGAATTCATCACCACAAACCAGTATTATATGAAATTCTGAAAGGTATCCTTTAAGAAGAGGAGGAAGAAGAAAAAGGTAAAGATAAAAATTATGAACAACAAATGCATATCTATCAACAAGTGAATCTAAAAATCAAGTGAATTAAAAATCTCATGAACATAATAAACTGGTGAAAATAGTAGATTCAGTGGCAAAGAAAAGGAGTGGACTGCCAATTCTTGGGGGGGAAAGGATGTGTGTGGAGAATGTCGGAAGAGATCGAACAAAAATCATACACCTATTGATGAGGACAGGGGGGCAGATGGTGTGGTAGGAACTGAGTGGAGGGGAGCTATGGAGAAAAAAAAGAGGAACAATTGTAATAATCTGATCAATAAAGATTTATTAAATTTTAAAAAAAATAAATAAAACTCCAGGGGAAAAAATGCAATCCTTATCATGTTTTATTAATCACAATGTGGCCTTATCCACAGGCAATGTCTAAATTCATCACCTGCCTCTTTAAGTCTTGCTTTATGATATCTAACACACTGACCACATTTTTTAATATATAAATCAAGCTCACTCTGTCCCCATAACATTCTATTTACATCAAACTAGAAACTAATTCCTGACTTGATTTATATCATCACTTGAAAATTTCCTAAGAAAAGACTGCTCTCACCATTTTATCTACAGGGGCACAACCCTGGATTAATTCTCTTAACTTGCTTTTCTTTTTAAATTTTAAATTAAATTTGTTGTGGTGACAATGGTTATAAAATTATATAAGTTTCAACAATACAATTTTATAATGCATCTACTGCATATTGCACTGTGTGCCCACCACACAAAATCAAATCTCTTTTCAATTCTTTATGTATTATTAATCTATGAAAGGGCAGAGCAGGACTGCAAAGACAGCTCCCATTTTGGACTGTGTGACTTGGCAGCCACCATGTAGGCCACATGATATGTAAATTTACCTGGGGACTGCCATCTTGAAATCACAAAGACTAACCCCTACCTTTGAATTAGCCAATCATGAAAGATTGTGCATTTGAGCTCCAATCAAGAGCAAAGGACAGAACAGGTCACGTGCGTTAAGGATTATTTGTGTCACCAGCTCCAGCCATCACCCAACCAGTTGGAATCGGCCAACTCAGTGGTCTGCATCTGGCCCCACCTCTCTATAAAATCACCATGTTTTGGGGTATTTTTCCTCTTTTGCATCTTGCTGCTGCATCAGTGGAGGCAGAGGGCCGAGCCCTGACTTGTAATAAAGGCTCTATGCTATTGCATTGGACTCGGCACCCCGGTGGTCTTTGGGGATCATGAAATCTGGGCATAACATTTGGGGGCTTGTCCGGGATCCCCAAGTCCCACGAGGAACCCTGACCCAGAGAGCCTGACTGATCACGGTAGGTGTTTGTTTGTTTGTGTTCTGTTCTGTGTGGAGGACTTGGAAGAGGTTCCGATCCTCCTGTCTGGAGGGACATGGAATCCCCTCACAAATCTGAGATGAGGCGTGTAGCTCCCGCTGG
Organism: Antrozous pallidus; assembly: GCA_027563665.1. Lineage (NCBI taxonomy): Eukaryota > Metazoa > Chordata > Mammalia > Chiroptera > Vespertilionidae > Antrozous > Antrozous pallidus. The sequence goes on from CM050522.1 coordinate 11,110,299, forward strand.
TCAGCATGAGGCCATCTTCTGGAGGGACATGGAATCCCCTCATAAATCTGAGCTAGCTTTTGGGTTTGCTTCCATGAAGTTGGAAGACAGTTTATGGTTTTTTTTTGTGGGCCCTCGTTTGTCTGTGTTTTTCTGTTTTATTCTGTGGTCTTATTGGATGGACATTATGGGACAGACTCGACTACTCCTTTAAGTATTATGATTGGTCATTTCAAAAGAGATTAGAGAAAGACCCAATGGCCTCAGTGTGGAGGTCCAGAAGGGCAAGTATACCTATTCTTGCTTTGCAGGAGGAGGAGTAGAACTAATTTTTCCTCCCCTGTATCAGTCCTGCTCCAAGAGTGGAGGGTGGAGGGGTTAAGCCCGCCCTGCTCAGAGAGAGCAGCCTGCCTTCATCGTCGCTCTGAAAAGCCAGCAGGGCTCATTGATTTCTGTTCTTTTCAGCAGCTTTTGCAGGTCCTGTTTGCCACCGAGGAGAGGGAGAGGATCCTTCCCAGAAGCTAGTTCCAGGCTTGGACGGGAATCCTACACCTCTTTTCCTCTTAACTAGGCCTGAATGGGATTTCAACACAGCATAAGGTAAGGAGAGGCTCTGGGTCTACTGCCACACTCTAATGGGGGGTCTTTGGATGGCTGCTAGGAAGCTGACTAATTTGGAATGGAAGAAGAAGGATAGTTGCCCTCCCCGCCCCCAACTTACAGGTAAAATGCTTCTACCATTTAGTCATTTTAAAGACAGAATATGATAATTTGCATTTGAAGATCTCCAAGCTGGCCACTCATTTCCCCCAGGTGAAGGAAAATTTATAGCTTTTTTAAAAAGTCAAGCAGCAGCTTTGGCTTGTTATATTTAGAAGCCACCATTTACTGCCTGAATTTGGTGTCTGCCTGCATTATTAAGCTAGAAGCAGGGCAACATTTGCATCTTGTCAAAGTTACTTTGTTTTTTTTTTTAAATTAAAGCCTCATGGGAAAAAAAATCCTAGAGGACAGAATTGAAGCTATTAATTGATTATGTCTTAGAAATGTTTTCAAAAGTCTGTTCTCTCTTAAAAGAAATATTTTCAAATTAAAGTAAAATTAAGGTTTTCAGCTAAATGAAAATTCCAATGCTGATTGTAGGAAATGCCTGATGCCTCAGTGTGGAAAAACAGGACATTTTCTAAAGGAATTTGTGGACCTGTGCCATGGGGAACTTTAGGATTAATCTTAGGGAGGAGTGGAAACATCCTTAAAAGGATTAACTGTTCTGCCTGGAGTCATTGATTCAGATTATGAAGGAGAAATTAAAGTTACATGAAAGGATTTAATCCCGTTCCACTGTATGGAAGGCCCCTTAGGTAGGCACTTGAGCATTTTATGTTGGCTTTTTTTTTTTTTTTCCCAAGAAGGGACCCTCCAATTGCCCACAGCTGTTGCCTGATTTTTCTGTTCATGCTGAGGTTGAAGTCTTGTGGTGGCTGGTACCATGGATCTGTCTGTGGAGATGGGCTTTCTCTGGAGAAAAACAACCTGGGTTCCCCAAGATATGTGATCAATTGCTGGGGCCCTGCCAGCAGGCAAGGGAATCCCAAGGCAAGCACTGGGCATGGAGGCCATGGAAGCACAGGCTACCAAGGAGACAGAAATGAACCTCACATCACCCTGCTTGGCCCTGGAGGATGGCTGGTTAGTCAAAGACGGGTAAGATTCTTCACAGGAGAAACAACCTAAGACAGGCATAGTCATAGAGGGGCCATCAGGAGAGAACATGAGGGCCAACAGAGGTGGGGCATAGAACCTCACCCCCCAACAGTGCAGGGGCTTGAACACTCTTCCCTTCTGAGGGAGGTCTCCTGTCCCATGGCTGCTTCATTTCCTATGCCCAGCCCAGATCGAGACCAAGGCAAATGAACAGAAACTTGGCTAACAGCAGCTCACCAGGGATGCTCAGGGCCTACTCAAGAATGCAAAACAATCCTTTCCATTAATATTTACAGGGTAAACTAAGATTGTTGTTGGAGTATTAAATTTGACAGTAAAATAGCAGTCAAGTTTCCAGATTAATTTAATTTGGCTACGGTAAGAAATGTACAGCAGGAGAAGGACACCTTTTCTGGATGGGTAGAGGCATACAGCTCAGACAGTGGTCAAGAAACTGCCAGAAGACATCCTACCCAGGTATGGATTTCCTGCTATTATAGGGTTAGACAATGGACCAGCTTTTATTTCACAGGTAACACAGGCAGTAGCCAAGGATATAGGGGCAGATTTGAAATTGCATTGTGCTTATAGGCCCCAAAGTTCAGGGCAGATAGAAAGAATGAATAGAACTCTAAAAGAGACCCTTACCAAATTAACCATGGAGACTGATGGGGACTGGGTGACTCTCCTTCTATATGCCCTTTACCAGGTGAGGAACTCTCCCTACACCCTGGGTTTTAGATCATGTTTGGCAGGCCACACCCTCCCAATATCAAGGCCTACCTTCTTACTGAATTTGTCTCTTAAGAGGGCTCCAGAGGGTGCACAAGGACATTTGGCCATGCCTCCGTGATGAGGCTGACCCGACCCCATCGCCTCATCAGTGCAGACTGGGAGACCGGTTTTTGTCAAGAGGCACTGCCAGGAGATCCTTGAGACACATTGGAAGGGCCCCTACATCATAGTGCTGACTACACCCACCACTCTCAAGATGGCATTGCAACCTGGGTCCACTACACTCACGTCCGCCCAGCTGATCCCTCTGCAGTCCGGAAGGACCTCATTACATAATGGAGCCTTGATTACAATCGGCAAAACCTGCTCAAGCTCAAGTTACAGCCCATTCAACCCACCTGATGTTGGTAACCCTATTGACTCTGTTCACTGTCACCCACACTTCCGGGAGTCCACCCTTTTTCCTGGCAATAGTCTTGGCCTGCCTCTGTATTCATGCAGCAAGGAGGCCTATGTGAAGCCCTAGGGGAGGACCATGCAGGAGAAATAACGGAAGGTAAGGTAGAAATGTAGTGCATCTCATGAGGGAGCCATAAGTTCCAAGACAAGGGGGGAATGAAAGGGCAGAGCGGGACTGCAAAGACAGCTCCCATTTTAGACTGTGTGATTCGGAAGCCACCATGTAGGCCACATGATATGTAAATTTACCTGGGGGCTGCCATTTTGAAATCACAAAGACCAACCCCTACCTTTCAATTAGCCAATCGCAAAAGATTGTGCACTTGAGCTCCAATCAAGAGCAAAGGACAGGACAGGTCAAGTAATCCCCACTGCGTTAGGGATTATGTGTTTCACTAGCCCCAGCCATCACCCAGCCAGTTGGAATTGGCTAACTCAGTGGTTTGCATCTAGCCCTACCTCCCTATAAAATCGCCATATTTTGGGGTATTTTTCCTCTTTTGCATCCTGCTGCTGCGTCAGTGGAGGCAGAGGGCCGAGCCCGGGCTTTTAATAAAGGCTCTATGCTATTGCATCAGACTCGGCTCCCTAGTGGTCTTTGGGGATCATGAAATCTGGGCATAACATCTACATGTATAAAAGCCTAAGCAATCATTCGACTGGCCAACCATTTGACTGGCCAACTGGTAGCTATAATGCACACTGACCACCAGGGGACAGACACTCAACACAGGAGCTACCAATCTGTGATGACTTGGCAGCTGTGGCTCTTGGGTGATGCATCCAGAACCAGAGAGGAGGGAGCCCAATTCTGTGATGCATCACCCAACAACTGCTCTCTCGCAATCCAGGACCCCTCAGGGGATATTGGAGAACCAGTCTGGTCTCCATCCCTACTGGCCAGGCTGAGAGAACCCCACTTGTGCACAAATCTGTGCACCATGCCTCTAGTATATGTTATAATTACATGAATAAATTATGCAAATATAAATATGAAATATTTCTCTCATTTCTCTACTTTTAAATGTGATGCATGAAGATATGAATTTTATCATTTTTTTCCTGGTAAGCAAAGGGCATATGTATTTTATATATCAATAACTATTGCCAAATTTCCCTATTTACACATTGAAACAATGTTATTTGTAATATAGGTGTAAGAGTTGACCTCATAGCCTCCCTTCTACAGCCTTATGAATTTTTTGGCGGACTAAACTGATAATTAAAAAATGGTCTCTCTTATGAATAAGGGTAATCATATTTTCATAGGTTTAAACATTTTTCTATTGTCTTGACTGCTGCATTTTCAGAATATTGGTCACATTATTCTGTTTCTCTGGATATTTTACATTTCTTCTAGATATTCAAAACTGGGAATTTTATTGATATATAATACTAGAGGACCAGTACATGAAATTCATGCACAGTAGGAGGGGTCCCTCAGCCCAGCCTGCTCCCTCTCACAATCTGGCACCCCTTGGGGGATTTCTGACTAAATCCAGGACCACTGCCTCCAAATTGCTCGCCTGCCTGCCTGCCTGATCACCTCTAACTGCTAGCCTGCCTGCCTGATCACCCCTAACCATCTCTGCCTCAGCCCCCACACCTGGGACCCAGGTTTCCCTCCTCTGGCCGGCTGCAGACAACTGGGACCCAGGCTTCCCTTCCTCAGGCTGGCCACAGGCACACAGGACCTTGGGTGGCATTGGCTGGGCCCTTGCTTTGTCAGGAAGGACATCTGGAAGACATCTGGTCTAATTAGCATATTACCCTTTAATTAGTATAGATATTTAAGCAACTATGTATTATAATTTCTCAGTGTCTCATTATGTTTGTTTGTTTTTGATATATATATATATATATATATATATATATATATATATATATTTTGTAACTTTTGTCTAAATTTAAATGTACCCAGTATATCCCCTGCAGTGTGTGACCACTGTTGTTAATTTTGTTTTTCCTAGAGGCCTGTTATGTGAAATTTGAGCACTCAGGGGAAGGAGGTTCCTCAGCCCAGCCCGCAACTTCTCACAGTCTGGGACCCCTGCAATCGATTGCCCCACTGGCTGGGTAGCCTGGGCCTCTCTCTTTGGGGCAATCAATCATGGATCTCTGCCACTCCATACCCAATTGATTGCTCCACAGAGGGTGGCCTGGGCTTCCCTCTGCAGGTGATCGTGGAGCAATGGTGGGGCCTCCCAAACAATCGCATCGCATCCACCTTGGCTGGCCTGGCTCCAGTATGTGTCATAGTGTGGTCATCCGGTTGGTTGTTCTGCTGTTCAGTCGTTGGGTTGATTTGCATGTTATGCTTTTATTATTATAGAATGTTTTCACCTTTAGAATCCTGGGGATGCTGGACTGGTAGTCTATATTGCTTAGTGGTTGGCCAACAATTTATTACCATTTGAGGTAAAATCTGAGACAATTATGGAGGGTTTATTAATCTGGGACAGGACTCAATAAATGAGTATGTCTCCTTTATTCCCAGATGTTCTTATCTGTGTTGAGACCCAGTTAGATAGGGAAGGGGCAGCGGCCAGGGAAAGAGGGGCCCAGGTGAGAAGTCTTCTTCTCAAAGTGCCCAGGAGGCTGGAAGAGTGGGTACTGCCCACTGCACGGGACAAGGGGAGGCAGCGGAGGAGGACCTGAGGGCTGACCTGCGATTTTGTTCTCACGTGGCCCTGACAGGAGTCCATTCTCACTGCCCAAGCTCTGTGTGGGGGCAGCAGAGGGCCAGGCCCCTTTTGGAACTGCAGGGCTTCAGCCCCTCCCATCGCTGCAGCGGGGCCACCCCCTAGGCCACAGCTCTGCATGCGGGGTGGGCTGGGACCCTGCTCCAGAGCCTCAGCCTTCCCACCTTACTTGAGCCTGGGACGGCATCAGAACTTGAACAAGGGAAAGAGGCATTGGTCAGAGGCAAAGGAGGTGAGGGCCAGGGCGTGGCCATGTGGGAGCAGAGCTGGAACAGGCAGTTCTGCAGACAGGGGTCTCCTCTGGCTCTGCTCCTTCCCTTACTGCTGTTTTATCTCACTCTTACATCCGGAGTTCGGATCCCTACTTTGTCTGTGGGGTCTGTAGCGGTGCCCACAGCAGGTGAATGGGTCCCCCTCCCTCAGGCTGGATCTCAGCTCCCACCAGCCCTGGGGCCACACCCACCTGGACCCCTGTAGCCCTGCTGGTGCTGCTGGTGAAACGGCCCCACAGGTGTGAGCAGGACCTGTTCCCACTCGGATGTAAATCTGGGTCAGCATCTCTCACACAAGAGTCTAGCCATGGCTAGGAGGGAAGGGACAGCGGTGGTGGGTGTCCTTAAAACCCCTTGTCCCTGAACCCAGTCCCCCAGCCACAACAGATGGACCCTCCACGCCAAGCTGGACAAGATTGTCCCACACAGAAATCCCAAAAGGGACTTGGTATCCTCCCACCCACTGTCATTCCCCATGTACCCAACTTTAACAGGCGTGTCGCCTTTACTCCCTGTCACCCCCTTGTTCCAGCCATCCCCCCCCACCCCTCCACTCTCAGTCACCCACTGAGACAGAGGATGCTCCTCCTGCAGGAGGCCCAGAGGGACAGCCTGCCCCTGAGGCCCAGCCTTTCTCTCTCTGCTCAGGCCTCGTCTCGCCTTGGGAGCAGAAGTGTTGGGAGAGGTCCTTGGGATTATAGAGCTGTGTGCTCCCAGGAGCATTGAGTAAAGGTCCCTGTCAATCCAGAAGGAGGGGCTGAAGGGTCCCCTGTGGATGCAGAGTGCCCAGGACCTCCCGCATCCTCACTCCCTCTCCAAGGAGCAGCACAGACCCGAGTATGGACACAGCAGCCCTGAGAGCATTTTCAAACAAAATTATCTTTATTTATAACTGACCCACAATGCCCCAAAGGTGCTAGTCCTACCCCCACCCAGGTCCACCCCCACCCTAAGGGTACTGTCCTCCCTTCTACCATACCCCCAGCCCACCTCCACCCTTAGGGTCCTGCCCTCTTTCCTACCCCCACCCCAGCCCCACCCTTACCCTTAGTGTCCTGCCCTCCCTCCTACCCCCACCCCAGGCCCATCCTCACCCTTAGGGTCCTGCCCTCTCTCCCTGCCTCCCATCCTCCCATATCAATGGAACAGCAGGATCAGCCCTGCAATGAGAGCGAGCCCTTGGCTCCTCTGGGGGACAGCCAGGTCCCATCGAGTCTGGGCCACTCGGGGCGCTGGCAGTGGGGGGCACACCCCTCTGCTCCATACTGGCTGCAGTGCCGCTTCCTCCAACTCCCTGTGTCTGATGGTTCACACTTTCTCTTGTGAGGCTGTGAGGAGGGAACCAGCCCAGGAGCCAGTGCTGGCCTCCCCCAGACCCCTAGGTCGGCCCCTGGGAGAGGGATCTTCTCCGTATGGGTGGGGGCTCCCCCCAGAGTGAGCTTCCCAGACTGGCAAACTGCAGGGGAAACGCGGCTGAGGCCTCGTCTCTGCAGGGACTGGGACTGGGCAGCGCCCCAGGGCCCCCGACCTCCAGGGCAGGCCAGGCCCGAAGCAGGGACAGGACTCAGAGAGAGCGCGCAGGGCAGCAGGCGGCCGGGAGAGGCCCAGAGGAAGTCCAGGCTGGGGAGGTCCTCTTCCTCCTCACAGGACCTGTCCGCTGGCCTGAGCTTCTCCCCAACAAGAGAGGCCTCTCTGGGGACGCAGGCATCCCTGAGTCCCAGTGCAGAGTCAGCAGGTCCGTGGCCCTGGGGAGCAGCGAGGGGGCATCGAGCCCGGAGTGGTGGGTGCTCCTCACGCCCCGAAGAGACAGCAACAGCCTCGGGCCTGGAGCGGGGGGGCTCTGCTGGGCCGCCCCTCTGATGGTCCTGGGACCCAGTCTCTGGTGGGCAGCCTTTGTCACTGACCCCCAGCTGGGGGCCGTGGTCACGCCTCCAGGCATCTTGGCTTGAGTCCCACAGGCAAGCATCGTGACTCGGGGGTGCCTGCACGCCCCCCTCCTCAGAGGCCAGGAGTCGCTTCTCCACCAGCTGGAGGAAGAAGGGGACAGTGACTGGCGCTGCACACGTGTGTGAGAGGAGGAGGAGCATGGGTGATGGGACAATGGCACTGGGGGGAGGAGGGGAGGTGACACCGTGACTCGAATCCACAACAGTCATGAGACTCCTCTGTCCCCTGTGCCATATTCCCAGCTTTGTGCCCCTCCCCTTCTGTGCTCTCATCCCCTCCTCCTCTCTGTAGCCCTCTCCTTCTTGTCATCATGCACTCCACCTCCCCAGGGCTGGTCCCTCGGTGCCTGCAGGCAGAAGTGGTGTGGACAGAGGCACATGCGCCCTGTTCCAGGTTGCTCCCTGCCCTGGTTTACCTGTGTGCTCCTTCCCCTGGTTCTCTGAGCCTTCCCCCCACAGCCCTCCTGACCTACCTGGGTCCCTCCCTCCCTGACTCACAAGGACCTGTCCCTCCTCTAACTCCTTTGGGGTCCCTGGGTCCTATGGCTCACTTGGGGTCCCCCTCCCATCTCCTAAGGTCCCATCCTTCCCTGGCTCACCTGGACAGTGACGAGCCCTTCTTCTTGCTCCAACTCCTCAGCTAGGGCCAAGGGGTCCTGCTGTGGGTCAGAGGAATTCATTTGCTCCAGGAACTGGGGGTGAATGACATCCTCCACCTGGGACAGAAGGAAGCAACATGAGCCCCTTGGCAGGGAGCAAACTGGGAGTCACTGGGGCCTGGAGAACAAGTGGGAAAGCCAAGACCCACCCCGTCCTCCTGCACAGGTGGGTGTTTTACTCCATCATTGTCATCAGGCACATGCACGCACACACACACACACACACACACACACACACACAAGGACCCATCACATGCACACACCACACACCACATGCACACACATACATGCACATACAAACACATGCATGCACACACAAGGACCCACCACATGAACATACCACACACCACATCCATCCATACACACACATGTACACACACACACACACACACACACAAGGACCCACCACATGAACACACCACACACCACATCCACACATGTACACATGTACACACACACACACACAAGGACCCATCACATGCACACACCACACACCACATGCACACACATGTGCACATACAAACACATACATGCACACACAAGGACCCACCACATGAACATACCACACACCACATCCATCCATACACACACATGTACACATACACACACACACACAAGGGCACACCCACATGAATATAGATAGCGGACACCACATGCAGACATGCACACACACACAGAAACTCATGCATGCACATCCACATAAACACAGGACACACCTCACACAATGCACACATCTGTGCATACATGTGCATGCATACAGAAACATACATACACATAAAGGCACACCCACACAAACACAGACAGCACACAACCCACACATGCACAGGTATGTGCACATGTGTATACATGCATGGATACTCACAAACACAAGGGCACACCCACATGAACACAGCACATGTCACACATACTGCACTCACACAAAGCACACACATGCATACACAGATTCACACACTCTTAGGGGCCCAGCTCAGGAGCAAAGAGCAGCCCAATCCCATCAGCCTGGGAGAACCCGGGTCTGGGTGCTGCAGCGCCACCCTCTGGGGCCTTGTAGGCCCGGATCTGGGAGCCAGCCCACCTGGGTGACAAAGTCCTCCTGGGAGCACAGCTGGTCCAGGTAGCTCAGGAGACCCTCATCCTGCAGCCACTCCTTTACTTCATCTTCCCATCCTCCACCTGGCGCCCCCATGGGCAGCTCATCCGTGATGTCCATGTCCTCTTGCATGGCCTCAGGGGGGATCCCATTGTGTGGCTCGGTCTCCCAGGGCAACTGGACTGTCTGGGTGCACTGGGCACTGGGTACAGCCTTCCTGGGAGTGGGCGCTGGGCAGAGAGGGAAGAGGAGGGAGCGTGAGGGGACAAACCTCCAACCTCCAGGGCATGTGATGCTGAGGGCAGTGTTGGGGCATTAATACGGGTGCGGCTGGGTCCAGGCCACTGAAGCCCTGTGACTATGTGAGGGGAGGTCAGAGGGAAGCACCCAAGAGAGGTATGTGTGAGGACGTGTGGACAGCCAACTCTCCAAGGGGCCGCTGAGGCCCGGCTCTCAAGGCTATTTCCCTTGAAAAGGCTCCCCTGAAGGAGAGGGCCAATGTGGGGGGGGGGAGGGGGCAGTGGCCTGCTCTAGGCCCTGCTGCCTTTGGCCATGGGCTCCTGTGGGAACGTGCTGGCATACCTGGCTGTGCGCCCACCAGTGAGGCTGGGGGCCCCTGAGGATCAGGTCTCTGTGGGGCAGGAGGAGGCTGGGTCTGCACCACCTTCTTCAACTGCAACTTCTGAATCTGCATCTGCTCCTCTGCCTCAAACTCCATGAACCTGGGGGTGAGGGGCACAGGCTGTGCTGAGAAGGAGGCCGCCAGGAGCCCAGCAAAGGCAGCAGCGGATGAAGGGATGGGAGAGCAAGTGCCTTGGGGCTCTCAGGGCTGGGACACTAGGGAGGCAGGAGGCTGGCTGAGCACATTCCTGCACAGCCCTTCTGGCTGGAGTCTGGCCCACTGGACAGGGCACCTCCTCCCCAGCCTGTCTGGAGCCTTCATGACCCACCCAGGACGGTCAGCATCAGAGGAGGGTAGCTCCTGGGGAGGTGGGACAGAAGCATCCATGCTCTGAAGCTGAGGGAGAGGCTTCCCCAGGAGGAAGTGCCTCTGGGCTGCGCAGACCCCGTGCTGAGTGACCCCCTCCCATCCCCTCCCATTTGATGAGCCCTCACAGCTGGAACCTGCCCCACAGTCAGCCTCCTCCCTCCCCCCACTCCCCCACCCAGCTGTGTGGACCAAGGACCCTGACTCACTTTTCTGCCATCTCATAATAGACCATCCGGTCAAAGTTGCTCTTGCGCTGCCATTCCTGCATGGCCTGCCCTATTCCCTCTTCCAGCGTCATGGTGGGCTTCAGGCAAGACAGGGGCCGGAGCACTGGCCTGTAATGCCTCAGGGTCAGTCACGGCCCAGCCTGGCCTCCACCTGCCTGGCCACCCCAGCTCAGTGGAGCCAGTCCCACCCCCACCCGGCAGGACTGAGCGCCTGCAGGTGAGGGAGGTGGCCTCTGTGTGCAAAGACAAGCCTTCCATCTGCTGCTGTCAGAGCCTCACATCCACACCAGCCCCTGAACCAGGACTGGAGGTGACCCCGCACTCACCCATAGCTGGGACCCCACCGCAGACCTTCCCACCAGCCTCCCAGAATCAGCCAGCCATCAGGTCCCTCCCACCTCCTCTGTGAAGGGAAAGGTCCATGCACACACCCTGTCCTGCCCAGTGCACTCACATGAGGAAGCAGCAAAGAGCTTCCGCATCAGGACTCTGGGGAAGGTGTCTCCGGGCCAGGGCCTTGAAGCACTGCCAACGCCTGAAGTCCTCGTACTCACTCTTGGGGTGAGAGGTGTCCTCCAGCGAGGCTTTGGACTGGGAGGCGGCCAGGCCACCCTCCCTGGAAGCCCCGTGTGGTTGTGTTCCAGGATCCACTCGGGTGTTGAGGGCGGCTAGTTGGGCAGCTGCCAGTGGAGTTTGAGGAGGAAGGCTGGGACACCAGCCTCCATTGCCAGCCTGGGCGCCCCCAAAAGCTGAGGTGGGCATAATCGTCTCCACCGCAGTGGCTTCCAAGAATGGGGGTGCAGGACACACAGCACCCCCACAGGTGGCACCTGGAGCACTCCCGAAGAGGGGTGCCTGAGTCAGGACAATGGTCTGAGTCTGGGAGGGCTGTGATCGTCCCCCTTCTGACCTGACCTGGTCCATGATGTTGTAAGTCCCAGTCCCAACGGGGCCTTGATCAGCATCTCCTGCCACCAGAGGTGTCCTGGGCCAAGCCGGCAGCACCAGGGGGCGGCCAGGAGGGAATGATGGGGTCCTGAGGGGCGGCAGATGCTGCTCCCCAGAGGGCTGGTGTGCAGGGCCAGTAGAGGGCGGGGGAAAGGGCTGGGCCATGAAAGGAGTCACGGAGGCACCGGGCTTCAGGGCCACATCCGCTCCCAGCACTGCAGATGCTGTTGAGACAAAGGAAAGGGGGAATGGAGGAGGAGAACCAGCAAACAGCACTGAGGCTCTGGGCCCCTTTAGCCACTGGGGAATCAGGGCAGTGAGCCCACCAGGGGAGGGCCATTTGGATGGGCAAACTGTGGAGGTGGCAAATGTCCTCAGGTCATTGTCACCTCTGACCTCCAGTTGGGAATTATTCCACTGCAGAGCCTGCTCCCTGTGCACCAAGACTCCCTGACCACTGTCTGCGCGAAGCAACAGCCCCAGCCAGCGCTGACCCTGAGAGCCTCCCTGTGGACTCCCTACACCGACCCTGCCAGGCTCAGAACATGGCCCTGGGCAGAAGTCTGCTCTGGTGGCCTTGAACATTTGCTTCTGACACAGACCATGGTCTTACTGCTCCTGTGCACTCCCCTCGCCCTTTAAAAATGAATCCGCCTTTGCAGACGTTCCATGGAACACCACCCACACTCCATATCTGTTTTCTGTCCCTGAGGAAGGGACGTGGACTATGAGCAAAACCCTCATCTCAGAGGTCCAGGGCAGGGCAGAGGGTGGGCCATGAGATGCAGAACAAAAGGGAGTCCGTCCAAAGACCTGGGTGGCACAGGGGTAACAACTCGGAACAGCTCAGGGAAATGGCCCCTATCTTGGTAGAAGTTTCCCAGACGCCCTGCCCGTGTGGAATCCAAGCCAACAAGCTGCTCCCTGGGCTGAGGAGGAGTGAGCTCTGGGCTGGAAGCAGGGGAGAAGCTCTGGGCTGGAAGCAGGGGAGAAGCTCTGGGCTGCAGCAGGTGGAGGACCTTCCAGCCCAGCCCTCAGGAGAACATTTCATTGTGGACTTGGCCGCACACAGCCCACTGGACAGCTTTCTGGCTGAGACCCCATCCCACTCCCCCTATTCGCTCTAGTGCACTCAGTTCAAATCCATAGAAAGATGCTATGGGACCAGCTATAGGTGCCCGAAGAACAGCACACAGGACTGGGCTTTCCTGTGACCGCCCTGTGCCACCCCCACAACATTGCCCACTACCCCCCCCTACCAACACACACGTGGAAGTGGCTTGTCTCCCCTCTGGGGAGAGCCCATGTGCCTGCTGCCATCCTTTCTCCACACCCAGGCATGTCCCTGAGCCACCCTGACCCCCCTCTGAGGAGCCTCCTGACCAGTGCTCTCACAGCTTCCCACTGGCTCCCAGCCTCCCTGGAGGACAGGTCCTTGGAGGCCCAGTGCTTGCTCCCTTCCCTACTTCAGTCAAACCGTGTTCCCCAGTGTCACACTTCAATCCCAAGTTTTGAGGGTCAGCTCAGTGTTTAAAACATCCCCCCTCCCATCTGTAGTCCTACCTCCTACTGAAGCCATCCCCGCAGGCTCATTCACTGACCACCGCTGCCTAGTAGCCTCCACAATGAGAAAAGTCAAGTTGAGAATCCAGAGAGCGACCTGCTCCAACAGCTGCTCAACATCCAGTGGAGGGAGGTTTGGATTTAAACAGTAGAATGTGGGTCTCCAGACATTCTGCAGCGGGGGAGGGGCAGAGGACCAGTGGGCTGGGGTTGGGTGGGGGGCATTCCATGGAGGGCTCTGATAGGTGGGCAAGAACCAGCAGTTCCTTTCAAATTTAAAGTCACAAAATGATTGGTGTGTGCCTCTTTAGGCACTTTATAAATCAGTGTTTTTAGATGCACAACACAATATTTATCTGATGTGACCTGTATTTCAGTTCTTTGATGCATCATCCTAGTTCTGGGTCCCTCAACCTGTATCTGGCTCTTGGCTTACTTCAATGCAGGCTACAGTTTCTGGACAAAATTCAGAACATGCGGCCTGAAAAAATGATGGGAACGTATGGCTCACGGATCCCAGTGTTTGGAGTTAGGATTCACCCTGCTGAGGCAGCAGGCTTGGTTGCTGTGTGCACATCATTCCTCAGGAAGCATCCTGAGGCCCCAAATTCCGCCCAGTGCTGGGAGCCCTGCAGATGCTGCTGGCCCAGCCTTACAACCCATTAGCTCCAGTCCATCAGGGCAAGGCCCTGCAGCCTACAGGGCAAGACCAGAAATCACCACTTTTTGTTTCTCACAGTATTATGTTGTTCCATGTCTAATTTTTACCTTTTTAAATATTTCAAAGAAGTAATGCCTTTGCGTAGTTCACAGTCTAATTGTGCAAAATGGAAAATGCAGTGATGCATCTTTCTCCGGTCTCTTTCCCCTCTTGCAAAAGACCAGAAAGAGCATCAGATGATTTCAATTTCTTTGGAAAATATGACAAATTCAAGTGAGTTGATTCTGCTACTATACATATGTTTTATTGCCAACTTCTCTGTCAATGTAAACTGGCCCATTCACGTCTTGATCAGTGTTAAAACAACCTTGCAACGGAAACATTTGTGAAGCAACATTTATTGAAAAACCTCTGTGTTCTAAATAAATATAGGAGGAATGGTCAGGGGCGAGTGTCTCTTAGAGTGTGTCCCAGGTCTAAGATTCTTGGCCAGAATTGTGCAATTGGAACGCCCAGACTTCTCGGAGGAAGGGGTTCTCTTTGGAAACCACGGAAATGCAGTCCAAGGGCATGAAGGCACTTGTCCCTCCGAGGAAAGTGCTTCAGGCCCGCCTCTCCCTAACTCTGTCCTGAGGGGGCAGCTAAGTGCATGGACTCCACGTTTGCAACTTTAAAAATCTAATGTGCTCGCTGCACATGCGCTGGGAGGTTCTGAGGAGGAGGACCTGCAGGAGGCTTCCCAGGGCCCCCTCCCTCCACCTCCTTCCCCTTCTGCAGGGACAGCCTGGGCCTCTTCCCAGGGTGCCTCGCGCCAGGATGCAGGAGGACGCCCACTGGGGGCGGGGCTCTGTCCTGCAACTGCTCCCAGCGTCCGTTGCGGCGGTTGGCTTCCATTGGCACGCGCATGCGCTAATGGCAGGGAGGATCCCCAACTGCCGCCCAGGCTGCGCGTGGGGCCTGGCATGGCGGCCTCCGGAGTCCGTTAGGTAAACAGGGAGGAAAGGGGCCTGACGGAAAAGTTTAGTTCCTCACAGGCCCCCCAACCCCTTCTCCCTGTATCTGTCTCTCCCTCCGCCCCCCTCCCTACAGTCAATAAAAATAAATTTAAACGAGGAGGAAAGACACACGCTGGGACTCTTCTCGCTCGAAGGCACCGCTCTTCACTGCGGACCCCGCGTTGGCTGTGGGTCGGTCTGTGCTGTGGGCCCCGGTCTGTGCTGTGGGCCCGGTCTGTGCTGTGTTCTGCCCGGTCTGTGCTGTGGGCCCCGGTCTGTGCTGTGGGCCCGGTCTGTGCTGTGGGCCCGGTCTGTGCTGTGGGCCCGGTCTGTGCTGTGTTCTGCCCGGTCTGTGCTGTGGGCCTGGTCTGTGCAGTGTTCTGCCCGGTCTGTGCTGTGGGCCCGGTCTGTGCAGTGTTCTGCCCAGTCTGTGCTGTGGGCCCGGTCTGTGCTGTGGGCCCGGTCTGTGCTGTGTTCTGCCCGGTCTGTGCTGTGGGCCTGGTCTGTGCTGTGTTCTGCCCGGTCTGTGCTGTGGGCCCGGTCTGTGCTGTGTTCTGCCCGGTCTGTGCTGTGGGCCTGGTCTGTGCAGTGTTCTGCCCGGTCTGTGCTGTGGGCCCGGTCTGTGCTGTGTTCTGCCCGGTCTGTGCTGTGGGCCCGGTCTGTGCTGTGGGCCCGGTCTGTGCTGTGTTCTGCCCGGTCTGTGCTGTGGGCCTGGTCTGTGCAGTGTTCTGCCCAGTCTGTGCTGTGGGCCCGGTCTGTGCTGTGTTCTGCCCGGTCTGTGCTGTGGGCCTGGTCTGTGCTGTGTTCTGCCCGGTCTGTGCTGTGGGCCTGGTCTGTGCTGTGTTCTGCCCGGTCTGTGCTGTGGGCCTGGTCTGTGCTGTGGGCCCAGTCTGTGCTGTGGGCCCGGTCTGTGCTGTGGGCCCGGTCTGTGCTGTGTTCTGCCCGGTCTGTGCTGTGGGCCTGGTCTGTGCTGTGGGCCCGGTCTGTGCTGTGTTCTGCCCGGTCTGTGCTGTGGGCCCGGTCTGTGCTGTGTTCTGCCCGGTCTGTGCTGTGGGCCTGGTCTGTGCTGTGGGCCTGGTCTGTGCTGTGGGCCTGGTCTGTGCTGTGGGCCCGGTCTGTGCTGTGTTCTGCCCGGTCTGTGCTGTGGGCCCGGTCTGTGCTGTGATCTGCCCGGTCTGTGCTGTGGGCCTGGTCTGTGCTGTGGGCCCGGTCTGTGCTGTGGGCCCGGTCTGTGCTGTGTTCTGCCCGGTCTGTGCTGTGGGCCCCGGTCTGTGCTGTGGGCCTGGTCTGTGCAGTGTTCTGCCCAGTCTGTGCTGTGGGCCCGGTCTGTGCTGTGTTCTGCCCGGTCTGTGCTGTGGGCCTGGTCTGTGCAGTGTTCTGCCCAGTCTGTGCTGTGGGCCTGGTCTGTGCTGTGGGCCCGGTCTGTGCTGTGTTCTGCCCGGTCTGTGCTGTGGGCCTGGTCTGTGCTGTGGGCCCGGTCTGTGCTGTGTTCTGCCCGGTCTGTGCTGTGGGCCTGGTCTGTGCTGTGGGCCCGGTCTGTGCTGTGTTCTGCCCGGTCTGTGCTGTGGGCCTGGTCTGTGCTGTGTTCTGCCCGGTCTGTGCTGTGTTCTGCCCGGTCTGTGCTGTGGGCCCGGTCTGTGCTGTGGGCCTGGTCTGTGCTGTGGGCCCGGTCTGTGCTGTGGGCCTGGTCTGTGCAGTGTTCTGCCCAGTCTGTGCTGTGGGCCCGGTCTGTGCTGTGGGCCCGGTCTGTGCTGTGGGCCCGGTCTGTGCTGTGGGCCCGGTCTGTGCTGTGGGCCCGGTCTGTGCTGTGTTCTGCCCGGTCTGTGCTGTGGGCCCGGTCTGTGCTGTGGGCCTGGTCTGTGCTGTGTTCTGCCCGGTCTGTGCTGTGGGCCTGGTCTGTGCTGTGGGCCTGGTCTGTGCTGTGGGCCTGGTCTGTGCTGTGTTCTGCCCGGTCTGTGCTGTGGGCCTGGTCTGTGCTGTGTTCTGCCCGGTCTGTGCTGTGGGCCCAGTCTGTGCTGTGGGCCCGGTCTGTGCTGTGTTCTGCCCGGTCTGTGCTGTGGGCCTGGTCTGTGCTGTGGGCCTGGTCTGTGCTGTGGGCCCGGTCTGTGCTGTGGGCCCGGTCTGTGCTGTGGGCCCGGTCTGTGCTGTGTTCTGCCCGGTCTGTGCTGTGGGCCCCGGTCTGTGCTGTGGGCCCGGTCTGTGCTGTGGGCCCGGTCTGTGCTGTGTTCTGCCCGGTCTGTGCTGTGGGCCCGGTCTGTGCTGTGGGCCCGGTCTGTGCTGTGTTCTGCCCGGTCTGTGCTGTGGGCCCGGTCTGTGCTGTGTTCTGCCCGGTCTGTGCTGTGGGCCCGGTCTGTGCTGTGGGCCCGGTCTGTGCTGTGTTCTGCCCGGTCTGTGCTGTGGGCCCCGGTCTGTGCTGTGGGCCCGGTCTGTGCTGTGGGCCTGGTCTGTGCTGTGGGCCTGGTCTGTGCTGTGGGCCCGGTCTGTGCTGTGGGCCCGGTCTGTGCTGTGGGCCCGGTCTGTGCTGTGGGCCCAGTCTGTGCTGTGGGCCCGGTCTGTGCTGTGGGCCCGGTCTGTGCTGTGGGCCCGGTCTGTGCTGTGGGCCCAGTCTGTGCTGTGGGCCCGGTCTGTGCTGTGGGCCCGGTCTGTGCTGTGGGCCCAGTCTGTGCTGTGTTCTGCCCGGTCTGTGCTGTGGGCCCCGGTCTGTGCTGTGGGCCCGGTCTGTGCTGTGGGCCCGGTCTGTGCTGTGATCTGCCCGGTCTGTGCTGTGGGCCCGGTCTGTGCTGTGTTCTGCCCGGTCTGTGCTGTGGGCCTGGTCTGTGCTGTGGGTCCGGTCTGTGCTGTGGGCCTGGTCTGTGCTGTGTTCTGCCCGGTCTGTGCTGTGGGCCTGGTCTGTGCTGTGGGTCCGGTCTGTGCTGTGGGCCCGGTCTGTGCTGTGTTCTGCCCGGTCTGTGCTGTGGGCCCGGTCTGTGCTGTGTTCTGCCCGGTCTGTGCTGTGGGCCTGGTCTGTGCTGTGTTCTGCCCGGTCTGTGCTGTGGGCCCGGTCTGTGCTGTGTTCTGCCCGGTCTGTGCTGTGGGCCTGGTCTGTGCTGTGGGCCCGGTCTGTGCTGTGGGCCCGGTCTGTGCTGTGGGCCCGGTCTGTGCTGTGGGCCCGGTCTGTGCTGTGATCTGCCCGGTCTGTGCTGTGGGCCTGGTCTGTGCTGTGGGTCCGGTCTGTGCTGTGGGCCCGGTCTGTGCTGTGGGCCCGGTCTGTGCTGTGTTCTGCCCGGTCTGTGCTGTGGGCCTGGTCTGTGCTGTGGGCCTGGTCTGTGCTGTGGGCCTGGTCTGTGCTGTGGGCCCGGTCTATGCTGTGGCCCCCGTCTGTGCTGTGTTCGGCCCGGCCCAGCACACAGTTGACTCGGGAGTGGGCGTCACTGGGATCCGGCTGCATGGATGATTGAGGGTGGGCCTCATGCGTGGGAGCCGGTCACCTCCAGGGCCGGTCAGGGTCCCCGCTCTGAAAACACGGGACGGGCAGTTCTTCCGAACCTGAGTGTCCGGCGCAACAGGAAGGTGCTCGCCCCATTGAAAATGAGCAGACAGGGCAAAGCCTCCCCACCTCCCCCAGGTTCAGGAGGCCTGCCTTTCCCATGGAGCCTCTCAGCCGGCCGTTCCCTTCACCCCATGCTCCGCCTGTGAGGGGAACCACCTTCTGACTGACAGTGATGCCTCCGCCCCGAAGCCTGGGGTGGCGGGCAGGCCTGGGGTGTGTGAAGCTGGGATGGGGGGCAGGCCTGGGGTTTGTGAAGCTGGGGTGGCGAGCAAGCCTGGGTGTGTGAAGCTGGGATGGAGGGCAGGCCTGGGGTGTGTGAAGCTGGGGTGGCGGGCAGGCCTGGGGTGTGTGAAGCTGGGGTGGCGAGCAGGCCTGGGGTGTGTGAAGCTGGGGTGGCGAGCAGGCCTGGGGTGTGTGAAGCTGGGGTGGAGAGCAGGCCTGGGGTGTGTGAAGCTGGGGTGGCGGGCAGGCCTGGGGTGTGTGAAGCTGGGGTGGCGGGCAGGCCTGGGGTCTGTGTGTCTTCACTCGGTGGCGGGAATCTGAAGTCTGTATTCAAATGTGTGCGCTCGCTTTGTCTGGATTTCTGTGATTGCGGGAGGTCATGCCTGTGATTTTGTGAATGTGTAGGGTTGATTGCTGAATTTGCATGGTGTTGAGATGTAGTGCTTGAATACTCAAGTAGTTGGTGGTTATGTGTTTGGAATTTTGTGGTTGGGGAAATGTTACCCATTTCGTTTTTTCCCCCTTTGAATTCCGGGTTTTTTTCTACTGACCGATTTGGAAAGATTATCTGCATATGCACAGGGCAATGTTAGGACAAGTGCAGGTGTTCATTAGCTTGGGTGTATGACCTGTGTTTTATATTTGGGGCATGTTGTAATGTTATGTGTATTTTTTTTTGTGATCTATGCCTGTTTCAGTGTTCAGAGGGCTGGATTGTGACTATTTTTAGGACTAGTGGGTGTTGTATATGCTGGTGTGCAGTAGTGTTTGTATGATATGATGTGGTGGTGTGCGTGCAGGATGGAGGAGTTAATGCTGTGAGAGAATTTGGGAGTGTGGGGTTATGTATAGGCAGGTAGTGTGGCATTACATGCTTATTAGGGATATAGGGCATAGGGACATATGTTTGTGTATTTGCCATGTACTGGGTAATTGTAGGTATTTTTGGGGCTTGTGGTGAGTTGTGTGTGTTTATTGAACTTGTGTGGGTATTCCAGGGCCATGGCTGTTGGGAGGAATATTTACTGGAGCTACGTGTTGATATTTTTTGGTAGGGGGCTCTAAGGCTTACATATTTTTGGTACTGAGCATGTGTGTATTTGATGGAGAGAGGGGTTTCTGTGCTTATACAGGGGATGGGAGGATTGTCTATGTTTCAGTGGTGTGTTAGTATTTGTGGATGTGAGAGCTGACTCATTAGCTAAGGCTAGTTTGGTATTTGGAAGTTGTTTATTATATGGTTTGCTGCAGATATTTCTGTATGTCTTGCACATGTATACTGGTTTGTGTGTATATCTGTCACCAGGAGCATGAAATACTAGTTTATTCATAGGGTATATGTGGTTGTAAAGGTGTAAAGCATATTTCTTTGGAGAATACTAGAGTGTTTCTACCTGTGTTTGGTAAGTAGGGAGTAAGAAGTCCTATGTCTGTATACTCAGGATGAGGGTAGAGAAGAAATGTGTATAGTGTGCTTTTGTTATATATGAAGAACGAGGTGAAGAGGTTGTATTCTGGGAGGTAGCATGATGTACAGTGTTTGAGGAGTTTATATGTTGAGGGCTTGGGAAAATTTGCATGTGTGTGTGTTTCCTTAGGTATGTGAAAATTGTGCAGCAAATTAGTGGGAGTGAAGGGATTGTCGGTGTTTGTGTTTTGTGTATATCTGAGCATGTGGGGTGAATATTCATGAGTGATTTGTGGGTGTATGGAACTGGGATGTACAAGTGTATCAGGAGGCTTAGATCCTCTTTGTAACTTCTCGAGAACGTAATACTTGCAGAATTTTATGATGTTGCTTGCGTGTGTCTTCTCAGTGTATGTGAGGTGAACTTACTGCACATCTATTTTCTAAGGATAGGTTGTTTGAGTTCCTGGGGATATGAGAGTATACTTTGTGTGTTTGGAAACAAAGGGACTGTGTAGGTTGTGTGTATGTGTCCAAGAATGGTGGAGTATGTGTATTTTTGAACCCTCTTTTTCGCTATTCCTTGAGGAATTGCAAATGGGTCTTTATTTGGGTGACACATGAGACAACTGTGCACATGGTGGTTTTAGAGGGCCTGTGTGTGCAGTGCATATAACTGAGTGGTATGTTGGTTGCATATGTTTGTATTCAGATCCATGTTGTGTGTGTTTACATCGTTGTAGGAATAGAATGTGAATATTCAGGATGATTAGGGTTTTGTCTAACAATTTAGTTAATAAGAGGAGTTCTTTCTGTATATTCAGTGAAGGTAGAAATGTATGTGTGTGTTCATATATGTAAGTTAATTTGTGTTTATGTATCTGGAGTGGAAGTAGAGGGTGTAAGTGGCTTGTGTGTACATAATCGTTTGAAAGGCAATGAGGTGCACTGGAACCAGCTCATAGTAGTTTTGGGTGGTCAATGGTACATGTCTCTTCTGGGATCTATGTTTAGTGACATCAGGTGGGTAGCTTGAAATTATTCATGCTGGGAATACTTATAATATTAAATCACCACAAATGAAGTCTTTCCTGCATCTCTCTGAGAATAATCAGTATTCACCAGCCCCCACTTGTGTGTGTGAAGCAAGAATGTTCAGGTATCAGTGGGCATATGTATGGGAGGCTCTATGTGAATTAGGAGTGAGTCATCTGGGGCTGCAGGCCTTGCATAGACTCTGGTTATTCTGATTCATTACATTGCTCTTATTCAGGTTATCCCTTTCTTTAGGGCCAAAGAATAACATGCTGGTGATTTTGGGCCCCCCCTTCATGCAGACTGGTTGGGGATGTCTGTCCCTTAGGCAGGTGGACATTTAGTTATTCTTTCGCATTTGTGTGGTCCTGGCATCGGGGGACCTAGATGGGTGTGGTTGGTAGACAGATAGCCATGCAGGGCAGAACCTTCACACATGTACTGCTGGCCTGACAGGCCACAGTTAGAAAGATGGGAGAGATTTCCTGGACAGGAGGTCAGATGGCCAAGGTTTTTTTTTCTTAAAATAACATAACTTTTTTATTACAGTTGCTACATAATGTTATATTAGTTTCAGATGTAAAATGTAGTGATTAGATATTGATAATACAAAGTGATCAAATAAGTCTAGCACCCATTTGACGCCATACATATGTCCTACAATATTATGCTGTACTTTACTTCACCATAATCCTATCTAATAAAAGAGTAATATGCAAATTGACCATACCTCTGATCAAGCCATGCCCACAAGCCACACCCACAAGTCAGTCAGGAGCAAATAAACCCCAAGCAAGATGGCTGTGGCCACTGAGAGCAGGAGGAGGCTTGGGTTTCCCCAGCAACGAAGGAAGCCAAGCTTTTTGCCTGCCCTTGCCAGCCTAGGCCTCCACTCAGTGCTATAAAGTTTCAATTATCCTATGCTAATTTGACCATACCTTTGCTACACTACCAGCTAATCAGGAGCGGGGAGCGAGGCCAAGGCACATGTGAGGTGAGGGGCAAAGGCGTGAGGGGCAGCCCCACCTCTAGTGCCCATTCTGCTGCTCTGCGGGACCCTCGGAGGGACAGGGATGCTGGGGTGTGCATATTCTGCCACTCCACGGGGCCCAAGAAGCTGAGGAGAACGTGAAGGAGAAGCTGCCTCAGAAGCTGCCCAAAGAGATGAAGGTGCTGGGGAGGAGCAAGCAACCAAGAAGAAAGATTGAGCCCCCCTTAATTATTTTAGGAATAATCCTCCCAATAATCAACCCCATCACCAACCAAGCAGTTGAGTCCTGGATAGTATATGAATTAAAGTCAGACATTAAGTGTTAGGCTATGACTTTTCTCCTTATACAGAGTGTCAGTTTGCTTGCAGAGTGGCTACCTGGCTTGCTGCCAGCCTGTGCATGGTCCACACTGATGAGTCAGGATCTGTGACAATGTGAATAATTCAGATGTTTACAATAAAAACATGAATACACAAATTCACTAATATTAATGTTAAAATTCATGGAAAAAATAGTCCTTTGAATCTTTGGTGGTTAGAAATTAAAGACCTCAAATTATGTGCAATAAGTAGTAAATAAAGTTACACTAAATGACCAAAAAAAAAAATTACATTGGGGTCAGGAACCGTTCAAAGACCTGGGAGTCATTCCCAGATCAGGAAGGGAAATCACAGGGTGTATATTATTGCTACAAATATTCTATTTTCTACTACTTACAACATATACAATATAATGTATTAGATGCCCCTTATCTCATGAAGTAAGTATTCTCATAGGTAATATTGGTTATGGCAATACGTCATATCCGATCTAAATAAAAGGGTAATATGCTAATTAGACCATGAGACATTCCAGATGTCCTTCCAGACAAAGCCATGGTGGTGGGGCCGAGGCAGAGGCAGTTATGGATGATCAGGCCAGGAGGGGAGGGCAGTTGGGGGTGATCAAGTTGGCAGGGGGTGCAGTTGGAGGTAAGAAGGCCAGCAGGCAGAGTGGTTAGTGGAGATAAAGCAGGCAGGCAGGTGAGCAGTTAGGAGCCAATAGTCCCAGATTGTGAGAGGTTGTCTGACTGCCAGTTAGACCCAATCTCACAGGGGTCCCAGATTAGAGAGGATGCAGGCCAGGCTAAGGGACACACACTCCTCCACCCGCCCCCCAATGCACGAATTTCTTGCACCGGGCCACTGGTGTTTTTATAACTGGCAATTTGTAAGTGTTAATCCCTTTCATTTTTTTACCCCCAATTTCCCTTCCATCTTGCAACCATTAAAATGTACTCTGTACCTATGAGTTGGTTTCTGTTTTTTTATTAATTTAATTGGTTCTTTATCCGTATGTAAGTGAAATCTTAAGGTATTTGTCTTCCTCTGACTTATTTTACTTAGCATAATGTCCTCAACATCCATTAATATTGTTTCAAATGGCACAATTTCATTCTTTATTTTGGCTGAGTAATATTTCAGTGTTTATAATAGCAAAGCTGCTTTAGCCATTCATCTGTCAATAGACACTTAGGTTTCTTCCATATCTTAGCTATGCTATATAATAAGAGCCTAATATGCTAGTGTCTAGTCATCCAGTCATCCATTCAACCAAAATGTAATATGTAATTGATATACTAAGGCCACTCAACCACTTTCTATGATGTGCACCGACCACCAGGGGACAGACAGCTGACTGGTTGATCAGTTGCTATGATGTGCACTGACCACCAGAGGACAGAAACTCCAACTGGTAGGTTAGCTTGCTGCTGGGATCTGGCCAATTGGGATTGAGTGAGATGGGCCATACATACCCTGGAGCCCTCCCCAGCTGGTCAACCTTCCACATCTCTCCCTGACCTTAATCATCCACCAGTGAGGTCGCTCGGCTTGGCCTGCACCCTCTCGCAATCCAGAACCCTTTCAGGGATGTTGGAGAGCCAGTTTCAATCAGGCTGAGGGACCCCACTGGTGCACAAATTCATGCTCCAGGCCTCTAGTTGTAAATAATGCTCCAGTGGACATAGGAATGCATATGTCTTTTTGATTTAATGTTTGTGTTAAGTACCTAGAAATGGAATTTCTGGGTCCTTCTTTCTTCCTTGTTATAGTCTTTAACTTAAAGTATGATTTATCTGATATAAATATTGCTATCCTAGCATTTTTTGTTTACATTTACATGAAAAATCATTTTTCATCCTTTGACTTTCAGTCAGTGTGTGTCTTCTGATTTGAAGGGGGTCTCTTGTAGGCAACATATATATGGGTCTTATTTTCTTATCCATTCAGCCACCCTATGTCTTTTGATTAGAACTTTTGTTTCATTTCCATTTAAAGTAATTATTGATAGGTATAAAATTATTGCCACTTTATTTATTTATTTATTTACTCATTTTTATTAATCCTCACCTGAGAATATTTTCCCATTGATTTTTAGGAGAGTGGAAGGGAAGGGGAGAGATAGAGAGAAACATTGATGTCAGAGATACACATTGATTGGTTGTCTCCTCCCTCCCCCCACTTACCCCTCAGACCAGGGCTGGGGATAAAGCCTGCAACTTAAGTGCATGCCCTTGACCAGAATCAAACCCAGGAGTCTTCAGACCTCAGGCTGGTGCTCCATCCACTGAGCCAAACTGGCTAGCTTTGCCATTTTTTATTCTTACTTTTCTTCTTCTTACCCCCCCCATCTGCCTTCTCTTCTTCCTCCCCTCTCCTCTGCCTTTTCTGAAAAGCCCCATGTCTCTCTAAGTGATATCCTTTCTGATTAGAATAATCTTGATTGTAGGTCTTTGCTTTTCATCACTTTGAATAAGTGGTGCCAATCCCTTCTGACCTTCAAAGTTTCTGTTGAGAAATTGGATGAGAGTCTTAAGAGAGCTCTGTTGTAGGTAACTAAATGCTTCTCTCTTTTTGCTTTTCAAATTCTTTGTCTTTAACCTTTTCTGTTTTACTTATGAGGAGTCTTGGTGCAGGACTCTTTGGGTTCATCTTTTTTGGGACCCTCTGTTCTTCCTTGACTTGTGTGTCTATTTCCTTCATCAGGTTAGGAAGTTTTCCTAACCTGCATCCTTATTCTGCAAATAAGTTTTTAATCTCTTGCACTTTCTCCTCTCCTTTTGGTACCACTGTGATGTAATGTTGTTACACCTGATGTTGTCCCAGAGGTCCCTTAAATTACCCCCATTTTTATAAAATTCTCTGCTTTTTCTAATCTGTTGTTGGACTCCAATGTATTCTTCATTTCAGTTATTATATTCTTTGTTTCTGATGGATTCCATTATATATCTCCATTTTTATGTTTTCTATTTCCTTGTTAAATTCTCATTGAGTTTATCTATTCTTCCCCTAAGTTCATTGAGCATCCTAATAAGTAGTGATTTGAATTCTTCATCTTGTAGATTGCTTGCCTCTAGCTTGTTGAGTTCTTTCTCAGGAGTTTGTTACCCCCCCTTTTTTCTTTCATTTGGGACATATTTCTTTGTCTCCTTGTTTTGGCTGCTTCTCTGAGTGTGTTTCTATTTATTAGGTAGATCTGTTCCGTCTCCTGGTCATGGTAGAGGAGCATTAGGTAGTAGATGTCCTGTGGGGCTCAACAGTGCAGTCTCCCAGGTCACCTGGTTATGTGTGCTGTCCTGTTATAGGTGAGCCTTGATTGTGTTGGCATGTCAGTTGGAAGGATTGACCTTCAGGCTGATTAGCTGTGAGGAATGACTGTCAGTACAGTAGAGGAGCTTTTTTGCTTCGCTAGCCTCACACAGGATTTGCTTTAGTGAGGTGCTGGTGCCTACTGATTCTGTCCTTTGGGTGTGTCATTTGGGGAAGTGTTTAGATTGTGCTCTGGTGTGGTCTAAAGCTGATGGTGGTTCTGGGGTCATTTGGAGTAGCTGTGATGCATGCAAGTAAAGTTCATCTGCTGCTTGTGTAGCCTGCAGCTACCTTATAGGAGCTACAAAGTGATCTGCAGATGATTGCCCCTTGTGCTAGCTTGGGGACACCTGGATGATGCTAAGCTGCGAACAAGGCTGGCTGCCAATAGTGCTGACTTGAGGCCATTTAGGAGGTGATATATGGAGTGTGCTGAAGCCAGTGTGCTCGTTTGGGGTTTGTGAACCTTTGAGAGGTTTCAGGAGAGTCCATATTGTGAACTGAGACAAGACATTTCTATGGATAAGCCATTGGAAGTGGTTTGGGTGGGGCAGGGTCTCAGGGAACCACCAGGGCAGGGTGAACAGTGTTAGCCGGGTTGATGGAGACTCCAACTTTGTGCCCAACTGCACCTGCGGGCTGAGAGGGGTGCAGGCTCAACAAAGAAACCGTGTTGCCTGCCAGCACTTTTGTCCTGGAAAGAGCAGCTCCTCCAGTCCTTGCCCTGAAGCCTGACAATTCAGTGTTTCTTCAATGGCTATGGCACTTTTTAAGCTGTTGTCTTAGAGCTGGAGCAAATAGACCCAAAAGGTGGCCTGCAGTCAATAAGGAGCTTCCCCTGCAAAGAAGGCCTTTCTGATGTCTGCTGTAGTAGTCTGGGGACCAGGGAGGAGGCTTGCAACCAGCAAAGCTCAGGAAAAGCAGAACAGGCTCATTGAGATACTCGGAACAGGCCAGGGAGACAGTGGGAGCCCGTACAGGGCTGGAGGTAGGTTTTGGCTATGTGGGAAGATTTGGAGACAGCAGGTTGAGATATGAAGTCCCTTGCCCATAGGTCCCCCTCCCTCTTCTCCCCTTGGCCAGACTCACCTGTGGCTGCAAGTAGCAGGGAACAGAGGTGATAGCTTAGAGGTTAGTGGTCTAGGTCCTTCCAATGACTCACCAGTGCTTTACTATAAGCAACAAATGTGTCCAAACATTGTAGTATTTAAGGAAGTCCAGGCCTCTTCTCTGGGAACACCCCAGAAAACTAGTCTGAAACACAACTTTTTAAATAACACACAATCTTGTGTTTGAGGAATCCCCCCACTACTGTCTGCAGAATCCAGTACATCAGGAGCCCTTAGTTAAATTGTTGACTGGACATTTTCCAAAGCAGTGTGTGTGTGTGTGTGTGTGTGTGTGTGTGTGTGTGTGTGTGTGTGTATGCATGTGTCTGTGTCCATACATAGCTACATGCTGATTGTCTGTTTCCTCCACTAGAATGTATGATCCAAAATAAAGCTTTGACCAGGTCATTGACATTTGCTAACTCATTGTTGGATATTATTGTCATAGTTCAGGTTCTTTGGAAAACAGAGTCAGGTGAAGATTTCAGGGAACATACATTTACTAAAGAATATCTGGGGGGTGGGGGTTGAAAAAGAAAGCAGGATTGGGCAGAAAGTCGAACTCTGATGCAAGTCCCAAACAGCCTTGGCCTGCTCCACGGGAGCTGAGGAGCCAGGCTGTCTTTTCCAAATAGTTCTCAGAAGGTGTTGGCTAGGCCGTGTGCGTGCGTGTGCGTGCGTGTGCGTGCGTGCGTGCGTGTGTGTGTGTGTGTGTGTGTGTGTGTGTGATTTTTTATTTTATTTTATTTTCCTATCCAAATATCTGGATACTAAGTAATTTGTGTCTCCTAAGAAACTGGGTTTCTCTTTTCCCTTGTGGTTTTAGTTCATTTTCCCAATTCTTATCTGAATTGGGTTGTTAGAATTTTTCATTAACTTTAGTGACAAGGCATGGTAGTAATTAGAGACACTGTGATATAAGAAAAAATATATATGGTCTTCATCCTCAGTTCCTGGCACAGAGCTACTAAAACCCTTACAATTCCCAGAGTGATGGGAATGAGAAGAGTGTCCTTTTATGTTCCCAAGTCCCTTTCAACATACTGAGTTATGCTAATGAAGTGACTCTTGGAGGATGGGGTCTGGTTACCAGAGTAACCAACCATGTGCCTAGAAGGCTGGAACTTCTGAAGATTGGAGACTGAGATAATTACCAGTGGCCAGTGATTTAACCAAACATGTCAATGTTATGGAATCTGCCTATAACATAGGGAGAGCTTTGAGGTGCTGGGAGAGCGATGTACAAGGAGAGGGCATAGGAGGGGTGTGCATTACACCGCCCTTCATTTGCTATAAAGCAAGTTCTGTGATTAGAAGCAATGCTATGTGGAATACTTTGATGGTAGATAAGGTATTCTGTAAGGCCGTAGGTGGGAGGTTTGGCAGAAGCACTGCATGCAGGGAAGGCAAATCTGTACCTAGAGTGTTTACTTCAAGAAAGACAAACTGCTTCTGTTTCCATGACAGAGTGGTGCACATGTGATCAACCAGCCTAGGTAGTGGGCGGGTCACCCTGTAAATGGTGCTATCTGGGGGCTCAGTGCCAGTCTCTGGTGCTGGCACACTGAGCACTCAGAGGTGGCTGGAGGCTGGTCAGCCTTGGTGTTACTGAGTCCATGCACAGCCTCCATCTCTGCAACCATAGCCATTATTTTCATGAGCCCATTGAGTGATGACAGCAGTGGCAGGAAAGAGGCTGACTAGTATCCACAGGAATGGTCATCATATCCACTCAGTTAATTAAAATCCTTCTCTGCTGAGGCCATCCTTTGGTGAACATTCACATGGGGCATAGATAACTCTTTTTCACTCATTTAGAGAACTGGGTCCACTTACTCTTTCTTAGGCCTTTTGACATCAATTTTCTAATTACATTCCTTCCATGTTTCTGATCATCCAGCCAAACCATTGACCACAGTTCATGAATCTGTATCTAACTGCTCATCTCTTCATTTCTTCATCCAAGCAAAGTGAAAAACCAGGTGCACTTGCACTTCTGCCTACTGGAAGATTTCCCTTTATCCCTGTTCTTCAGGGGTACCCCAGAAAGGTGCTAAAGTGCTGCAGCTGTCCACTTTTGGGGCGGTGCCTGCATATTGTACAGTCTCTGTTGCAGCCAACTTATTGTAGGGAATTTCCCATGTAGCCATGTGTGCACCTGGGAGCTAGAAATAATGTAGAAGGAACAGGGATTGTGGGCATTTGGGCTACTTCCTCATGCAAGCCCAATCTCATATGTGCTGCTTCCATTTGATAATGGAGTGCCCAACTTTATCTTGCTGGGCAAAGATAACACCCATTCATGATTGGCAACTCAGGTTTATGACAACTTGATGGCCCATAATTGTTTGGTCTCTACAAAGGCCCAGTAGCAGGCCAAAGACCATTTCTCAAAATGAGAATAGTTATCCATAGTAGGAATAGGAAGCCATAGGAAGGAATGGCCTTGCTGCAAAATCTTAATGTTCTGCCAAAGGCTCTAAATAGCACCTCTCTCTGCCACTGCCACTTCAAGCATCAATGGATCTCCTAGACCATGTTGCCCAACTGGCAGAGCAGCTTGCATAAGAGCCAGACCCTCTTCAAAACAGTAGCTTTCAGGTGACTTGGTAAATGGGCCAGAGCAGTGGACCAGAATGAGGAATATGTTGTGTCTGAAATCCTCGAGTCCCACAGGCATTATGCCTCTTTTGTGGTTGTGGAATGGGCCAGATGCAGCAATTTATCCTTCACCTTAGAAGAGATATTATGACATTCCCCACATTACTGTGCCCCTAGGAATTTCACAGAGGTAGAAGGCCCCTGAATGTTTATTGAATTTATTTTCCACTCCCTGACATGCAAATGTCTTATCAGTAACTCTAGAAATAGTTGCTATTTCATACTCACTAGGTCCAATTAACATAACGTCAGTGTAGTGGACCACTATGATGTCTTATGGAAGGGAAAGGCAATCGTGATTTTTGTGACCTAAATTATGATATCGAGTTGAAGAGTTATCATACCCCTGAGGTTAGAGAGTGAAGTTGTATTGTTGGCTCTTCCAGCAAAGCAAACTACTTCTGGTGTTTTTTTCTATTCAGTATTGAGAAGAAAGCATTTGCCAGATCAGTAGCTGCTACTAAGTAACAGGGAGGTATCAATTTGCTCCAGCAATGAAACCGCATCTAGTATAGCAGCTACAATTGGAGTCACCCTTTCGTTAAGTTTACAATAATTCACTGCCATTCTTCCAGATCCATGTGCTTTCTGCCAGGCCAAATAGGTGAGATGAATAACGATGTGGTAGAAATAACCACCCCTGTATCCTTTGTGTTCTTGATGGGGACACTAATCTCTACACATATATAAAATATTTATTTATATGTTATATTTATACATCATTTGAGAATACAGAAGGTGTAACAAATGACACAACAGATCAGTGTACTTACTCCTCCATTAAGAAATGGTCTGTGTGGCTCAGTTGGTTGAGGGTCATCCTGTGCACCAAGGTGTCCATTCAGACCTGGTCAGAGCACATATCTGGGCTGTGGGTTTGATCCCTGGTTGGGCCACATACAGAAGGCAACCAGAGGCAGCCAGTGGATATTTCTCTCCCACATATATTTTTTCACTCTCTGTCTCTTTTAAGCATGTCCTTGGGTGAGGATTTAAAAACAAAAATGAACATTAACAAGTCAGCTAAAGCCCCCTTGTCTGTGCTACTCTATTCACACCCATGGAGCTTCATTACCCCAAAATGTTAATTATATTTAACTTGTTATTTATTATTGCCTTGCATTTCTTTAAAACTGTAACATATATGTGCATACCTTAAGAAATATATATACTTTTAAAAACTTTATACCACAATTAATTCATCCATTGTCCTGGTGGTGCACATTTAGGATGTCTCCAATTTATAGCTATGGCAACAGTGTTGCTGAAGATGTTTTTGTGTATTTCACCTGGTTTACAGAAGATTGACTCTAGACCTATACATGTTTTCAATATTACTAGGTATTGCCACTTATTCTCGAAATTATTTCTCCAGTTTATCACTCTATATCAAACTAAAAAGCTTATGCACAGCCATGGAAACCATTAACAATAAAAAGGCAACCTAAGGAATGGGAGAAAATACTTGCAAATCATATATCTGAAAAGGGGTTAATATTCAAGATTTATTTAAAAAAACTTCATACAACTGAACAACAACAAAACACCAATATAATTTTTTAAAATGGACATAGTTTCTGCATAGACATTCTCCAAAAAAAGCCCTACAGATACATGAAAAAGGTGCTAATCATCAGAGAAATGTAAATTATGACCACAATGTTACAATAGCGGTTGTCAGAAAGATAAGAAAGAACAAGTGTTGGTGAGGATTTGAAGAAAAGGGAATTGTTGTGTACTGTTTGTTAGTGAGAATATAAATTGGTATAGCCACTGTCAAAAACAGTATGGAAATTCCTCAAAATATTAAAAATAGAGCTATCATATGATCCAGCTATTCTATTTCTTGGTATTTATTCAAAGGAAACAAAACACACAAAGATATCTGCATCCCCATGTTAATTGCAGCATTATTTACAAATAGAGGGCAGTGCACGAAATTCCTGGACTAGGGAAGCAGGCCTAAGTTGGCAGTGGGACATCCTTAGCACTGCCGTGGAGGTGGGAGAGGTTCCCGCCACTGCTGCTGCACTCACCGGCTGTGAGCCTCGCTTCTGGCTGAGTGGCACTCCCCCTGTGGGAGCACACTGACCTCCAGGGGGCAGCTCCTGTGTTGAGCGTCTGCCTCCTGGTGGTCAGTGCGTGTCATAGCAACTGGTCGTTCTGCTGTTCCGGTCAATTTGCATATTCGCCTTTTATTATATAGGATAGCCAATACATGGAAATAACCTAAGTGTCCTTTTTTCTCTTTCCATGGCCTGTACAGTCTCTGGAAGTGCAAGCTGCTAAAACAGATGCCAACTTTGAGATTCTTTATTTGTTCTTTAATATCTCAAATAGACCATGGCCTGAGATCAAGTCACCATGTTTCAAACTTAAATTTACAGAGAGAGAGAGATGACATTATTTTCCTGTCTTTTAATTCTAAGCACTTCTTTATAGCAGAGATGTGAAGGTCTACACATTTACAATCATATTTGCTTAATATTTAAATCCATATTCTGGGACAGAAGGGACAACGGAAGCTATTATGCAAAGTCAGGTGATTGAAATTTATTTGTTTTTCATTTGAAAATCTCAGCTAAATTCTAATTCCATTTTAATATGAGAACTTTGATTGATTATTGGTGTTCAAACTCAGTAGTCTAGTTAGTTTGCAGCTTTCTGATGGTATCTCTGAGATTTTCTTTCTTGCAAATCTTCTCAGATCTTTAATATCAGTTTTCCTTTTCCATGTAGTATCTTCAGTCTTTTCAGTTTATTCACTCTTTGTGAATAATCACCCCCCTTTTTTAAAAGAAACCTCAATAATATCTGTGATTTAGAATGTATTAATTGCCTTCCAAATTTGCTGCCCACTGAAAAGACTCAGTTCTTCAAACCCATTGCAATGTTTTCATGTCCTGCTATTAGTTTGGTAAATGGGATAAACAGAAGAGATGTATGTGGGTTATAAGATGCATCTTTAAAAGAAAAGACATGTGGTGATGACTACCTCCTACTCTCTGAAACTTGGTACAATAAATCTCCAGCAGCTATTTTACTTCATTATGTCTTTTTGCATATATATATATATATATATATATATATATATATATATATATTTACTGTTGCCAGTATTATATATGTCTCTCACTTTCAAGCATCTATTTTAAAGCAAGAGAATAAGAGCAACCATTTATGAAAATTATCATGTGTTTTTTCTCTTTTATTCTAGTCATATATATAGTATATTACATTAATTGACATTTGAATGTTAAGTAAGCCTTTTATTTTTCTAATAAATACCACTTGATGGTTGTGTATATTGATTTTTATATATTATTGAATTTGGTTTGCTGGAATATTGTTGAGGATTTTTGCGTATGTATTAATATGAGAACTAAGTGTAGTTTTCTTATGATTTAAATTATTATTTCTGGTGTGGTACCAGAATAAAACTGGCTTCACAAAATCAGTTTGAAATATTATATTTTTGGATGAGTATGTGAGGAACCGTTTACTTTTTAAATATTTGGTAGAATTTGCCACTGAAGACATCAGGTCCTGGGCTTTTTTAATGGAAAATAGTTTTACTACTAATTTGCTCTCTGTACATAATTTAAGTCTATTGAGATTTTTTATTTCTTCTTCAACCAGTTTTGATAGTTTATTTCTATTATAAATCTCCTACAAGTTATTTGATTTGTTTACAGTTTAAAAATAGCCTCGTATAATCATTTTTATTCTCTATGTGCAGTAATAATGTCTGCTCTTTTACTCCTGATTTTAATAATTTCAATATTTTTGTGATCAAGCTACCTAAAGTTTTGTCAATTTTGTTGTTATTACAAATAATTAACTTTGAGTTTCCTTGACTTATACTATTGTTTCCCCATTGTCAACCTTAATTGCCAATTTTATATTTATAATTATTATCTTTCTGCTTAATTTATATATATATAATTTTTATATATAAATATATATGTAATTATATATAGTGATAATGTGCTGCTTTAGTTGCATCCAGTTAGTTTGAATAAATTATATTTCATTTTTGTTAATCTCGAGTTATTTTTATTTTCTTTTTTTAACCCATCGATCATTTAGAAAAGTGTTAATTTTCACATTCTTTTGAATTCTCAAATTTCTGTTTTGATTTATAATTTCACTTAATAATATCAGAGATTATACTTGCATGATTTCAACACTTCCAAATTATTAGATATTTCTGTGTGGCCTAGAATATGGTCTGTTCCATAGACTGTCCCCAGTGTACTTGAGAATAATATGTATTCTGCTCTTGTCAGGTGGGATGCTCTGCTCGATCTGGTTTTATGATTTCTTTTGTCTTCTCTTGATTTTGTTAGAAAAATACGTTTATAATGCCTAATCTTTCTTATAGATTATTTTGTCTTTTGAGAATGACGTATGTTTCTAATAGCATGTGTGGTTTTAGGTCTCTTTTGTGTGATATTACTGTAACACTTGAGCTTTCTTACATTTGCTGTTTGTATGTTATATCTATTCCCCTTCTTTTATTTTCAACACAATTTTAGCATTGCATTTAGAGTGTCTCCACTAGAGGCCATGAAAGGGGTCTTATTTTTAATCTGCTCTGACAAACTATGCATTTTTATTGCATTGTTTAAATCAGTCGCTTTCAATTATCTCACTCATGTTGAATTTATGTCTGATATTTTAGTTTTCCTTTCCACATGTCTCATCATTTTCCCCTTTCTGTTCCTCTTTTACTCACTTTTTTTCCCATTAACTAATATTTTCTAGAATAGCATTTAACTTCGTTGAGAGCTTTCTCACTGTATTTTAAAGCTGTTTTCTTTGTGGTTGCTCTATTGTTTTCTATTACATATGATTCTATAATCTACCTCAGATTTATAGTAATTTAATCCCAGTGAGATCTTATACAGCTCTCCTCAGCTCCAATCAAGGAATATGAAATTTACCTGGAAGGAACAAGCATCAGTGTTTCTCATTAACTCTCAGTCTGGGTGACAGAACCTCTATTCCAGGTGATTACAACTGAGATATCAAAATGAACCACCGCTACCAACCATTCATAGGATAAAGCTCGGTTTCAAGCATAACAGCAAGAATATTAGGATCTTGATTACTCTCAGCCCAGTTCAAAGGGCAGAAAAAAAAATCTTGAAGTGATAAAAACCCACAAATATTTGACTCAAAACTATTCCTAGAAAAAAAGCCTAACTTTAATTGAATAAGAAAACATATGTACTAAACTTATGGACCTTGGTCTTAGAGTGGGATTTTATCAATTTGACCCTAAAGGCAAGGGAAGTAAAGACAAATATAAATGAATGTGACTATATCAGGCTAAAAAGCTCCTGCATAGCAAAAGAAACTGCAAACAAAACAAAAAAATAAACCAACCAGATGGGAGAAGATATTTGCAAGCAACAGCTCTGACAAAGGGTTATTATTATCTAAAATACACAAAGAACTCATACAACTCACACCAAGCAAACACCCAATTGAAAAATGGGTAGAGAACCTGGACAGCTCTCTCAAGAAGAAAGAAAAATGGCCAACAGATATATGAAAATATGTTCAACTTCACTAGCTATTAGGGAAATGCAAATACCACCTCACAAATGTTAGAATGGTTATTATCAACAAGATAGGTAATAAGTGTTGGAGAGGTTGTGGGAAAAAAAGAACCATACCTAATTATTTCTTGACCTTTCCAAACAAGTCTGTGCACGTGTACACCCTCGGTGTTTATTGGAATCCTTATGCTTAATCTTTAGGTGTCTTTACTTAAAGAACACTGAGGACACATGTGTCCCCCCAAGATTACTTACCCTACTGATTGTATCTAAGAGATAAATTTTATCTCAAACTGCTGTTACAATAAAAGCCTAATGAGGCAGGCAATTAAGGCTGCCTGGTTCCATTAGGCAGGCAGTCTCTTCTTACCCCTCTCTTTCACAGCAATCCTGTGTCAAAATAATCATTCACTCATCACTCAGGGTCTGCTGGTCAGCCCCGGCAATATTAGTAAAAGCATGGAATCAAGAATCAAACTTTCTATGACCAAATCCAAATTCCAATTAGTAAGTAAAATTATAACCAGCATAACTGCTACTACTAAATAATGCACTGATGTATTCCTAGTATGTGCATTAGGTCCAGTGAATACAAAGAAATATGAACTGTTATATGAGAGACAAAAAATTCCCATAATATAAAAAAAACCTATTCCTTAAAAACATTCAAGTAAATTAAATAGAAGTTATTAAAGTAATGCCAATAATTTCTAATTAATTTTACTTTAATTCATATCTAGCTGGAATCATTACAGGATTTTTTCTCTAAGTGAAATTGACAATCTAGTTCTAAGATTAATTTAAGATTCAAAACCAAAATCAAAGAAATGCAAAGACAGTTGGATGAAGAAGGAAAGAGGAATGATCCACAAGATAAATATATTAAGACTAGAGGCCTAACACACAAAATTCATACAAGGGGCTTGGCCTTCACAGCCCCAGCTCCTTCTGGAAGGTCATCGGGAAGGACATTCAGAAGGCCGTTCAGCTGTCCAGTCTAATTAGCATATTACACTTTTATTATAGATCTAATGATTGAAATCATATGGCAATGGAGAACCAAGATGGCAGTGTAGGTAAATGCCTGTTTCCACCACCTCCCATAACCACATCAAAATTACAACTAAAATACAGAAAAACCATCGAGAACTGCCAGAAAGCTGGATAAATGAAAATCATACAACTAGAGTAGTAAAGAAGAAAGCACATTGAGATTGGCAGCAGGGACGGAGGTGAATGGGCTGGACAGGCATTAAATACATCACTTTTTTAATTGGGAGGGATATCATCTCTTTGGAGGCCCCTGTGAGGAGCAAGTGGTCCCAGCCCCACACCAGATCCCAGTCAAGGCTCCCAGAGCTGGGAAAATGAGTCCTCATAACTACAGGCTATAAAAACCAGTGGGGGTTGGGGCTCAGTGACATGGACGCTGCAGGAGACCTAGGTCTGCATCCTCTGAGCTCCAACGACCAGGCTGGACAAAGACACAAGGAGGAACAGGATTGTCTGGCATCAGGGCAGGAACTCAGGGGTGGCTTTCTTCTAGACTGAGATGCTTAGAGGGGCTATTGCTCCTATACCGAGACTTCCCCTGTGGCAGAGCTGACTAGCAGCTATTTTTGTTTGCTCTACCCTGGGAATTTCCTGAGAACTCACCCCATCTAATTTGCAGCCCCATCCAACCTGTGTGCAGCTACTTTTTCATATGAATGGCCTGTCCTTGCTCAGGCTTCAGATATTGCTAAAATATCTCAAAAAGTTTCAGGTTGGCCAAACCTATCAATAAAAGGTCCAAGACCCAGCACTAGCATAAGCGTGACTTGCTGTACAACTGATCCTTGCTTGGGCACTTCCAAATCTGAAATAATAGGAGGAATCTTCAGACCTCTCTATAGCTCCTGCAGGGTGGCCCCAGGCAGTGACTGACTTTGCACCTTCAAGGAGACCTAAGAGGCAGAGGTCAGCATCAGACCATACCAGATTACAGCTCTACACATTCATAAGCAACACATTCAAGGGGCAGATTCAGTGAGCACCAAAGGGCCACTAAAGCAAGTCCTGCTCCATAGGGGTATCTCCTGTACAGCAGCTTCCCAACTGTAGTCTCAGCCAGTTCTCATAGCCAATGGACCTGTAGTTCAATTCCTCTTAATGACACCAATAGCAATCAAGTCTCAATTACAAGAAGACTGTGCACACAGCCCACAAAGGGGTGCACCTAGAGTGCTTATCTCAAGAGGCTAAGCCAGTGGGCCCTATAGAACAACTACCATACAGGTTCACTCTACCAAATCCAAGAGACATAGAAGCTTTAATCAATACATAGAAACAAACACAGGGGAGCGGCCAAAATGTGGGAACAAAGAAACATGTCACATGAAATAAATGGAAGAAAAATCTTGAGACCTCCAAGGGACTTAGTGAGACTTTCAAGGATCTTAGAATGAAGAATAAAAAAAGAATAAAGACCACTCAGAAAATAAGCATACTCTGTCTAAAATAAAGAATAATGTATAATATACAGGGATTAAACAGTAGGGTGGATGAGTCCAAGAATCAAATCAACAATTTGAAATATGAGGAAACAAAACAAAACAAAAACAACAACAACAACAACAAAAAACACCTAATCAGAAGAGCAAAAAGAAAAAAATTCAAAACTATGAAGGTAGTGTAAGGAGCCTCTGGGACAACTTCAAACATACCAAAATTTGCAGTATGAGGGTGCCAGAAGAAGAGAGAGAGCAAAATATTGAAAATATACTTGAAGAAATAATGACAGAAATAGACTTACAAGTCCAGGAAGCACAGGGAATCCCAAACAAGAGTAACCCAAAGAGGACCACAACAAGACATATCATAATTAAAATGTTAAGTGTTGGAGACAAAGAGAATATTAAAAGCAGCAAGAGTAAAGAGATCATCTATATAGCTATCAGCTGATTTCTCAACAGAAACTATGCAGGCCAGAAGGGAGTGGCAAGAAATATTCCAAGTGATGAATACCAAGGACTTACAACCAAGATTACTCTACCCAGGAAAGCTATCATTTAGAATTGAAGGTCAGATAAAGAGCTTCACAGACAAGAAAAAGCTAAACAAGTTCATCACCATCAAACCAGTATTACATTAAATGCTGAAGGGTATTCTTTAAGAAGAAGAAAAAAGATAAAGATAAAACATATGAATGATAAATACATATCTATCAACAACTGAATCTTAAATGAATAAGAAATTTAGTGAATAGAATAAACTGGTGAATAAAATAGAATCAGGAGCATGGAAATGGAACAGACTGACAATTCTCAGAGGGAAGGAGGTTGGAAGGGTGGGAAGAGATTAAACAAAGATCTTATATGCATACTAGAGTCCTGTTGCACAAAATTGTGCAAGGGGCTTGGTCATCGCAGCTGTGGCTGCTTGTCTCAGCCCTCACAGTCCTGGCTTCATTCAGAAGGTCATCTGGAAGACTGTCTGGAAGGATGTCTGATCTAATTAGCATATGATTTTATTTTTATAGATATTCATTACGTATGGACACAGCCAGTAGGTGGCAAAGGCCTGAGGCAGGGTGGGAACCAGGTATAGGGGGTCAGTGGTGAAAAAAAAAGAGGGACATCTTTAATACTTTCAATAATAAAGATTAAATAAAATAAATAAAAATAAAAATTTAAAAAAGCACATGGTAATGAAATAAAAATGGACCATTAGATCAATGAACTGGCTTCATAGATTTTGTAACAGATACATGGATATGTGCACATTTAGTGTATAAAGAATGTAGAAAGTCAAAGAAGAAAAGATAGATTATTAAAAAATACATTGTAGCAATTGGTTATCTACTTTATAGGGGAGGGTAAGGAAATAATTCACAGTTCCCATCTTATTTCATTTACAGAAATAAATTTCAAATAAAATATCAGAACAATAACAAAAAGTAAACAACAAACTGATGAAAATATGAGAAGTTTATGGAGAACTTCTATAATCTTGGAGTAGGTTATAATTTTTTGATTAGAAACTACAAGCTATTAAAGAAAAGAAAGAAAAAAATAGTTTCCCATAAAAGAAAGGAAGGATGACCTACAATTATTGATCATGGAGATATAAAAAATAATAATATTATGAATTACCTTATGACAATAAATTTGGTAAATTCCTAGAAAAATGCAACAATTTCACTGAAGAAAAAATTTGATAACCTGAATATCCCTTTATATATTTTAAAAGTTAAATTTATAATTACAAGTCTTCTCACAAAGAAAGGCACTGCCTAGATTACTTCATTGTTGAATTTTACCAAACACTTGTGAGAAAACCCCCCACACAATTGTACATAAAAACTTCCAGAAATTAAAAAGTGAAAGAGCATTTCCTTGAATCATTTTTGTTAGGTTTGTTACAGAATAGGAGGTCTCATTTCTCCCAGTTGCTTGTGAAACTGGGGTTCTTTGGGTATTGCTAGAATAAGAATTTCCATGAGAGGATGAGATATGGTAGAAAGCTTTATTGCCAAGGAATTACCTCCCTGGGTTACCAAAGTCCCATTTCCCTTAGTCCAGTCATAGAAGAGGTGTAACTGGGGCTTCAGTAGTGCTAACATCAGAGCCATAGTCCAGTGTTTCCTCTCCACTTTGGAGCTGGATCCAGTCCAGCATCAGGCCAGGTTAGGTTGTGTTTCCCTGCTGTAGTCCATTAGACCATTGCATGTGGGGATCCTCATAGCCATGGCCACATGGGCCAATGCATGAAGCCAAGAGTCCCAAGATTCATGAGCCAGTGCATAAGAGCAATAAAGAGAGCTTCTTTAGGGGATTATGTATTCCCAAATTTTCATGCATTTGCTGTGGGCATGCCCATTCTGGCCAATTATCTCTGTTATCAGGTATGTGGTTGACAAGCAAATACCTACCCTGTGTCACCCCAACTTTATTGGGCATGAGTCTATTTTTCCTTTCCCTCATCATTTTGCAGAAGATAGGCGAGTACAAAGCTGCAGCTTTATGATGAAGCTGTCCAAATGACACGCTTATAATATCTGTTCTTCCCTTTGCTCCTTCCTATCCATAATAATAAAAGCATAATATACCAATTAGACCTGACGGCCGAATGACCTTCTGGACGACACTCTGGACAACCTTCTGGATGACACTGGGACTGTGAGGGCCAAGCCCCTTGCACAAATTTCATGCATTGGGCCCCTAGTTGTTAATAACTAGCCAATTACAATGGTATCAGCTTTATATTAATATGAATATTGGACAAAAATATTAGGAGTAAACAAAGCTTCAGACCACTATCTCTCATTAGGATTAACATAAATATCCTCAACAAAGTGTTAATCAAATCTAGAAATTTATAAAAAGGATCATATAATCAAGTAGAATTTAGTTTAGGAATTCAGGATACATTTAATATTAAACCAAAATTTATTTTTCATTTATATAAACACACAAAGAAAAACAATTTATGACTCAATAGATATAGACAGGAACATTTGACAAAATTTAAAGCAATATGGGAAAATTAACCCAGGCATATACTATCATACACACTTTTCTGAATATTTGCTACTAGAGGCCTGGTACACTGATTTCTGCACCAGATGCATCCCTCAGCCTGGCCTGCACCCTCTCACAATTCTGGAACCCTTGGGGGATGTTGGAGAGCCAGTTTCAGCTTGATCCCTATAGGCCAGGCTGAGGCCTCTAATATGCACATAAGATCTTTGGTTAATTCTTTCTGCCCTCCCCCCAACTCCCATATCTATGATTTATCAGTCTATTCCATGTTTCCATGGCTGAGTGTTGAGCATCTGCCCCTGCAGGTTATTAAGTGTCATAGCTACTGGACGGTCAGCTAGTTGCTTAGGCTTTTATATATATACTAGGGGCTCGGTGCACAAAATTTGTTCACTGGGTGTGGGTGATTCCTCAGCCCAACCTGCCCCCTCACACATACTGGAAGCCCTCAGGGGATGTTTTACACACCCCTCATCCCCAGTCTGCAATGTGGCTGATGGCTGGCTCTGCCCCAGCCCTGCCTTCACCCCAGACAGTTTGCCCCCAGCGAGCGTGGGCCTCAGCCCTGCCTCCCGGCCATGGATGCCTCGGCCCCACTCCCCCAACTCTGGCCTTGGCTGCCTTGGTCCCACCCCCCAGGGTCCTGGCTGCCTCGGCCCTGCCTCCAGCTCATGATTGGCTGGTGGGCATGGCTTGTGCATGTGGCTTGATCAGAGGTATGGTCAATTTGCATATTACTCTTTTATTAGATAGAATAGACTTGAGGCCTGGTGCATGAATTCATACGTGGGTGGGAGTTCCTCTGGGTGGCCTGCAGGGATTGGGCCAAAACCTGAAGTCCAATGCCACCTACAGCTCCTACCTGCTGCTCTTGTGCATCCTGGCCCCACTGTGCCTGCCAGGGGCTCATGCCCAATCAGTCCCAATCTTGAGAGGCTCACACTACCATACTAGCACTCGCCAGCCATGAGCCCCCTGCATCTGGCACCCTCCCAAGAGTAATGGCCTGTGAGATCAGACTGAAACTGGCTCTCCGACATCCCCCATGAGGTCCTGGATTGTGAGAGGGTGCAGGCGAGGCTGAGGGACCCCGCTGGTCCATGACAGGGCTGACAAGGGGCCATGGGAGGGCTCCTTGGCATGTCCAGCCCATCTCATACAGTCCCAATCAGCTGGACCCTAGTAGCAGGCTAATCTATAAGTCAGAGCATCTGCCCTCTGGTGGTCAGTGCACGGCATAGTGATAGGTTGACCATTTGACTGTCTGCCCCCTGGTTGTCATGCATAGCTTAACAAGCAGTTGAGCAACCTTAACAGATCATTAGCATATTACACTTTGATTGGTTGTTTGGTTCTGCCATTCTATTTGCTTATTACATTTTTATTATCCTACCTAATAAAAGAGTAATATGCAAATTGACCATACCTCTGCTACACCCACAAGCCATGCCCAACAGCCATACCCACCAGCCAATCAGGAGCAATATGCAAATTAACTCCCAACCAAGATGGCTGCCACCACAGAGTGCAGGAGGGAGGCTTGGGTTTCCCTGGCAATGGAGGAAGCCAAGCTTTCCTCACACCTTGGTGATCTCAGGCCTTCACTCAATGCTACAAAGTTTCAATTTTAGAAGATACA
This sequence comes from Antrozous pallidus, assembly GCA_027563665.1. Taxonomy (NCBI): domain Eukaryota; kingdom Metazoa; phylum Chordata; class Mammalia; order Chiroptera; family Vespertilionidae; genus Antrozous; species Antrozous pallidus. The sequence goes on from CM050522.1 coordinate 11,152,543, forward strand.
TAAATCTCAGATACCAGGGCCTTCACTTGGGTTGCTGGGGGGTGTAGCTGGCCTGAAAACCACCACAGGCCCCTCACCCAGACAGCCCCATGCCCCAAGGGAACCACCACCCTGACCCAGGACACCCCTCAGGCAAACAGGCTGGCCCCCACCCATGCACCAGGACTCTATCCTATCTAATAAAAAAGTAATATGCAGATTGACCATCACTCTAACACACAATATGGATGCCTCCATAGTCAAAGATCCTGCCTCCATGTGGTCAAAGATGGCCACCACAAGATGGAGAGCAGGGGAGGGCAGTTGGGAGGGACTAGGCCTGCAAGGGAGGGTAGTTGGAGGTGACCAGGCCTGCAGAAAAGGGAAGTTGGGGACAACTGGGCCTGCAGGGGAGGGATTTGTGGGAGACTCAGGCCTCCAGGGGAGAGCAGTTGGGGAGGGAAGAAAGCCTGCAGGGGAGGGCAATTAGGGATGACCAGGCCTGCAGGAGAGGGCAGTTAGGGTCAAATAGGCTGGCAGGGGAGCAGTTAGGCATCAATCAGGCTGGTGGGGGAGTGGTTAGGGGGTGATCAGGCTGGCAGGCAGAAGTGGTTAGGGGCAATCAGGAAGGAAGGCAGGCGAGCAGTTGGGAGCCAGCAGTCCTGGATAGTGAGAGGGATAATGGACTGCCTGTTTAGGCCTGATTGGGCCTAAATGGGCAGTCAGACATCCCTCGAGGGGTCCCAGATTGGAGAGGGTGCAGGCTGCGTGGAGGGACACCCCCCTTCCTTTCCCCCCATGCACAAATTTTGTACACCAGGCCTCTAGAATAGGATAATTTTTAAAAATTCAAAAATATGTATGAATTACTTATAAGAGACATTGATGGGTGGATGCTTAAATACCTCAAAGTGTCACATATGAGGCTTTGTTCTCATCCTTGGTTTCTCATTTGTGAATCTGTATTCACAGAAGTACTAATCAGACAGAATGTACCTAGAGGACCAATAGATTTTTCTTCTTTGCTTAAACAGTAGGATAATTTGAGTGAAAATGTAGGTATACTTGTATGTTTGGTGGTTGAGGGAGTTTATATCCGACATCTTGAGATCTGTATAAAACATAGTGTTGTATAATCCAATGCCACTAACTGGAACATATGGGGTGGGGATTGGAATGATACATGGATATTTAGAGTGAATAACAGTGTAATTGCCTTCTGTAATTCAGAAACCACAAAGACCTAGTAGAATTTATAGTCTGTTAGATTAATGATCATGAATATTTAGTTCCTACTTATCTATTCTGACATGGGATTTTATCCATCAGTATAAAACTGCCCTAGTTAGAGAACAGAGAAACAAGGTATTTAGGTTTTCCCAAAATTTCTTTTTTTTATTTAAAATTTTGTATTTATTTTTGGTCATACAAGTTGAGATAAAAGGTGTGATAGATGATTATCATTGAGAACTGAGAAAATAGAGATTGATTAATTTGAAGAAGGACATAGCTAACAAGTTATAAAGTTGAAATGTGACTATAGAGAAAGAAAAATACATGAGCATGTCACCACTAGTTTTCCCACAGTAACACTCACATGGATTAACATTGCAGCTCCTGCTCAGATTTTATCATCGTGTTTCTTTCTTCATTTCAGAACACTGGCAGGTCATTGTTTTGATAGAATCATCCACCCTGAATGTAGAAAACACTTATCTTTTTGATGTTGCCAATAAAATGACTCAGCCAAGCTTGTCCAAAGCCAGTGGAGAGTCATGATGTAGAACTGTAAAGCATAAAGTAATTTGTGAGTAACAGAGCAAAAACATATGAATAAACTAAGGGTCCAGAGCACGAAATTCGTGCACTGGGGGTGAGTGGTCCCTCAACCCAACCTGCCCCCTCTCACATACTGGGAGCCCTCAGGGATGTCCAACTGATGGCTCACCCCCAGTCTGCCCAAGGCCTGGTGCACGAAATTCGTGCACCGGGGGTTGGGGGATGTCCCTTAGCCCAGCCTGCACCCTCAGCAATCTGGGGCCCCTCGAGGGAAGTCAGACATCCTTCTCACAATTCAGGACTGCTGGCTCCAAACTTCTCACCTGCCTGCTTCCCTAAATGCCCCTAACCGCTTCTGACTGCCAGCCTGATCACCCCCTAACCACTACCCTGCCAGCCTAATTGATGTTTAACTGCTCCCCTGCCAGCCTGTTTGCCCCCAACTTCCCTCCTCTGCCAGCCTGGTCACCCACAACTGCCCTGCCTTGCAAGACCTGGAACCTCTCAACAGCCCTCCCCTGCTGGCCATCTTGTGGTGGCCATTTTGTGTCCATATAGGGGCAGGATCTTTGACCACATGGAGATAGCCATCTTCTGTGTTGGAGTGATGGTCAATCTATAAATTACTCTTTTATTAGATAGGATAGAGGCCTGGTGCATGGGTGGGGGCCAGCTGGTTTGCCCTAAAGAGTGTCCCAGATAAGGGTGGGGGTTCCCTTGGGGTGAGGGGTGGCCTGGGTGAGGGGCCTGTGGAGGTTTGAAGGCTGGCCACGCCACCCAGCAACCCAAGCAGAGGCCCTGATATCTGGGATTAATCTATGTCTACAATTGAAACTTTGTATCCTGGAGCAGAGCCAAGCCTTCTGCTAGTTCTGGGGCAGCAGCCATTTCTGTTTGAAACTTTGTAGCCTAGAGTGGAGGCCTAGGCCAGCAACAGCAGGCTGAAAGCTTGGCTTCCTACATTGCCAGGGAAACCCAAGCCTCTGTTCTCTCCAGCTCAGTGGCTGCCGCCATTTCTGTATCTTTTATGATTGAAACTTTGTAACAGTGAGTGGAGGCCTAGGCAGGTAATGGCAGGCAGAAATCTTGGCTTCTGCTGTTGCCAGAGAAACCCAAGCCTTCCTCCTGCTCTCAGTGGCGGCAGCCATTTTGATTGGAGTTTATTTGCATAATCTTCTGATTGGCTGGTAGGCATGGCTGTAGGTGTGGCTTGTGGGTGTGGTGAAGGTATAGTCAGATTTGCATATTACTCTTTTATTCGATAGGATATGCTACATAGGATATCATAAGATCAGATGTACATAATAGACTACTAAACTACCTTTGCAATTCTGAATTGTAATGTAGCAGATACAGGAGGCTTTAGTTTTATCAAATAACACAAGGAGACTAACATATTCATCTTCCAATATAGTAGTTATAAGTACATTTAAATAAGATAATAATTTATATTATTTTATGTAAAAATCACAATGGCAAAATAGTAAACAATATTAGAAGCTTTGATCCTTGAACAGACACTTTCATAATGCATGTGTGAAATACTTTATTCAGTTTGGTGGTAAAATAACTAGTCATTAATGGAGATTCCCATAAAGCTGTGTTGATATAGTGATAGGTACAATGTAAGTGTAAATCAATTCTCCAAAGTCCTGCTTTAAAAAAAGACTGAAAAAGAGGTTTTCAGCTTGCCTGTGCAAGTATTTATGGGAAGATTGTTTATGTTTCAGCAGAATAAAATAACAAATCTTTCAGCAGGCATCTGGACCCATTACTATTTTTACCCTTCTGTGTGAACCTCGGCAAGAGCATCTTTTAATCCTGAAATTTGGATTCTTTAAGAAGAAATTTGACATGAATATTCACTGAAGCGGATAATTAGGTGAGCACATTACAACTTTTTAATAAAATTTCATATATATATATGTATATATATATATATATATATATATATATTACTTTACTTGTCATCTTTCATTTTTCCTAGGATTTAAAGTGACTATAGGATTGTGGCAAATTGGAATGGAGAAATAGGAACTAAAAAAATAGAGTGAAGGCAATAAATCAGTGGGTACAGGTGTGCACTCCCAATATTCTACTGCCCTTAGTATGGCAACATGCAAATTTTACATTAAAAATAGCATAGGATCACAATATCATATTTGAAGGGATAGTGTTATAATGAAATTGTCTCTATCAGCTGTATTTTGCATCATTGACATATCAGTATAGTATTAATATTTTAGGTTTATTGAGACATAATTCACATATAACTTTGTATAAATTTAAGGTATACAATATGTTGATTTGATATTCTGAAATGATTATGCAAATGACACTTGTTAATATTTCCATAACATGATATAATTACCAGTTCTGTTTTTGTGTGTGATAATTTTTAAGATCTCTTTTAGCAACCTGGAAGGATATAATTAATACAGTATTGTTAACTATAATCACTATGCTGTACATTAGATCCCAAGAATTTATTTGTCTTATAACTCAAACTTTGTATTCTTTGACCCACATCTCCCCATTTCCCCCACCTCCAATCCTTGGCAACTCATATTCTACTTTCTGACTCCATGAGTTCACATTCAAGCAAGAAATTACAGTATTTGTTTTTCTGTCTGACTTATTCAATTAGTATAATGGTTTCAATGCCCATTCATGTTGTTGTAAATGGCAGGATTTAAATTTTCTTATGGAGGAATAATATATATATGTGTACACAAACACACACACACACACACAATTAATGGCCAGATTTTATTTATATTTATATACATATTTGAGGCCTGGTGCACAAAATTCATGCATGGGAGGCAGGGGATGTCCCTCAGCACAGCCTGCACCCTCTCCAATCTGGGAGCCCTCAAGCGATGACCAACTGCCCGATATACGGTTAGTCATATATCCTTCTCACAACCCAGGACTGCTGGCTCCAAACTGCTCACCTCCCTGCCTCCCTGATTGCCCCTAACTGCTTCTGCCTGCCAGCCTGATCATCTGCTCACCATTACCCTGCCAACCTAATTGATGTCTAACTGCTCCCCTGCCAGACTGTTTGCCCCCAACTTCCCTCCTCTGCCAGCCTGGTCACCCCTAACTGCCTTCCCCTGCAGGCTTGATAGTCCCCAACTGCCCTCCCTTGCAGGCCTGGTCCCTCCCAACTGCCTTCTCCTGACCATCTTGTGGTAGCCCTCTTGTGTCCATATGGGGGCAGGATCTTTGACCACATGGGGGCAGCAGGTTAATCTGCGTATTTCTCTTTTATTAGATAGGATAGAGGCCTGGTGCATGGGTGGGGGCCAACTGGTTTGCCCTGAAGAGTGGCCCAGATCAGGGTGGGGCTTCCCTTGGGGTGTGGGGAGGTCTGGGTTAAGGACCTGTGATGGTTTGCAGGCTGGCCATGCACCCCAGAGATCCAAGTGGAGGCCCTGGGATCTGGGATCAATTTATGTTCTACAATTGAAACTTTGTAGCCTGGAGCAGAGCCAAGCCTTCTGATCGCTCCTTGGCAACAACCATTTCTGATTGCATTTATTTAAATTCTATAATTGAAATTTTGTAGCCTAGAGTGGAGACCTAGGTGCTAGGGCTGCAGAAGCTTGGCTTCCTCCATCACCCGGGTAACCCTAGCCTCTTCTCTTTCCAGCTTTGTGGCTGATGCCATTTCTGTTGGATTTATGTATCTTCTATAAATGAAACTTTGTAGCATTGCGTGGAAGCCTAGGCTGGCAAGGGCATGTGGAAAACTTGGCTTCCTCCATTGCTGGGGAAACCCAAGCCTCCCTGTTGCTCTCAGTGGTGGCAGCCATCTTGGTTGTAGTTTATTTGCTCCTGATTGGCTTATGGGTGTGGCTTGTGGGCATGGCTTGATCAGAGGTACGCTCAATTTGCATATTACTCTTTTATTAGCTTGAATATACACACACTAACGGCCCATTGCAAGCATAGATTCGTGCAATAGGTCTTCCTTCCCTTGGCTTCCAGCACCAGTTTTCCACTGCTACCTGGGACCCAGGCCTTCACTCAAGCCAGAGTCTGCCTCCTTCATCTTTGCTGCAGGCTCTAACAAAGTCTGCCATTTTTGGTGCAGACTCTAGCCAGAGTCTACTGTCTTCGTCTTTGCTGCGCCAGAGTGTCACTCCTGTAGATCCCTTCGCCTTCTGCCCTCCCTCTCATATTAGGTGTCCTGTCCCACCCAGCCACTTCACACCTGGGTGGCCAACATCTTTGTCCTTATAATTTGCATATCCCCTCCTGATTGGCTGGTGGACATAGCCAATGATTAATTTGCATGTCTCTCTTTTTTTAGTGTAAATATTAGAATCCTGGTGCATGGATTTATGTGGAGGGTGCCCCAGGCAAGACACCTTGAGCATTCCTGAACTGTTTGTGGACTAAATCCAAGGTGCCTGGCTATCCCTTTTGTTAAGACTATGGGATTCGCTCATAGCCTTTAGCCAGGAAATTCCAATAATAGAATATACAAAAACCAAACAGAGGTGGAAGCTGCTTTAATTAACAATGTTTTAGCTCTGACCTTTCAGAGCAATTAAGATTGTTTACCAGCCTTCTGGGCTTCCTAAACACATCTTTTTATTGGTGAGATGGGGATTGGTTTCCAGCACCTGCGTATTTTTGGAATAAAAATAAACTGCTGCTGTTTGGGTGTCAGATGCTGTCTCTCCATCAGAGAGAGAACAGACATCCCACCGGGCCCCAGCTATTTTTTTCTATTACTGTGTCTTTGTCTTCTATGCTTTTATTTCTTAATCCCCAACTCCTCTACTCAGAAACTGGACCCAATCTCTCTCTCTGCTCTGTACATGGAAAAGAGAGAAAAACACCCACAGATTTGTGCATATTAGCCTTTTATTATATAGGATATATGCTGAGTGGCCAGATTATTATACGTTCAGATCATAATAATCTGGCCACTCAGCGTGTGTGTGTGTGTGTGTGTGTGTGTGTGTGTGTGTGTATTTGTGTATATGTGTATTACTACATCTTCTTTATTCATTCATTTATAGGGGATCAACAATATGATCCTGAATTGGTGTTTTATATTCATGTCCCTACTTGTTTCACACTTACTATTTTTGTATTCACCTTTTGTATTTAACATTTTTCTTATTAAATTTATTTATTATTATTATATTTTGAAAAGAACAATTAACATGGAATGTACCCTATTACATTTTTTAAAAGTAAAATACATGATGGTTTACTAAAGGTACAGTGTTTTACAGTATGAGTAAAGAAAATGTCATCAGGAGAAATTGAAGAATCATAAAAGAATAATGACAACAGTAAGAAGTGATGCTCCATTACTCAGTTTCTAGTTCTGAGCCAGTTTTATTTCTTTTTTTTTAATCCTTTCTGAGAATATTTTTCCATTGATTTCTTAGAGATTGTGGAAGAGAGAAGAAAACAAACAGAAATATCGATGTGAGAAAAACACATTGATTGGTTGTCTCCTGCACATGCCCTGACCAAGGTCCAGGCAGGGGAGGATCCTGCAACTGAGGTATATGCACTTGACTATAATTGAATCTAGGACCCTTCTGTTTGCAGGTTGATTCTCTACCCAGGGAGGCAAACTGGCTAGGGCTGAGCCAATTTTCAATCCGAAAACCTTTTGGCCAAAAACAGGTTGATTCCCAGGAAGAAGGACCATAATATCACTAGAGGCCCAGTGCACAAATTCGTGCACAGGTGATGACCAGCAACCTGCCCCTGATCAGGAGTGGGGCTGGGAGGGAATTATTAGTGTCAAAGATCTTTTCAGGGTATATACACATTTGCTGTTGTCTTTTGGATGAGTTGAAGCTTCAAAGGTGTTTTAGTGTCAGGGACACTTACAACTTCCCTTTCTAAGCCTCTCCCTTGACTGGTAATGCAGTTTAGTTCCTTGCTGACAAACCCTCTTAAAAGACATTGTAGCAGTGGATAGAGAATGCAGGAAGACGGTGGTTGGGCTGGACACCTGACTGTGATTAGTTTTCCTCCTGATCACTTGTCATTCAGGTTCCTGGTATACTACTTAGAATCACTGAAGGTCACACTTCAACACTTCAGTGATCAGGGTACGGGGGGGGGGCGGGGCACCCATGGGAGGGGTGGCAGGGGGGAGGGGCCATGAGTGGTTGGCTTACTGGTCCCACCTCCGATCAGGCTGGTGCATGATAGCCACTGGTCATTCGGACCTTCTGGTTGCTCTGCCATTCAGTTGCCTGGCTTACATAAGTACCTTTGTAATTCACATGGACCACATACACCGCAGTAATGAAGTAAAACAGTAAAAAAAAAATGTAAAAGATAACGATTCCTAACCTTTACTTGTGCTAAATACAGTAAATAATAAAAAAAGATAAAGCACATATGTACATACATTGAAATAATGAAACTTTTTAAAAAATAAATAAATAGGAGATGATGATGTAACCACAAAATGATGTATGTCTAGTTCAAAATAACCCAAGGACTGTCTGTACACTGTAATTACCTCCCAATCTTTCTATTCAAGAAATCTAAAACTATTTACACTAGTGATACGATATGCTCAAAACATGTTGAGGATTATGAAACATAAGATCTGAGTTGCCAGTGATATTTATTGATTCTGTCAAAGTAAGGACTAATATGGCTAATAGGAAGGTCTGGTTTTTAGTAGGCATATTAGATCTTCAGATCCACTTAATGATTATCGATTTCTAAAGTATAACTGGAATATACATGCAGTACTTGCTACTTGGAAGAACCCACCCACTGCATTCTTATCCTGCAGGGTAAAAGTTATTTTGGTAGGAGAGGACATGTGAAAATCTCTGAAATTGTGACCTCTGTCACTATCCTATGTAATTAAAGCCTAATATGCTAAGTGTGTGGTGGTCTGGTCATCTGTTCAACCAATCACTCTAATATGCTAATGATATGCTAAGGTAGCTCAACCACTTGTTATGATGTGCACTGACCACCAGGGGGCAGATGCTCTGACTGATAGGTTAGCTTGCTGCTGAGGTGCAGCTGATTGGGGAATGAGCCAGATGGGCCCTCGAGCCTTCCTGCTGTTCCTCCTGGCTGGCCAACCTCCCGCATCCTTCCTGAGCCTCGATGGTGCACTGGTGGGGTCCCTTAGCCTGGCCTGTACCATCACACAATCCAGGACTCTTTGGGGGATGTCAGAGAGCTGGGATTTTTTGGCCTGATTCTGCAGGCCAGGCTGAGGAACCCCACTTGGTGCACAAATTTGTGCACTGGGCTTCTAGTAGTTAATAAGATAATATTGTATCTTCAGGAGGTGGAGAATATGAGGGTCACTTTTAAAGATCTCAGTGATACATTGTGGCTACCTTCAGCATGTCTCCATTTTATTAACTACTTTGGCCTATTCAAAATCAGAATACTAGAGTAGCATAGGTAAGCAAAACTCAACCAAATAAACATTCAGCTCAGCTCCCTTGTAATTGAAGCCACAATGCTAAATGAATATCTTAATTTGAGTAGATTTAAAATGCCTCAGACACATAATACATGGCCATTAATTTGTCAAATATATTCTTTTATGTTTACATCAGAAAAATATTTGAAACTTTGCGATTGCATGGAATGGACAGAAATATTCAGATTGCCCCTGAGGTATTTTATTTATCCAGCTACATATGACTAGAGGTCTGGCGGACAAAATTTGTGCATGGGGATGTGTGTCCCTAGGCCAGCCTGCAGCCTCTCCAATCTGGAACCCCTCAAGGGATGTCTGACTGCCCAGTAGGATTGGGCCTAAATGGGCAGTTGGACATTCCTCTCACAATCCAGGACTGCTGGCTCCCAACTGCTTGTCTGGCTGCCTTTCTGACTGCCCCTAACCCCTTCTCCTTGCCAGCCTGATCAACCCCTAACCACTCCCCTGCCACCCTGATTTATTCCTAACTGCTCCCCTGCTAGCCTGTTTGCCACTAACTGCCCTTCCCTGCAGGCCTGGTCCCTCCCAATTGCGCTTCCCTGCAGGCACAATCACCCCCAACTTCCCTCCTCTGCTGGCCTGGTCACCCCTAACAGCTCTCCCCTGCATTTGATTGTCCCCAAATGCCCTCCCTTGCAGGCCTGATTCCTGTCAACTACCCTTCCCTGCTGGCCTGATTGCCCACAACTGCCCTCCCTTGCAGACCTGACCCCTCCCAATTTCCCTCCCCTGCTGGCCATCTTGTGATGGCCATCTTGTGTCTACATAGGGGCAGCCATCGTTGACCACAAGGGGAAGCCATCTTCTGTGTTTGAGTGATGGTCAATTTGCATATTACTCTTTTATTAGATTGGTTAGAGGGCCGGTGCATGGGTGGGGACCAGTTGGTTTGCCCAGAACTCCTCAGTGGTTTGGTTTAGCACTTCTCAGGCCTGCATCACATGGTGGTAATTCTTGCAATGGAGCATATTAAAGGATTAAGTATGTGAATCTGAATACTATTTTAAAATGATGTACATTGACTTGTCTTCTGAGATAGAAAAGCAATCTGCTTCTAACAGTTTTAACAGTTTAGTATACACTAACACTCAACAAGACTTGGAGTGCCTTAAAAAATAAGTCTACTATAAATACAATAGACCATGTTTCATTCTACCAGGGAATACCCAGTGGTTACAAGGGATTTAAGGTTTGCATATTTTTCCTTTATAATAAGGAAATATACTAGTAGTGAAGATATTTCCTGAGAATGAAATAGTAAGGAAAGAGGGGGGGAAATGCAATTGCTGTTTTCCAGTATTTGAACAGACAGTTGCAATTACTTTCTTAATGTGTTTAGAAAGAGCCTAAGAGGAGATAGGAGCCATGTAAACAGGGTTCTCATACAGTCATACTTTGCTCAGGTTCATTGCTCCTTTTATTATTACAGGAAGTCTTTCTTTTTCCATTTACATCAAAATGCTCACTCCACTCCAGTGGCCTGTCCTTTTTCAGCTTGGATCTAATTTTAATACTTATTTTCCATGACATCAAGGAGCTCTACAAATGGATCTGTATTATTTGGCATCCTTCCCAATAATTTAACATTAGAAATAATTTGAAAGCTGGACAAAAATGCGTTTTCACCTATTGTGGATAGTTACTCGGGGCTCTATTATTCACATTTTCGGTATGTATAAAGAACTCCATGTGCTGAAAGTGTAACATAGAAAGATTTACCTCCGTGATTAATTTTGTTCCATGATCTTTTATGAAAAATACTTAATTAAACTTAGTAATAGGTGGTCTGTGTTATAAGATGTTTTTCAGTTAGCATGGGTATAGTTGAATTATATAATTACCCATCAGTGTAGGTCACAAGGGTCACTCAAAAATCTTTTGCTCACTGCTTTTATCATCAGCCAGGTGTGGATTGAAGGAAATGTGAACAAAATTCATATCTCTGACTAACAAGCAACCACAAAATGAGAGAACATTTCATGTCAGTATATTCTGGAAAGATTTCTACTAAAGATTCTGTTACTATACTTTCCTGCCATTGGAAATCATTTCTAAAATCTAAGTGCTGTTAGAACAGAATTAAAACAAAAGGAAGCAAAGTATGTACCAAAAACAAAACAACACCAAAACCATACAGTGCCATAATATATCCTTTTCTCATATGTTTTATATATTCTTTTGTCATTTGCTTTTATAGTGATTCTTACTATTTACATTTGGCCTTATGGAAAGAAAAATGAATAGTTTTTTGTTTGCTTGTTTTTATAATGAGCTACATTTCAGTTAATTATAACTTCCAATGGGAACTCATTCTGCATTTTTACAATTTCTTTTAAATTGGAAAGAATGGTGTAATTGCCCCATATATGTGTAAAACTATGACAAGTTGTAGAAAGCAGTTTTCCTAGAAAAAATTAGATTTGAAAAAAGATGTTAGTGTTTATGCAAAGGATCATTTGTTAATATTCATTTCAAGAGTGGTAGTCTAAGTTTATATTATAATTTTTAGTGCCAAAGTGAATATGTTAAAATTAATAAGTTACCATCAAAATAACACAAGCACAGATAGGATAGCAACTATAATTTTCTTTAATTTTTTATTTACTAATGAAATAATGAAACAATTAGATAGTTTTTAGAGAGTAGGAAAAATTGATTAATTATTTTACTGATCTATAATAATAAAAATGTAATATGATAATTAGACCAACATCCTTCCAGAGAAAGGCTGCGAGGGAAGCCCGGGTCTCGGGTGCCAAAGAGAAACCAGTGCTGGCAGCTGGGGGAAGGAAGGCCTATTCTTGCATGGATTTCATGCATTGGGCCTCTAGTTATAAATAAGATAAATTATATTGATTTAAAAAACCCCACAAAACTATGGTTTCTGTGACTAGCATATTTCACTGTTCTCAAGCTTCATCCATGTATGGCATATTCCATTCTATTTAAGGCTGCAAAGCATTTCATTTTATGGGTATATATTTTCTTTATGCATGTACATGTCCACAAACATTATTCTGCTCTCTCTCTTAGCTATTGTGAATAGTGCTGCCATGAGCATGCCAGTGCTTCTATCTCTCTGAAATCCTGATCTCAGTTCTTTAGGACAAATAAGCAGAAGTAAGATTGCTACAGCAGTTGGTAGTTTTATTTTTAAGTTTTGAGGATATTCAATACAGTTTCCCATAGTGACTATAACATTTTGCTTAAGGTAAGCAAGCTCTAGAGATCTGTTCTACAATATGGTACCTATAACCAACAATGAATTATTGTGCACTTAAAAATCTATTAAGAGAGTAGATCTTAGGTAAAGTTTAAGTGTTCTTACCAAAATTAAATAAATTTATAACCTGATTCATTGAATTAAAAATATTTTAAAATATGGACTGCAGATTAAAAACAAAAAGCCTAAATGATAAATAAAATGCATTATTTTTGAAAGGGTATCAGCCATAAGCTTAGTAACCATCAGTTTGAAGAAGCAAATTGTTATAAAAATTTTTCTTTTAACAATTACTATTAATTAGTGAATTTACTAATAGTTGCACACTGCGTAAGAGCATTTTTTATTTCTGTATGTAAACAGCATTGGGAGAAATGTTTGTTTATAAAGAAACTCAACATCTAATTTTTTGCATTTTTAAAGACATAAAGAAATCTATTTTGTTATATTTTTTATTTCTTTATTTATTCAAATGTATTTTTAATTTTGCTTAAAAAAAATCTTGAATGTTGAAAGTATTACATATGTCTCCATTTCCTCCCACATTGACTCATTCTAGCCTGTCCCCACCCTTCACCCCAGACATTCACCACCCTATTGTCTGCGTCCATGTGAGGGTGCGACAGTCAATTTGCATATTATCTCTTTATTATATAGGATAAATTCTTTGGTTGATCTCTTCCATCTGAGATTCATCAGTCTGTTCCATGCTTCTATGTCTCTGGGTCTGTTTGGTTCATCAATTTATTGGGTTTGTTTGATTCCACATGAGAACATGTGGTACATGTCTTTCTCTGACTGGCTTATTTTTCTTAGCATAATATTCTCTAGGTCCTTCCATGCTGTCTCAAAGGGTAGAAGATCCTTCTTTTTTACTGATGCATGGTATTTCATGGTATAAATGTGTCACAGCTTTTTTTTTCTCTACCATCTCTGATGGGTACTTGGGCTTTTTCCACATCTTAGCTATTTACATTGTGCCGTTATCAACATAGGGGTACATATATTCTTTCTGATATGTGCTTTGGGATTCTTAGGATATAGTCCTAGAAGTGGGATCACTGGGTCAAATGGAAATTCCGTATTTCATTTTTTTGAGGAAACTCCATACTGCTTTCCATAGTGATTGCGACATCTGTATTCCCACCAACAGTGCACTAGGGTTCTCTTTTCTCAACATCCCCACAGAACTTATTGTTTGTTGATTTGTTGATGATAGCCATTCTGACAGGTATAAGGTGATATAGCAATTTGGAATTGTAGTATATGAAGTAAGATAGAGGTCAAAATTCATGTTTTTATTTGGAAAAAATATTTAATCACTGACAATAGAGTTCTATTATTTTAGCCATAAATGAAATAAATACCCTATTTTATTTATTTGTCCTATTTTGTTTCTCCTATAAAAATATCACTTTCTTAATTATGATACTATTATGATAAATCTTGATATATGACGATCTAAATTTCCTAGATTTATTTAAGTTCAATACTGCTTTAACTGATTTTGGACTGTTTTGTTTTCATATGGCTTTTAGAATCAGCTTGGCAGTGTCCACTGAATACCTAATGGTATGTTGATGAGGGTTGCATTAAATGTATGGTTGTTGGAGAACCAAGATGGAGGCATAGGTAAAACACCTGTCTTGCTGCCATATACAGCAAGTTTAAAACTACAACTTAACGAAAGAAAAAACACCATCCAGAATCACCGGAAAGCTGGCTAAGTGAAAATTCCACAAACAAAAGTGAAGATAAGACACTGTGACTCGGAGGAGCGGTGGCGGACAGCATTAAAGATATGTGCAGAGAGAGCTTTGGAGCGCACGCGCCAGCGGTTAGGGCGGGCGGCTGAAAACCGGCCAGTTTTCTCTAACGGGGGAGACTAAGACGTCCTACTGGACTGAATCTCCAGCTCTGGGCAAAGTCCAGGGAACCCACCATCATATGGAGTAAAAACTGGACAGTGGGAGGGCACTCCGAAGCTTGGGTGCTGCAGGGGCCTGCCAGCTTGTGAAGAAGGCGAGCTTGTGAGGAGTGCGCGTGAACTTGGGAACGGCGCAGCTGCCTGACCGCGCAGAGAGAACTCGTGACTTGCTCTTTCATTTGGGAAACCGTCAGACTGCATTGTTTTTGCGACCCTGGGTGAGACGTTGGGTGTGCAGACTCATTTGGGGAGAGTCTGAATTCTCCAGCAGCCAGTGGAGCTTGGCAGCGGCTCTCTCTCAGAGGTAATGGCAGTCATTGCCCCTGGCACAGAGTCCCTGGGGCCACATAAGGCAGAGCTGACGCTGTCTGCTTGGCCCGGAGACTCCGCCCAATCAACCTGAGCACAGCTGAACATCACAGACAATTGGCCTGGAGGTCAACCCCTCCAAGTGCTAACAACGATTAACCTGAGCTTAACTGCAGCAAGACTGTGCAAACCATATCCACCTCAGGTAAATGGGGAGGCTGAGCCACTGTCCCTTGTAGGACGTCTACCACACAAAGCTAACTGACCAACTCAGGGAAGCAGCCACCATGCAGAGACATGGAAAGAAATCAGATGTGAAAGAAATGGAGGGAAAAAAAAGGACTGGACATGGAATTCAAAACCACGGTTATAGGGCTTTTCAAGAGGCTCCTAGAAAAGGTCAAGACCTATAAGAAAATAAGCAAGACCTACAAGGAAATGAATGAGACCCTCAAGGATATGAATGAGACCTGCAAAGAAATGAACAAGACCAACATGGAAATGAATGAGTCCTACAAGGAAATGAACGAGACCTACAAGGATATGAAGGAGACTCTCAAGGATATGAAAAAGGACCAACCAGAAATTAAGCATACATTGACTGAAATAAAAAATACTATACAAAGACCTAAAAGTACTCTAGAGCACCCAAGAACCAAGTTAAAGATTTGAAATACAAAGAGGTAAAATCCACTCAGCTAAAAAAGCAAGAAACCAAAAGAATCCAAAAAATTGAAGATAGTGTAAGGGGCCTCTGGGACAACCTCAAGCATACCAACATCCGAATTATAGGGGTGTCAGAAAAAGAAGGAGTGCAAGATAATGAAAACCTATTTGAAGAAATAGTGACCGAAAACTTCCCACACCTGGTGAAAGAAATTGACTTAGGAGTCCAAGAAGCACACTGAACCCCAATATATAGGAACCCTAAGAGGACCACACCAAGGCACATCATAATTAAAATGCCAAGAGCAAAAGACAAAGAGAGACTATTAAAAGCAGCAAGAGAAAAACAGTTAGTTACCTATAAGGGAGCACCCATACGATTGTCAGCGGATTTCTCAAGAGAAACGATGCAGGCCAGATGGGAGTGGCAAGAAATATTCAAAGTGATGAACAGCAAGAATCTACAACCAAGATTACTCTATCCAGCAAAGCTATCATTCAGAATTGAAGGTCAGATAAAGTGTTTCGCAGATAAGAAAAAGCTAAAGGAGTTCATCATCACAAAACCAATATTATATGAAATGCTGAAAGATATTCTTTAAGAAGAGGAGGAAGAAAAAGATAAAAGTGTAAATTATGAACAACAAATACACATCTATCAACAAATGAATCTAAAAATCAAGTAAATTAATAAGCTGATGAACAGGATAAACTGATGAATATAACAGAATCATGGACATAGAGAGGGAATGGACTAACAATTCTTGGGGAGAAAAGGTGTGTGGGAAGTGCAGCAAGAGACTGGACAAAAATCATGAACTATGAGAGAGGACAGTGGGGGGTGGTGAGGGCGGAGGGTGGGATGGGTACCAGGTGAAGGGTAGCTATAGGGGGGAAAAAAAGGAATAATATAATTAATAAACTGAAAAATAAAGATAATAAATAAATGAATGAATGAATGAATGTATGGTTGTTTTTGGAAAGGTTATTAAAATTGCAATATTTTTTTATCCATAGCATTAAGCAGAAGACAGTTTTAATAAGATAAATAAAGAGATAAACCAATATCAGTGATAATAATGATTCTGAAAGAGTAAAATATAAATCAAAATCTATGTGTTGATCTATAGTATAATTTGAAGTTAGATATTATGATTTTTTTCTCAGGATTACTTTGCCTATTTGGGGTCTTTTGTGATTCCATACAAATTTGATGGTTGTTTTGTTTTTTTTTCTTTAAAAAGTACCACTGATATTTTGATGAGGATTGCATTAAATTTGTATATTGCTTTGGGTAATATGGCTGTTTTAACTATATTGATTTTTCTAACGCAAGAACACGGAATATCTTTCCATTGCATTGTGTCTTTTTAAATCTCTCTTAATAATGCTTTGTCATTTTCAGTACATAGGTCCTTCACAACCTTTATTAATTCTATTAGAGGCCTGGTACACAGAATTTGTGCATGGGGGGGTGGGTCCGTCAGCCCGACCTATACCCTTTCCAATCTGGGAGCCCTCAGGGGAGCTGAGATGGCTTAGGCCCACTCCCCATGGTTCTCTGCTCTCTGCAAGCCCTGGCCACTCCACTCCCATGGCCCAGAGGCTCTCCTTGGGTGAGGCAAGATGCTTGCCTCATTTCGGTCTTGATCTCCAGTTGAGGGCATGCAGGAAGCAGCCAGCTGGTGATTGTCTTTCACCAATGATGTTTCTGTCTCTCTCTCCTGCTGTCAAAAGCCAGGTCACCTTTAGAAAGAGTGTAGAAAACCAGAAATGTGATTTACAAAAAAGAAAACAGACAGAAACAAACAGAGGGATGTTCCTGCACTCTTTTTCTCCCAGACAGGCCAGTTTCCTAAACATCCTCATTCCCTGAAGTTTGTGAGCTGTGGCCTAAGGGTAGGGGAGTCAGAGAAGGCTGAGGCAAGGACTGAGGCTCTGAGATCACCAGAAGCTTTCTGCATTTAAATGAAGTCTCCAAGTGAGACCCATTGAAATGAATCGCCCTGACCTCCTCCTGCTTGTTCCCTACCCCTGAGGGCACACCCTACTTCCTGAGCCCAGGATCTGTCTGCTCCCAGCTGTCTCCACTGAACATGCTGGGTGCAGGTGTATCCCAGAAAGTGGGCACTGCTTCCCACAGCAGCGCTCAGCTCTGGAGGGTGTGTGCCCTGCAGCCTGTGGTGCTGCAGTCCAGGGTCAGCAATACCCAGCAACAGCAAGTCCTCAACCTCTCTCCAGACATAGGAGGAAGGACAACCAAAGCAGCAAGCCTAAGGGATGCCTGAGAGGGATGTGTTTGGTGAGCTTCCATGTAGAAGGCCTTGTGCGTGTTCTGCCCAGAGACCCTCTGGGCCCAGGGTAGGGGGGAATGCTTACCTTGTTGCTGTGGTGATGAAGCAATCATTCCACCAGTCTGCTCATGCTACCCACTCTTAGCAGCCACCCAGCCCCAGGACTGGGGGACTCTGGAGGGCTGAGGGGTCTGGGTGCCACCATCTTGTGCCTATGGGTGCCTCCATCTTTGTGACAGAGTGATGGATAATTTGCATATTATCCCTTTATTAGATAGGGTTCCTATATATTTTATTATTTTGTTGCAATTGCAAATTGGAAAGCTACATGTAAAAATTTAACTAGACTATAGTTTGTGCAAAAATTAATTCAAGATGGATCAAAGATGTAAATGTAAGATCTGAAAAAATACATGTCATAGCAGATAACAGCTACTACCTTATAAACACTGACCTTATGATTTTATGAATTTGATCCCCGAACCAGGGAATTAGGCAAAAATAACAATACATATGAATATATCATACTAGGAATCTTCTGTACCGAAACAGGAACCTCCAACAAAACAAAAAGGCAACCAACTTATTTGCAAACAATAGCTCCAACAAGGATTTAATATAAATAACTCATGTAACACAATGGCAAACAAACAAGCCAATTAAAAAATGGGAAAAAGAACCCGGACACTTCTCCCAAGAAGACATATAAATGACCGATATGTAAAGATTTTCAACTTCACTAACTTAGGGAAATGCAAATCAAAAGTACAGTAAGATACTACTCATACCTTTTAAAATGGCTATTATCAATAGAACAGGTAATAACAAGTATTGGAGAAGTTGTGGAGAAAAGGAACCCTCATTCACTGCTGGTGGGATTGTAAACTGGTACAGCTATTATGGAAAACAGTATGGAAGTTCCTTTAAAAAAATTAGGAATAGAGTGACCATATGACCCAGTAATCCCTCTACTGGATATATATCTGAAAATTGTTTATCCACAAAGATACATAAATCTCTATGTTCATTGCAACATTATTTATTTTGGCCAACACCTGGAAACAACTGAAGTTTCATTTGCTAGGTGACTGAATAAAGAAGATGAAGTGCACATATATGATGGAATACTATTTAGTCATAAGGAAGGATGAAATACCTTCATTTGTGACAACATGGATAAACCTTGAGAATATAATGCTAATCAAAATAAGTCAGTCAGAAAAAGCTAAGAACCATATGATTTCACTCACGTCAGATGTAAAACTGAAACTCCTAGATATAGACAAGAGTATGATAGTTACCAGAGGGAAGGGGTGGGGGCTACTGAAGAGTAAAGGGAAGCAAATATCTAGTGACAGATGGTGATCTGACTTTGGTTAGTGGGCAGAATGTATTATATAGATCATGCATACTTGAAATTTATAATATTAATAACCAATTTCACCCCAATAAATTTAATAAAAAATCTCTTAGAATTTAAAAAAGTTATGAATATTTAATAAAGGATATTCATTTGAAAAGAAATAAGAACAACTACAATTAATTAAATAGAAATGTGGATCACTTTACTTAATGAATCTACCACTTTCTGTGTGCAAGCATTTGTTAAGTCTAAAATGCCAATACACACACACAGACACACACACACACACACTCTTTGTTTTTTTAGTCTAATTCTTTTCCATCTGGAATTCCTATTCTAATTTATTGCTTACTGAGGATTATTATAAAAACAAGAAACAATTTAGAGAATTAAGTACTTTTTACTGACAGACATTAATTCAAATATGCATATTTAGCTTTATATATGCAAATTATAAATATGCATATTTATAACAAACATTTTGTGTGTGTGAAGATTTGTAAATCTTGTTTGTCCAGGAGGTTCATTTTCTTTTCTGCATTAAGCGAGGAAAACCCAGTTGGGTAGGGTTAAACCAGCATGCTGAGAGACAGCAAGGCTTTAGAACCATAATAGTATTCTGGACGTGCAAGGTGGAGCCCAGCATCCTCCACTTACAAAACTGAACCCTCAATATGTAAAACTCCCTATTTAGTTCCTGTACTGAAAGCACTTGGTGTCCATTTTTTGGATCACATAGGATCTTGGTGTTAGTTCCTTCTTAGGATGACCTCTACAGAAAACATAGTGTTTGAGTGAGGCGCTTTCTTCTTTTTGTGTGCTCTTCAGTCTCAAGTGGGAGGCCCCTACCTCCCAGAACCTTGGACATCCATATGGAACATATATGCCCATGTTATAATATGCAGCAATAAGAATGTGGGGGTGAGCATGAATCCTGTTGCTTTTCTGCTTCCCCTGTCTCCAGCAAAACCTATGTAGACAGCTGGATAGACGTGAGCTAGGAGAGGAAGTTCAGGCCTGGAGGGGATTTGTGAGAGATGTGACAAAACAAAACTAACAAGATCTGCACTATGGGACACTGTGGGTCTGGAATAACATTTTTGCAAGACATTCCAATATTTACACATTTATATTTGGAAAAAAAACAAACATTTATGTATATATTTTTGGTTAGCTTTCCTATTCTCAGGCTACTAATTTTCAAAACTTTTACAAAAAAAATGAGAGTTAAGAGAGAAGTAAGGTATTGATGACGGATCACTGAATTACCCCTCCTCTCTATTGCATTAAATATCAACAACAATAAAAATCATTCTAGTTTCAATTCAGATTCTAAAAGACAAGCATGCTCACATGCTTTATTTCATATACAGAAATGTTACAATAGTAACAAATTCTTTAGAGAATGGAAATTATGTAATAAAGTAGGTGGAGCACAGACTTTGTAATTAGACCTGGGTTTCAACCTGATTGGATTTGTTTAGAACCTAAATACTCTAGTGAGTTTTAGTTTCTTCATCTATAAAAAAATAATAATAATGTCACATGAATTAGGATATAAAAATCATAAAAATAATTTATGGGAAATGTCAGTAATTCTTGGCATACATAAAGTGTTGTAATTTATAGCCCTTTATTTTTCTGAATAAATATATGTCAACCTGAGGAATACTATCTAAAAAAAAGAGAAACATGCAAATTGGCCATACCTCCCTACACTGACCAGCCAATCAGAGTGAATATGCAAATTAACCAAAAATATGGCCACAGAGCTGAAGCAAGCAGGAGGCTTGGGTTGCCCCTGCGATTTAGGAAACCAAGCTTCCTGCCTGCCTTAAGCAGCCCTGGCCTCTGCTCAAGGCTACAAAGTTTCAATTATAGAAGATAAATAAATCCCAATACCTGCTTCAAGCCAGCCCTGGCTTCTGCTCAGGAGGTGCTGAAAAAAATAGATAAAAAAGAGGGGTTGGGAGCTTGGGTCACTGGGGAGCATGGCCAGCAAGCAAACGACCATCAGCCCCTCACCCAGGCTGGCCAGGCACTCCAGCAAGGACACCCACCCTGAAGGGGGTGTGGCCAGCCTGAAAACAGCCCTCAGCCCGTCACCCTGGCTGGCCAGGCACCTTAGTGGAACCACCAGCCCTGAAGAGGCTATGGCCAGCCTGCAAACAGCCATCAGCCCCTCACCCAGGCTGGCAAGGCACCCCAGAAATGACCCCCATCCTGAAGGAGGTGTGGCCAGACTGAAAACAGCCTTCAGCCCCTCACCCAGCTGGCCATGCCCCCCAGCTGGGACCCTTATCCCATGGGGGAATGGCTGGACTGCAAACCACAGGCCCCTTGCCCAGGCTGCCCCACACTCCAAGGGAACCCCCACCCTGATTCAGGACACACTTCAGGAAAAACTAGCTGGCCCCACCCATGCACCAGGCCTCTATCTATACTAATAAAAGGGTAATATGCTAATTAGACTGGGAGACCTTCCAAATGTTCTTCTGGACAAAGCCATGGTGGCGGGGCCAATGTAGAGGTGGTTAGAGGCCAAGAGGGGAGGGAAATTGTGGGTGATCAGGCCAGGATGGGATGGCAGTTGTGGGTGACCAGGCTGGTAGGGGGTGGGGCCATTGTGTTTGGAGTAAGCAGACCAGCAGGGGGGCCAGTTGGGGGCCAGCAGGCCATCAGTGGGAGTCAGTTGGAGGTGAACAGGACAGTGGGGGGACAGTTTGAGTGAGCAGGGGAGCAGTTGGGGGAGAGCAGGCAGTGTGGAGGGAAGGTGGGGATGAGCAGGTCAGTGAAGGGGGCATATGGGGGTGAGAAGGCTGGCAGGGGGTCATTTGGGGGTGAGCAGGCTGGCAGGCAGAGTGGTTAGGGGCAATGAGGCAAACAGGCAGGCAGGTGAGCAGTTAGGAGCCAGCAGTCCTGAATTGCGAGAGGATGTCTGAATGCTGGTTTAGGTCTGATTCCTGTAAACTGAGAGTAGGACATCCTTCGAGGGGTCCAGATTGGAGAGGATGCATCCAGGCTGAGGAACATCCTTCCCCACAACCCTATGCATGAATTTAGTGCACTGGGTCACTAGTATGAATATAAAAAAGATAAAATGTCCACCTAGAATACCTTTGCTATACTAATGCATTACATCCTAATTATTTTCATTTTAATAATTTACTTAGTATTTTTCAATACCCACATTCTAAGAAATTAACAAAGTTACACAAAATTATATGCAGGTGCTTTGTTGTTTAATTATCTTGGAGATATATCTTTTTTATTGCTTACTGGTATATAATAAGCAATAAATTTCATGAAATCCTAACATAGAGTAGAAAGTCCATGTTATAAATGTAAATATGACTATTTTTTGAAGTTTTCACTTACGTATTTATTTAGAAAATATTTACATTAGTTCTGGTCTTACACAGAAGATGCAGTGTCAGACCCTAAGAAAAACTTGGACTATTGAGTAAGAGATGCATTACTACTCAGTTCAACAAAGAAATCTTCCACTACTCCTTTAGACAGAGTTCAGCTGCTCCAATCCTTCCTCTCATATGTAAAAGATTCAGTCTTAGCTCTACCATTATAGCTAACAAGGTAGGAAAAATAATTCTCTTAACGTAGACAGCTTGATAGACAGGAGCTGGGATGAGGTAGTTCGGGCCTGGAGGGGATACGTGAGAGATGTGACAAACCAAACTAACAAGAACAGCAGACCCAAGGATGTGGGAGGGGAGACTTAAACCATCCTCCAGGACGTGGCCTAACTGAGAGCACAGCACAGTATTCAGGTAGAGTGGCCTTGAAGCTTAATGAGATTTCTTTTTTGAGACATGAGAGAGGGGTGATTTATTTCTTGCATAGGAACATTCCTGCCTAGAGGTATACATTTTAGAATTCCCAATTAAGTGGTGTACTTGGTTCAGCTTTGGCAGGCTGAACTGAGTGCTTAAGCTATATCTGAGTGTATTCCTTTTCTGCAAATAAACTCTGACCTGCTTTTGCTGCCATTTGTTGTTGTCTCTTGTTTGAATTCATCCCTATAAGCAAAGCAAGAACTGGGGACACAGAAATCACCTGTGACATCTGGACCACTTCTGATGATTTTCCCACCCAAGATGATCAAGTTCTAATCTGAAGATATAGTATATTACATTTAAATATAGTATATTATATTTAAAAATTGAATTAAGGTTGCAGATAAAATAAAACTGCCAATAAACTAACCTTGAAATGAGACGAATGTACTGGATTTTCCTGGTATGGCCCAATCTAAAGATATGAGTCCTTAAAAGTGGAAGGAAAGTCAGGGATATGTGACAAGATGATAGCTTACTCCTGGCTTCAAAGGTTTCTTTTTTTCAAACGGAGGAAAGGAGCAGGGCACCAAGGAGTGTCTGTGGGTCTAGAAACTGAACATGTCTCTTAGGATACAGCCAACAAGGAAGTGCACATTTCATTCCTAAAATTAGAAGGAACATAGCCCAGATATGTATGAAAGCAACTCCTGTAACAGAAAACAGGAATTTTGGGAAACAGTCAGCCTAACTATGACTCACACTAATTACAACAAGTTAGTAGTCTTAATGTCCAGAGAGTCTGCTCACAGAAGTTTGAACACTCTTGAAGACTGGCCATCAACCCATATGTCATCTGTTTATTCAGGCAATGCTGGCTGGGATTAATCAGTCCTCTCCTCACCTTTATCTGAGAAGTGCCCAGCTTGATTCCTTGTTACCTTGCAGCCTCCTCCAGCTACCTGAATAGTCGTAAACAGACACTGCAAAAATCAAGGTCAGAAGAGAATTACCGAGCTCATGAATATAAAGTCTCCTCTGTGGCCAAGGAAACATGGAAAAGGTTTCTAGTAATCAGAAATAAACAGTTTTACTTCTACACTCCTAAGTCCCAGTTTTCTCTTTTATAGGGCCTTAACTGAGCTGCTAATTATATCCAGGAAATTGTATATTTTGCTAACTTTCTGTCTGCTTTGTGCTTTCTGTTTATCCATTTAGTCAATTCTCCAGGGACTAAGTTGATTTCCTCCAAATCCCATCAGTAAAACAACCTGTAACAAATTCTCCTCTTCTTCCTCATCCTACCTTTTCTGGCTAAAATATAAGTTATCAGTTGTGACACAGGGCTTAACAAAACACACTCAATGTTGTCGCCAATCTGTGTGCACACCAGTGTTGGATTGTCAGTGTAATCACAGGGTCTTACATCTTGTCCCAAAACAAACCTTACTAGTGACTCAAAGGATACAAGCAAGAAGCAGACACATGAAGCATTCCTTTCTGAAGGTGCAAGTCTAAAGATGCAGTTCCCTAACTGCCTCCTTTCCTACACTAGGCTCTTGGTTTAGGTGTAACTATGAAACACACACACACACGCATGCATACACACACACACACACGCATACACACACACACACACACACGCATACACACACACACACACACATAAGAATTTCACTGCGCTTCTGGAGCATTTTTCTCAATTTTTTTTTTTTGTTTTATTAGTTTCGAGTCTTAGTTATATATTTGTCACATAGATATAAAATTTCTTCATGAATAAGCTTTATTCTCCTCAGCCATGCCACATAAATGCATAAATTATCAAAACTCACTCAAGATTAATCAGAAATATGCTATTACATTTTCCCCAAAGACTTCTCATATAGAAAATAGCATTGGCATGTTTTTAAGGAGAAAAATTTCCGAGGAGGTCCGCTGGAGCTCAGCCCCTCCCTCATGCAGCTCCAAAGGGACTAGGGAGTCACAGGCCTGCTTTGGACTAGTTACTCCCCACTGTGCTACAGAGAACTTAAGTGACTTACATAGATGACCTGTGTAATCTTAATTTAGCATCGGCTCTCTTTACTGATACATGTAGCTGCTGCTCATATTCTGTAGCTAATTTCCTAAAGAAACATCAAGAATGCCAAAATACTAAAGGCAGAGACACGTGTGTATGAAGCGAGGAAGCATAAGAAACAATAGCTAACTCAACTTTTCATTGCTAAAACCTAGAGAACTTCCGCTTGTTATTACTACAATCCAGGAGAATTTAGGAAAGAGGCAAACCATCAAATGAATTTGAACATACAGGAAAAGCCAAGATAATGACAAACCATGTGTGATGTGCAAATAAATTGGAACTTTATTCTGCAGGCAACTTAGAGCCATTAAAGCTAGGGAATTAAATCTTTGAATTTTTATTTTAGAACTATTATCCTGATGGCATTATGGAATATTAATGGAGGAAAAAATCAGAGAGGGAAATCAAATTGGAAAGTATTATTAAATAAATACAAAAAATAATCTGTGCCATCAACAAAACTAGTGAGCTTAGCTTATTATTTAGGAAACAACTGAATCAATAGGTAAGGTGTGAAAAATATGGTATTAAATGTCAGTTAAGTTTGAAGAGACTGTTGAGCATACAAATGAAGATGCCTAATAATTATTAGTATGTACAAGAATGATACATTGAGTATAGGTTTGGGCTGTGCAAAATTTAGGATACCCCAAGGAACAAGTGTTAGTTAAGGTCATGGCAATGGAAAATAAATTTGTAAAATTATTTAGAAAATAACAGAAAGCCCAAGGCCAGCATCATGAAGGAAACATTTATTTGAGTGTCTGCCAGTGTAACAGGGACTGTAAAGTCAGAAAAGAAGTAAAATGAAACTTGTCCAGAAATAATCATAAAAAACTTGAAACTATCCTTAAAGAAACACCTGCTTTAGGATAGAAATACTGGAAGAATGCTTTTCCTTGGAAATGGAATGAATACATAAACATAGTTGGGTTACAAACCATAACACGAATTATGACTTGCTAACATTTGTTGAGGCACAGGGTGCAAATGTAGAACTGTGTTTCAACAGAAGTCCACAAGGGAAATTGAAATAAGAGTTTATTACTCACAAATCCTGGAGAAAATATGCAATATGCCTTAATAGACACATGAGAATGTGAAGGCAAGGTACAAGCAGAGGGAGAGACAGGACTTGGGCATATCTCTTTATTAGAGGCTAGGGTGAAGTGCTTTGGGGCCGCAGGGCTAAGATTGGGTTGGTCATTTCAAACCCAAATAAGCAGGGTGTTGGTGAGCTCCACAGGGATCTTTTTAAGGTATGAACAAGGGGAAGGCCTTGGGAAGAGAAGGGGACTGTCGATCACAAAGGTCCTTGGGGATGTCACTTGGAGAACTTACATTTGCTTATGTAATCCTAGGGTTGGGAGATAGATGGGGAAATGAAGAGTAACTGCCAATGGGTACAGTTTTTCTTTGGAGGTTGATGAAAAATTTCTAAAATTAGATTCTGGTAATAGTTTCACAACTCTGAACATACTGAAAAACATTGAATTGTACGCTTTCATCTAATCAGTTATATGGTTTGTGAATTATCTCTCAATAAAGCTGTTTAAACGGGGTAGGTAGGAGGGGGCAGATATCAGACGTGGCTCAGACAGAAAAGGGTTAGGAAATGTGATGTCAATAGGAATTATGATAGCACCTATCTCTTGAATGTTATCAAGATTTTTAAAAATTTAGGAATTATAACACACTGATACATACTTTGTATCCCAGAGGAGAGACAAAAATATAGACCTAAAAGATGTGAAAATATTTGAAAATAATTTTATTTTTTTTCTAATAGTGATATTTTCCTTTTTATATACTTTCTATGATTAAAACAATAGAATTAAAATTAGTATTTTCAAATAAATGTTTTATTTCTCTCTTTTACAGTTTTTTAATTTACTGCTAGATTCTGATTACATATTTTCTGATGCATATGCTTTTACTGTAACTTCTAAACCTACATATGTAAAACAGCACCCTTTTAATAAACTCAATACTTATAACTTTTTATTGATTTTGAAGAAATTGGAAATATTGTCTTGGAAATGCTTTTAATGACTATGTACTGATTTCTTTTTTTAAATCCTCACCTGAGGATATATTAAAGAAAAACATCAATCAGTTGCCTACCATATTAGCCCTGACTAGGGATTGAACCAGCAATTTAGGTATGTGCCTTGACCAGGAGTTGGACCTGCGACCTTCTGGTGTATCAGCAGATGTTCCAACCAACTAAGCAACCCAACCATGACTTGCTTCCTATTACGGCCAATATGAGAGATTCTTCAGTCTTCTTCCTACTTCAGCATAGCATCCCCCACTTAACAGCATTATAAGTACCATTTTACCATTCTGTTCTTTATATGCAAGAGCATAACCAGCTGTAACAACATATTCATGGCCATGGACTCCTTAGATGGTTCTGACTTTTAATCCACCCTCAATGATCCTTTTGATTTAAATTATACACCTGTATTCCTAGTTGGTATTATAAAAAGAGGCATTTTCAGGACTGCAAGGCTGCATTGTTACAGCATTAGTGAAACTAAAATTGTAAATATTATGTCTGTGAGATGTAGAATTCAAAATTAATAAACTTTATCGCAACATAATTTTGTGTCAAGAGAATCAAAGCACGCGGGTATTGAATAGTCCACATTTGTAGACCAGAAGTTTCCAAGAGGGTGACGAATAAGAGAAATGGAGCAATAGTAAAATAGGCGGAGAAACAGATAAAACAAATTTTTCAAGATTATTATAATTTTTAAAATCTGCATGTGTATGGATCTCCATTTGTAGAATAAATTCACAGGCTGCAACATATCTATCTTGATGCTCCTCAAATAATCTGTTCTTTAAGTTTTGGGAAACAGCCAATATGTTTTCCTTGTAAATTAATGAAAATATATATTCATAAAATCATGGAATCACAAAGAACTTTAAAAATGAACTTAGTTACCTAGTTTTATAAAATAAGAAACCAAGGTAACTGAATAGATTTTTAAAGGAAAAACTTATTTGCATATGTATGTATAAAAAGCATGTATATTTCTAAAACTGAATTCATAAAACGTGTTTTAATCACACCCGTATTGTTATATGAATCTTCCAATTTTTTTTTCGAAATTGGAAAAAGAAATCGCACTGACACACAATTCTCACAATTTTTTTTTAAATTTGTAAAATGATATCATACCTATATAATAAAACCCTAATATGCAAATTGACTGAAAGGTAGAACGACCGATTGCTATGATGAACACTGACCATCAGGGGGCAGACACTCAGTGAAGGAGCTGCCCCTGGTACTCAGTGTGCTCCCACAGGGGGAGCACTGTTCAGCCAGAAACTGGGCTCACAGCTGATCAGCACAGAAGAGGTGGTGGGAGCCTCTCCTGCTTCCATGGCAGTTGGACATCCTCGAGGGCTCCTAGACTGCTAGAGGGTACAGGCCAGGCTGAGGGGCCTTTAGTCCTAGCTAATAAAAGAGTAATGTGCAAATTGACCGTAACTCTGGTCAAGCCATGTCCACAACCATGCCCATCAGCCAATCAGGAGTAAATTTTGAAAATAATCCCCAACCAAGATGGCCACAGCCACTGAGAGCAGGAGGGAGGCTTGGGTTTCCCCGGCAATGGAGGAATCCAAGCTTTCCGCCTGCCCTTGCCAGCCTAGGCCTCTACTTAATGCTACAAAGTTTCAATTATAGAACATACATAAGCCCAACAGAAATGGTGGCAACCATGGAGCTGGAGAGAGCAGAGGCTAGGGTTGCCCGGGTGATGGAGGAAGTCAAGCTTCTGCAGCCCTAGAACCTAGGCCTCCACTGTAGGCTACAAAGTTTCAATTATAGATTTTAAATAACCCAAACAGAAATGGATGTTGCCATGGAGCGAGCAGAAGGCTTGGCTCTGCTCTAGGGTACAAAGTTTCAATTGTAGAACATAAATTAATCCCAGATCTCAAGGCTTCCACTTGGGTAGCTGGGGTGTGTGGCCAGTGTGCAAACCACCATAGGCCCCTCACCCAGGCCACCCCACGCCCCAAGGGAACCCGCACCCTGATCCGGTACACCCTTCAAGGCAAATCAGCTGCCCCCTACAATGCACCAGACCTCTATCCTATCTAATAAAAGAGTAATATGTAAATTGACCATCACTCCAACACACAAGAGGGCTGCTCCCATGTGGTCAAAGATCCTGCCCGCATGTGGACACAAGATGGCCACCACAAGATGGCCAGCAGGGGAGGGCCATTTGGTAGTTCCAGGCCTACAAGGGAGGGCAGTTGTGGGCCATCAGGCCAGCAGGGGAGGGCATTTGAGAGGGACTAGGCCTGCAAGTGAGGGCAGTTGGGGGTGATCAAGCCTGCAGGGGAGGGCAGTTAGGGCAGTTAGAGGAGAGAAGTTGGGAGCAATCAGGCTGGCAGGGGAGTAGTTAGACATCAATTAGGCTGGAAGAATAGTGGTTAGGGGGTGATCAGACTGGCAGGCAGAAGCGGTTAGGGGCAATCAGGGAGGCAGGCAAGTGAGTGGTTTGGAGCCAGCAGTCCTGGATTGTGAGAAGGATGTCCAACTGCCTGTTTAGGCCTGATCCTACCAAAATAGGGCCTAAATGGGCAGTTGGACATCCCTCGAGGGTCCCAGATTGGAGAGGGTGCAGACTGGGCTGAAGGACAGCCCCTGCCCACTGTGCATGAATTTTGTGCACCAGGCCTCTAGTGTACATATATTAGTATATGGAGCAGCACAAATGCATTGAAAGTCCATTATGGTTTAGAGTTCTTCACAGTCAGTGTGCAAAGTCATGGAATCTATATCAGGAGAAAAACCCAGCCTTTCCATTTAATGCAAAACAACATACAAAGTTTTATAAAAATCATTTAATTACAGTTTTTACCTAATAATCTAGAGTATCATTTTCTATTTAGTTGGAAACATCTATTTTACTTTATTTCTGGCATGGATCAGATCATACAATTGCCAGAGTCTAATCAAATGTCAACCCCTATAAATAGGAAATGCTCATTAATTTTTCCATGAACATAAAAATGCTTCAGAACTTTAATGCTGCTTTTGATCTAAGCAAACTTTTAATGTTCTAATAAAAATCCATAAAACACAATGAGCTTGGAAATGGTCTGCTAAATGTAATATGCATGACATATATTATTGTGTTTTAAAATATTTTTATATGAAACTGCTACATGTCTGTTTATTTGCTTTGTATAAGGAAAAATAAGCAAAGTATATATTTTAACTGATATAAAAGTATTGTTAGACATATGAAAATATTGCAAACGTTCTTCATTACCAAATGGCATTTATATAAAATTAAGATGAATCATTTATTGGAAAAATTAGTTTAGATAAAATCAATGCAAATGTATAAAATATAAATCTAAAATGTATAAGTGTAAAATATTATAAGCACTAGATTTTTAAAATAACATTACTATTACTGATTTCAAACATCACTTATAAACTATGAAGTTTAATAAATAGAAGTAAAATACAAAATAAAGGGTTGGTTAATTATAAACTGATGCTATAAAACCTTTTTTACCTGAAATCAATAGTTTAGTATTTTGTACTTTATGTACCAACAAATTATTAAATTAGGACAAGCAAAATAGGTCTATCACTTTAAAATTTATTTTTCTTATTATTTAATATAATGTGACTTGGCTTTACAACTTAAAAATAGGTTAAATCTGGATATATAATATATCAGTTAGGAGTTAGAAGTAAATGATGTAGTGTAGGAGAGTGTGAATTCCTTTAAAATGTATTCTGTCATGTCTAAAGGGATTTTAAATAGAAACATCAAGCTTACAAATTTAGATAGATTTTTAATTGGACATTAACATAGAACAAAAGTATGCAAATAAAGAACTTAAAATGAAAAGATAATGAAATTATTTGCCAAACTGTAATTATTATGTTTTATTATTGGGAAGATATAATGAAGAGCATAATATTTGAAACAAAGAGAAAGTGAAAGCTTTATGCCAGCTGCTACCTCATAGATGACATAATTTTGTTGATTAAAATGACAATTGAAAACTTGGCCCTGGCTGAATGAATATCTTAGCTGGTTAAAGCATCATTCATCCCGATATGTCACAATTGCAGGTTTGATCCTGGCTGTCAGGGTATATGCAAGAATGAACTAATGAATGCACATATATATATATGGAACAATAAATACATGTTTTTCTCTATATATCTGTCAGTCTCTCTCCCTTTCTCTAAAATCAATTTTAAAAAATATAAGAGACAACAGAGAAGTTACTGTGAATGTTGGTTCTGATTTGTGATAGAAAGGCATAGTGGATAAGGAATGATACTGAAGATATTATTGAGAGAGAAGCAAAAGCAAAGAATGGATAAAGTGCTTCATAGAATTATTTGTTTGTGATCTGTCATCAAGGATAATGGAGGAATGACAGGCATTTTAAGATTGATTTGCTGCTTATATGACTAGCTTAGGGTGTAGGAAATCATAAAGAGTAATTAGTATACTGATACATATTTTCCCATAAAAAAATAAAGTAAGAAAACCAAATACTGTGATCTTAATGGAGGGGTAAAATAGGAGAAGAGGACACATCTTTTAAAGGAAGAAATGACTAATTTATAAACAGATTAAGTGATGAAGAAACAGAAATTTAAAACATCTTATATTTCTAGTTGAAGAGAATATCTGACTAATCTATCACTCTATGTTTGTCTCCCTTTACCGTTTACTACCCCCACTTCCTTCCTTCTGTAACCATCATATTATTGTGTGATTTGACTTTGAGTGGTGGGCATATAATGCAATATACAGATGATGTATCATATAATTGTATACTTGAAACCTCTATAATTTTATTAGCCAATGTCACCTCAATAAATTTATTTTGTTTTAAGAAAAGAGCATCTGATTTAAATTGTAGAGATTGGCTTTATCTCTTCTCTTATGTGATATCTTTCCACCTGTAGATACACTCAATTTGAAAGTTTTTGCTGAAATGCATAAAACTTCAAACATTTTCAGGAACATTTACTAGTTCTTCAAAATTATTTTAGTAGGGAGAATTCTAAAACACATTATTCTACAAGGAGTTATATTTGTTCCACAATATCAAAATATAATTTCAATTTAAACATCAGTCCATAGCAACAATTTCAAAACATTCAACAGCACTTCTCCATAGAGTTAATGAAAAGAAAGTGAATAAAAAGCAAATAACTATAAGCTGCATATTTGATTTCCTTTCTAAGAAAAGACATAAAATTATTCTTATTTTTCTAATTTTTAATATTACATGAAAATATGTGCTTATAATGAAATATTAAGTTATGGGTATAGATTATTTATCTTATCTCTTTTGATTGATTTTCTCTTCTTTAAAGGTAAATACATAGCCCTAGCAGGTTTGGCTCAGTGGATAGAGTTGTTGGCCTGTGGACCGAAAGGTCTGGGTTTCAATTCAGGTCAAGGGCATGTACCTTGACCGCAGGCTCCTCCCCAGCCTGGGCCCTGGTCAGGGCCTGTGCAAGGAGACAACCAATCGATATGTTTCTCTCACATTGATATTTCTGTCTTTCCCTCACTCTTCCACTCTCTACAATTGATGTTAAAGTTTTTGCTGGAAGATGGCTGCTGGCAGGACGGAGGTGAGGGAGAGGAAATGAGTGGGGTATGAAAGGAGAGTGAGTGGATGCACCTGGTGTGTGTACATGAGTGAGTGAGGGAAAGTTGATCCTCACAGGAGAGCAGGGAGTGGCAGACAAGTTCTCCTTGACAAGGAGAGTCTAACATCGCAGCAGACACTCCCCCGGTCCTCGGAATCACAGCACAGAGCCCACGCCATCTTGAAGGGGAGAAAAGCCCTTTTTTTTGGAGAACTCATTAACATCAACAACCAGAAGGGCCCTGGAACTGCCCAGTCAGCCAGTGACCACTCCAACCAAAGTCCCGCTACTCCAGGCACAGATTCATGGACCCTGGGCCCTCCACCTCCAGGGGTGAGCCGCCCAGCAGCGGTGAGTGCAACCTCCCCCTCCCCAGCAGCAGAGCTCCTGGGTACACGTGAAATCATCCCAGTGCACTTGGCTTTTGGCTGGTTCTGTGCGCCCTGAGATTTACTCACAGCCATCCCTGTGCACACTACTCAAGATTCGTGCATATCTACCCCGCTGGCAGTCAGGGAACCCCACTCCAGAATGGCGAGTACCCAGCCCCACAGGCAGCTAGGGCACCCCACTCCTTAGGCAGCACTTGGGAGCCAATAAGAGCTCCCGAGGGTGGAATTCTGCACAGACAAGGGTGCGTCTCCACGCAGTAAAAATTCTGAACTTCCTCTTTCTAGATAACTATCCACACTCCCTCCCACACCTCAGTCACAGTGCCAGGACCCCTCAGAGTGCATCAGAACTCTGTGCCACAAATGCGCCTCCATAGATTCGAGATGGCAACAGGCAGGCACCCTGAGCTCATCTATCCACAGGACTTTACAGGAAGCCACTGAGATCTCTCCTGTAGTACAATCTTGAACAAGCGGGGTCACATTCCTGCCTAGCAGTAGAAGCTTTGAATTCTCTCTTCTGGGATACTGGCCCAAAGGTGCCTCAACTATGCAGCTACACTGCCAGGACCCTTCAGAGTCCTTCAGTGTGCTGACAAACTTAACCTTAGGTGCTCCTGTGAAACGCCACTGGGAGTAAGTGCTTATCCATCACAGGTATAGCAGCAAAAGCTGGGTCTGTCCACCCCACGACTGCAGAACTCTGGGCACCACAGTCATGCCATTCCAGAGAACAGGTCCCCTGAGCCCCATCACCCCAACAGATGGTTCCGTGGTGCCACTGGGAGTCTCTGCTGGGCACACGTGACTTCAATCAAGGGTGCAAGACAGCAAAAAGTGGGTCACTCCCCGCCACGGAGGCAGAATTCTAGACACTGCAGTTGTGCCTCTCAAGCTTGCAGGCCCACATCAAGAGAGCCCAAAGAGCTCAAGTAGGGAGCTACACTAGATTTACAAGCCCAGGAGAACCGAGAGATTACACAAGTAGCACCATCCCCAAAAGAACCTGGGGAGCAAAGCAATTGGATCTACAATTAAAACACTACAGGGAAACATGGAAAGACAAAAAATAATCCCCAAAGGAAATAAAAAGGGGAACCACCAGAAAGGGAATTAGATGAACTCAAGGCTGGCAGCCTGTCAGAGGTAGAATTCAGAGTAAAGGTTATAAGGATGTTTAAATGGATGGATGACAAATACACACAACTCAATGAGAATTACAAGGAGCTGAATGAGAATGTCCCCAACATGAAAAGAATCCCCAAGAGGAGATGAAGAATGACATAGCTGCAATAAAGAACACAATGGAAGGTCTAAACAGAAGAGTAGAAGAGGCTGAGGACCACATCAGCGAATTTGAAGACAAGGTAGGAAAAAGCACACAAACACAACAGCAATTGGAAAAAAGGCTTAAAAAACGAGAGGAGAGCCTAAGGGAGCTTTGGGACAACACAAAACGAA
This sequence comes from Antrozous pallidus, assembly GCA_027563665.1. NCBI lineage: Eukaryota > Metazoa > Chordata > Mammalia > Chiroptera > Vespertilionidae > Antrozous > Antrozous pallidus. The sequence goes on from CM050522.1 coordinate 11,186,959, forward strand.
ACAACATTCGCTTAATTGAAATACAAGAAGGAGTGGAAGAGAAGCATGGAATAGAAAACGTATTCGAAGAAATAATGACAGAAAACTTCCCTGATATTGGCAAGAAAAAACTATGCAAGTCCAAGAAGTACAAAGAGTCCCAAACAAGTTGAACCCTAAAAGATCAACACCAAGACACATCATAATTAAATTAGCAAACACCAATGACAAAATAATCTTAAAAGATGCCAGAGAGAGACAGAAAGTTACTTACAAGGGATCCCCTATTAGAATATCAACTGATTTCTCAACAACATCACACCAGGCCAGAAGGGAATGGAATGAAATATACAAAGTGATACAAAGCAAGGGAATGAATCCAAGAATACTACACCCAGCAAGGCTATCATTCAAAACTGAAGGTGGAATCAGGAGCTTCACAGACAAAAAGGGACTAATAGTTTATCACTACCAAGCCTGCAATGCAAGAATTGTTAAAGGGACTGCTGTAAAAACAAAAAAAGAAAGATAAGAAGAAACACCAACACTAAGGGAAAATATGACAACAAACATGTACTTGTCAATAATAACATTAAATGTAAATGGATTAAAAGCACCAATCAAAAGACATAGGATAGCTGAATGGATAAAAAAACATGACCCATATTTGCTGTCTACAAGAGTCCCACTTCAGAGCAAAGGATTCACACAGACTGAGAGTGAAGGGCTGGAAAAATATTTTCCAGGCAAATGGAAATGAGAAAAAAGCTGGGGTTGCGATACATATATCTAATAAAATAGACCTCAAAGTAAAGGACATAATTAGAGATAAGGAAGGCCACTACATAATACTAAAGGGAACAATTCAACAAGAAGATATAACTCTGGTAAACATATGTGTACCCAATGCAAGTGTACCCAAATACATAAAAAATCTCCTGGAATATATCCAGGGAGAAATAGACAACAATAAAATCATAGTAGGGGACTTTATACATCACTGACATCACTGGATGAATCTTCAAGACAAAAAATCAACAAAGAAACATCAATCCTAAATGACACACTAGATCAGATGGACTTAATTGACATCTTCAGAGCACTTCACCCCAGAGCCAAGGAATATACATTCTTCTCAAGTGCACATGGGACATTTTCAAAAATAGACCACATATTTGGCCACAAACAAAGTCTCTCCAAATTCAAAAAGTTTGAAATCATATCAAGCATTTCCTCTGACCACAAAGGTATAATACTAGAAATAAGCTACAATAAAAACACTCCAAAAAATTCAAACACTTGGAAGCTGAATAGCATGCTACTAAACAATGATTGGGTTATCAATAAGATCAAAGAAGAAATTAAAAACATGCTGGAGACCAATGATAATAAAAACACACATTGCAAATCCTAGGGGACACAATGAAAGCAGTCATGAAAGGGAATTTTATAGCTCTACAGGCCTACCTCAAAAAACAAGAAAAAAAGGGCAATAAATCATCTAATCTAACAACTCGAAGAATTAGAAAGAGAGCAACAAGAAAAGCCCACAGAGCAGAAGGGAGGAAATAATAAAGATCAGAGCAGAAATGAATGATGTAGAGACAAAAAAAACAACAACAAAAAACAAAAAAACACCCCACAATACAAAAGAAAAACAAAACCAAGAACTGGTTCTTCGAGAGGATAAACAAGATTGATGAACCTCTAGTTAGGCACACCAAGAGGCAAAGTGAAAGGACACAAATAAACAAAATCAGAAATGAAAGAGGTGAAATAACAACAGACCCCACAGAAATACAAAGGATTGTTCAAAAATACTATGAATAACTCTATTCCAACAAACTGGACAACCTAGAGGAAATGGACATATTCCTAAAAAAGTATAACCCTCCAAAACTCAATCAACAAGAGTATAAACATCTCAATAGGTCAATAACTATGGAAGAAATTGAAGCAGTCATCAAAAAGCTTCCAGCAAATAAAAACCCTGGGCCAGATGGCTTCACAGGGGAGTTTTACCAAACATTCAATGAAGAACTAAAACCAATCTTCCTCAGATTATTCCAAAAAAATTGAAGAGGAAGGAACACTTCCAAGCTCCTTCTATGAAGCAAGCATCATCCTAATACCAAAGCCAGATAAAGACAACACAATGAAAGAGAATTACAGGCCAATATCCCTCATGAACATAGATGCCAAAATCCTCAACAAAATTCTAACCCAGCAGTATATCAGAAAAATCATATACCATGACCAAGTGGGATTTATTCCAGGGATACAAGGATGGTACAATATTGGGAAATCAATAAATGTGAAACATCACATAAACAAATTGAGAGATAAAAAACACATAGTCAGCCGAGACCGGTTTGGCTCAGTGGATAGAGCGTCGGACTGCGGACTGAAAGGTCCCGGGTTCGATTCCAGCAAGGGCATGTACCTTGGCTGCGGGCACATCCCCAGTGGGGGCGTGCAAGAGGCAGCTGATCGATGTCTCTCTCTCATCGATGTTTCTGACTTTCTATCCCTCTCCCTTCCTCTCTGTAAAAAATCAATAAAAATATATTTTAAAAAAACCACACATAGTCATATCAATTGATGCAGAAAAAGCATTAAACAAAATCCAACACCCTTTCTTGATAAAAACTCTCAGCAAGGTGGGAATAGAAGGATCTTACCTCAACATAATAAAAGCCATATATGACAAACCTACAGCCAATATTATACTCAATGGACAAAGACTAAAACCATTTCCCCTAAGAACAGGCACAAGACAGAGATGCCCATTCTCACCACTCCTTTTCGACATAGTGCTGGAAGTAGTAGCCATTATGATCAGACAAGAAAAAAAAAGGCATCCAAATTGGAAAATAAGAAAAAAACTGTCCTTATTCGCAGATGACATGATACTGTACATAGAAAACCCCAAAGAGTCCATCAAAGAACTATGAGACTTAATAAAGGAATTCAGCAATGTAGCAGGATACAACATTAATGCCAATAAATCTATGGCATTTCCATTCACCAAAAATGAACTTACAGAAAGAATGATTTAAAAAGCTATCCCATTTACCATCACACCAAAAAAATTGAGATACTTAGGATAAACTTAACTAAGGTGGTAAGAGACCTATATGTGGAAAACTACACAGCACTAAAAAAGGAGATATAGGAAGACATAAAAAGATAGAAGAACATACCATGTTCATGGATTATTAGAATCAACATCATCAAAATGTTCATACTACCTACAGCAATCTATAAATTCAATGCACTCCCCATTAAAATACCAACAGCATATTTCACAGACCTAGAACAAACATTCCAAAAATTCATCTGGAATAAAAAAAGACCCCAAATAGCTTCAGCAATCCTGAAAAAGAAGGACAAAGTAGGTGGAATCTCAATACCAGGTATCAAAATGTATTACAAAGCCACTGTTCTTAAAACAGCCTGGTACTGGCACAAGAACAGACATATAGATCAATGGAATAGAATAGAGAACCCAGAAATGGACCCAAACCACTATGCCCAATTAATATTCGACAAAGGAGGCATGAACATACAATGGAGTCAAGACAGTCTCTTCAACAAATGGTGCTGGAAAATTAGACAGACACATGCAAAAAACTGAATCTAGATCACCAACTTACACCATTCACAAAAATAAACTCAAAAATGGATAAAGGACTTAACCATAAGGCAGGAAACCATAAAAAATACTAGAGGAAGCCACAGGCAACAAAATCTCATACATATGTAGAATCTCAGAATTCTTCACTGATACTGCTCCTAGGGCAATGGGAACTAAAGAGAAAATAAACAAATGGGACTACATCAAAATAAAAAGCTTTTGCACAACAAAGGAAACCATTAATAAAACAACAAGAAACCCCACTGCATGGGAGAACATATTTGCCAATGACATCAATGATAAGGGTTTAACCTCCAACATTTACAAGGAACTCATACAGCTTAACAAAAGGAAGATAATCAACCCAATCAAAAAATGGGCAATGGATCTAAACAGACACTTTTCGAAAGAAGGAAGGCCAAGAGACATATGAAAACCAGCTCAAAGTCACTAATCATCAGAGAGATGCAAATCAAAACAACAATGTGGTACCATCTCATACCTGTCAGATTGGCTAACATCAACAAATCAATGAACAATGAGTGTTGGTGAGGATGTGGAGAAAAAGGAACTCTTTTGTAATGCTGGTGGGAATGCAGACTGTTGCAGCCACTGTGGAGAACAGTATGGAGCTTACTTAAAAAACTAAAAATGGAGGTCCCATTTGACCTAGTGATCCCACTTCTAGGAATATATCCCAAGAAACTAGAAAGACAAATTAGAAAGGATATATGCACCCCTATGTTCATAGCAGCACAATTTACCATAGCTAAGATTTGGAAACAGCCTAAGTGCCCATCTGCAGATGAGTGGATTAAAAAACTGTGGTATATCTACAAAATGGAATACTATGATGTGGTAAAAAAGAAGGAGCTCCTACCATTTGCAACAACATGGATGGAGCTGGAGAGCATTATGCTAAGTGAAATTAGCCAGGCAGAGAAAGATAAATATCACATGATCTCACTCATTTGTGGAATATAATGAATGGCATACATGGATGGACAAGAACAGATCCAGAGACTGAGAAATGTCTAGCAGAATGCCAAACCTCAGGGTAAGTGGGGGGTGGTGGGAGTAAGAGTGAACCTCTTGAATTAAGGTAAGCAATTAGATCTCTTGAATTAAGGTAAGCAATTTGTGTTTTTATGTCCCTGACAAAGTTTATATAAAGTTATAAAAAAATTTGGCAGCTAGTTTGAAATTGAATTGACATGGCCTAGAGTAAAGAATATCCTTACATGATATTATTCTACAATGTCATTATAATTTTTTCATTTGACAACAGCATATTGTACAATTATCCCAAAGAAACTTACAAACTAATTCATTGAATGTTTCAATTTTTAAAAATGTAAATGAAAGGAGTTAATCCTTTTCAGAAGGAATTAAGGCACTGGGGAAGGCACTTGACCATTCTATATTGGCCCCTCTTGCCCTTTTTACCAGGAGGGAAGCTCTTCCCTCCTCTGTATATAAGTACACACAGCTGTTGCCTGAGCTTTCAATTCAAGCTGAAGTTGAAGCCTCTGGGTGGCTGGCACCATGAATTTGTCTCTTGCTCAATGGTGTGAGCTGGGCCCTCCCTGGAAAAAAATCTGAGTGCCCCAAGATATATGATCAGTATCAGGACCCCTCCAGCAGGTTAGAGGATCCCAAGGCAGGTGCTGGGCATGGAGGCCACAGGGGCATAGACTACAAAGGAGACAGAACTGAACCTCACATCATCCTGATTGGCCCCTGAGGATGGCTAGTTAGCTAGAGATGGGTAAGATTCCTCAGGGAAGGAACAACCTAAGATGGGCACAGTCGCAGAGGGGTCATCAGGAGATAACTTGAAGGTCAACAGAGGAGGGGCACAAACGCTCACCCCCACAACATTGCAGAGGCCTTAACTCACACCCCTTCTGAGGGAAGTCTCCTATCCCCATGGCTGCTTCACCTCCCATGCCCAGCTCAGATTGGGACCAAGTTTGGAGACAGACTTGGCCAGCAATAGCTGCCATATATCTAAATCCAGTCTAGCACCAGGAATGCTCAGGGTCTACTCAAGAATGCAAAAAATCCTTTCCACTAATATTTGACAGGGTAAACTAAGATTATTGTTTGAGTATTAAATTTGACAGTAAAACAGTAATCAAGTATTCAGATTAATGTAAATTGGCCAATTGAAATAAGGGAATACCTAAGAAAATTTAAGTGTACTAGACAAAAAGCTGTTCCTAAAATATTAATTAAAATTTCTATTAATAGTTAATCTCATCATAAATTGCCTAACATGCAAAGAACCTAAAGCAGTCATATTTCTGTGCAAAAATTAAAATTTAAAGTTACCCAGACTGCAATATAAAATTTCCAAAAGCCTCCAATAATAAAAAAAAAATGGTTGGGAACAGTGGGGTAATGTCATGTAAGGAAAAATATACTGCAAGTAAATTACATCTAGAAAATTCTTACATCAGAAAATTAATTTCCATTTGTAATGCTAACAGCAGGACACTCATGAAAAACACACATGGTGTCACAATAAGCCAAAGGAAAATCATTTGGGCAAAAATAAAAAGGATCCTGAAGTCTAATTTACAGAAAAGATTCCTTTATTAACTTTTGGTCGAGAATATGTTTGTATATTTTCAGAAAACAACTCCAACACCATATGGATTCCTGCAACAGAGAGGAACTGACAGGTCTGTTCCAACCATGCAAACAGTCCCGAGATGGAAGACGCTTACGACAACCTTGCCATGCTAGCAGTCAGCAGTTGTGCGTCGCTGCAGGTTGTCCGGTACCAAACCAGAGAGTGTGGGACCTGCATTGCCACCATTTGTCCACCATCTGGATACCGTTGCTGACATGTACACATAAGGAACTATTTGACATTGAAACTGGGACTCAGAACTGTTGGACATTGAAACTGAGTCTCAAACATTTTTTGTTCTTATATATTTATCTCTAATACACAGATGCAAAAATTTTTAAAGAAAAGAAATGGGGGGAAAGAATGGATACAGAAGCAAAGAAGCATTTAACAGACTGTAAGACTACAGTGGGAAGGCAGGGGGGAGTGGGGGGCGGGGGCTGTAAGTGTTCGACTGAAGGACTTGTGTGCCGGCATATAAGCATAACCAATGGATACAAGATAGGGGAGGGGGGCAGGTTCGGGCATGTGCTGTTGGGTAGGGAAGGCCAGGGGAAGGTCAATGAGGAAAAAAAGGAAACATGTACTACTGTCTGTAATACTTTAAACAATAAAAAAATATATATTAAAAAAATAAAATAAAATCGATGATAAAGTTTCCTCAGGTGAGGATTAAAACATAAAATTTTTTAAAAAGTAGATACAGATGTTATTGATTTATTTCCTCTTTTATGATATAATCATTTAGTGATTATAAATTTTTCTGTCATAAACATATAACCTGCTTGCCACACAAAATATATGTTGTATTATTATTTACATTGTTATATGTATCTTTAAATTCTGTTTGAAAATTTCTCTTTATCCATAGATTATCTAGATGTGCACTGTTTACTAATTTTTAGGTGTTTTAAAATTTTTCCTATTGTTTATCTGCTTGATTACATATGCTTTATATGATGTAAAATTTTAAACAGTCTGTTTTCATGTCCTGTGAATTCTTGGAAAACATTATATGTACACTAGAGGCCCAGTGCACAAAATTTGTGCATGGACAGGGGGTCCCCTCAGCCCAGCTTGCAACCCTAGGGGGATGTCTGTTTGCCAGTTTAGGCCCGATCTCCAGGGATAAACTGGGGATCAGATATCCCTCTCACAATCCAGGACTGCATGTTCCTAACTACTCACCTGCCTGCCTGCCTGATTACCCCTAACTGCCCCCACCACCAGTCTGATCACCCCTAACTGCTCCCCTGCCAAGCTGGTCACTTCTAACTCCCCCTGCCCCCGCCAGCCTGGTCACCCCACTCAGCCTGCTGTTTGGTCATTACTGTTAATATGATGGTGTCCCTGATAATTTCCACATTCCTCTGTTATTAGTATAGATATATTCTGTTGTTAGACAGAATATTTCCAGAATGTCATTGAGATTCTATTGGCTGATGGTGTGTGATTCATTTATTCTATAAAACTTCCAATTATTTGCCTATTCATTATATTCATTACTGTGAGTGGTGTTCTAAATATACCTTTCCAATCTCTGTCTTTTACATAGTATACATGAAACACATTTAAAGTAATTATTGATGTTAGGTTTAAGTCTTACATTTTATTATTTGTTTTGCTTGTTTGCTTATTTTTCATTTTGTGGTTAACCTTTCCAGCTTTCCTGGGGGTTACATGAAAATTTTTGCAGAACTCCATTTTTTTATTTATGATGTTTTTGAACACATCACTTTGTATAGTTTTCTTAGTGACTGCTTTGATGACACAATGCACATAATTTATCACACAGTCTACTCTACTTTTAGTAAATGTTGAAATCTTACTTCTACTTAGTTTCCTTTATTCTCCCCATTTCTTAAATACAGTTATCTGGATATATTATATATATACATTAAATACTACATTATGTGTCATTATTATTTGCTTCAATTATCAAATACAATTTAATAAACTTATTAGAATAACTATTATATTACTTTTCTAGTCAACATTTGCTCTTGTTTTATTTCTGTCATGTAAGTGTACTTATCTTATCATTACTTTTCTAATTGGACTCCTTCCTTTAGCCATTCTTTAAGGATAGGTCTGCTAGTGACATCATATCATAGTTTTTGTTCTTCTTGAGTGTCTTTATTTTTCTTTTATTGCTGAAGGATATTTTTGCCAAGTAAATTTTTGGCCAGTTCAAAATTACTGTACCATCTCCTACTCATCTTCATGATTTCAGATGAGAAATCTACTGTTATTCAAATTGGTATGTCCTTACAAGTAATATGTTACTTTTTTCTGGTTGCTTGTAGCATTTTTTGGTGTTTAATCCAGAAGTTTAATTATGATATGTACATTAGTCCCCCCTTATCTGCAGGGGATATATTCCAAGAACCCCAGTGGATTTCTGAAACCACAGATAGTACTGAACCATATATATATATTAGAGCCCCAGTGCATGAATTCATGTATGGGTGGGGTCCAGCTGGCTCACCCTGATTAGGGTGGATGAGGCTGGGCTGGCCAGGGAATGGGGCCATGAGTGGTTTGTCCACCAGCCCCTGATCGGTGAAGGGTGATTGAGGGCGGGGCCAGCTGGGGGGAGGGGCTGTGGGCAGTTGGCCATATGGCCCCACTCCCTGGTTGAACTCCTGGTTGAAGGGACAATTTGCATATTAGCCTTTTATTATATAAGATATATATATATAAAATTAGTAGAAGGCCCGGTACATGAAATGCTTACATTCGGAGTGGGGGGCCCTCCGTCCAGCCTGTACCCTCTCACTGTCAGGGAGCCATCAAACATCCTTAGCACTGCAGTGCAGAGTTTTCTGCCACCACCACAGTGCTCACCAGCTGTGAGCCCGGCTTCTGGCATGGTGCTCCCACTGTGGGAGTGCACTGACCACCAGGGGTCAGCTCCTGCATTGATTGTCTGCCCCCTAGTGGTCAATGCTTATCATAGTGACCAGTCATTCCACCATTGGGTCAATTTGCATATTAGTATTTTGTTATATAGGATACTTTTTTCCTATACATGCATACCTATACTAAAGTTTAATTTATTAATTTATCAAAATAAGAAATTAATATCTAGTAATAAAACAGGAAGATTACAACAATATACTGCTATAAAAGATATGAGGATGTGGTTTTCTCTCACACAGTGTCATATTGTACTGTACTCATCCTTCTTAGGATGATACAATGCTCACATGATTAGATGCAGTGAGGTGAATTAGGTGGCTTTGTGACATAGTGTTAGTCACAAAATTTTGTCACAGTACTCCAAACAGTGCACAATTTAAAGCAATGTTTAATGTAATACTACTCAGCCATAAGAAAAGTTGAAATATTGCTATTTGTAACAAATAATGAATGAATGTTGAGAATATTATGCTAAGCAAAATAAGTCAGACAGAAAAAGATAAGAACATATGTGAAAAATAAAACTGAAACAAATAAACAAACAATAAAAGCAGATAAACAAAAGCTCATAGACAAAGATAGCAGTATAGTTGTTATCAGAGGGAAAGGGGTGAAGGAATAGTAAAGGGTAAAGGGGGTCAGATATATGGTGACGGAAGAAAAATTTACGTTGAATGTTGGAAACACAATGCAATATACAGATGATGTATCATATAATTGTATACTTGAAACTTATCCTATCTAATGAAAGAGTAATATGCAAATTTACCATCATTCAAACACACAAGATAGCTATATCCAGGTGGTCAAAGATAGCTGCCCCCATGTGGACACAAGATGGCCACCAAAAGAGGACTGTTGTGGGCAATCAGGCCAGCAGGGGAGGGCAGTTGGGGGTGACCAGGCCAGGAGAGGAGGGAAATTGGGGGTGACTGGGCTTGCAGGGAAGGGAAGTTGCGGGGGACCCAAGCTTGGAGAGGAGAGCAGTTGGGGGGGGGCAGGCCTGCAGGGGAGGGCAGTTGGAGGGGGCAGGCCTGTAGAGTAGGACAGTTAGGGGCAATCTGACTGGTAGGGAAGCAGTTAGGCATAAATCAGGCTGGCAGGTTAGTGGTTAGGGTGTGATCAGGCTGGCAGGCAGAAGTGGTTAGGGGCAATCAGGAAAGCAGACAGGTGAGCAGTTGGGAGCCAGCAGTCCTGGATTGTGAGAGGGATGTCCGACTGCCAGTTTAGGCCTGGTAGGACTGGGCCTAAACAGGCAGTCGGACATCCCTCAAGGGGTCCCATATAGGAGAGGGTGAAGGGTGGGCTGAGGGACACACACTCCCATGCATGAATTTTGTGTACCAGGCCTTAAGTATAATTTTATTAACCATTGTAACCCCAATAAATTTTAAAAAATGAAAACAAACACCCAGTTAGACATTGAATTTTAGCAGGAGCTGCATCTGTTTTATTATTATAAGGAGAAAATGAAATAGCATGATAAAAATATGAATCTTAATACAACCATCAAAATCAGAAAAAAAATCTTTATTTCTGGAATTTTCTACTTAATATCATATTTCTAAATCTGTAGCTTTATGTCTTTCTCAAACTTAGGAGTTTTTAAAGCTATTATTTCTTCAAATACTTTCTTCAGTCTTACATTTTGTTTCATCTCTTTCTGGAATCCCAATATCTAACTGTTAATTCTTATGTTCCACAGGACCAAAGGCTCTGTTTATTGTATTGGCATTATATATTCTTTCTATTTCTCAGGATTAACTAATTTATGTTGATCTGTCATAAAGTTTATTAATTCTTCTATCATCTGTACTCTGCAATAGAACCCATCCAACAAGATTTTTATTTTGCTGATTGTATTATTCAGTATTTTTAAACTCTGTAGTTACTTATTTATTCTTTTAAAAGAAGAAACTATTTCTTTGTTGAGAGTTTCTGGGTTTTGTGTTTTCTGTGTGTTTTTCCATTTGTTTCAGAAGAATGTATGATTGATTTCTAAATCGCACTCGTGATCATGATTTTATTTATTTTTTATTTTACTTTTTAAATTAGTAAATGCACATGGTTTTGGAAACATTAATAGCAGCTCCCATTGGGACAATAATGACAGCAGTGGTTAGGCACAGACCTTCCACTGGGTACCTTCTTGAACATGACATTTTCTAAAAAAGCAGGTGTGAATCTCCATCCTCATATATTGAACATGTGTTATTTTGTTAAAATCAGAATTATGGGGTTTATATGCAGGTGTGATAATCATTTTAGGTTGAGTTAGATAATTCCAATATCAAGTTCATCTTAATGTCATTACTTGATTGTAATGTCTCATTAGTATTATTTTCCTGGCTGTTTGTCTGGTGAGTGATTTTTCAAGTATTCTAGATATGTTACCTATTATGCAAGGAGACTCTTGTTTCTTTTTAAATGTTTGATTTTTAGCAGACAATTACTCTGTTTAAGTTTAACGTATTAGTTTTGGCCAATTTGTGGGCTCTAGTTCGATTGACAATTTAGTTTACGGAGCCCTATAATGCTGTTATTATCCCAGTTGACTTGAGTTCAGGTGAGATTTCTGTTGGTTTAGCCTGTGGGAAAGAAGTCACTTTCCTTGTTCTCAGTATCCTTAGGTGAATGGTGATACATGCCAGAACTGCATGACAGAGAGTGTTTTCCCTGACGTTTACTCTGGCCACACAATGGCAATGGTCTCCCGTCCATCTTTACCACTGGTACTGAGGAAGGAAGCAACTACATGGGCAGCTTCTGACACTGATTAGAGGACCAGGAGCTGTAGGGTTAAGTGGTATTCTGTGGGTGGAGGTTCAGAAAATGTGAGAAAGAATTACCTTCTGCCATTGATTGTAGAATTGGCAGTGACTGGCCTGAGTCATTATTTGCTGCTGGATAGAGGGTAGGAATTACTATGCTTGGGTGACATTGGTCTGAGGTTGCCTTCTACCACTGGATGGATGGCCAGGAGCAACTGGGCAGGATGTCTTCAGTACTCTAAGAAGAGCTTTTCTTCTGCCCATGGATGTGAGATATGAGTTGGGTATTGTTCCAATTCCACTGTTGATGACATATTGGGACAAAGGTCAGCCCTTGTTTTTCAGGCAGATTCAAGACATTGCTGACATAGGTATAGGTCTGCCCAATAGGCACCTCCTCAATTCCTCTTGCCTATTATTTTGGCCCTCCCTCCCTCCCTCCCTCCCTCTCTCCCTCCCTCCCTCCCTCCTTCCCTCCCCCCTCTCTCTTTCCCTCCGTTTCTCCTTCCTTGCTTCCTTCCTTCCTTCCTTCCTTCCTTCCTTCCTTCCTTCTTTCTTTCCTTCTTTTTTTCCTTCTTTTCCCCCCATCCTTGCTTATTCATTTCTTTGTTCCTCCCTCCATCCCTTCCTCCCTCTCTCCTTTTTTTCTGCCTATAGCTATTGGACATTCATGTTTGCAGTCACTCAGTTTGAGCTATATGGCAGATTTAAAAAGAGAGAGAGAGAGAGAGAGCGCTCTGGCCAGTGTTTTTCAGTGGTCAGATCAACAGGCCGAGTACGGAAGGGTCAAGAATTCGATTCCTGGTCAAGATCATGTACCTGGGTTGCAGGTTTGTTCCCTTTCTGAAGTCTGGGTGCATGTGGGAGGCAACTAGTAAACTGATGTGTATCTCTCACCTCTCTCTCTCTCTCTCTCTCTCTCTATCTATCTCTATCTCTCTCTCTATCTCTCTCTCTCAAAAGCACTGAAAAAAATATCCTCAGGTGAATATTGACAAAAAAACTCACCAGTATTATTCTTCAAATCCTAGCATTCCTAACCAGTCCACCATCTTTCTTTTACGCTTTCAGATTATTTCCACCTAGACCAGTGGTCGGCAAACTGTGGCTCCTGAGCCACATGCGGCTCCTGAGCTGCAGTTTGCCCCTCTGTTGATTAATTAATGAGTTTATGACCACTGACCTAGACAGTCTCTACGCTGTGCTCGATGTCTGCTTTACTGGCAGGTGCTCTGATTGCTGGTCTTCAGGTTGCATAAATCTTGACACAAAAAGCAGGTATGAGTCTCCATCCTCATATATTTTTTTTCCCAAAATTACAAAAGGTACATACTATTCTAATCCCAAAACTTACTTCATTCTACTCTGATCTTTCCTCTTAGTACAAAAATATTAGGCCTGGAGATTCCCTTAAAAAATGCTTTCAGGTGCCTCCAAAGACGGCTGCGCCCATGCCAGCAGGGTGAAGGTTGCGGTAGGAAGAGGAAGGCTGGAGCTAGCAGGAAGGGCGGCAAGGAGAGCACAAGGTTCAAGATGGAAAATCATGAATCAGATGATCCTTTCAAGAAAGAACACGTTTTGGACATCATAAACAGAAAAATTAACCAACTTCCAGAAGCAGAAAGGAATCTACTTGAACATGGGTCAACATATATTGGACTTACTGCTGCTCTCTGTGGCCTAATAGCAAACAGTCTTTTTCCCCCGAGTCTTAGATGTGACACAGGCTCATATATATATTTATATATCTGCTGGTTTACCAATGGCAGTGATCCCATTTTTGACAGCGGATTTATCTTACAAAACTGTTGTAAGTTTACCACTAAGTACAGTTGACTTGCATTGTGAACCTGTACCATAATACGAGGTGGATTGGTTGGACTTGTTTTTGGTGGTCTGTACCCTGTTTTCTTGGCTATTCCTGTGAATGGTAGCCTAGCAGCCAGATATGCCTCAGCCCTGCTACCAGAGAGAGGGAACATCTTAACCTACTAGATCAGAATTTCTCAACCTATCTTTAGAAAGATGTTATCTCCTGTTTTGCTCCAGACTGGGTTGTCAGCATAGCTTACTTAGTTCTAGGCAATATAAACCACTTATAAAGGCTCTTTCTTCAATTACCCGAACCTGGCCTAAACATTGAGTGATTGTTAAGCAAATGTGTGCACAAAAATAAACCTGTGAGAATAAAAGAATAAAAAAATGCTTTCAACATGAATTCGCCCACCTCGATTCTCTTTGATGTTCCTACCTTTGCAGTTTGTTTGTTTTTTATAGACTGTAATTGAGTGATTCCCTAATTGGTGGTGGTAAAATAAAAAGGAGGAGGATGTGTGTGTGTGTGTGTGTGTGTGTGTGTGTGTGTGTGTGTGTGGAAATTCTGCCTTAATATTTGAAGTATATCTATATGATGTAATTGCACATATTTGATTGATAATGGCTGGGACCTTGGTTCTTTTCCATCAACACAAAATATTTTAAGGTAAATGAAAATAAAAGTACATCAAAATGGGATTTATTGAAGATAGACTCCAAAGGAGGAATGGGACCAGTTTGAGACAATGGCTGGGTTGCTTTAGATCACTGGGAAGTTAGAGAAAAGGGGACCTTGGAGACAGGTTCAGGGGGTGATCCTGGGGCAAACTACAGCTGCTCATTTCTCCTGTGGTTGCAAGTTTCAGGGGGTGTCTTAGAGTTTGGGGAATATGTGCCTGTGAGGGAAGAGAAAGGCAAAGGGAATGGCATGGGTGTGCTTCTTGTAGGTAGAGCATGTGCTAGAGAGAGCATGGCCCCCAAATCCTGGGTTTAAAAGAAGGATTTTCTGGGTGAAGCTTTTCATTTGAATTCAGGGATGGATGACAAAAGATATCGTTCTTCTGGACAAGCTCTTACACATAATGCATACAGAAAAACCCACAAGGACTGGGGTTAAAACCGAAACACAAATGTTATCATAATTAGTCCAGAGCCCTAGTGAGGTCCCATTGGCATTGAGGTCATGTCCTTTTCCTCTGAGTTTGCAATAACAAAAATCTACTGACTCTGAACTTGCCCACTGGCAATCTGCCGACTGCTGGGCTGCCCATAGCGAGGCAGTCGGGAGGCAATGTTGGTCCCTCCCCTGTTCAGGACTCAGACAAGCCCACCCCAGCTGCTCATATCTAACTCCATATCTAACAGTAACTTTTGATTGTGCAGTTTATAGCTTTAAAAATTTAAATTAAAAAAATTATCTCTGGGACCTGGCCAGGAAGCTGTTGGTTATACATTATCCAGATATGCCAAATTTACAGGTTCAATTCCAGGTCAGAGCAAATAAAAGAATCAAGTAATGAATGCATAAATAAGTAGAACAAATCTCTCTCTTCTCTCTCTCTTTCTCTCTCTCTTGTAAATCAATACATATAATTAAAAAAATATGTTTGCTGGAACTTTTTTGGTTAATAGGGGAGTAAGAAACACAAAGTTCAAATTATAAACTCCAAGGTTTTAATGAAAACTAACTTCAAAATGACTTACATTAATGTTTGAACCATCACATCTTAGAATTCCACTGGGAAATGTTGTCTTTTTGAATGTCACAATGACTGAAATCCTCACCCACCTCACCATCTCCATTCTTTATATATGCTTTGAAATGCAATTTTCTGTGACTTTCTTCAGCTATTCTGACTTTAATGGGTTAGATATATTTAATCACTACCTTACAATTAGAGAAAAATAGTAGACTCACTCCAAGCAAAGAATATATCTTTTGTTCTTTCAGCAAAATGTTCCATGTTAGCTGTCTGTTGGCACTAAAATTTACACAAGCTTAGAGTTGCGATTGCCAAGAAAAGGAGTTTTCCAACAATTTATAATCTCAGTTTCTGTACCAAAGTCAGTGCCTTAATGTTAGGGTTAGTTCATTTATTAAGTTCTGCATATTTAGGAGTTAACAATTTTCATAGTTATAGTACTACTACTTAAGTTTATTTCTGGTATAAACTCTAAAAAGCTGGTTTATTTGGAAGGAGAGATGTTTTTAAATGTCGTTTTGATTTCCTTTCAGTAGGCTTTGTCTTACCTTTTGAACATTGAGGTTAATGCTTTTTAAAAAATATATTTTTATTGATTTAAGAGAGAAAGTGAGAGGGCGAGAGACATAGAACTATCAATAAGGAGAGAGAATCATTAATCGGCTGCCTCCTGTGTGTCCAAACAGGGGATCGAGCCTACAACTAAGGCAAGTGCCCTGACCCGGAATCAAACTATGACCTCCTGGTTCATAGGTCAATGCTCTACCACTGAGTCATGCCAGCCAGGCAAGTTTAATGCTTTTAGTAGTTAACTTTACAAATATGTTATAAAATTGTTCTTACTCTGCCCCTGAAAATTGGTATGTACATAGTACACCTATGCACGATTTATAGCACTGTGCATTTCCAAATTTGGCAAGCATATAAAATGCAGCATTTTTTACATTGTGAGCTGGAAGGTCACTTGTGTAATTAGTGTTAGATAAACCCAGAGGATATGTGGTGCTAGTGTAATCATTCTAGATATCCACTGTGACTAATAAGCACACAGTTGAAGAAACTTATTCATGAATTATGAAATATTTTATCTATTTTACAGATACTTTGGACTTCCTTAAACTTCAGCACTCTTTGAGGGAATGGATGTAGCCTCATTTGATAAACAGCACGAAAATTTGGAAAAAGATTATGTGCATCAATATATAACTTAAAGGAAGCTATAAATATTATTAATAAAAGGTAGCTACAAATACTATTAACCCTAGTGCCCTCCAAAATAGAGATTTAAATAATGACTTTTAATTTAAAATATCTCAAAAAAAAATTTTTTGTGTGCTTTCAATTTATTTGACTTCATGAATAGCCTGAGTAGAATTGAGGAGCTACCTTATTCAAGGTCATCAGCAAACATTTACCACTCTCTTGAATGAATTAAACTTAATTATATGATTTTTTCATTTGTATATTAATTTGTATATCATAGAGCTATTTATAAATACTTGTAGATTATCTAGATTATTTTAGGTAGATAAACTTAAAATAACTAGAATATAAATGAGTAAAAACCATAGCCAGTTTTGCTCAGTGGAGAGAGTGTTGGCCTATGGACTGGAGAGTTCTGGGTTTGATTCCAGTCAAGGGCACATGACTGGGTTGTAGGCTTGATCCTCAGTGGGGGGCATGCAGGAGGCAGCCATCAACTATTCTTTCTCCTCATTGATGTTTCTATCTCTCTCTCCTTCACCCTTCCTCACTAAAATCAATAAAAACATATTTTAAAAAAGAAACCAGTAATAGTGAAAAGAATAGCAAACATATGCAAATATAGGGTATTTGCTTAGAGAGGCTTAGTTAACACTAAGAGTTTCAAAATGAAGGGACTGTATATATGTTCACATGTGTTATTTCCCTCAAAGCACAGGCCCACATATAGAGTGCATAATTTTAAAGACCATGTTATAATCAACTATATGTACTTGAGCAATACCAGCAAATTAGCAGAGTAAGGAACTTTATGCTTTTTTTTTCTACACAATCAATGTGTAAGTTGCCACAAACTGCCAGAATCAAAGTTTTCTGAACTATGGCATCTGTTAAAAAAAAAAAAAGAAAAAGAAAAAAACAATGAGGAGAGTGCTTACTGAAAAAAAAATAACTTCAAAATTTTGATAAAAACTTTATGATGCTTCAATTTACCTTGTTATCACCCCCCACTCCCAAACATGGCAGAGGCCTGGGAGAAAGCAGCTCCCTCTCTTTTAATACACCACATTCATAGAGTAATAAAAAGAAACATGATAATTTCAATGGATGCAGAAAAAGTATGTGACAAAATTCACATTTTGATGACAGAAATATCATATATGATAAGAATTGAAAAAACTTTGTAACATGATAAAGGATTTTATGAAAAACCTGAAGGTAATGTACTCAGTGGTAAATGACTGAAAGCTTCTCCCCAAATATTAGAAACAAGATAAGGATGCCTGCTTTTACTACTCTCTATTTAACACTGTAACAAAAGTTCTAGCCAGAGCAGTGAGGGCAATAAAAAGAATTAAGATGAATTGGAAAGGAAGAGGTAAAACTATCTCAATTTGCAGAGCACAGATAAACTCATACTAGTATACAACTATATTGCTATTAAATGAATGTTTCAATGTTGCAGGATACCAGATCCAAGTGCAAAATCAGCTGTATTTCTACATTAGCAATAAACAATCTAAATAGTAATTTAAAAACAATATCATATAATAACAAAAAATAATTAGGAATCAATTTAAATGAAGAAATTGGGGAAATGTACATCTAAAACTATAAAACATTGTTGAAAGAAATTAAGAGCATCTAAATAAATTGAAAATATTCTTATTAGCAGATTGGAAAATAATACTGTTATTATGGCAGTGCTCCCCAAGGTGCTTTTAGATTCATTGTAATACTTCTCTGCAGAAATTGAAATGCTGATATGCTAAAATTCATAAGAAAATCCAAGGGACCCTGAATGGCTAAAACCATCTTGAAAAATAAACAGAATTAGAGAACTCACACTTGTTTATTTCAAAAATTACTACCAACCTATAGAAATTGAAAGAGTACAGTATTGCATAAAAATAGAAATATAGACTACAGAAATGTAATTGACAATCCAGAAATGAACCCATACAATTATGGCTAATTAATATTTGACAAGACACTAAGACCATTCAATAGGGAAGAAATAGTCTCTTAAACTAGTTGGGCTGGACAACTGAATATCCTCATGTAAAAGAAAGAAGTTGGGCTTCTACAAAACACAAACTATTTTAAAGAATATTTCTTAATAGATCAAAGACTTTCCCTAGCTGGTGTGGCTCCTTGGTTGAAGCATTCTCCCATAAACCAAAAGGTGGTGGGTTCAATTTCTGATCAGGCCACATACCCAGCTTGTGGGCTACATCTCTGGTCTGGGTGCATCTGGAAGGCAACCAATTGATGTTTCTCTTTCATATTGATGTTTCTCTTTCCCATTCTCCTTCTCTTCTCTTCCTTCCTTCCTTCCTTCCTTCCTTCCTTCCTTCCTTCCTTCCTTCCTTCCTTCCTTCCCTTCTTTCCTCCCTCTCTCCCTCCCTCCCTTTCTTTCTCTCTTTCAAAATCAATAACAATATGTCCTCAGGTGAAGATTAAAAATAAAGGGGAGACAAGAACATAGAATGGAGTCAAGACAGACTCTTCAATAAATGGTGTTGGGAAAATTGGACAGCTACATGCAAAAAAAAATGAAACTGGACCTCCAACTTACACCATACACAGAAATAAACTCAAAATGGATAAAAGTCTAAACATAACATAGAAAACTGTAAAAGTATTAGAGAAATCCAAAAATCTTAGATATATACTGAAGCAGCTCCTAGGGCAGTGCAAACTAAAGAGAAAACAAACAAATGGAACTACATCAGAATAAAAAGCTTCTGTACAGCAAAATAAACCATCAACAAAACATCATGAAAGCCCACTGCATGGGAGAACATATTTGAAAATGTAATCACTGATAAGGATTTAATTTCCTACATTTACAGGGAATTCATACAACTTAATAAAAGGAAGATAGTCCATTCAAAAAATGGGCATTGGACCTAAATATCTACTTTCTGAAGAAGGACAAAAAGAAGGCCCAGAGACATATGAAAACATGCTCAACCTCACTAATCATCAGAGAGACGCAAATCAAAATGACAATGTGGTGCCATCTCATATCTGTCAGAATGGCTATCATCAACAAATCATCAAACAAGTGCTGGGGAGGATGCAGAGAATAAGGAATCGACGTGGGCTACTGGTGGGAATGCAGACTGGTGCACACATTGTGGGAAACAGTATGGAGTTTCTTCAAAAAAATAAAAATAGAACTTTCATTTGACCCAGTGATTCCACTTCTAGGAATATATCCCAAAAAACTAGAAACAGGAATCAGAAAGGATATATGCACCATATTCATAGCAGCACAATTTACCATAGCTAAGATTTGGAAACAGCCTAAGTGCTCATCAGCAGACGAGTAGATTAGAAAACTGTGGAGTATCTACACAATGGAATACTATGGTGTGGCAAAAAAGAAGGAATTCTTACCATTTGCAACAGCATGGATGGAACTGGAGAGCATTATGCTAAGTGAAATAAGCCAGACAGAGAAAGATAAATATCACATGATCTCACTCATTTTTTAAAAAAATATAATGAACAAAATAAACTGATGAACAAAGACAGATCCAGAGACAGAGAAGCATCAATCAGACCATCAAACATCAGAGGGAAGGTAGGGGAGGGTGGGGGTAAGGAGGAGAGATCAACCAAAAGACTTGCATGCATGCATATAAGCCTAAACAATGGACACAGATACCAGGGGTGTGAGAGCATGAGTTGAGGGGTGGGGAGTAGGTAATGGAGGAATAAGGACACATATGTAATACTTTAATAAAGAAAAAAATAAAATAAATAAATAAATAAATAAATAAATAAATAAATAAATAAATCAACAAACAAATAAAAAATACTCTACTAGAAAAGCTAAGACTCTAAAATGCTTAGGGGGAAAAACAGCAGTCACAGTCTTGTCTTGGGTCTTACAATGAATTACTTGATTTGACATCAAAAGCACAAACAACAAAAGAAAAAACAGATAAACTGGACTTCATAAAAATTTTATAAAATTTATAATATCAAAGGACATGATTAAAGAAGTGAAAATGCAATCTGCAGAATGAGATAAAATATTATATGATAAGATCCTAAAATATATAGAACTTTTACAACTCAACAATGACAAAAGTTAACAATTAAAAAAGATAAGGTATTTAAAAAGATGTTTCTTCAAAAAGAATATACATAATCAACCAGCACATGAAAAGATATTCAATGCCATTAGTCATTTGGTGAAATGAAAATCAATACCATAATGCAATAACAGTTCCTTTACTTTAAGATGGATATTATTTAAAAAACTGGAAAAGTAACAAGTGTTTGTGAATATGTGAAAAAGTCAGTACCTTTATATGTTATTAGAGACTTGGTGCACAAAATTTGTGCATGGGGAGCAGGGTATATCCCACAGCTGGCCTGAACCTTCTCCAATCCAGGACCCCTTGGGAGATATAACATGCTAAGTAAATATATTTTTTACATATTCAGGTTTTTAAGTTATTAATCCTTAGCAAAGATAATCTGATATTCATTTTAGTGGGGGCAGTAAGACTTTACCTAATTTTTATTTTACTTAAATTTCACGCAAAACAATGAATTCTTGTTAACTTCACTTTGTGTCAGGGACTGCTCCACACAACATGAAAATTCTCCAACTATATTTTCATGGCTATGTATCATTTCTTTTCTCTTTTAGCTTCTGATCTTTTAACTATAATAAATCTGCAATATTTCTTTGGGAATTTTATATAGCTGAAGAATAATATCTCCTATGGGAATGTTGGAGACTGGTGGAAGCTAATTTGAGGACTACGAGTGATAAAAGTGAATTTAGTTTGTTAATATTTCTAGAGTTTCATTCTCCAGTGAATATCTAAAATAGTTTGATTGTTTTTACTTCTCAAACTTTTGTAAAAACATTCAGTGGTGACTACAGCCAGACTGGTTTAGAAAATTGGTTTCAGTAGATTGATCAAACAAAGAGCATGGCTGTTGTAACAAGTCAGCCCTAGCATAGCTCATAGTAATGAACTTTTGCCAAAATGTATGTGATCAACATTAAAATCCTCTCAATCTCTTTGTTTTTCATCACATAACACCTACATTCTATAATGATCAGATCCAGTAATTGAAATAGATCATTGCATGATGTTACACATGCTAAAACATCCCATATTATTTTGGAGCAAAAGATAAATTTCCTGGGGTGCTGGAGTCTGCATATTAATTATGTATCTGTCATCATCATACTAACTTATTATATGCTGGGTATAATTTTCTGAGTTCTGCTGTTAATGTTGTCTTCTGTTGGCTTTTCAAACAATCCAAATGCCTTCTCATTTAGTAGATATTTCTCCCACACAGCCACTTTTTAAAAAGTTCTTATCTTGCATAATAGAAAATTATAATAACTAAAGCCAAATATAAACGGACCAGATGCTTAGCCAGAAACATCCTGGCTCTAGTACTCTGCACTCAAGCCATTTCAGCTTGAGTGAGACCCATACTGAGGGAACTACAGTCACTGTGAGTTTCCAGGGAGATATTAGTGGCAGGAAGCTTCTATAAGCAATATATGCCAGTGAGGCTGTGAAAACATAGACATGCAGGGTCTTTAAGGCATGGCTTCTCAAGTTTTAGTGTGCATACAAATTACTGGGGGTCTTATTAAAATGCAAGTTTTGATTTAGCAGATCTAGGGTAGAGGCCAAGATTGTGCATATCTAATAAATTCCCAAGTGATACTGATTCTGCTTGCCCAAGGATTACAATATGCTGAAATGCCCCTCACATGAAAATAAAGAAATAGTGCTAAGTTCTTATCATTTCTCCAATCATATAGGAGTAAAATTTACTTTTGTTATACTGTGTATCCATCATTATATATCTCAATAATTTATGACATCTGTCTAAATTTCTGGTTCCTTAACCATCTTTAAACTATGTAGAGTTTATGCAAATTGAGAATTTCTCATGTGCTTCAAAAACCTTGTGGACAGTGACTTTGTCTTTACATTGAGTACTCTCATATCTTGTTACTAGGGGCCCAGTGCATGAATTCATGCACCTTGAAAGGAACTGTGGGCGATGAGGCTAAAGTGGGCACAGGGGCTGGTCTTGGCTCATGTTCCACGCCCCCCTGCTTGACCCCTCCTGCTGTAGCTTCTGGTCCCCTGTCTGCTGGCAGCCCCACTCATGCTTCTGCCACTCCCATGCACTGATGGTGGCCCCACTCACACCTGCTCATGCAATTGGGGCCTGCATCAGCAGGAGGTGCGAGTGGGATGCAAGTGGGGCCAGTGCTGTCAGCAGGTGCAAGCAGCAGCTGCTGCCCTGATCAACCCTCAAGAGCACGTGGAGGTGGAGAAGCCCTCTGGGGTGATTGGGGCTGGCTTTGGGTGCCAGCAGAAGGTGCAAGCAGCAGCTCTGGTACAGGCTGCAGGTGTGAGTGGGGCCAGCACTAGCACCAGGTGCAAGCAGGGCTCTGGAGCCATCAGCAGCAGTTACAAGCAGGGCTGGTGCTGGTAGCAGGTGCAAGCACCAGAGGGACTGCAGCATGTGGGAGCACAGAATTTTCAGTAACCATCAGAGGCTCACCCTATTGACAGCGACTGGTGCCCTGCTTTGGTCTGGTGCCCCAAATCATCTGCCCCACCATCCTGCCATGTCTGATGCCCGCCATGTTTCACACACACACCCTGGTGGTCAGGTCACATCATAGCAACTGGTTGTTCAGTTGTTCTGCCATTCAGTCTATTTGCATATTAGAGTTTTATATATCCTTATATATAAAAACCCAGGTTCCATAATATCAAAAACGACCAAAGGCTCGACTGAACACCAGCAGTCAGTGCCATGGCAACCCAGCACTGACTGAGGAGGGGACTGTGGATAGGGCCTGGAGAGAGGCCCAGAGAGAGAGGTAAGGTCTGTTCCACAGCCTCTGTGGCAGCTGTTGACCAGCCATTGCCTCTCTCTTTTTCTCCTGGCTTCACCAGCAGTTGTGCCTCTGTTTTTCTCTGGGGCTCCATGGTAGCTGCTGATCAGCCCTGCCTCTCTGATCAGGCCCAGAGATAGGCCTGGAGACACTCACTGGTATAGAAACTGACCAATCAGAACTAAATCTGGATGAACTGTGAGGAGCCAATTGCTGCCTAGGAGGTAGAGCTTTTGATGCTGACTGATATAGAAACTGAGCATCAGAATCAAAGTGGCCAGCTGGGGAAAGCAGTTGGGTGTGAGATAAGGCCAGCAGGGGAGGGCAGTTAGGGGTAATCAGGCCGGCAGGGGAAAGCAGTTAGGAGCAATCAGGATGGCAGGCAGAGGCAGTTAGGGGTGATCAGGCAGGCAGGTGAGCAGTTAGGAGTCAGCAATCCCAGATTGTGAGAAGGATGTCTGATTGGAGAGGATGTCTGCATGGAGGCCCCCTGCCCTTTGAGCACGAAATTCCTGCACCAGCCCACTAGTATATATAGATAATGCCTAAGAGCTGCTCAAGAAATTTGGTTAAATGATAGGTAAATAAACCAATAGGTGAATGATAAGTTAAAATATATTTTCTTTGTTCTTATTTCATTTAATGATTGTACCTAACATTAGTACCTTCTTTTAATTTGTTTGTAAAGTGTAGTTAATGAACTCTGTAGTGCAGCACATAATAGAATGGTATAACAGGAAGGCAGTATAGCTGTCCATTGAGACCACAGATTCTGAGACAAAGTTTCTAGGTTTCACTCCTAGCTCCAATAATTACTGGCAGTGTGACCTTATGTCAGTAACAATCTGATATTGTCCCAGAATCTTAATTTATAAAGTGAGAATAAAAGAAACCCATTCATAGTTTATATTTAAATGAAATAATACATATAAAATATTTGAGAGAGTGACTGGTAATAGCACACAATTAACTATTTTTATAATTTAACTATCAATCCTTACATTTTTTGAAGTGTCTTAATTATGTTCAAGGTTAAGATAAAGTTCAGAAGTTATATGCCCGTCAATAATCTTCCAGCATTCTCATAGACTAATTATTTCTCTGTAAAACTAATGACTATTTTTAGAATATTTTATTGAAAAAATTATGCTAATACTTTATTACTTAAAACACTATACTACAAGGGTCAAAATGCTAAAAGTTAAAGATGCATATTCTTCAAAAGCATTGTAAACTACATTTATATATCTTAAGCCTTCACTTTTGCATCCACAATTAGTTCAATTAGAACACCTAGACACTTTTGAACTTATATTGGATTATGGATATATTCTTTATTTTATGAACTAATTGGCTAGATTTATTATGATGTATTTTTAAGATAGTTACCTGGTGCTATAGTGCAGAATTTTTCTTTCTTGTGGAGCCATTATTACAATGTCACAGTAAATAACTGTTTGAGCCTTTTCTTATTTTCAATTTAATTTTAGCAAAATGCTCATAAGCGTGTTATGAAAGAATTATCTAATACTTGCAATTTTTAAAAGAAACTAGAGTCTAGCTTGCATTTCTGTTTTAAAATTATAAAGGGAATGCCATATATAGAGAAGCTTTGGTAGAAATACATTATTTTTATTTTATTTTTCAATTCTTACCTGAGGATATTTTTTCCATTGATTTTTCTTTTCAGAGAGAGTGGAGGGGAGGAATGGTGGGGGAGAAGAGAGAGAGAGAGAGAGAGAGAGAGAGAGAGAGAGAGAGAGAGAGAGAGAGAGAGAGATCCATTGGTTGCTTCCCACAGGCACACCAACCAGGGCTGGGGATCAACTGCAACTGAAGTCCCTGCCCTTGACCAGGAATCAAATAACCACTAAGCCAAACTGGCTAGGGTAGAAATACATTACTTTTATGCATAAATAGAAATATCCTATATAATTAAAGCATATTATGCTAATTAGACAGACATCATTCTGGACGAAGCCAGGTCTGTGAGGGAACCCAAGGTCGAGGGTGCCAGAGGGAAGCTGGTGCCGGCAACCGAGGGAAGGAAATCCTACTCTCAAAAGAATTTTGTGCACCAGGCCTCTGGTTTAGAAATAAGGGAATGAAGTAAACTGCTATGATGACTGACTAAAGTGTCTAACTCTTAAGATTATCTAATTTTGAGTAGTGATCATCTTGGCTTTGTATATTTGGGCAATTTTTATAATCTCTTTGTATCTTTGTGTTTGATTAATTAATGTAGAGATGAATTAATTAATATAGGAGTTTTCTATAGTCTTTTCCTCTAATAATGTCCATGAGTTTGCTTCACCCACTACCTATCCTTCCCAACCAATTATATCAAAAAGTCCTATCTCTAAAACTCCCAATTTGTCTCCTTTGCTTTTTTTCCTACCACAACTTTAGTTCAACCTTCATCTTAGTTGTTATTCCAGCAGACTCTCAATTAATTTTCCTTTACCTCCTCTTAACCCAGAACAATTGTTATTCCTCAAAATAGCCAGAGCCTTTTTTTAGTATTATTATTATTCTTTAGATATGATAACAGGAGATTTGAGTTTGGATGGTAAATATACAAAGCACTATGCAGATGATGTATCATAAAATTATATACTTCAAATGTATAAAATTTTATTAACCAAAGTCCCCCTAATAAATTTAATAAAAGTGGACAAAAAGAAATAAAATAAAAGCTTCAAGCTTCAGCTTTATGCCAACAACAAACTCACTCTAAATATCAAGATTCTGAGAAAGCAAAATTAAAAGAATGAAAAACATATACCATCTAAAAACTTCTAAACAAAAATAAAAAGGTATAATAACTTTAAAATTGGTATTCATAACAGGGACAATATTGAAGTAAAAAGGAGAGCCTCACCCTGACAGGTTTAGCTCAGTGGATAGAGCAACAACCTGTGGACTCAAGGGCCCCAGGTTCAATTCCCGTCAAGGGCATGTACCTTGGTTGCGGGCACATCCCCAGTGGGAAGTGTGCAGGAGGCAGCTAATCCATGTTTCTCTCTCATCGATGTTTCTAACTCTCTTTCCCTCTCCCTTCCTCTCTGTAAAAAAAAATCAATAAAATATAATTTTTTTTTACAAAAAGAGGAGAGCCTCATAATGAAAAAGGGGTCAGTTCTCTATAAATTCATAAGTTTAAAATGTAACCACACTTAACAGAGCATCCAAGTATGTGAGGCAGAAACTAATGCAACATAGAGTAATAGATCTTCAATCATAGTTGAGACATTGAAGCTGTTTCCCATCAGTAATTGATAGATTAAGCAGGAAGAAAATCAACCAGTATATAGTTGACCAAAACAGCAATATCAATGTGAAATAATTTATATTTATAGACTCTTCCATTCAATTACAAAGGAATGTATGTTCTTTGGAAGCTCCCATGGAACGGTCATTCAACAAGAGAGTCCATACACCGAGCCACAAAACACACCTTAATAAATTAAAAAATAGAAGTCATACAATGTATGTTTTTAGAAAATAATGGAATTAAGCTATTAATACCTGAAAGGTAGCTGGAAAATAATCTCCAGATATTTGGGAATTATACAACACACTTATAAATTACCCATGCATCAATGAATTCTCAAGTGAAGTTAAAAAACATTTCACTTAAATGAAAAGCAATTAAACTTGTGAGGTGCAGATAAAAACCACACACACACAAAATTCCTAGATAGAAATTTATAATATTAAACATATATATTGTAAAATATCTGAAATCATTAAGCTAATTGTAATCCTATGTAATAAAAGCCTAATATGTTAAGTGTCCAGTCAGTCATCTGTTTAACCAATCAAAACGTAACATGTTAAAGATATGCTAAGGCTGCTCAACCCTTTGCTATGACATGCACTGATCACCAAGGGTCAGGCAGTCTAACAGTTGACCAGTCACTATGACTTGCACTGATCACCAGTGGGCAGGCACTCTTACTGGTAGATTAGCTTGCTGCAGAGGGTCTGGCTGATAGATCAGGACTGAGCAACACAGGCCAGGCATGCCCTGGAGCCCTCCCTCCTGTGGTCCCTCCCCAGCTGGCCAACCTCCTGCATCCCTCCCTGGTCCCAATCATGCCCTCTCTCAGGACCCCTCGGGGGATGTCAGAGAGACAGTTTTGGCAAAAGCCTGCAGGCCAGGTCTAAGGACCCCACTGGTGCACATATTCATGCACTGGGCCTCTAGTTCCTTTATATTCCCAGAACCCAGAACAGAGTCTGTCACACAAGCTTGTTTCTGAAGTAATCACACTGGCAGCAAGATGTTTCAATCTATATAATAAATGCATAGTATGCTAATTAGACCAGATGACCTGTGGGGGCCGAGGCAGAGGTGGCCGCTGTGGTGGGCAGGGAATTTCATGTATCAGGCCTCTAGTTAGCTATAATAACCTTAAGACAGACAACACTAAGTTGAAGATGACATACTTTCTGGGAAAGTGTTTTTGGTTGGCCCAAAGCTTAAATGAAGTGTGGTATACTTACAGACTCTAAGAGTAAAGCAATCCACTGAAGAATATAATTTCATCTGACCATTTTCTGCATCCACTATTTTAATAATATTGAGTGAATATTGTAAACTACACAATTTGTCCTACTATTATAATTACTTCACTTCTATATGTAGGTATATTTCTTTCTTACTTTCACAGGAATTTTACTTTTTATTTTCTTCTTATCCCAGTCTCAGTTTGTATCTGGAATGCCTGTTGCAGAAGTATACAGACAGACTGAAGTTTTGCAGGGGACATCAAATGCTGAATGTGGTTAAAGAAATAAAGGCCCCAGGGAGCAAGCAGAAGCTATGCCTAGTACAGAGCTCTGGTTATGATTCTATTGTGAAATCCATCTATTATATACAAGGGGTAAAACAACAACAGTAAAACACAAATTGAACATTCAACAAAGCCCTCTTGAATGTTCTCCCTAATTTTTAATGTTGGTGCATGACCTAAGTGATCAATAGGATTGATGAAGCTCAAGTTATAGCCTCCACCGTTGGCTGACTAAACATTGATTACAAAGAAACAAGTTGAAAAAATGTTCTGCCCTGCCCTGTGTTTTATTTTTACCTCTTCCACAACCTTCCTCAAGTACTTTCTATAGATCCAGTAGAGAAGTGTATCTAATTCTTTATATCTGTCATAAAAATATTATCTTAGGTTTTAAGCTGTCATTACTTCTTATCCAGGGTATTATTGTAGAAAAAGCTAAAGAATAGCTGCACAAGAACATTGCCATTAACTGCCTTCTTTCAGAAATTTTGTTTTTAATTCCAGGGTGATACATGCTTGTTTAAAAGATTACAACTGTGGTCCTAGACAGTTTGGCTCAGTGGATAGTCAACCTGTGGACTGAAGGGTCCCAGGTTTGAATCCGGTCAAGGGCACAAGCTCAGGTTGCGGGCTTGACCCCATTAGGGGGTGTGTGCAGAAGGCAGCCAATCAATGATTTTCTCTCATCATTGATGTTTTTTTTCCCTCTCTCAGCCAATCAATGTTCTCTCTCATCATTGATCTCTCTCTCTCTCTCTCTCTCTCTCTCTCTCTCTCTCTCTCTCTCTCTCCCTTCCTCTCCAAAATTAATAAAAATATATATTTTTAAGAAGATTACAGCTGTGTAAGTTAAAAAGTTAGATTTTTTCTTCACCTAGTCTTGTGCGATTTTATGTCCTCCTTCAGAGAAAACTTAACACCTCTCAGTGTGGTTTGTACACTTCTATATGTATATATGTTTATGTATTCTACATTATTAAATTATTTAAATAGTTATGTTATTCATTGCAGTCAAAATAGTATTGTGTATTCGACCATTTCTATAATAAGCCACTGTACTAAAAGGCCTAGCCTACAGAGAAGAGCAATCACAGAACTCTTCAAAGATGATGGGTCTCCCATTATAATTTATTTTCTGGGCACCCTGCTGGCTTCAAATGACACAACAGGCCACACTCAACCCCCAACAATTTATTAATAGCTTAGCTGATTTCTTCTTACCAATTCTATGGTGGCTGCCCTTGCTTTGCACACTCTACCAAAGTTCTGGCAGTTAATACATCTACTCTCTCTTTGTCAGAGCCTGTTCCTTTCTGTTAGTCAGAGTTCTGCAGAGAACCAGAACGAATAGGATATAGTAGATATAGTTAAATATATAAGGAATTAACTCATGAATCATAAAAACTGAGAAGTTCTATGATTTAATGTCTAAAAACTGGAGACCTGGGAAAGTTGTTTATGTAGTTCCAGTTCAAGCTCAAAGGCCTGAGAACCAGGGGAACTGATGGTGTAAATCTTAGTCCACGGGCAGGAGAAGACCAATGTCCAGCTCAGTCAGTCAGGCAGAGAGTAAATTCTCTTTCCCCTGCCTTTTGATTCTATTCAGCACTCAACAGTTTGCATGATACCCACCACATAATCTGCTTTACTCAGTCTACAGATTTGAATGCTAATCTCATACTCACAGACACAACCAGAAATAATGTTAGCCAGAATGTGGACACAGAATATAAAAGATAACATCCTCTTTGGAATTCATAATTCTTCTTTGATGGGCCTAGGAAAACTATGATTTAAGTAGATCATCTTTTGTTGTCAGTGTTGTTATTTCAGGAGCACTTTACTTTCCAGCTGTCTACATAATAGGGGAAAGAGAAAATCCCAGACTTGTCTTTTAAAGGCATAAATGATGTCATGCCCCTGTCTTTTAAAAATCACCCAGTGATTTCCAGTTATGCTTAGCACAAAATTTAAATGTGTCCCCATGGCCTTGAATGCTTTTCTTCTACCTTCTTTTCTGAATAGCTTCTTTTTTTTCCTACTTTTTTCTTCTTTTATCTTTTCTGCTCACTCACCTCTAATGCATTTTCCTACCTCTGCATCTACTATCAGTTCTTCAATGTAATTACAGAGTAATTACAACTTGATGGCTTTGGACATTTTATTCTCTCTTAAATTCTTCTTCTGAGGTTTTAATTGGTTCTCTGTAAAAGGTGAAAGAAAATTTATTGCCATACAATTTTTTCCTTTAAAGAATAATCTATAATAATAAAAGCATAATATGCTAATTAGATCAGACATCCTTCTGGCCATTCTTCCTTCTGGACAGAGCTGCAGCAAACAGGGGCTACAGCAGAGGCAGCAGAGGCCTCTGGCCTTGGCGGGCAGGACTGGGGCCAAGGCTGTTGCATAAAATTCATGCATAGGACCTCTAGTTTCTAATATTTATTTTTATATGAATGCTTAATTATTTGTTTTGCCAAAGCAAGCATCTTGAGAATTGATAAAAATTTCATTTTGCTAGACATTAAGACTTTATATTCTTGAATATTTTTCCATGCATAATAGGCCATTAACAAATATTTACTGGTTATTTTTGTAACCATCAGCCTTGTTGTTTTAGAAATTCCTTTTATTCTCTAGTTCCATTTGAGCCGAGACAGATTCTGAAGAAAATAACTTCCCTACAGAATAATTCGGCATAAAGATTAAATTAAAATACCAAACAACATGTGGTATAGCTTTTGTTTTCTTCTAGCCTTGATAAAGCTTTTTGTAATCCCATATGCTTAGTGCTATTAGTTATTCCCTGTCTTATTTTATTGTCTCTCTTGTGCCTGTTTATATTGCATGGATTCTCAGAGGAAAGCACAAATATGCCAGGTATGATGTTAAAAATGCATCATATGAAGAATTTTTAGGCATTGTGGAATATAGATTACATGGAAGTTATTTTTATGAAAATCATCATAATAAAAGGCAAATATGCAAATGGTGGTCACACCATCATGCCGTCATGCCATAATGCCGATCAGCAGGGACCTGAGGCTGCCTGGTGCTGGGCCAGGGCAGGGGACTTGAGGCTGCACTCTCTACTGAGCAGTGCTTGACAGGAGACTGGGGCTTGACTGGGGACCTGAGGCCACACCTCCTATCCTGGTGCCAGGCTGGGGGACCTGAGGCTGTGACACTAGTCCCAGTGCCAGGGCCAGGGTATCTGAGTCTGCACCCCTGTCCTGGAACTAGGATGTGAAGCTGCATCCCCTACCCATTGGGGCTGGCCAGATCTTGGTGTCACATAATGTGGGTGGGGCTGGCTGGACACTTCTATTATAGAGAAAAGGCAAATAGCAATATTAAAATATTTTCTCTAATTAATTCCCTTTTAATGTGCACTGATTTCGTGCACCAGGCCACTAGTATCATATTCCTCAAACTTATATTTTAGGACAAGCTAGGTAGAGTTTCTTCAACAGTGATATCTGTTCTATTTATTTACATTATTAACTTTACACTAAGTGATTACTAAAAATAGGAACAATGTAGATTTATACAGGATTTTTAAAACCTTTTGCTCTTATTTAAAGTTTATCATAATATATATCTCTTCCAACATTGGTTAAAAGAATGTATACCTTTTATACAGACAAAATCCAAAGTTAATTTTAAAGTCCTGGATCTATTAAAGTTTCCAGGTCTTGCAATTTGACCCAGATTTGAACACTAGAAGACTTCCTAAATACCTTCCTTCTTATTATTATTAACTAGAGGCCCGGTGCATTAAATTTGTGCATAGGATGGAAGGGTCCCTCAGCCCAGCCTGTACCCTCTCCAATCTATGACCCCTCGAGGGATGTCCAACTGCCCATTTAAATGGGCAGTCGGAAATCCCTTTCACAATCCAGGACTGCTAACTCCCAACTGCTCATCTGCCTGCCTTCCTGATTGACCCTAACCACTTCTGCCTGTCAGCCTGATCACCCCCTAACCACTCATCTGTCAGCCTCTTTGATGCTCCCCTTCCAGCCTGTTTGCCCCTAACTGTTCTCCCCTGCAGACCTGGTCACCCATAACTGCCCTCCCTTGCAGGCCTTGTAACCCACAACTGCTCTTCCCTACAGGCCTTGTCCCCCACAACTGCCCTTCCCTACAGGCCCGGTCATCCCCAACTTCCATTCTTGGCCAGCCTGGTTACCCTTACCTGCCCTCCTCTGCAGGTTTGACCGCTGACAACTGCCCTCTCTTGCAGGCCTGGTCACTCCCAACTATCATCTCCTGCTGGCCATATTGTGGTGGCCATCTTGAGTCCACATATGGGCAGGATCTTTGACTACATGGGGGCAGCCATCTTGTGTGTTGGAGTGATGGTCAATCTGCATATTACTCTTTTATTAGATAGGATAGAGGCTTGGTGCATGGGTGGGGCCAGCTGGTTTGCCCTGAAGGGTGTCTCAGGTCAGGGTGGGGTCTCCTAGGAAGTTGGGGGCCTGGGCAAGGGGCCTGTGATGGTTTGAAGGTCAGCCATGACCCCCAATGACCCAAGTGGAGGCCCTGGGATCTGGGATTAATTTATGTTCTACAATTGAAACTTTGTAGCCTGGAGCAGAGCCAAGCCTTCTGCTCGCTCCATGGCTGCTGCCATTTCTGTTGGGATTCTATAATTGAAACTTTGTAGCCTTAAGCAGAGGCCTGAGCCATCACTGGAGAAATTCAAGCCTTGGTCCTACTTTCTGTGGCCACGGCCATGTTGATTGAGTTTATTTGCATATTTGCTCCAGATTGGCTGGTGGACCTGGCTTGTGGGTATAGCAGAGGTATGGTCAATTTACATATTACTCTTTTATTAGGTAGGATTTCCTATAATACCTTATAGTTTTTTATCTACTCACTCCATCTCCAAAAAGCAAGATTTGGAAATTAATTAGGAATTTTCTCTCCCATGTGAATTATAGTTTATTTTTGTATTAAGTACTACTGGTTCTCATCCCAACACATTATTAATGCTCTTCTCCATGTCTCCATCTGCACTGCCATAGAATATATTGTGATCAGGATTGCTTATTCACCTTAAATTAATATCCTCAATGGCTTCCTTTCCTTGAAGATTTTTCACCTTTGATGTATTCATAAAGCTACATTCTGACATGGCTACATTCAGACAGGCCCAGACCTTTTTTTCTCTACTTTTCTTCACTTACTTGGAAGAATTATAGCTCTATAGCTTCTTTAGTGAGTACACTAAATTTAGTTCAGAATGCTCTCTATGGACAATATTTGGGAAAAACTATGTAGGAGTAAACTGTTTGTTTTTTTCTCTTCTAATTATTGTGCCTAACATCAGGATTATAAAACTCAATTGTTCCTAAATTTCAAATTTTTACTCTCTCCTATAATTCACTTGAAATATTTCCATGTTTCTACAGTGATATTGATACTTCCATTAGAAAGTGACCAACTAATAGCAGGGAATGAATTTATGGAGCACTCAAGGAGAAGTTTGGTCTAGCAGATTTGGGGGAAATAATGCTTTTACTAGGGTTCTTAAATCAAGTCTGCTAAGTTGAACAGGTTGATTTTTCTGTTCATACATTCATACGTTTATTCAATTTCATTTTTAAAATAAACAGATGTCAATTATTTAGCATCCCATTGACACCTTAAAGAGTGTTATAGAAGTCAAATAAGATAGTTTGAGGAATTCAAACTTAAGGGTATAGAAACAGAATTTAAATGATTTTTTAAATCAACTCCCCTTTCTTCAATATGTGAGACAGGTAAAATATAGGAGATGGGAAGGTAGCCGTAACTAATTTGGCTCAGTGAATCAGTGAATAGTCATCCTGCAGACTGATGGGTGGTTCCAGGTTTGACTGTAGTCGAGGGCACATACCTTGGTTGCAGGCTTGATTCCCAACCCTGGTCAGTGCATGTGCTGCAGGGAACCTATCAATGTGTCTCACTCACTTTCTCTCTCTGTCTCTTATGCTCTCTTCCACTCTCTCTAAATATAGCCTCATGGAGAATTAACAACAACAACAAAAAAAGGGAAAGCGGAGTAATGTAAGATAGAAAACAAAATAGAAATGATAAATTAGTAGAAAGTAGACAAAAATCTTATACTTTTCTTGAAAATCAATCATGCAACATTTTGAAATGGGTAGAAGAGAAAAATCTGCAAGAATTCCATGAAGAGGATCACATTAATGTCACACATATTTTATGTGTCACATAAGTCATTAAACACCTGATTATTTAGCTGTGTTACTCTCAAAACTCTGCTAATGAGATCAAGGTCTTGAGTTTATGGATTTTGCAAAAAAAAAAAAAATACACTATGCATTTATAAATATGGCAGTGGTCACAAATAATTTTAAAGTGAGAATATGGGTTAAGTAAACCAAAGAGGGCATCATACTAAAAAATAATAGAACTTACATGGACTATCATTTAATTAATATTCACTTGATTTTAAGAATGATACAACCATTGTTTAGATTAACTTGTATTTTATTTGAAACTGTTTCTTTAAGTAGTTCTCATAAACCAAATGTGAACAAAATTAAATATAATAAATAATCAAGGAAAATTTTTAAGTAAAAAATAGAATAAGCCTGGTTATTGAAGCTCAGCAATTGAGCATCAATCTATGAATCAAAAGATCACAATTTGATGCCTTAGGGCACATGCTGGTGTTGCAGGCAGGAGGCAGCCAATCAATTATTCTCTCTCATCATTGTTGTTTCTTTCTCTCTGTCTCCCTCTCCCTTCCTGTCTGGAATTAATACAAATATATTTTTAAAAAACAGGATAAAATAGAGCTAGTACTGTTACAGTTGTGGCAAAATTAGCATATGTATTATATCATATGTGTCAAGAATCATTAAGATTAATCTTTGATATCCTCTATATTTATAAATTTAATTTAGCAAAAGAATATAAGAAAAAATGTTTTCTTAACTAAAAATATATGTATTTTTATATGGGATAGTTTATTTAAGGTGGCCTGTGACAGCCTGCATGTTACACACTGACTTTTGCATAAATATGACAGTTAACTATGATGAATAATAATTTTTAATACCTGTTTAAATCTGAAATTTTTCTGTTGACACCCAAAGCTAGTATGTTTTTTTGATGACTTTCACTTGTGGTCATAACCAGTTTAAGATTTGTTTCTACTACCTGACCAGAAGAGCATAAAAGACCACATGGCAAACTACAAACTCTCTGACACCAGAATGTATCTCACAAATCTCAGGCGTTCAACTTGGAGGCAGTGCTGGTTCTTGTGTGAATAGAACAGATTTCAGGATCTAGCACCTAGATGCCTCTTGGGTTTTCTTTTGGCCATCCTTAAAGTATAATTAGATCCAGCTGAGGGAAAGCTATAGCTTCTAGCATTAGACCCCATTGCTGGCCCTGCCCAATGAGCCTCCACTGGGGTAGGCCAGCTGGACACCACCCATGCACATATTTATGTACCAGGCCTCTAGTTTATGAATAAAAGTATATTTTTGGCCATGTTATGTAATAAACTAGCCAGCGATATCTCCAATTTTGATAATAAAGTTTTTTTTCAAATTTAAATGGAGTTACTTTATATGTGCAGAATGTATGCAAACATTTATGAGATGGTTTAAGTTTAAAATATATTTGTTTTCATCATAAACTTAATTTCCATGTCTAGATCAGTGATTTTCAACTTGTGTGTCATACAAATTTTTATTTATTTATTTTTAAAATATATTTTATTGATTTTTCACAGAGTGGAAGAGAGAGGCATAGAAAGTCAGAAACATCGATGAGAGAGAAACATCGACCAGTTGCCTCCTGCACACCCCCCAGTGAGGACATGCCCACAAGCCAGGTACATGCCCTTGACCGGAATCGAACCTGGGACCCTTCAGTTCGCAGGCTGATGCTCTATCCACTGAGCCAAACCAGTTTCGGCACCATACAAATTTTTAAAACATGCAATGCCTAACTATTTAGTTAGGGGCACTGATTTCTTTCTTTTAGATTATCCTGTATAATAAAGAGGTAATATGCAAATTGAACATCACTTCAACACACAAGATGGCTGCCCCCATATGGACACAAGATGACAGGCAGGGGAGGGCAGATGTGGGCAATCAGGCCTGGAGGGGAGGGCAGTTGGGAGGGACCAGGCCTGCAAGGAAGGGCAGTTGGGGGCAATCAAGCTTGCAGGGGAGGGCAGTTAGAGGCAACCAGGCCTGCAAGGGAGGGCAGTTGGTGGGGACCCAGGAAGGAAGGGGAGGGCATTGGGGGTGAATAGGCTGGCAGAGGAGGGCACTTGAGGGGGACCAGGCCTGAGGGGAGGGAAGTTGTGGGGGGCAAGGCCTGCAGGGAGGGCAGTTTGGGGTGAACAGGCCTACAGGGGAGGGCAGTTGAGGGCAACCAGGCCAGCAGGGGAGAATACTTAGGGGTAACCAGGCCAGCATGGGAGGGCAGTTGGGAGTGACCAGATCTGCAAGGGAGGCCAATTAGGGGCAATCGGGCCAGCTGGAGAGGATGGTTAGGGGCAACCAGGCTGTCAAGGGAGGGAAGTTAGGGGTGATCAGGCCTTCAGGAGAGGGCAGTTGGGGGTGAACAGGTCTGTAGGGGAGGACAGTTAGGGGTGAGCAGGCCTTCAGGAGAGGGCAATTGGGGGTGACCAGGCTGGCAGGGGAGTGGTTAGGAGGTAATCAGGCAGATAGGCAGAAACAGTTTTGGGCAATCAGGCAGGCAGGCAGGCAAGAGGTTGAGAGCTAGCAGACCTGGATTGTGAGAGGGATGTCCAACTGACTGCCCAGTGGGATCAGGCCTAAACAGGAAGCTGGATATCCCTCGAGGGATCCCAGATTGGAGAGGGTACAGGCAGGGTTAAGGGACATACTCACACACACATGCACGAATTTCATGCAAGGGGCCTCTAGTCAAATAATCCTAACTAATAAAGAGGGAATATGCTAACTGATCATTACTCCATCACAAAGATGGCTGCACCCCACAGCTGAGGCCAAGTTCCCATGAGGAGCCTTAATGAGCAATCAGCATGGACCTAAGGTTACGCCCTCTCCTGCCCCAGTGCCAGGCCAGGGGACCTCAGGCCATGCCCCCAGCCTGGCAGGCCTTGATAGGAGACCTCAAGGTGCACTTCCTGTCCTGGTGCTGGGCTAGGAGACATCAGGCTGCTAATCCTACCCCAGTGCCACGCCGGGGGACCTCAGGCCATGCCTCCTACCCAGCACGGCTTAAGAGGGGACCTCAGGCTGTGCCCCCACCAGGTGGGGCTTGATGGGGGACTTAAAGGCACACCCCCTCCCTGGTCTTGGATGGGGGACCTCAGGCCATGCCCCCTGTCCTGGTGCTGGGCTAGAGGTCCTGAGGTTATGTACCCTGCCCAGCAGGGCTTGACAAGGGTGGGACTGGCCAGGTCTGGATCTAGCCCAGTGTGGGGGTGGCCAGGTCTGTGTCTCACTCGTTTTTGATATGCATGTGGGTGGGTGGGGACTTGACTCTGCATCCCATGGTGATTCCCCAGATTCTGACAGGTGGAAGGTTTTCATATACACTTTACTAATTTTCTTTCATTTCTAACACTTCTTTATAGAGAAAGGGCAAATAGCAATATTAACTTATTTCCTCTAATTAATCCTCTATTAATGTGCATGAATTTCATGCACTGAGTCACTAGTAAAATGATAATAGCTAACACAATGGTAGGCACCTAGTTTGAATGAATCAAAATTATACCTGCTTTCAGTCCTAAGTGGGTATTCCATTGTTTAGAGCATTCTCCTAGTACACCATAGTTGCCAATTCCATTCCAGATCAGGGTACATACAAGAATCAACCAATGCATGCATAAATAGGTGCAACAGCAAAGTCGATGTTTCTCTCTTTCCCTCTTTCCCCTCTTCTCTTTCTAAAATCAATCAATCAATCAATCAGTAAATGGTGTTGTTTACAAAATTATGCCTGATTTTATGTCAGACTAGAGGACCAGTGCATGAATTCATGCACAGGTAGGGTCCTGAAGAAGATTCAGGGGGCAGGACATGATTAGCCCTCTGGGTGGGTGGTGGGACACACTTGCCAGCCTGGATCTGAATCTGTCCCACTGACATTTGTGCTGGTGGCCGCTTTTCTATTGTTTCTTCCTTGTGGAGTGTATAGGGCGGGAAAGTGTCTATGGTGCTCAAGGCCGTCTTCCAGGAGGCCAGCAGTGCTGTCAGGATCATGTACCTGTTGCTAGTCTGTCAGTGTCTGGCCCATTCTCTGGATATTGGGCCTGCAGGACTACTGAGGGAGGGAGTGGCTGCCGTCTGGCTGCTGGGCTGCCAGGACGTGTTGGCTGGCTGAGCAGTAGTCCCAGCTCTGGGAGCACACTGACCACCAGGTTGCTTCTCCTGTACTGAGCGTTTCCCCCTGGTGGTCAAAGTAATTTATGTGTTCCATAGCATGAAAAGGGTTGAAATCACTACTCTAGATGATTGATTTGGACCTTTTAAAATATTTTCAATATCTCTTATTAATTTTCTGAATATTTTCATTATTCTTATTTATATAGTTTATAGTGGTAACTATTTTAATGTTTTTATTAACTAATTACATAGCTAATTATTTCTTGATTTGCTTCTGTCACTTGATTGATTTGCCCTGCATCTTTTCATGTCTGATAATTTTTTAAATGACAAAAATTGTAAATTGTGATCTAATTCTGTGCTAGATATTTTTATATTTCTGTGAATATGCTTAAGGCTTATTCTCTGGTGTAAGTAAATTATTTGATTTCAGTTTGATTTCTTAGGGTGTACATCAATCAGGGTTCAACTAGAGAAGTTGCAGAGCCATTAAGATGAAGAATGAGAAATATATAGTATATATATAGAATAGAAAGAATCACCTTATTCAATTCCAGGATTAGCTAAGCAGTTTCTACAAAGCTATTTCTTCATTATTCTAATGCTAGAGCCCAAAATACACAAGATTGCAGTCAGATGAGAGGCTTAAGTGTTATCTGGACTGTCACAAGAATTCACAGAAATCCATTTTTTTTCTTACCTTGGATCTGCTTGAGAAAGGTCTCCTGCATAAGTCAATGTCCTTCATCCAACTAAACACATATTCCTGGCTAAGGAGTCAGAGAAACTGAATGGAAATCCAGAGGGAAGAGTGAGCAACTGCAGGTTGCGACTCTGTGTCAAGGAAATAAGTCAGCAGACCAGCAGCAACATGTGTCTGCAACAGAATGGCTGCTCCCATTTTTTTAGCTCTATAACTCTCAGGAGAGAATTACCCACAGAGCCTATACCAACATACTAGAAAGGGATTTCTGAAAAAATGTTGTTAGAATTTGCAGACCAGCCTTAAGTCAAGTCAAAATTTGTTTTGCAATTGGAACAATATCCTTCTGAGTACTCTACTCAATTCCATGTTTTATGTTCTGGATGGTAGGAATACAAGTTATTCTTTTTTTAAAATGTTTTAGTTATTGATTTGTGAGAGAGAGAAGGGGACAGTGATTGAGAGGGAGGCAAAGAGGGAGAGAGGAAGAGGAAGAGGGCAAGGGGGAGATTTATTATCTCACTTATTTATACATTTATTGGTTTATTCATATGCCTGACCATGGATTGAACCTGCAAAGTTGGCCATATCAGGGTAATGCTCTAACTAACTGAGCAACCCAGCCAGGGTGAACACAAGTGATTAAAGTTGCAGAGTTCCAGAGATAGGTCCCTCTCTTCCATTCCAATGACATTGAGTAGCTTCATCACACATGTACTGGTTAGTACTCAGCTATAGGATCAAGGGAGCCATCCTCAGGTATCTGGAGCTCCTCCCCAGTTTTCTCTTTGACCAGGCAGTCCTATCCTCTCCAGTAGTCCCTCCTGAGATCTTTAGCTGCTTTGGCTCCCTGAAATCTTAACACAATTATCTCAACTCAACCAGGCTTCTGCCTGGGTTTCCCCTTCCTGTGCTATATCCCGGAAACTGTTCAGCGAGTGAGCACTGCTGATTGCAGGGCTTGCCTCATTTCTTTTTCTTTTATTTTGATTTGGTTCGTTGCTTACATATGCACTGCACAGTGGATTTTTACATTTCAAAAAAGCTCACTTCATTACATTTATGACAAATATTGCCATGGATAAGGCAAATGAGTTCCATTTTCAGACAGAAAGAAGAGAAGGAATATTATGAGGAGGGAAGTTTACTGCTGGTGAAAGTGTGGCAATCCTGTAAATGAGAGTGGGTTCAGAAGTATTAAAAGTGTGTGTGTGAGCGGATGTGTGTGCATGCATCTGGGCGAGCGTGAATGTGTTTGTGTGCATGTTAGGCTAACTCTAGTGACAACAAAACTCTGAGCAGTCAGAGACCACATGTATAGGAGGAACATTTACATGTTAACTATTCAATGTCAAGAAAATATGATATAAGCACCTGTCTACAGCAAATAGAAAGGGACGAACAGTTTATAAGAATTTTCAGTATCTACAAATATATAGTAATACAGTGCCCTTCAACAAATCCTGCACTCTCCACCGCAGGCCTAGCTACGAGGCTGCTCTGCTCCGTCCAGGACCTCCTAGAAGGTGCAGGCCTGCTTCTTGGGAATCATCGTTAACAAGACGAGCTCAATAACCCAGTGTCTACAGAAGTCTACTGTGACTCAAAAACCAACAAAACCCCCACAGAACCCAACTCAACAGTTTACACACAAACCGGGAGAAAGGTGAAAAACATGAGCTAAAGTGGTTGTCCTGTGCTGCACTAACCACACAGAGACCTGGGATCCTATGGAGCAGGAGTGCAACTGAGCACTTTACACTCTTACATGAAACGTTCCCGTACAGAAGCACACAGTGTGCATGTGAAAAGTGACATCTGAGTGGATGGGTATTGTTTTTGCATGTCCCCCTACTCTGACTTTCAAATGCACTGTCAAAATTTAATATTCTTATTTAAAAATACAGAAGGAAAAAGAAGAAAAAATCAAAAAGACATCAATTTTTGGCTTATTAAATGGCGTTGCATTTTAGCTGATCAAGAGGCAAATATAGTGACAGCTGCAATAAGGTCCTGACCCCCAGGGTGACCACACTGTTACACAGAGAACAAGGGTTTTTTCATGGGCATGTGCTAAAGTGTCCGGGACATGTGAGTGTCGTTTTAGAGATTTAAATGACTACAACCTCTTGCAAGGTGTTTCAAGACGTCGTACTTTGGTTTATATATTGAAAAAATTTCGAGCTTGAAGTGTCTACTGTATTTCTTAAACATTTACACAACTGCTTAAGTAGCATTTTTGCTTTAGTTTTCGGTTATCTGCAAACGCAAAAACATGTGAATATATTCTAGTCCTGGGACTGCTGACTGCTCTGTGGCTTTTGTCCTTGTGTTTCAAAATGTTGCGACAGACAGGCATCCTTCATTCTTTTACTGTGTTTGTGAGATAGATATTCCTCCACTTGCTTATGGTATTGACCTATACTATATAATAAAACGGTAATGTGCAAACAGACTGGACGCCAGAATGACCAGTCGCTAGACGTTCACTGATCCCCAGGGGGAAGATGCTCAATGCAGGAGCTGCCCCCTGGTGGTCAGTGCTGCCCACAGGGGTAGTGCCACTCAGCCAGAAACTGGGTTGATGGCTGTCAAGCGCAGAGGCAGTGGCAGGAGCCTCTCCTGTCTCCAGGGCAACTCTAAGGCTGGGCTTAGTCAGCTGGACATCCCCCTAGGGCTCCCGGACTGTGAAAGGGTGCAGGCTGGGCTTAGGGATGCTCTCTCCCTGAGTGTATGAATGTCCGTCTACCAGGCCTCTAGTGTTGAATAATATGCCTAGCATATGACCCTAAAATCAATCACTATACTTTAAAGTATCTGTTGCTTATAATACTGCATTTTCTGCTGAGAGTTTGATCGTTCTACTTAAGAGGCTTAGAACTTGGTCTCGGAATACTGAACTGTGCAATATTTTTTACATCATAAGATGTATTAGTTTACAGACATTGCTTTGAAATTATAGTAATATTTTGCTGTGGCTCAATTAATTAAATTATATATAATAATTATGTATAATAAA
Organism: Antrozous pallidus; assembly: GCA_027563665.1. Taxonomy (NCBI): domain Eukaryota; kingdom Metazoa; phylum Chordata; class Mammalia; order Chiroptera; family Vespertilionidae; genus Antrozous; species Antrozous pallidus. Next base: position 11,229,428 of record CM050522.1, read on the forward strand.
AACACATTTAAAACAGCTACTAATTCACCTGCAAAGAATGTACATTTTGATTTTTATTAAGAGCACATTAATTTAAATTTTATATTGTTCATTGTTTTTAATGCTCATAGAAAATTCCTGAAACATACTTCTAATTTTCAGGATTTGAACTGTAACTTGTATGCATTTATGTTTAGGGTTTGTTTATATATATATATATATATATATATATATATATATTTCCTATCTAATAAAAGAGTAATATGTAAATTGACCGTACCTTTGCTATACTCAATAAGTCATGCCCACCAGCCAATCAGGAGCAATATTGCAAATTAACAGCCATCAAGATGGCTGCTGCCCATGGCAGGCTGGGGCTGGGGTGGAGCCAGCCAGCGATCACCTCATGGCAGGGCAAACGCTTCACTGAGTGCCCAAGGCCAAAAAAGCCTCTTGCCAAAAGGCTTTTTCTGGCCTTGGGCGGGCTGGGCCAGGCTGAGGGTGGAGCCAGCCAGCAACGGGCCCCAATCGCTGGGCGATCGTTGGCTGGGGTCCCCTGGTGAAGGTCTCCTGCCCAAGGAAGGAAAGCTTTGGCCAGAGGCTTTTGGCCTTGGGCAGGCCAGGGGTGAGCCATCAGTAGGACATCCCCTGAGGGCTCCCAGTATGAATTTTGCGCACCAGGCCCCCCTAGTGTTTGTGTGTGTGCGTGTGTGTGCGTGTGTGTGTGTGTGTGTGTGTGTGTGTATGTGTATATATATGGCTAACATGCAAAGTGTCCCCTTGAGAGTTTGACTGGGAGTTCAATTGCTCACTATGACACGCACTGACCATCAGAAGGTGGCATGAACAAAGGAAGGCCTGGGCTGGCAGCCAGCAAATGGGGAAGGAAGGCCCAAACCAGTAGCTGGAAGCCCCGATACTCTGATCACTGGCCAGGCCTAGGGCCCTACATGTGCATGAATTTCCTGCACTGGGCCGCTAGTATATTATATTGTAAGGATGCCTACAGTTGTAGCTATCAAATGTGCTAAGGGTTGTTAGTGCAAGCTTCTTTCGATTTAAGCCATCAGGAAGATATGTACCGATACTACTCACCTGCTGACAGACCATAGTGTCTTCTTAAAGATGCAGACATTTCAGGGAGTCCATTACACAGCAAAATGAACAACTATCTTTGCAAGTCTAACAACATTCTCTTAGGACATTTTTATAAAATAACCTGTTTATAGTTCTACCTTTTCTGATTTTTATTTCTTTTTACATAAAAATATTCATATAAAAAACTATTGCTGAAAAAATCAGTTTTGATTTTGGCTTTTGTTTTTGTTTGAAAATTTTGGTGAATTATGGCATGCTACACATTTGTGTTTATGATTATTGGGCACATGTATTAGAAACAGAAAAAGTAGAGTCTTAGCCACTCATTTCTTTCCCCTTTATTAGCATCACTGAACTGTCCAATGTCTAGAAATGTTTTATTTCATATATTTTGTCAACATTTTTAGTTGTGTTGAAAAGAAGGAAAAATTCAGTCATTATTCTATCTTGGCGGAAAGAAGTATGCCTTATTAGCTTTTAATATTACTCTTATTCATCCTTTCTGGAGAGCATAACCTTCCAGAAATGTTTATCTTTAGCCACAAGCTCCCTTTATTTGCCCTTTCCTCTCCTACTGATAGGTCCTGAACTCTAAGGTTTATCTCCAGGGACCTGTAAAACTGGAGAAAAAGCTTTGTAATTTTGCCTTCCACTCTGCGCTGCTGAGAAAGTTATTTTTCTTACAAGGAATTGTGAAATTTAAGGTTGCTGAAACCTCTAGTGTTATCTCTCTGTTTTAAGTCACCAAACAGAGCTTCATTTACCTATCCAACACCAACCACCATATTTCTTTGCAAAACACTTCAGTATCTTATCTTTTCTCTTAGTATGAAAATGTCCACTGTGGAAAAATAACTGCTAACAATGATAAATCAATTTTTTGCAGTTTTGTTCTTTTCATATCTCCTCTTGGCTTTGTTGTTAATCTGGTTTTTAAATAATTAAAATATTTTCAAAATATAAATCTAAACATGTGGATTTTTGAGAATTCAACTCACGAAATGGGAGAATATACTTGTAAATCATATATCTTAAAAGTAACATATCCAAAATGAATAAAAAAACTCTTACAACTTAGAATCTTTTTAGAATAATTAGTACATTTTTGGAGTTATCCTAAAAATCACAGAAAACTCATCCATTATGCACATGCACTTTTTAAACTTCTTTTTCCTTTTTATTGATTATATTAGGGTGACACTGGTCAACAAAATTATGCAGCTTTAGGGTGCACAATTCTACAACACATCATCTGTACACTGTACTGTGTGTACCAGCTGAAGTTAAGTCTCTGTCCATCACTACTTATCTCCTGTATATCTTTCTTTACCTCCTTCTAACCCCCCCTAAAATGTTCTTAGTAGTTGGTCTTTCTGTCCAAAACTATTCCATTTACCCCAAAATACAAGTCAACTGTTACTTTTTAAGTTACTTTTTTTTTTGTTGCTGACATTCAAATATCATCCCCATAATGCCATTTTGATTATATTTATATTTTATGGTTTTAGCTAGCTGTAGTTATAGTTACTTAACTATCCTAAAAATTTGCTGCTCTTGGGTCACTTATGCATACCTTGTGATACTTTTATATAAAATTTTTGTCGTTGTTGTTAATCCTCACCCCAGGCATGATATTTTTTCCATTGATTTCAGAGAGCGTGGAAAGGAGAGAGGGAGAGGGGAGAAAAACAGATGAGAGAGAGGGAGAGAGAGAGAGAGAGAGAGAGAGAGAGAGAGAGAGAGAGAGAGAGAAACATCAATGTGAGAGAGGAACAATGATTGGTTGCCTCCTACATGTGCCCCAATTGGGGCCAGGGAGGGAGACTGAAACCAAGGCACATACCCTTGACCAGAAATCAAACTCATGACCCTTAGGTGCATAGGGCACCTCTTAGCAACACCAGCTCAATCTTTTGAGCTCTACGCCATATTAAAATTTTTAAACTTTGAGACTTTAGATTTATTCAGCTTATAATAAATTTTAAAGAAGTATTTTAGCCTATTTAAAATTAAGACAAGTATTTACTGAACAACTATCAACTTTTAGAAGCTAGGCAGATAAGATTATATTATATTATATTATATTATATTATAGGACTGAGTTTTCAACATAGTCATTTATTATTCTTATTGTATGAAAGGTAGAACAGCAGAAATTTTATAAATAAAAGCATGATTTGTAGCCATATTATAGAATAAATTATTCAGTGATATCTCTTGTTTTGATGTTAAGTGGATTTTTTTTATTTAAAAGGAGCTGCAACAATTATTCTTCTGACTCTGGACTGTATAGACTGTATACAAAATGATATGAGATTCTTTAGGCTTAAATATGCATTTTTGATACCCCAAATTAGATGCTATTGAAGGTTTATTGCACAAAGTGCTTGATCTTTAGAAGGGTAACATCGGATAGTAGATGAGCAAATGCGCAAGAAACAGAGAGGTGGGAAAACCACATCTGGATTCTAGTGCTTGTTTTATAACATGTGTGTGCTAGGGGGGTCCCTTAGCTTCTTTGAGTATAAGTAATAACTATAAAATGATTGTGATTTGTGCCTTGTCTGACTTACAAGCTGTTGTGAAAAGTAAATAAAATAGAGGCTACAGATGCAGTTTATGAACAGAAGACTATGAAAACATATGTAACATATTAACTCAGGAAACTGAGCTTTCCAGAATTACATTTCATTTAAGTACGGTGCTTTTTAAGTTTTCAGTAAGATAAGAGCATTGGGGATAGTATGTTCTCTTATTTAGTATTTTTGTTGGGGATAGGTCTTGATAAAAGTCTGTTTCTTCCAGACGAGGTGATTTAGAAAAATTAAATATTCATATTTATACAAACATTAGATAGTGATATACTTGCCTATTTTAAACTTCCAAGAACATTACTCTCACAGCTTTTGAAGTGGGCCTAGTAACTAGTTTTGCTTTAGAGCCATTTTGAGCCAGGGATCAGCTGTAAGGCAAACCTGGACACATGCGTATATCCTGAGAAAGCAGCAGGAGTAAGAAATATGGATCGGTGCCTTTCCCTGAAGACGAAGGTGTCAATCAGATAATGGTGGATAGAAAAAAATATATCAAAATTTTGCTTTCTTAGTTTGTTTTGGATTTGTGTGGTATATAGCGCAACATACCTTGTTATAGAATGAGTATTTTTTTCATGCTGATTACTATGACTCAAATCTCATAAGGCAGCTATAATAACATGACATGCTTCTCAATAGCTTTGATCCCATTTGATAAAAAAACTCAATCTTCAATTTCCCATATTTCTAATAAAAATGCAGCTGCCTCTGCACCAGAGATTCAGAATTCCAAAATATCAGGCATCTGGGTGAAAGCTCTCTAGCAGACTCACTGCTACACCCGTGCTCTGAGAAGGGGGATGTTTGAAAGCAGCAGGGCTTACCTAGGTTACCTCGGTTCAATAACTTAGAAAAGTAACATAAGAGTTAAGTCTTTAGCTGGGGCCACATGTTGAAAAGGTATTTATCTTCTTTAACATCTTCTTTGATTTAATATTTCTACTTATATTCTCAACTAACTATGTTTGTAAATAGTATATACAGCTGGCTGAGTTCTGAGTTCTTGGTGTCAACAAACATCTTCCATAACTAGGCTCTGCCAACCATTAGGTTAGATATTTTAGACTAAGACTTGATTTCTAATGGTGGAAAATAAAAACAGCTACCTCAGAGAATTAACGAAATTGAAATAATGTTTGTAAAGTACTTAGCACTGTTTGATGCATGGTATGGATTGAAGTAAGTCGTTGATCAATGTCATAATAATTATATAACTATATAATTAATATTAATTTAAAAAGTATTGTATATATTCTGGGCTCAGTTTGGGTGGCAATAGCAAAGACGTTTTATGTGTTTTTAGGTGTATGGAAGATTATAGTGAATCTTTTGAGCTCTACTGATGCACAGGGTGAATGAAGAAAATTATTTTTACCATTCGAGTCTCTCATTGGACAAGGATTTGTCCTAGTTTTTATGATGGCCCACAGATTCTTCACAATGTTTTCAGATCATTTCTATTGTTTTTAATCTAGACAAAAATTCTGGTCTATTATGTTGAGGTATAATCCTGTATTCCCACTTTGCTGAGAATTTTATTGCATCAATTGATGATATGATTTTTGTCTCTCGATTTGTTTATGTAATTTATCATGTTTATTGATTTGTGGGTATTGTGTCAGCCTTGCATTGCTGGAATAAATCCCACTTGATCATGGTGTATGATGTTTTTAATGTAATGCTGGGTCTAATATGCTATAATTTTGTTGAGGGTTTTAGCATCTATGTTCATCAGGGATATTGGCCTGTATGACAAACTTACAGCCAACATCTTACTCAATGGGCAAAAACTAAAACCATTTCCCCCTAAGAATAGGAACAAGACAGGGATGCCCACTTTTACCACTCCGTTTGACATAGTACTGGAAGTGCTAGCCATAACAATCAGACAAGAAGAAATAAAAGACATCCAAATTAGAAAAGAAGTAAAATTGTCATTATTCAGATGATATGATATTTTACATAGACCCAAGCCATTATGCTCAATTAATAGTCAGCAAAATAGCAGACATTTGTCATAACAATATCTTTACCCATATCGCTCCAGGGCAATTGAAACTAAACAGAAAATAAACAAATGGGACTACATCAAAATAAAAAGCTTCTCCACAACACAAGAAACCATCAACAAAACAATGAGAAACCCACTGCATGGGAGAACATATTTGCCAATGTTATCTCTGATAAGGGTTTAATCTCTAAAATGTATAGGAACTCATACAACTAAACAAAAGGAAGATAAACATCCAATACAAAAAATGGGCAAAGGACCTAGAGACACTTTTCTAAAGAAGACATAGAAACGCATGAAAACATGCTCAAAGTCACTACCTGTAAATCTAAACAACAATAAGGTGCCACCTCACACCTGTCAGAATGGCTATCAAGAAATCAACAATGACAAATGCTGGAGAGAATGCAGAGAAAAAGGAACCCTCTTACACTGCTGGTGGGAATTCAGACTAGTGCAATTACTGTGGAAAACAGTATGGCGTTTCCTCAAAAAATTAAAAATGGAACTCCCACTTGACCCAGTAATCCCACTTCTAGGAATATATCCCAAGAAAACAGAAACATCAATTAGAAAGAATATATGCACCCCTTTGTTCATGACAGCACAATTTATAATAGCTAAAATTTGGAAACAGCCTAAGTGCCCATCAGAAGACGAGTGGATTAGAAAACTGTGGTACATCTGCACAGTAGAATACTATACTGTTGTAAAGAAGAAGGAATTCTTACCATTTGCAACAGCATGGAAGGAACTGGAGAACATTATGCTAAGGAAAATAAGCCAGTCAGAGAAAGATAAAATATCACATGATCTCACTCATGTGTGGAATATAATGAACAACATAATCTGACAAACAAAAATAGAACCAGAGTCATAGAAGCATCGAACATACTGTCCAACCTATGAGGGAAGGTGGGGAGTGAGTGAGTAAGAGATCAACCAAAGGGCTTGTATCCATGCATATGAGCATAACCAAAGGACACAGACAGGGGATGGGGGTGGACAGGGAGAGGTCAATGGAGGGGGGGAAAGGAGAGCTATGTTATAATTTAAACAATAAAGAATTTAAATTAAAAAATAGTGACTATAATAATAGCAAAAAAATTCTGATCTACATTATAAACTATATATTTTTTTATTTAAGATGATATATTTAATGTGACACTCTTGTTTTTGTTGTTGTTGTTGTTGTTGTTGTTTGAGTTGTATTTCATGTTATTGCCCTCTATTTTTCAGTTCGTAAATTATTGGAGAGCAATGAGTTAACATTTTCTTAAGGTAAAGAACTTAAAATTTAGGAAGCCATTTTTAATGTTGTTTCTAACAAAAAACCAATTACTAAATTCATTCATAGCGATGAAGAATTTTTGTGAATCCTGTTTGTGTATATGTGTATATACTTACTTGACATATCACAAGTAGAATGACATGTAAATATTAGTGTAGTTTCATTGAAAATTAATGAATTTTTATTGTGTTATTAAATAACATGCTTAAATTAAAATTTTGATTTATTTTTATTTATATTATTTATTTTTCTTGATTCTGAAGTATTGTTTCATTTATTTTATTACTTTCTAACTTAATTGAACTTTACTTCTATAAATCATATTTTTCACTATTTCATGTCTTATATCAGAATATATTTTGGGAACTTTGCTCTATGTACTGTACTCTTTAGTTCATTTTGAGATGAAGCAGAAAATGATGAAGTACTGTGGTCAGCCAACTTGTGCTGACATTTTTCCAACAATGAAAATAGGCTGTTTATTAAGGGATGTCCAAATAACTCAAAATTCATATGTGTTAGCTATATATAATAATATATCGAATATACATTATAAACCTTAAAATTAATAAAAAAAAAACTGCTGGTCATAAAAGCTTAAAAACAGAATGTTTTTAAGATTGGTCTCCAAATGTCCCAAAAGATTAGATATGGAACAAACAGTATCTGTTTTGAAATACTGTAACTTATAACTCAACCTTGACTTTCCATCCTCTGTAAAGTGTAGAGGGCTGAATGGCAGAACATCCCATACCCACCTAGGAAACCACATCCGAGCCCTGACTCCCAGGGAACACTAACCAGTGAAGGAGTGTGCCAGTCGGTTTCAAGTTTCAACTACTTTTAGATCTGGAAGCAGTTATTCACAAGTTAGGCTGCTTAAACATCAGTTTTGTTCACAGTGATCAACTGAACGTTGATTAGTTAATATAGCTGTTCTCTCAAGTAATTCAGCCCAGGGTAGCAGGTAGAAACCCCACTCCTGTATTTGACTGTGAACACTGTCTACAGATAAGGCATATTTCTGCTTGTATTTTACATAATGAACTTGAAAATGTTTTTGTCCTTCTTATTAAGGATATTTTTGCATTTTAAATTTTTGACTGGATTTTAGAGGCCTTAAAATTGTCTTTGTAACAGAATTGCTAGGGATGACAGTGTAATATATATATTATGTAATATACATAATGCAATGCTTGATATATAAAGTTCATAAGCATTGCATTTTATTTTTTATTTGAAATATTTACATTTATTTTTATAGTTTATTTTTTTATTTTTTTAAATATGTATTTTTGATTGTTTAAACTATTACAAATAGTAGTATATATGTTTCCTTTTTTCCCCCCACTGACCTTCCCCCGGCCTTCCCTACCCCCCAACACATGGCCTCGCATGTCCCCTCTCTCCCAGTGTCTTGTATCCATTGGTTATGCTTATATGCATGCATACAAGTCCTTCGGTTGACCTCTTACAGCCCCCACGCCCCACCCTCCCCTGCCTTCCCACTGTAGTTTGACAGTCTGTTCAATGCTTTTTTTTTGTCTCAGTATCTATATTTCCCCTGTTCCTTTTCTTTAAAAAATCTTGCATCTGCATACTAGAAATAAACATAAGAACAAAAAATGTTTGAGTCTCAGTTTCCATGTCCAACAGTTCTGAGTCCCAGTTTCAATGTCAAATAGTTCATTATGTGTACATGTCAGCAATGATATCTGGTTGGTGGACAAATGGTGCTGATGCAGGTCCCACCCTCTCTGGTTTGGACCTGGGCAAACTGCAGCGATGCACAGCTGCTGACTGCTAGCATGGCAAGGTGTCATAAGCGTCCTCCATCTCTGGACTGTCTTCATTGTTGGATCAGACCTGTCAGTTCAAATCTGTTGCAGGAATCCATGTGGTGTTGGAGTTGTTTTCTGAAAATATAAAAACATAGTCTTGACCAAAAGTTAATAAAGGAATGTTTTCTGTAAGTTAGACTTGAGATCCTTTTTATTTTTGCCCAAATGATATTCCTTTGTCTTTTTTTTTAATCTTCATTGTTCAGTTTATTAATTACATTGTTCCTTTTTTTTCCCCCTATAGCTCCTCTCCACCTGGTACCCATCCCACCCTCCGCCCTCATCCTCCTCTACTGTCCTCTCCCATAGTTGCATGATTTTTGTCCAGTCTCTTGCTGCACTTCCCACACCCCTTTTCTCCCCAAGAATTGTCAGTCCATTCCCTCTCTATGTCTGTGATTCTGTTACTTTCACCAGGTTATCTTCTTGATCAGCTTATTAATTCACTTGATTTTTAGATTCATTTGTTGATAGATGTGTATTTGTTGTTCATAGTTTATACTTTTATCTTTTTCTTCTTCCTCTTCTTGAAGAATATCTTTCAGCATTTCATATGATATTGGTTTGGTAGTGATGAACTCCTTGAGCTTTTTCTTATTTGCGAAGCACTTTATCTGACCTTCAATTCTGAATGATAGCTTTGCTGGATAGAGTAATCTTGGTTGTAGATTCTTGCTATTCATCACTTTGAATATTTCTTGCCACTCCTGTCTGGCCTGCATCGTTTCTGTTGAGAAATCCACTAACAATCGTATGGGTGCTCCCTTATAGGTAACTAACTGTTTTTCTCTTGCTGCTTTTAATATTCTCTCCTTGTCTTTTGCTCTTGGCATTTTAATTATGATGTGCCTTGGTGTGGTCCTCTTAGGGTTCCTATATATTGGGGTTCAGTGTGCTTCTTGGGCTCCTAAGTCAATTTCTTTCACCAGGTGTGGGAAGTTTCAGTCACTATTTCTTCAAATAGGTTTTCATTGTCTTGGCCTCTCGCTTTTTCTGGCACCCCTATAATTCGGATGTTGGTATGTTTGAGGTTGTCCCAGAGGCCCCTGACACTATCTTCAATTTTTTGGATTATTTTGGTTTCTTGCTTTTTCAGCTGAGTGGATTTTACCTCTTTGTATTTCAAATCTTTAAATTGGTTCTTGGGGTGCTCTAGAGTATTTTTAGGTCTTTGTATAATATTTTTTATTTCACTCAGTGTATGGTCTTTTTTCAAATTCTTGAGAGTCTCCTTCATATCCTTGTAGGTCTCGTTCATTTCCTTGTAGGACTCATTCATTTCCACGTTGGTCTTGATCATTTCCTTGCAGTTCTCGTTCATATCCTTGAGGGTCTCGTTCATTTCCTTGTAGGTCTTGCTTATTTCCTTATAGGTCTTGACCTTTTCTAGGAGCCTCTTGAAAAGCCCTATAACCGTGGTTTTGAATTCCATGTCCAGTCGTTTTTTTTTTCCTCCATTTCTTTCACATCTGATTTCTTTCCATGTCTCTGCATGGTGGCTGCTTCCCTGAGTTGGTCAATTAGCTTTGTGTGGTAGACATCCTACAAGGGACAGTGGCTCAGCCTCCCAGTTACCTGAGGTAGATATGGGTTGCACAGTCTTGCTGAAGTTAAGCTCAGGTTAATCATTGTTAGCACTTGGAGTGGTTGACCTCCAGGCCAATTGTTTGTGATGTTCAGCTGTGCTCAGGTTGGATGGGCGGAGTCTCCACCAAGCAGACAGCGTTAGCTCTGCCCTATGTGGCCCCAGGGCCTCTGTGCGGGTGGCAATGGCCGCCAGCACCTCTGAGAGAGAGCCGCTGCCAAACTCCACCACATGCCGTAAAATTCAGACTCTCCCCAAATGAGTCTGCACACCCAACGTCTCACACAAGGTAGTAAAACAAAGCAGTCTGACGGTTTCCCGAATGAAAGAGCAAGTCATGAGTGCTCTGTGTGTGGTCACGCAGCTGCGCTGTTTCCAAGTTCACGCGCACTCCGCACAAGCTCACCTTCTCCACAAGCTGGCAGACCCCTGCAGCACCCGAGCTTTGGCATGCCCTCCCACTGTCCAGTTTTTACCCCATATGATAGTGGGTTCCCTGGACTTCGCCCAGAGCTGGAGAATCAGTTCAGTGGGAAGTCTTTGTCTCCCCGGTTTGAGAAAACTGGCCAGTTTTCAGCCGCCCGCCTTATCTGCTGGTGCGGGCTGCTCCAAACCTCTCTCCGCCTGTATCTTCAATGCTGTCCGTTGCCGCTCCTCTGAGTCAGAGTGTCTTATCTTCACTTTTATTTGTGGAATTTTCACTTAGCCAGCTTTCCGGTGATTTTGGATGGTGTTTGTTCTTTCATTAAGTTGTAGTTTTAAAATTGCTGTGTATGACGGCAAAATAGGTGTTTTACCTATGCCACCATCTTGGTTCTCCTGATTTTTCTTTGTCTTATTTTGACACCATGTGTGTTTGCCCAAATGATTTTCCTTTGTCTTATTTTGACACCATGTGTGTTTTTCATGGGTGTCCTGCTGTTAGCATTACAAATGGAAATTAATTTTCTGAAGTAAGAATTTTCCAGGTGTAATTTACTTACAGGACATTTTTCCTTACATGATATTACCCCACTATCCCCACCCTTTTTTTTATTAATGGAGGATTTTGGAAATTTTATGTTGCAGTCGTGGTAACTTTAAATTTTAATTTTTGCACGAAAGTACCATGTGACAGCTTAGTTTCTTGCAAAGCAGTCAATTGTTATAATGATCTTCCAGAAGCAGCCTTATTACTACATTATAGTTGAGGGGACAGGGACTCAATGAGGTTAATAGCTAATCATGCTTACACACAACTGGTAAATGCTAGAACCTGTTAGATTTCGAGCCCATACAATGTCCATTAAATAGGAGTCTTTCTGTTTAATTGGGGGCTAATGGAACTGGTGAATGGATTGACATTTCATTAGATTACAGAGTACATCAAGAGGTACACATTCTCACAAGAAATATGGTTGGTTAACATTTGGACATACTCCAGTTCAGTTGCTGCTGGGAAATAAAAATAAATATAAGAATATTTGTTGGAAATGTGCGATTACTGAAATTCTCTGGGGATAAAGTAATAGGTCAAAAAGTCATTCAGAAAGTGGAAGGATCAGGATTTAATTTTGATCTGACTCTAGATCATTATTTGTTGCTTTGTTCTTTTCCGCACTCATCAGCTTAGTCATTAATCTTCCAAGGGACATGCTTTACTTTACCCCTGATCAAGCCAGATAATTACTTTTTCTATTCTCAATGATTTGTACAACCTGCTACTGCAGCTTTACTCTCATTATAGCCATTTGCTTAGTGGTGTTTTTTTTCCTAAATATTTTGGAAATGTCTAAATTTTGGAGCAGTGATATTTATTTCAAAATATACACTGTGTACTCCCAGTATCTCTTTAAAGAATACATTGACGAAAGAGTTGAAAATATATTATGGTCAATGACCAGGAAAGTGGGCTATTTTATATAATTCTTTTTAAAATAACACCATTATGTTTTAATGTTTAAAGGACAGGTTGAACTATCTGAATTCATAGCTCTGTGCTCATGTATGTAAGCTTTGCCCTACAGAGAAAAAATATGTCTTCCGAAGGCTGTGCTGAAGTTCAGCTTCTGCCATTCAGCATCACAGCAGGAATATCACAGCCCATCACTTTTGAAAGTTAATGTACCATCCTTCACAGGATCCTCTCTCAACTAATATTGCCAAAGGTTAAATGACATTAATAGGGAAGTTCATGACTGCATAATGCAGTTTATAATCCTGGGGACATACTTTAACAGCAACAACCATCCTTCCCAGTTCCCCTTGTCTTTTAGATATAAAAATTGCTCTTGTGGAAAATTGTCATTCCCAGATACACAGTTCTTGGTAATGGGGCTACATGGGGTACAGAATAGCTAAAACCTGAGTAAAGATCAAAACAGTAGTTAAAGCAATTCAATATAAGGACAGCAGAATTCTAATGATGGGCTTTCTTATGCCCTGTCTTCTCTACAAAACAGGGAGAGTGGAGGTTGATGTTTGATTTTTCTCTGTGTTTCTATGGGTGCATTCTGAATTTGTCATGCTTATGTTTGTGGGACTTATGTCTTGCTGTTTTCTAGTTTATCATATCACATTTTACCGATGATAGCATATATTAAATATCTCCTAACTGACCCAGGGCCCCAAGTACCCCATGTCTTCATTGATACTTAACATTCTAGAGAGAAATATATGAGGTACTTAAGCTTCCTTAAAGTCATTATTCATGACTATGGCATTTGTTTAACTTCTCATGTACTCGCATACTATATGGAACTAAGCTAGATATGTAATATCTAGAAAACTTTGTACTAGTAGCTCTGCTTACAAGTCCTAGATTACAGTCAGGATTAAAGAACTATTTGGGGTTCCATTTCTCTGGATATTACTTGGTCTAGCAGTGAGGAGCATATTTTATTAACAAATATTCCATTTACTAATCTAATAGCTGATAAGAAAACAGACCCTTCTGCTCCATAAATAAATTATTTAATTCTTCTCCCAATGGCATCACACTTCTGAATAGCAGCTCTAGTTAGCATCATATATATATATATATTATGCTAAGTGTCCCTCCAACTGACCAACTGGTCACTATGACACCCACTGACCACCAAGGGGCAGATGTTCAACTCAGGAGCTGCCAAGCTGCAGTGACTTGACAGCAGCGGTTCTTGGGTGATACACCCTGAGACCAGAGAGGAGGGAGCCTGATTCCTCTTGGGGACGCACCATTCCACTTTCAGCCATGGGTTATGTGTGACTGGGGCACTGTTGGCTCCGAATCTGGTTTTCTGTGCACTTGTGTTTGTGTTCCACACCCTGTATGACAGCAGTTTTGCAGAGTGCTCTCTTCCACTCTGGGACATCTTGAGTGATATTGGAGAGCCAGTTTAGGCCTTATCCCTGCAGGCCATGCCAAGGGACCCCACCTGTCAAAGGGATCCCACTCACTCTGCAGACGCTAGGGAGGGACCGTGGGAGGCTAGTTCCAGGACATGTCCAACCCATCTTGATCAGTCCTGTCCCACAGATCACCTTCTAATTAATTTCCTTTCTATGTGCACAAATCCACACACTGGATCACTCTTTATTAATAATACCATTAAAAACTTAAAAATACTATAGTATATGTCAAGTTGCAGTTAGAAATTCTCTCTAAAATATATCTTTTCATGTTTATTTGTATAATTCAAGAATCATATTTTGTGCCCTGGCTTCTGTTGCTTAGTGGTCAAGGCATTGGCCTGAGCATCAAAGGTCATGTCGTGAGTTCAATTTTCAGTCAAGGGCTCGTACCTTGGTGCAGGTTTGATCCCCGGCCCTGTTGGGTGTGTGTGTGGAAGGCAACCAATGTGTCTCTTTCACATCATTGTTTCTTTCCTCTCTCTTTTTCCCATCCTCCCTTCTACTCTCTCTAAAAAGCAATGGAAAAAATATCCTCAGGTGAAGATTAACAAAAAACCCACTTAATTTCCAAATCAGATTAGAGCAATGGTTATAAATTATTAAAAGCAAGTGAATAATATAAATACAATTTAAGGTAGTATTTAAAAAGAAACAGTGGTCAAGCTGCTTACATATTTTAGAAATACTCAAATTCTTTATTTCCTCAAGGCAACCTTTTCTTATCTATTTATTTATTTATTTATTTATTTATTCATTCATTCATTCATTCAGATTAAGCCATGTGGTATTCTGTTATGTCGAAAGTATTAAAGGGAATGCTTAGAACAATGTTACTTGAAAATAGAGTTCTGAGGTCAATTACTTTAGAAAAGTCTAGATCAAATAAAGTTACAGAAAACCTGTGGTGGGTTAATAGTATGTTCATGATACTTTGCTATCCTTCCCTTTAGGAGGTGATGCTTAATCCCCCTTCTCATTAATGTAGGCTTCTAATAACTAGCATATAGCAAAAATGTGTAACTTTTTAGACTAAGCTATGTTTACCTTAAACAAAAGACAGCCAGATATTTCTCCGGTAAAATGAGTTCATTTGGGAATAGCAAGGAATTACAATTTGGAGTATGTGGTCTAATAGCAAACCATGTGAAACTCCAGAGTAACAAAAGAGAGGAGCACTATTTTATGGACTTAGGAAGGGCTGATGGAAAAGAAAAATCCTTTGGGGGAAACTGGAAGTTCAAAGTCTAGAGACTTCTCATTGGCTAATTTATACCAGTTTCTTATTGGCTGAGCTATTACTGGGCAAGGAGGAATCTTCTTCCTTCTGATGAAGTAGTAAAATAGTATCTCTTCCTGATGGGGTCAGTAGTATGTGTTGAGTGACACTTGCATGAGAGTTCTCTCTTCTAGCCTCCCCACTCCATTCTAACTGGGGTTTCTTATTATTGATTTTCACAATTACAAAAGGCATTGAAGCCTCCTCCTTATTTCATTCTCTCAGATTCCTTACTTGGGGGAAACCCAAGTACCATGTACTTAGGACACTTATGCAGATATGTGGAGAGATCCTCATGACAAGTCACAACTCACTGAGTCAATAATCCTATGTTCTGCACTGATTTGCCAAGCAAGTGAATGAGCCACCTCAAAATCAGATCCTCCAGCTTCAGTTAAGCCTTCAGAGAGTCCTAGCCAACATTCTGAGTCCAACCTCATGAGAGACTCAGCAGAACCAGCCCGCCAAACTGCTCCCAGACCCCAGATCTCAGATCCAGAAAACGTGTGGGAGATTTTACATTTTTATTGTTTCTGATGCTAATTTTTGAGATAATTGTTATGCAACAATAGATAACAAACATAGATCTTTTTACTCCAGAACTTGTCAGAGCCTTTAATATGTTGATATGTTTTCATTCTAAAGGAAAGATCTACAATACATTGTGTAGTAAAAGTGCATTTAATCCATACTACTCATTCTTCAAGTGCATTTTTTAACATTATAATTTTGTCTGCAAAAATTATTTTCATTGAAAGCTATATGTATAAAAATCTAATATCAATTTTCAGTTAATATGTGCCAGTAATTTTATGGAATGTCATTTAATGTTTATCAAAACATTATAATATACTATTTATCTCATTTAGCACTTAATAGAGATAAGGCTAAAAGAGAAAGAGATATTTTCCCCCTGATAAGCCATGGTTATTTTTCATATTTGGTTTTTAGCACAAGTTTTACTTACTTAAATGACATAGGGGACAGAAGAGGTAGATTTTCAATCAACTAGCTTTGGGCATCAGTTTTTTGGTTTTGTTTTTTAATATATTTTTATTGATTTCAGAGAGGAAGGGAGAGGAAGAAAGAGATAGAAACATCAATGATGAGAATCATTTATCATCTATCTCCTGCACACCCCCTACTGGGATCAAACCCTCAACCTAGACGTGTGTCCTGACCAGGAATCGAAAAGGTGACCTCTGTTTCATGGTCAATGCTCAACCACTGAAGCACACTGGCTGAGCTGGGCATCAGTTTTTTACAGTTAAATAGAGATGGGTGGAATTGTTGGTATGCATGCTCTTTTAATCACCAAAATTATATAATTGTGCTCTACGAGTTAAAAATTTTAAAAATCTATTTTAATGAATACTCAATTTCATTTGATATAAATATTAAATTTTAAAATAATTTCAGATTTTTCCATGGCAAAAACCTACTAATTTGAGTCATAGTTTTAAATTACTGTTCAACACTTATTAGCTACATCAGATGTTTATATTGGCAAGCACAAAAACTTCTGTTGATATGTTTAGAATAACTATGCCTCAAATAACCAGAAGTTCATAGGTAAACTGTTGTAGGGTGATTTAATACAATGATTCAATGATGCAAGAGTCTGATCAGCTTCTATGTAATTCTCTTGATATGTCTCTTATGAGTGCTAATTGGATACACCAGGTCTCAATATCAAATCCTTACACAAATAATTGAAATCCTAAGAGATCTTTATCATGTGAAGTTATAGGGGCAAAAAAACAAAACAAAACAAAAAAAAACAGCCCAAGTATCTTCTTTCTACCTCATCAGTTTAGGATCTGGCATTTCCACAGCGCCTGATCGGAAGAACAGAATGACTACCATTGGATTATAATAATTAGTATTTACCTTCTTGCTCTTCCTTGGGGCCCATGAAACATATATTTTCTCATAACTGCACAAAATTAGAGTTGTAATTATCAAAGAAAAATTTGGTGACAGAAACTTTTAACTTAGGCAACCAATATCTGCATGTATGTATGAAAAATGAATTTGGACTTTTTTATTAATGCAAACTGGCTTTCCCTTCAATTGTTCTAAAATCTCTAATGGAGATACTGGGGCATAACAAACGATATAGTAATTTTCTGAATATAGTTCCTCAATTTTCACTTCCTCCTATTTGAATAATATCTCCCTTAAAAGTCCCTGAAAAGATAACATTATCTACATATCAAATTCTATCCATATCCTTTATTTCATTTTGCAACAATTGTGAAATGAAAGCACAGGTCACAATTGCTGCCACAGTCCACGTGAGCATAGGCTTATTATCATCTGTGAGGACAGGTGGTTTGAAAGCAGGCTGACACTTCTGTACCCAGGAGAATGCTCGGTAAATGCTCCATCATGTACTGAGTGGAACATGAGCTGAGCAGAGAGCACCGCCAACCTTAGAAACTGGCTGTTGTTGCTATTAGAAACACCATTATGAATTTCTGCCTTGAATAACATAATTGCTATTTCAAAACTAGTACAGCTATTGAGAAGCACTGCATACATGGTATATATTTAATTCAGGGAAGCAAACAGTTGTGACCTGGGTGATAAATCTTAAGGAAGGTATAGTGTAATATTAAATCTTAAGGGAGCTATAGTGTGAGGTTACTGAAACATCTCTTTGTCAGGCATTTGATGAGCTATCTTCCTGTTGAGGAACAAGGAGATGACCTTTAATGAAATTGTTTCTATTTTTCTTAAATACACTTACTTAGCAAGACCTAGAGGTAGTATTTGAACTCAATAATTTAAGGACATAAATATAATTGATTTAGGTGAATTAAGCCCACACCATGTAATGAACTAAGTATGACTTAGTAAGATACCTCAAGAACATGTAATATATATATCCAATTAAATGTATTTGGGAAGCAATAAGTGTTTAAGGTAGTTTTGCTCCATTAAGTCTTTTTTTGAATATGATTCTCTTAAATGCAGAGATATGAATGACTATGAGATTATATTTTCAAATGTATAGAACAATCCTATCTAATAAAAGAGTAATATGCAAATTAACCACCACTCCATTACACCCAAAAACCATGCCCACAAGCCATGCACACAAGCCAATCAGAAGTGGGTAAGCAAATTCACCTCAACCAAAATGGTTGCAGCCACAGAGAGAGCAGGAGGGAGGCTTGGGTTTCCCTAGAGATGGAGGAAGCACACGCTGGCCACTTTCCACACACGCTGGCCAGCCCAAACCTCCATTAAGGCTACAAAGTTTCAATGATAGAAGATAAATAAATTCCAATAAAAATGATGGCAGCCACAGAGCTGGAGAGGGCAGGATGCTAGGGTTGGCCCTGGCAATGGAGGAAGCCAAGCTTTTCACACAGCCTGGCCAGCTCAGGCCTCCACTGAAGGTTATAAAATTTCAATTACAGAAAAGAAATAAATCCCAATAGAAATGGCTGTCACCACAGAAGGAGCAGAAGGCTTGGCTCCCCTCCAGGCTACAAAGTTTCAATTGTAGAAGATAAATAAATTCCAGATACCAGGGCTTCTGCTTGGGTCGCTGGGGGGCATGGCCAGCCTGCAAACCACCACAGGCCCTTCGCCCAGGCCACTCCACATCCCAAAGAAACTCCCACCCTGATCTAGGACACCCTTCAGGGTAAATCAGCTGGCCCCCACCCATGCACCAGGCCTCTATCCTATCTAATAAAAGAGTAATATGCAGATTGACCATCACTCCCACATACAAGGTAGCTTCCGCCATGTGTACACAAGATGGCCACCACAAGATGGCCAGCATGGGAGGGCAGTTGGAAGAGACCAGGCCTGCAAGGGAGGGCAGTTGTCAGTGATCAAGCCTGCAGGGGAGAAAAGTTAGGGGTGATCAGGCCAGCAAAGGAGGGAAGTTGGGGGCAAACGAGCGGGCAGGAGAGCAGTTATACATGAATCAAGTTGGTAGTGGAGTGGTTAGGGAGTGATCAGGCTGGCTGGCAGAAGCAGTTAGGGGCAATCAGGAAGGCAGGCAGGTGAGCAGTTGGGAGCCAGCAGTCCTGGAATGTGAGAGGGATGTCAGACTGCCTTACCGGGATCGGGCCTAAAAGGGAGATCAGACATGCCTCGAGGGGTCCCAGATTGGAGAGGGCGCAGGCGGGGCTGAGGACGCCCACCCCTGTGCATGAATTTCATGCTCTGGGTCTCTATATATTTGAAAATATATTTGAAAATAAAAAGCCTTTGTTGTTATGAGTGGCCAGAACTCTTCCTATTCACTCCAGTGAAATTCCCAATTAGAAGGTATGTTTAGGCTCATCCATAAGAGACATATCCAATATTATTTAAGACAGCATTGCTCAAACTCACTTGAAAAAATCAATACTTTTTGTACATATCAACTTTAACCTCCTGAAAGAGCCATTTATACTCCCATTCTCTCCAATGAGTCCATCAGATCTTTTTGTATGAAAAATTATCAATTACCTTCAGGTTACTGAATTTCATGGATATTTCTCAAGTATAATCCTCAATGACACCTCAGCCTTGTTTGATCAAGTCACTCCTTTTTCCATGGGAGAAAAAAAAAATCCTTCACTTGGCTTCTGGGATGCATTCTCCTGGTTTTCTTCTTACTCCCTGGGTAGCTCCTTCTCAGTCTTCTTTGTAGGTTTCATTTTCTCAGACACCTTAAAGTCGGAGGGCCTGGATCTCAGTTGCTGCTCACTTTGTCATCCTATATAATAAAAGGCTAATAGGCAAAATGACAGAACGTCAGAATGACCAGTCACTATGATGAACACTAACCGCCAGGGGGCAGATGTTCAGTGCAGGAGCTTCACCCTGGTGGTCATTGCACTCCCACAAGGGGAGCACCCACTGAGCCAGAAGCCCTGAGCTGAGCTCATGGCTGGCAACTGCAGTGGTGATAGCGGGAGCCTCTCCTGCCTCTGAGTCAGTCTGACATCTCCCAAAAGCTCCCAGACTGTGAAAGAGCACAGGCTGGGCTGAGGGACCACCCCCCCTGCTTCAAGTAACCCTCCCCCCCAGTGCAATAATTTCATGAACTGGGCCTCTAGTTTATTTATAATCATCAAAAATTCCATTTATCTGTTGATTTTGCTAGAATTTATCTCTAGTCTGAAATCAAGAGAGTTTGTTGAACTGTCATCTCTAATTCAACATGTTTAGTTGAAATAATCTTGTGCCCATAAACCTGCTGTACCTGCAAATTTCTGAAGAAGTCATTGGTACATCACTATCTTGACGAGTAAATTGAGAATATAAACACATCAGTTGTTTAAACTCTTTTTAGCAAAGTCTCAACTGCTTTAAAGGAGCACCTTATCACCCCAAGAAAGGTGAAGTGCTTAATAGAACAGGTGGAAAGGGTTAGCTTCCCCTGCCGGAACTTCATCTAAACATACTATGCTTTTCTAGTTACAAGTTAGATCTGCTTTGAAATTTTCTTTTAAGAAAGCTGCTAAAATCCGAAGTTTGGATAACACTGGTTGTATAAAACTTAACATACCTTGCTACTTAAATATTTTTCAATGATTTTATTTACCAAGAGCCCACAATGTACAATAAATAATACTAAATAATGTAGGGAAAATATAAGTGTAGGAGTGAATTTCTTCGTGTAAGGAAATTCAAACCTAAAAAGTATAGTATTGAATTATAGTTTCATTCAATGGTACAGAAATAAAGAGAACATCATTCATTGCCTCAAAAAAGAGTTGTGCTCTTTTGTTTTGGCAATCAGTCTTTTCCCAGGGAGAAAGGAAAGGCAAAGAGCTAGCTAATCTTACAGAATTAGAGGAAGTGGAACCACTCAAGAATGGCAGATGTTGAGAAGTGAGAGTGTTTAGGGATTGGTTGAACTTCAGCTGTGAAAGCATATTATCAAGTAGAGGCATTGTTGTTGTTGTTGTTGTTTTCTGATTGATGGATGTTTAGAACCCTGGGCAGTGGAAAAAAAAAAGGCTGTTGCTGCTTGACTGATTTGAAGAAGTATGCTACTGAAGAAAACTGTCATTGATCAGATATTATGGGCTTCCAATTGAATCCAGTGGTTACTTACTGTGATGGTCAAAAACAATCAGTCTTTTCCTAGGAAGACAGGAACTTATTTTTATTCTTGAGAGAAATAACAAAACATGTGTTTTCTTCCATGTTCAGTCATGTGCCCATGTCATGTTTTCTCACACTTTCTCTTTTTATTAAAACTAGCAACCCCTCCCCAGCCCGGACAGTGTTTGCTGAGTGGTTTGGCGCTGACCCATGAACCACGAGGTCACCAGTTTGATTACAGGTTCGGGGCCCATGCCCTGGTGGTGGGCCCAATCCCTTGTGGGGATGTGCAGGAGATAGCCAATTGATGTTTCTGTCTCACTGATGTTTCTACCTCTATATCCCTCTCCCTCCCTCTCTTTCTAAAATCAATAAAGACATAAAAAAAAAAACACAAAAAACTAATCCTCCCCCCCCCAAAAAAAAAAACAAAAAAAACTGGTAGAATTCTGACCAAAAGTAAAAGTGTATTTAATGTATGGTATGAATTAAGGAGTTAACATGCTGCTGTTGCAGTTTACTTTTATTCTTCACACATAGGAGATAAGAAGGGAAAAGGATAGGCCTTGCCAATAAGAATGATGCCTATTTTCAAAAGAATAAGCAATCTGCAAACATGGCATAGCTTTGGTAATTGTCATAATATAAACCTTTGGGTGTGAGTGTTTGAAATGTTCAAAGGAGATTGAGATCTTGTTCTGGATGTTATACTCAGAATTTTAACAATGGGCAAACATTAAATTGGCAAATATAAGAATTATATTGCATGGCCCTAGCTAGTTTTGCTCAGTGGATAGAGCATCATCAGCCTGCAGGCTGAAGGGTACTGGGTTAAATTCCAGTCAAGGATACATGCTGGGACTGCAGGCTTGATCCCCAGTAGGGGTCATGCAGGAGGCAGCCAATCAATGATTATCTCTCATCATTGTTTCTCTCTCTCTCCCTCTCTCTCTCTCTCTCTCTCTCTCTCTCTCTCTCTCTCTCTCTCTCTCTTCCTCTCTGAAATTAATAAAAAAATATATTTAAAAACAAAGAATTACATTTCATTAACCTCAAAATGGCTTTACAGCACTGATAAAAATGTAAGCAAGTATAGAATTTATTTGTAATTCATTAGGAAGTGGAGATATCTTTAGAGAAAATATTTATATTTAATTCATTATGTAGAGCCACTTAATCGAATGTGATTGATTATACTTTTGATCCCTATATAGATTGCATAGGCTTCATTTACTGATCTGCAAATGTTTAGTATAATTTTTTTCTGTAGTAAAGTAGATAATTTCTCTTCAAGTCCAATCTATTAGAAATACTCTCAGGTTATGTTATTTTTTGTTTGCTTTGTTATAGTGTTTTTAAAAACATTCTTCTTTATTTGTATGATTAAGAGACTTGTTATTATTTTTGCACTTCTAAAGATCTGCCAGAATACATATAAATATACATACACACATACATACAAAAATATATATATATGTGTGTGTGTGTGTGTGTGTGTGTGTATTTATATACATATATACAACAGTTTATAGATATATATGAAGGAAAATTTGCTTAGAAAACATAGGTATTTAGTAAATATATATTATTTAGTACACTTTACCAATTTGGTACATCTTAAATATTATACCAAATCTTACTTATAATATTATCTCTTCATTTTCTAATGAATTTGCTTTGTATTTTATGTTATGCGCTGATCATATATTTAAGGCTCTATAATACTAATTCAGTTTTATTGTCTCCATTACAATTATAAGATTAACCTTATTATGTTTTCTTTATTGTAAAAAATATAATTATAAATCAATGAAATAAACAAATAAATACATTTTACATTAAAGCAAACCACCTATAGTTTTCCACCTCTCCAATGGGTAACATTCTAAAAGTTTAATCATTGAGTGCTAGAGAAGAGATACTCAGACCTTGCTGTTGAGAGTATAAATTGATTGAATGCAATATAATTCATTCTGCACAAACAGCAGAAAATACTTTATACTTTATTAGTAGTTTACTGGATATTTCACCAAACCCCTGGAAATATTGAGAGTAAAGGCTATTCATCATCAGAACAACAAGTAAAACATGTCACAGAATCAGCCCAGTGAGCATATCACTACTGCTCAGGCCTCTAAGCACTAGATTCAGCTGCTCCAATATTAAGGACAGTTATCATCTCTGCTGTAATAGTGACAATGCCTCCAGACTTGACTGATATAGTATTGCCCTATGGCCTGGTTGTTGTGCTGAATTATTTCTTTTGTGTGTTCTGCATTTTTGCATCATTTACATATTTCTGATTCAAAGCCCAGGATAGGTCACAAAGCCTCATTTAAGTCTCATGAAAAGCTCAAGCGTGAATATTTATTTCCTCAGAAGAAGTTCCTTTAAGATGCACCAGACATTCACTCTCATTTCCCTCCTTAGCAGATTTGGTTATCTGTAAGCAGCAGAGAGCAGTCAGACCAAGAGGATACTATAAGCTTCATGCTTTTAGTAGTATTAGAATGAACACTGAAGTTCAGAGGCAGTCAAAAGCTGAGGGACCCAGATTCTGAAGAAACGAGACTAACAGAGGATAGCTTATTATTCCATACCACTTATCCTCTTAAGGCAGTTTCATATTTTCATCTATATGGAATAAAAGACCAAGAAAGCAAATAAAAGCTGAAGCTGAGTCTTAAAACTAGCAGAATCTTTGGTTTTCTTACAGTGTTTAGATTTTAAAAGGTGGAGTTCAGGGCATGAGTATTAATAACTCTAGTAATACTCTAGTTCTCTAGTTGATCCCCCTAAATAGTTATGCACTACTAGTCAAATCAAACCATAAACAGACCAGTCTCTATGAAGTCTGAATTCCAGGCTCTAATACACCTATTATAATTATCAGATGGAAATTAAAATTTTTTCAGAGAAATATAACATCATTCAGAACCTCTATTTTTTTTTATATACAGTAACCCTCATTACATCAAAAACTGTAAAACATATCTAAATATAATATGGAATTATCTAAAACGAACAAAAAATAAAAATAGACTCATATATGATGAAGCTTTAGATTTACTAAAAACATCAAAACAACTGTAGGAACTATAAGCTATTCCTAACAAGATGAAAACTTTCATGAAAGAATTCAAACAGAAGAAATCATATATTAGATAATCCAGAAATAAAATAAAATACAGAAATTGCCAACTCAATAAATGGTTTTAATTGCTAATTGGATAAATACACACACACACACACACACACACACACACACACACACACACACACACAAAGATAATCAAGAAACTATAATATAGAAAAGTACAAGCTGAACAGAAAATGGGTGAAAAATGGAGAAAATAACATGAGAAACATTTGAGGTGAAAATTAATGTGATGGTTATCTGCACTAATAAAAGAGAAACATGCAAATTAACCATCACTCTGTACACCAAGCCATGCCCACCAGCCAATCAAGAGTGAGTATGCAAATTAACCCAACAAATATGGCAGTCAGCCACAGAGCTGGACCAAGCAGGAGGCTTGGGTTGTCCCCCACGATGGAGGAAGCCAAGCTTCCCTTCTGCCTTGGCTGGCCCTGGCCTCCGCTCAAGGCTAAAAAGTGCCAATTATAGAAGATAAATAAATCATAGATACTTGCTTCCAGCCTGTCCTGGCCTCTGCCTAAGGAGGCTCTGGGGACCTTGGGTTGCTAGGGGGTTATCAGGCCAGGATGGGACAGCAGGGGCTATTGGAGGTAAGCAGACCAGCAGGGGGGCAGTTGGGGTGAGCAGGCCATCAGTGGGTATCAGTTGGAGGTGATCAGGACAGTGTGGGGGGGCAGTTTGGAGTGAGCAGGCCAGAAGGGTGGCAGTTGGGGATGAGCAAGCAAGTTGGGAGGGGAAGTGTAGGAGAGCACGCCGGCTGCAGGGGGCAGTTGGGGGAGACCAGGCCAGCAGGCAGAGTGGTTTGGGGCAATCAGGCAGGCAGGCAGGCAGGTGAGAGGCTGTAGTCAGCAGACCCAGATTGTGAGAGGGATGTCCAACTGCCGGTTTAGGCCTGATCCCTGTAAACTGGCAGTAGGACAACCTTTGAGGGGTCCCAGATTGGAGAGGGTACAGGCCGGGCTGAGGAACACACCCCCTTCCGTGCATGAATTTCATGCACCAGGACACTAGTCCTAAATAAAGTATGATACTTCTAGTATTAGAATGAGGCAGGGTGAAGGGAAGAAAGATATCAGTGATTCAAGAGTAGCTTCAAATCTGAAATATAATGAGTACAAAGGATATCACACCTAAGAAAATCATTGTAAATTCCTAAGAAGATCTGAAAAGCAACCAGAAAAAAGGCAACTCTACCTTCAAATGACCAATAATATGACTGACAGATAAATTTTCAATAGAAACATTTCTATATGAAGTTATTCTGGTGTTTTATTTAATTTATAAATAGCTTATTAAATATTTAGATTATCATATTTAAGGCAATAAATATTTCTTTTAGCAGTGTCATTCTCTTGAGATACAATGCCTTCATTGTTCTTCAAAATATTTTATTAGCCCTGTTAATGGGAGTGCTATTGGCACCCAGCACTCAGCTGTCAACCCTTTTCAGAGATGACCTCTATAATGTTTCATGATTACCTCAACTGAAGGTCATCACCAAAGGTCATGAACCCGTCCCTTATTCTCATCCAGTGATTGCTCATCACCTGGGTAAAAATAACCCACTTTCTCATCTTGTCTTTGAACAGCTGGGATGTGTCATCTCACCTTCAGCACTCCCTGCACACATGGCTGAGCTACTCCATCGTAAGTGTATTGCAAATTGACTTCTTCTGATTGACTCAGCTTCCTTCTTTCCTCATCCATGAATATTGACCCTAGGAGATTTCCTAAATGAACTCCTGCTCTCTACATTCTGCCTCAGAGTCTTCTACTCAAAGAAACTGACCTGTAGGTTCCATAATTTTTTATTGAATTTATTGGGATGGCAATGGTTAATAAGATTATATGGGTTTTAAATGTACAATTCTATGATACATCATCTGCATATTGCCTTAAGTGTCCACCACCCAAAGTCAAACCTTCTGCCACCTTATACTTGACCCCTTATACCTTTATTATCCCTTTACCATGCCCTCTGGTAACCACCATACTATTGTCTGTGTCTATGAGTTTTTGTTTTACTTGTTGCTTTCAGTCTTATAAGCCATATATAAGTTAAATCATATGGTTCTTAACTTTTTCTGTCCTATTTTGCTTAACATGATATTGCCAAAGTCCATTCATGTTGTCACAGATGGCGGATTTCATCTTTTCTTATGGCTAAGTAGTGTTCTATTGCATACATGCACCACATCTTCTTTACCCAGTCATTGGTTGGTTCTGTGTCTTGGCCACCATCTGTAAGCTTGCAATCAGCCTAGAGATGCATATATCACTGTGAATACATCTTTTCAAATATTTAACATAGATACCCAGAAGAGGGGTTGTTGGGTCATATAATTACTTTATTCTTACTGTTTTCCATAGTAGCTTTAGCAGTTTACATTTTCATTGCAGTGAATGAGGGTTTCTTTTTCTCCACAACTTATCCAACACTTACTGCATTACTTGTCTTGTTGATAATAGCCATTCTAATAAGGAACAGAATAAATAGGCACAAATTCACCATAATTTCCTCCCCAATAACTAAGGCATATCTTTATTTTCAGTTAAATTAAAGTTTGCATCATGTTTTCCTCTAAAATTATTTTATGACATTTTGTAATAGATATTTTTATTGAAACTAAAATAAAATTTCTATAGCTAAATGATAATATTAAATCAAATAGGAATAAATGAAAAATATTAGAGTAAGAGAAATGAGAGAGAGAGAGAGAGAGCTGCAAGTTGGAATCTCCATTCAACTAAGTTCATCAGCCTGGTACATGCTAGTAATTAGTAAAAATGTATTAGGTACACAATAAAAAGATGATTTGCAAACCAGGAGCACTCAAGGCAAACATGGAATGAAGTTCAGGGCTATGTTGTTATAAGCAACTCATGTAGTGAGAGGCAGCGGCTGGTTATAATATTAGAGTTGTCTTAAATAATAGTGGATAGTGGTTATATCAAATGGTTAGTAGTTATCTCACTTGAATTTTGAGAAACAATTTAAGTTTTGCTTATGATATCCAAAGGCACAAACAAAAGATAATCCTGGTCAATTTATTCTTGCAGAATAGGCAAAATTAAGCTTTGAATATATGACTAAGTTGGTTTTGTCTGCTCAAGGAATTTCCAAGGCTGGAATTTGTGCACAGGGGGGGTCCCTCTGCGTGGCCTGGAAGGATCGGGCTGAAACCTGCAGTCCAATACCACCTGCAGCTCCTACCTGCCATTCCCTCTCATCCAGCCCCACGGTGCCAGCTGTGGGCTCCCGCCCAATCAATCCTGATAGGGAGAGGCTTATGCTGCCACAGTAGTGCTCGCCAACCATGAGCCCAGCATCTGGTGCCCTCCCGAGGGAAGTGGCCTGCGGGATCAGGCTGAACCTGGCTCTCCAATATCCCCCGAGGGGTCCCAGATTTTGAGAGGGTGCAGGCCAGGCTGAGGAACCCCACCAGTGCACAGTCAGGCCAGGCTGAGGAACCCCACCAGTGCACAGTCAGGCCAGGCTGAGGAACCCTACCAGTGCACAGTCAGGCCAGGCTGAGGAGCCCCACCAGTGCACAGTCAGGCCAGGCTGAGGAACCCCACCAGTGCACAGTCAGGCCAGGGAGCAGCCGTGGGAGGCTGCAGGGCATGTCCAGCCCATCTCGCTTAGCCTTGACCAGTCGGACCCCAGCAGCACGCTAATCTACCTGTTGGAGCATCTGCCTCCTGGTGGTCAGTGCACGTCATAGCCAGCAGTTGAATAGCCTTAGCATAGCATTAGCATATTGCATTTTGATTGTTTTTGTTTATTCTGTTTGGTCTATTTGCATATTACCCTTTTATTATATAGGTTATCAATGGTGTCCCAGGCACTGAGCATGTTAAGCAACATGTGTTTTAGAATACATTTATTTTTAATCAAATGTGTTTAGTGTTGACATAATTGCAAGTGTCTCCTTTTCCCTGCCTTTTAATATTGGTGTCATTATGCATTTCTCTTCTTTATTTTTTAGGATTTCAAAGATGCAGAGTTAAATATTTTTTTTATTTTATAATGAAGTTTGTATTAATTGACAATTTCAAACAGTTTTATTGGTATATAAATCACGTACCAAACAATTCAAAGCTTGCAATTTAATGTTTCTTCAGTATATTCATGGTTAGGGATATCATCACCACAGTCAATTATAGAACATTTTCATCACCTTGGAAGGAAACCTTATACTCTGTGACTATCACCTCTCTATTCCCCAGATCCCCACATCCATCCCTAAGCAACCACTAATCTACTTTCAGCCTCTATATATTTTCCTGTTCTAAACATTTCATGTGACTGTGGTCGTATAATGTGACGTTTTGTTATTGGCTACTTTTAATTACTACATGTTCTTGTAGCTTGTATTAGAACTTCACTCCTTTTATTTCTGAATGCCATGTTGTATGGGTATACCATATGTTGTTTATCCATTCTGCAGTTGATGGATACATGGATTGTTTCTACCTCTTCGCTATATAAAGATGCTGTCATAAACATTCATTTGAAAGTTTTGGAGACTTATGTACTTAACTAGAGGCCAGTGCACAAAATTTGTGCACAGCAGGCAGGGGATTTCTTTTAGCCCAGCCTGCAACCTCTCCAATCTGGGACCCCTTGAGAAGACCCCAGGATCAGGCCTAAATCAGGCAGTCGGACATCCTTCTCACAATCCAGGACTGCTGGCTCCAGACTGCTCACCTGCCTGCCTCCCTGATTGCCCCTAACTGCTTCTGCCTGCCAGCCTGATCACCCACTAACCACTACCCTGCCAGCTGAATTGATGTCTAACTGCTCCCCTGCTAGGCTGTTTGCCCTCAACTTTTCTCCCCTGCAGGCTTGATTGCCCCCAACTGCCCTCCCTTGCAGGCCTGGTCCCTCCCAACTGCTCTCCCCTGCTGGCCTGATAGCCAACAACTGCCCTCCTTTGCAGGGCCTGGAACCTACAATGGCCCTCATATGCTAGCCATCTTGCGGTGGCCATCTTGTGTCCACAGGGGGAAGGATCTTTGACCACATGGAAGCAGTCCTCTTGTGTGTTGGAGTGATGGTCAATCTGCAAATTACTCTTTTATTAGATAGGATAGAGACCTAGTGCATGGGTGGGGGCCAGCTGGTTTGCCCCAAAGAGTGTCCCAGATCAGGGTGGGGGTTCCCTTGGGGTGAGGGGCGCCTGGGCGAGGGGCCTGTGGAGGTTTGCAGGCTGACCACGCCCAACAGTGACCCATGCAGAGGCCCTGGGATCTGGAATTAATCTATGTCTACAATTGAAAGTTTGTAGCCTGGAGCAGAGCCAAGCCTCCTGCTTGCTCCAGGGCAGCAGCCATTTCTGTTTGAAACATTGTAGCCTAAAGTGGAGGCCTAGGCCAGCAACAGCAGACTGAAAGCTTGGCTTCCTCCATTGCCAGGGAAACCCAAGCCTCTGTTCTCTCCAGCTCAGTGGCTGCTGCCATTTCTGTATCTTTTATAATTGAAACTTTGTAACATTGAGTGGAGGCCTAGGGAGGCAGAAATCTTGGCTTCCTCTGTTGCCAGGGAAACCCAAGCCTTACTCCTGCTCTCAGTGGAGGCAGCCATCTTGGTTGGGGATTATTTGCATAACTTGCTCCTGATTGGCTGGTGGGCGTGCCTGTGGGTGTGGCTTGTGTGTGTGGCAAAGGTACAGTCAAATTTGCATAGTACTCTTTTATTAGATAGGATTATTAAAGGAATTGCCAGACTCTCTTTCTTCCAAAGTAGATGAAATACTAGTATGTTACATTCCAACAACAATGTGTCAGTGTTCCATTTTCTCTATTTCACCACCAGCACTTGTAGTTATCTGACTATATAAACATCCTAGCAGGTATGAGGTAGCATCTTCTTGGGTTCTGGATTTGCATTTCCCTAATGGCTAATGATACCAAGCTTATTTTCATGTAGTCAATCACCATTTGTATTCCTTCCTTGAAGAAGTGTTTGTTTTTTCAGATAATTTTCCTGTCTTTCAATTGAGTTATTTGTGTTTTTCTTATTAAGTTGTAAAATTTCTTTATATGTAGGGATCCCCAAAATGTTTACACATACTTTGACTAATTATAAAGGCTGTGTTTATTAAAATATATTTTATTTTCAAAAGTGAGCTATCAGCTGTTAAATTGTGTATGCATTTCTGGGACACCTTGTATTCTGGATTCCAGCCCCTTACTAGATATGATTTGTAAATTTTGATCATATTTTGTTTTGTTTTGTTTTTTACTTTTTTTGTAGTTGTCTTTAAAGTGCTAAGTTTTTAATCTTGATGAACCCAATTTATCTATTTTGTTTGTTTCCAATGATTTTGTCAAATCTAAGTATCCTACCAAATTCAAGGTAACAAAAATTTATCTTTATGTTTTCCTCTAAGAATTTTATGGCTTTAGCTCTCACATTTGGTACTTTGATCAATTTTAAGTTAATTTTTTCAGTGTGAAACAAGGTCCAACTTCACTTTTGCATGTGGCAATTCAGTTGTTTCAGCACCACTTGCTGAAGAACTATTCTTTTACCTTTGGATGGTATTGGTACCTTAGTAGAAAAATCAATTGGTAATATGTTTGTGAAAATTTTGGATTTTCAATTTTATTTCATTGATCTACATCTTTATCCTTGTATCAGTACCACACTGTCCTGATTAGCATTTTTTTGTAGTAAGCTTTTAAATCAGGCAGTGTATTTGGTTTTCAAGATTGTTTTGACTATTACAAATACTGTGTCCTTTACAATTCCATATGAATTTTAGAATCACTTTACCCATTTCTACAATTTAGTTGGGATTCTGGTGGAGAATGTTTTGAATCTGTAGATAAGTTTGAATAATATTGCTATTTTAACAAGTTAAATCTTTCAATTATGAACATGGGTTGTTTTTCCAGTCATTTAAATATGGTTTAACTTTTCTCAACATTTTGTGGCTTTCAGACTAGAAAGCTTTTACTTCCTTTGTTAAATTTGTGCCTCGTTGTTGTGTGTTTTTTGTTTTATTTCTTCTTTCGTGTTATTGTGAAATGTTTTCTTAATTTATCATATCTTTCTTTATAAGTATATGGAAAATTTATATGGGATGATTATTTTTGCCTAATTAATTTTTATGAGTCAAATACATAAAGTTATTAGTATTTTTGGTAGAATATATATTGAGTCAAAGAATGAAACAGAGAAGACAAAATAGGCCTGTAAGGTGGACACGATATTGGTTAAAATATATTTACAAATAAGTATGAGCTGAATGATTAGAAGATGCTTTGTGAACTGCATTAGATATATTTAAGTAGAAAAAATATTCCATCTATTTACTTACTTATTTGCTTAAAATATATAAGTATTTACTAGATGGCATGAATTTTGATAGTCACTGGGAATGAGTCAAATTCCTGTCCTTACATTCATACTTATTTAATCTACTGTATCTTTTACTAGATCATAAAGTATATGAGGTTGGTGATTGTTTTGTTTGCTCTTGCATGATTAGAACAAAATAAGTTATGGTAATATCGAAGTAGCATGTAACCATATTATGGAGCTTTTGGGGAAAATTTACCATTAATCTGACAATTTACAAACAAGCTTTGCAAGCAAAATAATGAGCCGCTGAAGATGTTTACATACTTATACTTAACCTATGGACATGGCACCTTACGTGGTAAAGGAGACTTTGCATTTATGGTTAAGTTAAGTAAATTGACTTAGGAAGATTGTGTCTCATTGTCTGGGTGGGCCTATGTAAACAAAAATACACCCAGACACATAGAAGCATGGAACTGACCTCAGAGAGAAGGCAGGGCAGGGTAGGTTGGGAGAGATCAATGAATGAACTTGTTGCATATAAGCATAATCCATACACAAAGACAATGGGTGGTGAGGGCCTGGGGGTGGGGCAGGAGTAGGCTGGAAGAGGTCAAGGTGGGGGGGAGGGATTTATGTTATACTTTCAACAGTAAAGATTACAAAAATAATTGACTTAAAAAATAAAAAGATTCTAATAAGTACACAAGGGAGGCATGATGGTCAGCCTCAGAGTGAAGTGATATATGACTGAACCAGCTAATTCTCATTTTGAAGATGTAGTAACAAGTGAAACTAAGGAATGCAGGCAGGCTCTAGGAGCTTCTGAGAGGCAAAGAAATGGATTATCTCAAGAGTCTTCAAAAGCAATGCAACCCTGCCAATAACGTGATTATAGCTCACCAAGACCCATTTCAGACTTCTGCCATGAAGAGCTGTAAGATAATACAGTTGCGGTGCTTAAGTAATTAAGGTTTTATTATGTTTATAGTAGCAATAAGAAATAAATGCAATGACTAGGAGTTATGCAGGAAAGTCTGGCACTGGTAGAGAAATTGCCATATGCCAAAAAATACAGAGAAGAGAGAAGAACATGCCAATTTTCAGTTTTCAATGTAGTAAAATAGAGTTAGAGCATGGAATTTAAATCAGGAAAAGAAGTAACTTGAAAGTAGGGACCAGTTAATGAGGACTTTTGCAAATCTTGTAGGAAAGTGAACTTTTATTAAGAACAAGGAGAGCTTTCGAAAGCTTTTAACACAGGGAATAACTTTATCTGATTTTGCTTTATAAAGTTCATTCTGAATCTAGTATGGACTCATGGTAGGCAGAATTACATTCAGCTGTTAAAATTCAGCCCACAGGTATTAATGAGCTAAACTAGGGTATCTGCTGTTGTCATAAAAATGATGGGAAAGATTAATAAATAAATGATGTTGGAATCAACTAAACATAGTGAAAATGGTGGACAAAGAGAAGTAAGTGTTGATATCATGGGTTCTTCCTTGCAAAATGGGTGGGTGGTAGAATTATTGAATGATATATTGACACAGAATGAGCAGGTTGGGAAAATAGCAGCTAAGGTCAATTAAATAATAGGCATCTCTAAGTTGAGATATGGATACAAGTTGAATATGTGTGGCTGATTAACAAAAGTGATAATTTAGGGTTGAATATGTAAAGGAAATTGCATACTTTCCCACAAAGACAGCTAAGAAGACTTTTGATATAACTCTGGGAACACTAATCTTTAAGATATTTTTTAAACCTTAATTTAAATCTAATTATGCACCTTTTTTGCTGTTTTTCTATAGCAGGCTTTGGATTCTGAGAAACCAAGATATAAACCATGCTTCTAAATTAATAGGTCAAGATCTTTAATTACTTTGAAACTGTTTTTCTATTTTCGAATGGGTATAATATTTTCCAGTTTGATGTTTGTGTGAGGACAAAATAGGGGATAGTATGTGGAATGCCTAGCACAATGATTTATGAACTGAGGATTGATTTAGTGACCATTTTGTCATAGTAACTAAACAATGGCTATTATTTGATCATTAATTAACTATTGACAATGAACAAATCATTAACAGTTTATCTGATTTAATATATTTATATATAAACACAATTTTCTTGTTCTTAGACATAAAAATTGATTTAATATATTGCTCATAAAAATGCAATCAGTGTCCAAAGATTACAGCCTCATAATCTAATAACTCTATTTTTTCTTTACCATTATAATTTTTTTAAACAAGGGTTTAGAAGAATTACTATATAACTGTTTCTTCAGTTAAATGACAAGATCTTTTATTGTAGCAGTATGCTTTCAAATTATGTGAAATTATTTTTTTGTAGCAAGCATAGTGGTGTATACATAACATGTTTTCAGTTTTTTTTTAAATGGACATAATCCCAGGTATTTATTTATTTGACCAGGTATAGTAATACATATAATTTATGTTCTCATTTGATTTATTTAATTTTCTAATAGTTGTATAAAATAGATTATCAAAGACATTCAAACAAACAGGAATGTTTGACATGAAAAATAACATAAAAACTATTTTAAATCGCTATGAAATAATTGTATCGGTAATTCAAAGTAAAATCTACAAGAAATGATGAATTAATGGCACTAGAATCTGTAGTGAATATACACACATACAACTATATACATGTATATACACTGAGTTGCCAGATTATTATGAACTCTGAATGCATAATAATCTGCCCACTCAGTGTATATCCTATATAATAAAAGGCTAATATGCAAATTGTCCCTTGACCAGGAGTTCAACCAACAGGCAGACCAGCCAAATGACCATTTCCCCTCCCTTGGCCAGGCTGGCCGGAACCCCCACCCATACATAAATTCATTCACTGGGAGATATAAATATATATATATATACACATACTACACACACACACACACACACACACACACACACACATACATACATACTAGAGGCCCGGTGCACAAAATTTGTGCACTCAGTGGGGGCCGGGTCCCCCAGCCTGGCCTGTATCCTGTCACAATGCAGGAGCCCCACCCATCCCTCTGGGACTCCTTGATGAATTGCCCCAAAAAGGTAGGCTGGAGCTGAGGATCCTGCTCTGCTCCACATGGATCTGGGAGGCAGGACACCTAGGACCCCCAAGCAAGCCTCTTCATGTGGAGCTGAGGGACCCCACCCCGGCAGGCCTCTTCATGTGGAGCTGAGGGACCCCTACACAGGCCTTGCCATATAGAGCAAGGGGACTCCAAGGCAGGCCATGCTGGACACCCAGGCAGGCCTTGCTTGTAGAGGCGGAGGATCCCTAGGTAGGCCTCACTGGATCCCCAAGCAAGCCTCGCTCTTAGAGCCAGGGGACCCACCTCCTCCCAGCTCCACATAGCCAAGAGGAGGCGGGACTACCAGGCAGGCTCCATGTTATGCACACAGCATCAAGCCAAGCCCTGCCACCTGCATGTGCCTGCTGTGTGCACAGCCATCTTGTGAGGGTGTGAGGGCATCACAGCAAGACCACCACTTAGGCTTTTATTGGTAAAGATCCATGTTCATAGGGACTTTATTCATAATAGCCAGAATATAGAAAAAGCAAGAGCCTATACACATTTGAATAAACATCCTCATATATAAAATTTGCGAACCCCACGGCCCCCAGTGCTGCCAAGGCCCGGATTGGGGCCGGGTTTGTGGCTGTGATCAGAACCCCTCAGACCCCAGTGCCACCATGTCCTCGCTTGGGGTAAGGTTTGTGGCTGCAATCGCCACCCCTGCAGCCCCCAGCACCACCATGATTGGGCTTGGGGCCAGGTTTGTGGCTGCGATCATGGCCCCCAGCACAACCTTGGCTGGGCTTGGGGCTGTTTTGTGGCTGCAATCACCACCCCTGCGGCCCCCAGCGCCGCCATGATTGGGCTTGGAGCCGAGTTTGTGGCTGCGATCGCTACCCCCATGGCCTCCAGCACCACCATTGCATTGGGGGTGGGTGGTCCCTCAACCCAACCTGCCCCCTCTCACATACTGGGAACCCTCATGGGATGTCCAACTGATGGCTCACCCCCAACCTGCCCAGGCATCGCCCTGCTCAGCTCAGTCCTGGCTGCCTGTGACCACCCGGCCCTGGGGGCTGGGCGCTCACCACCACTTCTGCTCACAGTGCCCTGGGGGCTCCCTGATGCTGCCACCACCACTGCTGCTGCTGCCACCGCTTCCCCTCACAGCGCCCGGGGGCTGGGCACTTGCTGCCATCACCATTTCATATCCACCCCTGGACCCGGCACTCTCGCCCCTTGGCCCCGCCCCACTCCTGATTGGCTGGTAGCATAGCCAATCAGGAGCCAAGGTAAGTCACATTTGCATGTTACTCTTTTATTAGATAGGAGATATATATATATATATCTCCTATCTAATAAAAGAGTAATTTGCAGATTCACCATCACTCCAACACACAAGAGGGCTGTCCTGATGTAGTCAAAGATCCTGTCCCTATGTGGACACAAGATGGCCACCACAAGATGGCCAGCAGGGGAAGGCCGTTAGGAGGTTCCAGGCCTGCAAGGGAGGACAGTTGTTGGCGATCAGGCCAGCAGGGGAGGGCAGTTGGGAGGGACCAGGCCTGCAAGAGAGGGTAGTTGGGGGTGATCAAGCCTGCAGGGGAGGGCAGTTAGGGGTGACCAGGCCGGCAGAGGAGGGAAGTTGGGGGCAAACAGATTGACAGGGGAGCAGTTAGACATCAACTAGGCTGGCTTGGTAGTGGTTAGGGGGTGATCAGGCTGGCAGGCAGAAGCAGTAAGGGGCAATCAGGGAGGCAGGCAGGTGAGCAGTTTGGAGCCAGCAGTCCTGGATTATGAGAAGGATGTCCCTCGAGGGGTCCCAGATTTGAGAGGGTGCAGGCTGGGCTAAGGGACATCCCCCGCCCCCAAGCACGAATATCTTGCACCGGGCCTCTAGTGTGTGTGTGTGTCACACACACACACACACACACACACACACACACACACACACACTGAGTGGCCAGATTATTATGCATTCAGAGATCATAATAATCTGGCCACTCAATGTATATTTCTATTTCACTTGACTCCTAAATGGAGATAGAGTAAAAGAATTGAAACTCTTATCAGCATTTACATATGTATTTATACTATGTAAATGCATGGAGTGTGTGTCCCTCAGTCTTGCCTGCATACTCTCGAATCTGGGACACCTGGAGGGATGCTTGACTGCCCATTAACAAGGATTGGGCCATGGTGGTGTGGCCAGCCTGATTGAGAGGCTGAAGGCTGTTTGCAGGCTGGCCACCCCCTGCCCCCCAGAGACCCAACCTCCCAGCCCCTCCTTTTTTCTTCAGGGCCTCCTTCAGCAGAGGCCAGGGCTGGCTGGAAGCAGGTATCTGGGATTTATTTATCTTCTATAATTGAAACTTTGTAGCCTTGAGCAGAGGCCAGGCCAGCCAGGGTGGACAGGAAGCTTGGCTTCCTCCATTACTGGGGGCAACCCAAGCCTCCTGCTCACTCCAGCTCTATGCCCACCAAAATCTTTTTTGGGTTAATTTGCATACTTACTTATGATTGGCTGCTGGGTATAGCAGAGTGATGGTCAATTTGAATGTTTCTCTTTTATTAGTGTAGATACTATTTTTTCTCACTCTAGTTGCTATATAAGTTGGCAATTATAACATACTAGGGCCCAGTGCACGAAATTTGCGCACTGGGGGTGGAAGGTCCCTCAGCCTAACCTGCCCTGTCTCACATACTGGGAGCCCTCAGGGGATGTCCTAATGATGGCTCACCCCTGTCCTGCCCAAGCCCGGAAGTCTCTGGCAGAGGCTTTCAGCCTTGGACAGGGCACCTCGGCCAGGGGACCCCAGCTTTCTGTCACCCTGCAATACAGCTGATCTCTGGTTGTCCCCAACCCCACCCCAGCCCCGGCCCAAACCTTCCCCAAGGCGAGGATGGGAGAGCCCATTCCCTCCTTCCGCCAAGTAGGCCCGCTCCCTGGTTTTCTCCCTCCCCCAAACTGGCTTGCACTGCTGTTCCCTCCCTCCCCAAAGCTGGCCCACATCACGGTTTTCTCCCTCCCCCAAGCCAACTGGTGCCATGTTTTTCTCCCTCAGCCAAGCTGGCCTGCACTGCCATACCCTCCCTCAGCCAAGCCAGCCTTCACCACTGTTCTCTCCTTTTACCCTGGCCCCAGCTGGATGCACCGTTGCTGCACTTGCAGCCCCGGCCGGTCTCTCAGTGGCCTCAGCCATCTTGGTTGTGGTTCATTTGCTCCTGCTTGGCTTGTGGGTGTGGCTTGTGGCCATGGCTTGTGGGCATAGTGGAGGTATGGTCAATTTGCATGTTACTCTTTTATTATATAGAATTCCTATAGGATCTTTCAAACTACAGTGTAACTGTTTAGTTCTGTTTAGTTGTTAGTTCGAGATAACTTTTATGAAGCACAGAAAAAAAGATCCTTATAGTAGACATGAGATTATAAATAGTACTTCTATAACTTTTATAATAAATGAATATTATATTAGTTGTGCCTGGCTGCTATAGAAAAATATCATAGACTGAATATCTTAAAAACATGAATTTATTTCTTACAGTTTTGAATACTGAAAGTCTGAAATTATTGTTGAGAACTCTCTCTTAGGGTTGTACATGGCCTTTCCTGAATGCATGCCATTGGGGAGAAACAGAGGGAAAGCAAGCTCTCTGATTAATGTTTTTTTTCTCTTTTTTTTCTTTTCTTTTTTATTTATTTATTTTTTCACAATTTCTTTATAGATTAAGATATTACATTTGTGTCCTTATCCCTGTATTAATCCCCCCTCTCTGATTAGTGTTCTTTCCAATAATGATACCAATCCCATCATGAAGATCCCAGTTTCATGACCTCATCTAAAACTAATTACCATTCAAAGACCCTATCTCCAAATATATTTGCATTGGGAGTGAGGTGTTCAACATATGAATTTTGAGGAAATAATTTAATCTGTCCTACATATATTTCTATATCTGTAAATAAATTCAGACCTTGAAAAACTATTTTTCAAACAAGAGGAACAATAACAAAAATTATGGTAGGAGTAGCTTCATGATCCCAAATTTATTCCATTACAGTTTTAGAATATTAAAATGACAATTTATGTCACTAAGAAACAATGTTACAACAAAATATTAGGCAACTTTCAACATTCTAATAGTTTTTTATTTACTCACTAGAGTCCTGGTGCTTGAATTCGTGCATGGCTGAGGTCCTTCTAGGTGACTTACAGGAATCGGGCTGAAATTCGCAGTCCAATGCTATCTGTAGCTACTACCTGGGGCTCCTGCTCATCCTGGTCCCACCAGTCTATGATCAGGAGAGGCTTGCGCTGCCACACCAGTGTTCACTAGCCATGAGGCCTGAGTCTGGCACCCTCCCAAGGGGAGTGGCCTGTGGGATAGGGCTGAAACTGGCTCTCTGAAATCCCCCAAGGGGTTCTGGATTGCAAGAGAGTTCAGGCCAGGCTGAGGGATCCCTATAGTGCATGGTCAGGGCTGGGAGAGACTGCCAGAGGGCTCCAGAACATGTCTGACCCATCTCGCTCAGTCCCAATTGGCCAGACCCCAGTAGCAAGCTAACCTACTGGTCAGAGCTCCCTGGTCAGTGCACATTATAGTGACTGGTTGACCAGCTAACTGGGCCCTGGTGATAAGTGCATGTCATAGCAAGTGGTTGAGCAGCCTTAGCATATCATTAGCATATTGTGCTTTGATTGGTTGTTTGGTTGTTTTGCTATTTGGTCCGTTTGCATGTTACCCTTTTATTATATAGTTTGTTTAATTTCTTTATTGTTTAAGGTATTACATATTTAGTTGCCAAAGTGTCTCTGTTTTTGGAGTGATACCGTATCACTTGTCTTCATCCATGACAAGATTTGAAGATTTTAAGTCCATTTCTGAAATAAAAATTTCATATAAAAGTATGAAATCCATTTTTGAAAAGGGATTGATCAAATCTTTATTAATTCACAGTTGGGTAGAACATATTGCTTTATATGATCTGAAAAAAATTAAAGAATGCATAAAAATTATCATCCTAACAATTATAAAATATACACAATCCCTATTAAAATACCAATCACAAATTCACAGATCTAGAACAAATACTCCAAAAATATAGATGGAATCAGTCAAGACTCTGAATAGTGGCAGTGATCTTGAGAAAGAAGAACAAAGTAGGAAAGATTACAATATCAGATTCCAAGTTATACTACAAAGACACTCTGCTCAAAACAGCCCGGTAGTGGCACAAGAACAGGCATATGGATAAATGGAACAGAACAGAGGACCCAGAAATTGACCCAAGCCATTATACTGACTTAACATATATAAAAATAAAGGAAATATGAGTACTTGTATGCAAAAGAGTCTACGTATATATGCAAATTCAATGAACAATTTATACAAGAAATTAAAAGGTAGGATAAAAGATTGAATACTAACGTACCAAAAGTTATTTAAAACGAATATATTTGTCAGGAGAATTATAAATTAAATTCTCGATTTTCCCTGATGTACAGACACTCAAAGTTAGCCTATTTTCAGCCTACCTTTATTCCATTTATAATATTTTTTTACACAGAACATTTTGAAAACTAACAGGAATATACAAGAGCCATTATGAGTATAATGTAATGAGTAAGGTTGCTGTTTTTGTAAGGCTGGATGTTGTGTTTTATTTTGTCATTTCATATTAGAATGCAGACATTTTAATATGTGTCTTCATGTTTGCAATTTGATGTGTGAAGTATTAGAGCATATTATTAAATTGCAGTTTTCTCATCCACATTGTTCTTGTCTCTCCTTTTCTTTTCTGTCATTTATTATCCTGCATCTTCTTTTAACATGTTAATTTTGGTTTATGTATTTGTTCTTTCTCAAGATGGAAGTTGTTATTAGCAGGGAGGAAGTATTATTTTTGTCATTTTTGCCATGTTGCCAATGTACCATGAAAATTATTCATCTAATAAGGATTGACAAGAAATATAGAGAATGCATTCTAGAAAAACTATTTAAGGGATCATTTCTTATTTACTCTTTGATTGTAAAACAGTATTATATTACACAACATTTCAGAATTATAGTAAACAATTCAAAGAACAACACCATTTTAATCATTTTCTTTTCTTTACTACTTATTATGACAATAGAAAATAATTATCATCCAAGCCAGTTCGGCTCAGTGGATACAACTCTGTCCCTCAGGTTCAATTCTGGTCAAAGGCCCATA
This sequence comes from Antrozous pallidus, assembly GCA_027563665.1. Taxonomy (NCBI): domain Eukaryota; kingdom Metazoa; phylum Chordata; class Mammalia; order Chiroptera; family Vespertilionidae; genus Antrozous; species Antrozous pallidus. The sequence goes on from CM050522.1 coordinate 11,270,288, forward strand.
CCTGGGTTACAGGATCAGTCCTCAGCCCTGTTCAGGGCAAATGTGGGAGGCAATCATTGGTTATATCTCTTTCGCATCAGTGTTTCTCTCTTTCTGTCTCTCCCCCTCCCTTCCACTCAATAGAAAAATACCTTCAGATGAGGATTAACAGAAAGAAGTAATTATCTATTAATATGAAAACAGAGATAATTTGACCATGAATGATGGGCACACAACATAATACACTATAGGTCATGTATCACAGAAATATACACTTAAAATCTGTATAGTCTTATTAACCAATGTCACCCCAATAAATTTAATTTTTAAAAATATAGTGTCAGTGTTGCAGCTTAATAGGTAATCTATAATAATAAAAGCGTAATATACTAATTAGACCAGACAGCTGAATGACCTTCAAAACGACCTTCTGGATGAAGCTAGGGCTGCAAGGGCCAAGGCAAGCTGCTGCAGCTGCCAGGGCTAAGCCCCTTGCATGAATTTTGTGCACCAGGCCTTTAGTTTACTATATTAATTAATGTATGATATTCCTTATGTCAGAGATTTCTAAAAGTATGCACATCTCCAACATATCACGTTTTCAAGCCCCATATTTGAATGGATTTGAATTAAACACACTCTAGAATTAATTGGGAGGTTGGGGGTTAGGGGAGGTGTGTCTTTAAATAACAATAGTTATGTTGAGAGCTAGTCATAATACAGACCAATGATATATGCCTTCTCTCTCACTTGAGAGAAACCAGGATACTAGAATACCACGGTGATAAACCTTTCTCATTATTTTTAATGTTGTGAGGCATAGTCATCTACACACCTATTCTGACCCTCCAATATATTAACTATAATAGCATTCTTTTTTTAGAGAAAATATTATTTTAAAGATTGGTCTTACTTTCATGGTTTTTCAAAAATCCATGATATTTGCAAGAAATGTCAGCATTTCAGGTCTAGGATTACATCCTCATGTCTAGTTGGAGAGGCTTCCAAATACATCATTATTATCATTAAATTTATTGATCAGTTTTGTTTTGTTGAAATATATTTTTATTGATTTCAGAGAGGAAGGGACAGGGAGAAAGAGATAGAAACATTAATGATGAAAGAGAATCATTGATCGGCTTCCCCCTCCTTGCCTCCCACTCGACTGGAATCAAACCCAGGACCCTTCATTTCGTAGGCCAAGGCTCTATCCACTGAGCCAAACCAGCTAGGGCTATCTTAAACAGTTTGAATCAAATTTTCACAACCTAGATTTAATATTACATACTACTTGATGGAGTTTTGGGTTTTGCATTCAAATATTTGATACATGCTTTAGAACTTAGGAGAAATTTATTTTACCCACTTATTATAAAAATCAGGAATTGTTCACTAATATTCTGTACTAGCTTTCTCTGCAAATGATTCTAATCTGTAATAAAATTTCACTTTACCTTGTACTTTTAATGACTATTATAAACTAGTGATTAGAACTATACTCACAAAACAGAGCATACCAGTAGTATTACTCTTGGAAAGGGTATGTTAAATAAAATATAAAACAGTGTGAGAACCTGTTGCATTTCATGTCAATCTAGAGCTAACACACTGGGATAACACTCACCTTCACTCGATGGTTGTTTTAGTGATCAGTGACCCCAAGATTAGAAAACTTGTTTCACCGGGTTAGTTACTATTAGCAACAGCTAGCATATGAACCACAATGTGTCAATTTCACTTGTTCACTGGAAACTGATTTGACTGTGCCCTTTCTGGTAGAATTTCAGGAAGGTAGTTCTAAGCAAGACCCCCAGCACAACGTCTAGTGTTCTTACTGGATGGGCCTATATCTTCACTGTGGTGCAAAAGTCGAAATGTGCTTCAGTTATTTGTTTAAGCCTCTTCTGGATCAGTTTAAAAGTTTCTCTTCAGACTCTTCCAGAAGAGCTCAGCTCTGTGCCTGCACTGGTTCTTCAGACTAGCCCACTGGCAGGAATCTGGAAAGCAAAGAGCCCAACTATGCGCTCACAGGGGCAACATGTAAGCAAGTAAATCTATTCTGCGCCTGTGTGGAGAACTCAGTTGGGGAGCCATATTCTTCATCAGTGTGTGCACCCTTGATGTGCAAGATCCCTTCCTTTTCCCTTTCCCTCCACCTTGTTTTCAGTAATCCTCTTCTTCTGAACCCATTTTTCTCCTATCTTGACTTCTGTCTTGAAGTGGGGCAAGAACCCCTTCACTGGGATATATAAAAACTGAAAATTTATTTGGAAGTCAACATTCTAGTGAAATTAGAAATATGTTAACACCTTTTATCCATATTGACAAACTCTTTTTTTTTAACAGTTGTAAAGCAGATGCTTAAGTAATTATTCTAGGATTGTTTGTGGGCATTTTAGGGGCAATGGTATGACTCTTATGATGTCTGTTTTTGTCTTCTTCAAAATTAGAAAACAGATTCTGAAAAGGAGAGGAAAGTTAAAATGTAGCTAATCTGTTTCTTATCAGAATAGGGCAGAAGGGATTATAACAACTGTTGTAAATAGGGCAGAGAGGATTATAACCATGGTGGTAAATACCAATTCTGGTAAATGAAAAGCATACCAATTCTGGGGTAACATTTATGTGTCCATTTTTCCTCTTAATTGTCCTATACTTTACAATCAATGTATGGATTCAATGTAATCTATAATAATAAAAGCATGATATGCTAATTAGACAGGATGTCCTTCCAGACGACCTTCTCTGGGTGCCTGCAGGGGGAGGGGTGGGGGGAGAAGGGACCCGGGTCTTGGTGCTGGAGGAAAGCTGGTGCAGCAGCAGACGGAAGGAAGGCCTACTCTTGCACAAGTGTTGTGCATCAAGCCTCTAATATCTTATAACTTTGACCAAGAATAAAAAGCATAAGCCAAATTGTTATATATATGTCACTCAGATTTAAAAAAATTTTTTTTTGTTTAAAGTATTACATAAATATCCTTTCCCCACCGTCGACCTCTCCCTGGCTGCCCCCTCCCCTAACACATACCCTCATCTCCCCCAACCCCCACTGTCTGTGTCCATTGGTTATGCTCATATGCATGCATACAAGGCCTTTGGTAGATCTCTTACCCCGCCTTCTCTCATAGGTTGTTGGACAGTCTGTTCCATGCATCTGTGACTCTGGTTCTATTTTTGTTCATCAGTTTATGTTGTTCATTGTATTCAACAAATGAGTGATATCATGTGAATATCACTCAACTTTTAAAGAAACAAAAGAAAAAAATTACAAATATAGTTTAAATTGTAGAAACCTTTCTAAAACTTATATTATAGTGTTATTTCTTACATCTTATTATGGCATAGATATTACAAAATATTGAAAAAAATACCAATTTATCTATATAAAATGAGTGTCTTTGAGAAAATAGTGTAGAAGATCATGTAATCCAGAATTATCATATTTAATCCATGCATTTCTGGGAATTTCTCATGTATAGTTTCAAGAAGAGCCGCAGTTCTGAAATTGCTTTCTTTTCTGAAATTCATCTCCTTGAGATACAAGCAAATAAATAATGTGACTTTCTTTTAAGAGAATAACTTTCAAGTGTTCTAGAGAATGCAGGTTAGGATTTATTTAGAATAAATATGAAAATATACATATTTAAATGTCCACAAAAGTCTATGACTTTAAAATCCACATGAAAATAAGTATTACAACTTTAGGTGAAAATAATTATAGTTGAAGCATCTCAACTTAAAGAATACATAAATATCATACTTAAGAATTAGAGATGAAGGGGAGAACTAAGATGGCGGCAAAGACAAAACACCTATCTTGCCGTCATAATCAGCAATTTTAATACTACAACTTAACGAAAGAACAAACACCTTCCAGAATCACCAGAAAGCTCGCCGAGTGAAAATTCCACAAATAAAAGTGAAGATAAGACACTGTGACTCGGAGGAGCAGCGGCGAACAGAGTCAAAAGATTTGCGCAGAGAGGTTTGGAGTGCGTGCCGCGGAGTGGGCGGGCGGCTGAAAACCGGCCAGTTTTCTCGAACAGGGAGACAAAGGCGTCCCACTGGACTGACTCTCCAGCTCTGGGCGAAGTCCAGAGAACCCACTATCACACGGAGTGAAAACTGGACAGTGGGAGGACACGCCGAAGCTCGGGTGCTGCCGGGTCTCCCAGCTTGTGGAGAAGGCAGCTTGCACGAACAGCTCGGCTGCGTGACGGCGCAGAGAGTGCACGGCGACTTGTCTCTCATTCAGAAAACCGTCAGACTGCTTTGTTTTACGACCCTGGGTGAGACATTGCGCATGCAGACTCATTTTGGGAAAGTCTGATTTCCCCGGCAGCTGGTGGAGCTTCGCAGCGGCTCTCTGTCAAAGGTGCTGGCAGCCATTGCCCCCGGCACAGAGTCCCCGGGGCTGCATAGGGCAGAGCTAACACCATCTGCTTGGCCCGGAGACTCCGCCCACCCAACCTGAGCACAGCTGAGCTTCGCAGACAATTGGTCTGGAGGTCAACCCTCCAAGTGCTAACAATGATTAACTGAGCTTAACTTTAGCAAGAATGTGCAGCCCATATCCACCTCAGGTAACCGGGAAGGCTGAGCCACTATCCCTAGTAGGAAGTCTACCACACAAAGCTAATTGACCAACTCAGGGAAGCAGCTGCCATGCAGCAACATGGAAAAAAATCAGATGTGAAAGAAATGGAGGAAAAAAACGACTGGACATGGAATTCAAAACCACGGTTATAGGGTTTTTCAAGAGGCTCCAACAAAAGGTCGAGGCCTATAAGGAAATAAGCAAGACCACAAAGGAAATGAATGAGTCCTACAAGGAAATGAACAAGACCCTCAAGGATATAAATGAGACCTACAAGGAAATGATCAAGACCAACATGGAAATGAAGGAGGCCCTCAAGGATATAAAGGAGACTCTCAAGGATATGAAAAAGGACCAACCAGAAATTAAGCATACACTGACTGAAACAAAAAATATTATACAAAGACCTAAAAGTGCTCTGGAGCACCCCAAGAACCAAGTTAAAGATTTGAAATACAAAGAGGTAAAATCCACTCAGCTGAAAAAGCAAGAAACCAAAAGAATCCAAAAAATTGAAGATAGTATAAGGGGCCTCTGGGACAACCTCAAGCATAACAACATCCGAATTATTGGGGTGCCAGAAAAAGCGAGAGGCCAAGACAATGAAAACCTATTTGAAGAAATAGTGACTGAAAACTTCCCACACCTGGTGAAATAAATTGACTTAGGAGTCCAAGAAGTACACTGAACCCCAATATATAGGAACCCTAAGAGGACCACACCAAGGCACATCATAAATAAAACTCCAAGAGCAAAAGACAAAGAGAGACTATTAAAAGCAGCAAGAGAAAAACAGTTAGTTACCTATAAGGGAGCACCCATACGATTGTCAGCGGATTTCTCAACAGAAACGATGCAGGCCAGATGGGAGTGGCAAGAAATATTCAAAGTGATGAACAGCAAGAATCTACAAACAAGATTACTCTATCCAGCAAAGCTATCATTCAGAATTGAAGGTCAGATGAAGTGCTTCACAGATAAGAAAAAGCTAAAGGAGTTCATCACCACCAAACCAGCATTATATGAAATGCTGAAAGATATTCTTTAAGAAGAGGAAAAAGAAAAAGATAAAGATGAAAATTATGAACAACAAATACACATCTATCAACAAATGAACATAAAAATCAAGTGAATTGATAGGCTGTTGAACAGGAGAGACTGGTGAATATAACAGAGACATGGACATAGAGAGGGAATGGACTGACAATTCTTGGGGAGAAAGGGTTGTGGGAAGTGCAGCAAGAGACTGGACAAAAATCTTGCAACAATGGGAGAGGACAGTGGGGAGGGGGAGGTGAGGGTGGAGGGTGGGATAGGTACAGGGTGGAGGGGAGCTATAGGGGGATAAAAAGGGGAAACAATGTAATTAATAAACTAAACAATAAAGATTAAAAAAAGAATTATAGATGTAATTAAACATAATATCAGAGACAATCAATGCTAACCTGATTATACCCATTATATTTTTGCAATGACATGTGCTGGAGAATGGGGGTGAAAGGGGAGAAGTCAATGGGGGAAAAGGGAAATGTGTAATACTATATGTAATACTTTAAAAAATATATCTTAGTTCCAAAGCTTTAGTTTAAAATGCTCTTGATAACAGCTCGACATTCACACAAATAGTTTCCTAAGAGAAATTCTACAAAACATCTACCAAACTTTTAATTGTAGTATTTTTTAAGTTTCCTAGGGACAAAAAGTATATTCAAAATTTTCTAATATGTATCTATAATCTTATTAGAATAAGAAAATACTAAAATGAATCTCACTATTAATAGTAGCATAAAATAATAACTAAAAATACAAGAAAAGGTTTAATCCAGAACTGTAAACATGGTTCAATATTAGGGAATATATTAATCCAGTTTGTCTAATTAATGCATCAACATTAAACTCAAACAATAATTTACTTTAAAATGTATTTAATGAAGTTTTAAAAATGAAATGTATTCTGGATTTACAAGCCCTTAAATAAGAATGTATATAAAAACATATTAATTCATAACCTAGGATCACGAGTAATATATTAACATGTGAATTTCCACTAAAGTCAGGAAGACTAACTAGGGTTTTTATTAATACCAAATAGTCTATTGGAAAGAGTAGTCAATGCAATTAGAGGAAAAAAACAATAATGTTCAGATTTTATATATAAACCAGAGGCCTGAGGCACAAAATTAGTGTAAGAGTAGGCCTTCCTTCCCCAGGATGCTGGCAGTGGCTTCCCTCTGGCACCCAGAACCAGGCTTCCCTCTCAGCGGGAGGCTCCTGCCCACGGGCCACAGCCCACTGGTTGGTGGCCTGGGCCTCGCTCTGTGGTGCAATCGTGAGGCAATGGCCTGGCCCCCAACCAATCACATCACATCCACCGTGGCTAGCCTGCATCAGTGAGTGTCATAACGTGGTCCCGATGGCCGTCTGGATGGTTGTTCTGCTCCGCCGTTCAGTCCATTTGCATATTATGCTTTTATTATATAGGAAATTAGTCCAAATATGTAGACAATTCATTAAAAGAAAGATAGGAAAGGATAGACCTCATATATAATGCAAGATATAAATGGAAGCACCTTTTAAAATATTTATAATGAGTATGTATAACCCATTTAAAGATTAAATATATTTTTAAAAAGACAATGGCTTTGGAGATAAATAAAAAGTGATATTATTGATAGCAATAAAATGTAAATACACATTGAATACTTTAACAAGAAATCTGAAAGACTTCTGTGGTTAAAATCTATAAATTTATAAGTATTATAAAAAGCTAAAAAGAAGACAAATAAGTGAAATGGCATGCCATGTGTTTGGAAAAGGGCACTTATTTTTGTAAAGGACCCTGGTCTCAAAATCAACCTGCATATAAAATTCACATTCAAAGATTTTACTTTTAGCCTACCTCATATGATTGAAGGCTCCCCCCACAGAATCTTAAACAGCATCCAGTCCCTTCTTTGGAAAGACAGATACAAGACTGCAACCTTTAGGAGGCTCAGAAAAGAGGACAAAGATCTTAATGAACATTTAGATTTCCCCACAAAACATTTCATCCCTGCCAGAATTTAATTTAAAACATTTCTGACATTCAATTATTCACTGTAGACAGACTCTGAAGCAGATCATCTGCTGCCAAAGCTAAATTATCAAATAGAGAGACATAAACCTGAGTGTTTTCTGCATATTGATAGCCCATAATGATAAAAAATTCTTCCTGAAGACATCATGTACTGTAGAGATTAAGAGAGAACCTAAGAAGGAAATGAATACCTAAACAAACATGCTTGCAATATATCTGAACATAGAAACAGAAATATCTTGGGAAATAAAGTTAAAACTTTTAGATTTTAATTGGTTCTAAGTTTGACTTGATAAATTTTGTTTTTATTTTACCAGTGTCATCCATTTATTAACGCCCTTTCAAATTGTCTTATCTATTTGCATTTTATCTTATTGACATGTTTTAATGAATATTCAAATTGGATGGATTAAAATAGATTAACAATTAAATCTAGGAAGACTGCCACGTACTCAGGGCGATATTATGAGGCCTTACAATGGAATCTCTATCACCCACAGATGGTTTATACATGGCATTTTCCAAACCACACTGGATATTGTACTAATCCAGAGGCTCTAACCTCCACTTTGCACAGGTTTCATTTCTGCAACCTAGCTATTTAGAGCACGTAGGTACAAGACACAAGAGGGCATTGCCCTAATCTCTGACCATTTGAAATAATTTAGGCACGTGATGTATTTTAAATGTCTTGGCTGGAGTTATCTGCCTGCTGATAAAGTGGGATTGGGATGAGCAATATTTGTCTTTGCTTGTCTGCAGAGCCTGAAAGGTTAGGGTGGAGTTTTCCTCACTCCTGTGACGCTGACTCCCCCAAGGAGAGTGTTTCCTGTGTAGGAAGCCTCTTTCCAGACAAGAGCCAGACAATTACTAGAGACAGTGTCCCTGAAAGGTCATAGAAAGCCTGTCACTGTGTGGGGGCATCTCTGGACTCCTCCTCCCTGAAGGGTGAGGAGTGCGAGTCCACTCTGTGTCCTGGGTCTGCACGGAAAATACAGACACTTCGCCTACCAACACACCACAGGGCTGCTGCCTTCTTCTTGAACTCATTCCAACAATAAAGGCAAGTTGCCAGCATGTCGCTGGAAGTGCCTTGTTCAGACCTGTAACACCCTGGCTTCAATGGCTTCTACCCAAGGTCTGAGACCCCAGATTCCCTAACTATGCTAGCCATTGGCTATGTTCATGAATTCCAAAGGACTATAGCAAAGAAGCATTTGTTCCTGAGCATGAGAACACTGGCTGCAGTGACCCCACAGGGAACAGGCAAACAAGCCCGCCTACCAGTTTCCCTGGGAGGTGCTTGGTGGCACATTTTACAGCTGCTACCAGAGGATTCAGTTTGAAATTACTATGCACTAGAGGCTTCTGGGGATTCTTCCCACATGAGCCAGTGGACACTTGTCCCGTCTTCTCCTTTGGCTCACTTTAGCAATAAAAGCAGGTTGCATTATTTCTCTGGTAGGAGCTTATCCAGCCATGCAGCTCCCAAGTGTTGGTAGTTCTCATACAAACTCCCTGGCTTTACTCACATTCCCTAGTCCCACAAGATAGCAAACAAAGGAGCTGTTTTTAAATGGGTGACAGCACCTCAAGCCCTCCCCCACCCCCACTTGTCAGTAAAAGCTGCCATCTCCTAATTACTCCCTGGAAGGGGTTTAACTATATACTTTACTTGCTGCGCCACCTGTAGTAGTAATCGATGTGGACAAATATTTATAATAGTTCAAGAAATCTTTGATGATTATGTTATCACTCATGGTGTCATCCTTCTATATTAGCATATAATCACTTAGAAGTGGGTTATAACCTTCACCTACAACTAAAGTTTTATGTGGCCCAGTAGATAGCAAAGATCATATAAAAATGACTAAACATAGAAGTCATAAGATAATATTGCTGTCTGAAGATAGTCTGTGAAGATAACCCTTTAAAGGGGGTTAAAGGATGTGAGGCTTCCAGGCCTGCACAGAATAGAACCCTCTCATAATGTGGTGGTGAGGATAAATACGGTGGTAATAATGACAATGGTATGTTGGAAGCAAAATAAACTGAAATAGGACACGTGGGCTTCTGCACTAACATCCACACAAGGGTAAAGAGAATGTAATTAGGTCAGCAGCTTAACAATATAAAATGAGCGATATCTTCTAGAGATGTCATGAAACATTACTGGTAGCTTGTTTTACTTCAACAATCAATTTATCTTCCCCCATTAAAGATTTAAGAAATGCATTATACAATTGCCATGAAATCTTGCATCCTATCTGATAAATTACACATTGTGAATGCATGCGTTATTATAAATCACACAAAAAAGAAATAAAAACAGGTTGATCATTGAAATGTTCTGACCTAGTTATTTGACTTCAAAATTTTCCTCAAGCAAAATAAGAGTTTTGAAATATTACAAAATGACTTTAAGAAGGCTAAACGGAAAAAAAGCCAAGGTCTAATGGAACAATTACACCTATTTATCCTTAACTGTGCAAAAGTGTCCCTCACTGAAACATTCATAACATCATTCTACCCTTTCCCCTTAAATCAGCTGCAAAATTTAAAAAATATTTCCTAGCTTACAGTTTAGACACAAAGCTCTGCCATGTTGCCGCATGGTTGGCTGGAACAAAGAGGGACTGGATTTATACGGTATTAGTAAAAGAGCAGGAGAGAGATGGGCTTGCACTAAAACTCATGTAGTGAAAAGGTAAGTTATGTTAAAGGAAAATTATAACTGACTTGAGGATGAAGGGAGGAACATTTTTTTTTAAAGACAAACTAGAGGCTTGGTGCACAAATTTGTGCACCAGTGGGTTTCCTCACCCTGGCCTGCAGGATCAGGTCAAAACTGGCTCTCCAACATCCTCTGAGGAGTCTCAGATTGTAAGAGGGAAACCCCCCCCCCACCCAGTGCACTATCAAGGCTGTGGAGGAACCATAGGAGGGCTCGAGGACATGTTCGGCCCATCTTGCTCAGTACCGATCAGCTGGACTTAATGTTGAAAAATAAAATAATCTAGTTAATTTTGAAACTGTTTTTCAGGTATTGGGCCATGTTATTATCAATTTAATTGTTGATGAAATACTAATAGACTAAACAACTTTAATCATGGCTTTAAGTTGGTGTATTTTTTCAAAAATAACTTAGGAATATCATTGGATGTGTAGGATATTATTGGAACATTATAACTAATTAAATGTTTTTATTTTTTTGCAGTTTTTTATTCCTTGTTTTAATTTTTTTTCCCCATTTCAGCTTACCTTTAATATTATTTTGTGTTAGTTTAAGGTATACAGAGCAGAGATGGTGATTAGACAATCATATACTTTGCAGTGTTCTCCTGATATTTCCAGTACCAATCTGACACCAAACATAGTTATTACACTCTTATTGACTATAGTCCATGCTGTACTTTACATCCCATGACTATTTTGTAACTATCAATGCAACTCATCCCACCATTCTTTTAACATTGTTTCTGTAAATGATGATTTTTAAATTCACATGTAGCTATGGATAAACATTCTGTTTGCTTAAAGCAGTGGTTCTCAACCTTTCTAATGCCATGACCCTTTAATACAGCTCCTCATTTTGTGGTGTCCCCCAACCATAAGCTCTAAGCAGCGCTTCTGTGTTTTCTGATGGTCTTAGTCTCTGTAGCAGCAGTTCGAACCACTAGCAGGGTCACCTAAGACCATCAGAAAACACAGATATTTACATTACAATTCATAACAGTAGCAACATTACAGTTATGAAGTAGCAACAAAAATGATTTTATGGTTGGGGGTCACCACAACATGAGGAACTGTATTAAAGGGCCGCGACATTAGAAAGGTTGAGAACCACTGGCTTAAAAGATTCTAGCAGCTAACTTCAAAGGAAGCAGACTGCAGCCTTCAGTCATTGCAGTTCTAGGAAGTTTACTCACTCTCAAAAACCAGATGATTATGGGAGTAAACTGTGCAGACTTTCACAAAGCACTCACAGCAGAGCCCACAACCCACTCCAGTTTCCTTTGTTCTGGCTTCCCCTTCCCGTACCTGCACTGAGATGTTTAGACAACCTTTGTGACAAGAATCCCCCATCTTCTCAAGCTGCCAGCTCTTAAATAAACTGGCTATCCTTCCATCAGTTCCTATCTTTTGATTCTTGTAATATATATATATATATATATATATATATATATATATATATACACACACACATACACACACACATACTAGTGACCTGATGCATGAATGAATATTTACGCAAGAATGGGCCTTTTCCCTGGTTGCCAGCACCACCTTCGGTCTGGTCCGGAGCTGCCTTTCTGCCTTCCCATGCTGCCCAGAGGCGCCGAGTGGCTGGGGTGATGTGGATGCCTGCCTTTTTGCCCTGACAGTGGTGCAAGCATCCCACCCCTTACCCAGGTGCTCGGCACCTGTGTATGCAAACTAACCCTCCATCTTTGTTGGGTTAATATGCATACGCACTCCTGATAGGCTGGTGGGCGTCACAAAGGTATAGTCAATTAGCATGTTACTCTTTTATTAGGCAGACTAGAGGTGAAGTGCATGGAATTCATGCACTGGGGGGGGGGTGTCCCTCAGCCCAGCCTGCACCCTCTCCAATCTGGGACCTCTCAGTGAATGTCCGACTGCCTGTTTAGGCCCGATTCCAGTAGGATCAGCCTAAACAGGCAGTCAAACATCCCTCTCACAATCCAGGACTGCTGGCTCCCAACTTCTAGCCTGCCTGCCTTCCTGATTGCCCTTAACCACTTCTTCCTGCCAGCCTGATCACCCCCTAATCACTCCCCTGCCAGCCTGATTGATGCCTAACTGCTCCCCTGCCAGTCTTTATGCTCTCAACTGTGCTCCCTTGCAAGCCCGGTCCCTCCCAACTCTCCTCCCTTGCTGGCCATCTTGTGGTGGCCATCTTGTGTACACATGGGGGCAGCCTTCTATGACCACATGGAAGCAGCCATCTTGTGTGTTGGAGTGATGGTCAATTTGAATATTACTCTTTTATTAGATAAGATATCTTGAGTGGCAAGTAGTTGAATCTGGGTTTGATTGTACCAATTTGTGCTTCTTAATCTCTTCACCTTATACATCCAACCCCAACACCCTTCACCTCTGGCAGCCAGCAGTCTGTTCTCTTTATCTATGAGTGAATGTTTATTTTGTTTTTTAATTTATTTTGTTTTTTTGAATGTTTATTTTGTTTTTTCACTTACATGTGAAATCATATGATATTTGTTTTTCTCCGACTGAATATTTTACTTAGTATTATTCTCTCTAGGACCATCCAAGCTGTCACAAATTTTAAGATTTCATTATTTTTTATGACCAGTAATATTCCATTGTATATATGTACCACTGCTTTTTTTATCCAGTTGTTTATTGATGGTCACTTTGGGTATTTTCATATCTTGGCTATTGTAAATAATGCTGCAAAGGGCATTGGAGCACATACATTCTTTCAAATTAGTGTTTTTGGTTTTTTCAGAAATAGACCTAGAAGTGAAATTCCTTGGTCATAATAAAAATTCCATTTTAAAATTTTAGAGGAAACTTCATAAAGTTTTCTGTAACAGCTGCACCAATATGAATTCTCACAATTCACAAGGGTTCCCTTCTCTCCACAACCTCACTAACACTTGTTTGTTGATTTGTTGATAACAGCCATTCTGACAGGTGTGAGGTGGTATCTCATTGTGCTTTTAATTTGCATTTCTCTGATGATTGGTTATGTTTAGCATCTTTTCATGTCTATTGGCCATTTGTCCTCGGAGAAGTGTCTACTGAGGTGTTCTGCCCATTTATTATTTGAGTTATTTATTTGTTTTTGGTGTTGAATTGTATGCATTCTTTATATATGTGGGTATTAACCCTTTATTGGATGTATCATTTGTTGGCTATCTTCTCCCATTCAGTAGGCTGCCTTTTGTTTTATTGATGGTTTCCTTTGCTGTCCAAAAACGTTTTAGTTTGATGAAGTGCCATTTGTTATGATTTCTTTTGTTTCACTTGCTGGAGTAGATATACTATTTCATCGTTTGTTTCTAGGGAGTCAATAAATTAAACTAAAATTCATAAGTAATAGAACTTTAGATACATTATCCTATCTAATAAAAGAGTAATATGCAAATTTGATTGTACCTTCACCATACCCACAAGCCATGCCCACAGCCACACCCACCAGCCAATCAGGAGCAAATTATGCAAATAATCCCCAACCAAGATGGCTGCCACCACTGAGAGCAGGAGGAAGGCTTGGGTTTCCCTGGCAATAGAGGAAGCCAAGCTCTCTGCCCCCGCTAGGCCTCCACTCAATGTTACAAAATTTCAATTATAAAAGATATAGAAATGGCGGCAGCCACTGAGCTGGAAAGAACAGAGGCTTGGGTTTCCCCGGCAATAGAGGAAGCCAAGTTTTCAGTCTGCTGTTGCTGGCCTAGGCCTCCACTCTAGGCTACAATGTTTCAAACAGAAATGGCTGCCGCCCCAAAGTGAGCAGAAGGCTTGGCTCTGCTCTAGACTACAAAGTTTCAATTGTAGACATAGATTAATCCCAGATCCCTGGGCCTTTGCTTGGGTCACTGGGGGGTGTGGCCAGCCTGCAAACCTCCACAGACCCCTCATCCAGGCTGCCCTTCATCCCAAGGGAACCCCCACCCTGATCTGGGACAGTCTTCAGGGCAAACCAGCTGGCCCCCACTCATGCACCAGGCCTCTATCCTATCTAATAAAAGAGTAATTTGCAGATTGACCATTCAACACACAAGAGGGCTGCCTCCATGTGGTCAAAGATCCTGCCCCCATGTGGACACAAGATGGCCACCACAAGATGGCCAGCAGGGGAGGGCCGTTGTAGGTTCCAAGCCCTGCAAGGGAGGGGAGTTGTGGGAGATAAGCTAGCAGGGGAGGGGAATTGGGAGGGACCAGGCCTGTAAGGGAGTGCAGTTAGGGGTGATCAAGCCTGCAGGGGAGGGTGGTTAGGGGTGACCAGGCTGTCAGAAGAGGGAAGTTGGGGGCAAATAGGCTGGCAGGGGAGCAGGTAGACATCAATTAGGCTGGCAGGGTAGTGGTTAGGGGTTGATCAGGCTGTCAGGCAGAAGCAGTTAGAGGCAATCAGGGAGGCAGACAGATGAGCATTTGGAGCCAGCAGTCCTGGATTTTCAGGAGGATGTTTGAGTGCCCGGGATCAGGCCTAAACGGGCAGTAGGACATACCTGGAGAGGTCCCAGATTGGAGAGGGTCCCAGATTGGAGAGGGTGCAGGCTGGGATAAGGGACATACCCTGCCCATGCACGAATTTAGTGCACCAGGCCTCTAGTTTAAAGATAAAGGGAAACCACTAGAAGCATTATGCATAATAATGTGAATAATCTAATTGAGTTTTAGATTGGAAAAGTATACTTAGAATTACATAATTAGCTTATAGCAGTATTGTTATAACAATTGTTTTTTTTTTTGTTGTTGTTGTTATTGTATTTTACTAATCTCACACCCTTGTAGTCCAGCCATACCAGAACCTCCCAGGAATCTGTGTACCTTCAAGGCCCAGATATGAAGGAAATCCTGTTTCAGGGTCACAGCAGGCATCCCTTATTCTTAATCCCTGGCCAAGACAATGGTAAAGATTTTGAATAACACTTCTGAGGTTAAATTAGAAATACAGATTTCTTCATTTTTATAAAAGAGAATGTGTAGGGATCTTCAAAACTGGGTCATTTAAAAATATGCTTATGAAGTAAACAGGCTGTATGTGGTTCATTCCCATTTTATAATGAAAAAAAAACAAGTATATTAAGAGCTTTATCGTTTTTAAAGCATTTACACATGCATTATGTTATGGGATTCTTATAATAAACTTTTGGGGACATTTAAAATGCATTAATGAATGGCTGAGCTGAGATTTATAATCCAGATGTACTATAATTTAAATCTGTAAACCACTTAATCTGTAGAATACTACTATATTTATAAAAAGGTTTAAAGTGTTTTTAATTTTTTTAAAAAGAGGAAAGCTACAGTCAAGGTAAAAGACAAGTATGAGGGAAGAAAAACATTTCTTAGTGTGTTTTATCTCCCTAATAAAACAGTCTGGTGCTTGAGATTAGATTCTGCATGTCATACTCTTAGATATTCTCATCAGTAAGTAATTCAGCAAATGCACAAATGTGTTGGTCATGCATAATTCTGCTTCATTTCTAACATTACAATTTATTTTATCTGTCGTGTAAGAGAAGGCAAAACAGCAAAATCAATGGCGTGTTGAATACACATACCATATCCACATGCAGAGACCTTCTTGCCCCTTAAATAATTAAGAGTCTCCTACAAAATATATGTTGGCTTGTTTTCACAAGCTGAATTAACTTTTAGTGTTAAAATGTATTCATTGTATCTTTTTGATCACTCATAGAATCAGATTCAAAGTAAGACATTCTCTGTAACCTTTATTGCAATATAAAAATGTAGGCAAATATTTCTAAATTAAGTTATATTTTGAAAACAATAATTTTATAGTAATTTTGTGAGAAAATCATTATCTACTTTAATTTATATAAATATTCTGTAAAACATTTGCAGGCATATCTTACATCACTTTATATTTGATGTCTTCTATTGGTCAACTTATGTCTATGTATAGTAAAATTATACAGCTTTCAAATAAAAGCAAAAATAAACTTAAAATGATAAACCTGTAATGAAGATATGGAATGGTTTAGTACATCAGCTATTATACATTGCATCAGAAATAGTAATGGTTTACCACTGATTAAAAGTCATGTCCTCAAAAGGTATATAAATCAGGAGCCAGAGGGTATAATTTAAAAAAAAATCAACCAATCAAACTATATGAGACCAAAGAAACCCCTATAATTTGGAAGAAGTAAGTTAAAGAAAATGTTTATCCTATTATTGTATGAGACAGAAATAAGACTTCGTGAAAGATACAGCCCATGCTGGACATATGTGGGGTCTAAGATCAATGGGAATACTATATCAAAGAATGAAGGTGAGACTTGGTTGGGCTTAATTTCACTTCAGTGTTAGTTCTGACAGATTAGTTGGACTTTCTTCTTGTTGTTTCTTTTTGTTGTGGTGGTGGTTTTTTTGTTTTTTGTTTTACTTTGTGGAACCAGCCAGTGGCACAAGTAGTTGATTATTTCACCATTGGCAAGGATTATGTCATAGTAAATTACTTGCTATGCCATTAACAGGGAATGTACAGGACATAGCCATTGTCCCATGTAGCTAGTCTAGAACCAAAGAGAGATGAGACTAATGGTAATTGGACTGCCAAGGTCTGAAAAAAAAAAGCAGAGGGGGATGGTGAGAATGAAGGCATCAGCATCAGATGATATAGATAATGATAAATGATAGATAGATAGAGAGAGAGATAAAAATTAATAAAAGAAAGCAGAAATACTGACAATTTCCAAAGGGGACTTGTTCTTCCAACTCTTGGCTATGCTCCCAAAGGCAGGTTTCATGCCTTTTCTGACTCTGAATTCTCAGTAAGTGACACAATGTCGGTCTTGCTGGATCGCACCTTTCCCCGCCCCCCCAAATCTTCCCCGTAGAATGATGCAAAGTATATTTTCTATAATATCATGCATGTGGAAGCAACTTAGAAAATGTAAAACATCATGAAGTGGTTATAATGGTAGCAGAATTGCCTCACCATTTAGCTGTTTATGGCTCTTCTGAGATTACTAATGCCTTGAGAATAGAAAAAAAATTGTGAATGTATTTCCTCTTCTGAGTGAGCCATAGTCTTGGTCATGGTATGGATTTCCATAAATTCTAAAAAAGGGTAAAACACACCCTGAGTATCATGTGGGAAATGAACATGGCTGCTTCACTCTCTAAGTGTTCATCTGACAAGGAGAGCAGAACACAGCTATGGCAGGAGAGATTCCCTGCGTGAAACAAGCCCCTTGTTCTCCATCTCTCTCACTCGTAAGTGTCTCTTTAAAGCAAAACCTCAGTGCACCGCATTAGGAGATGCAAAACAAGAGCGAGGCCTCTTAGAAGTAATAGCAAAATAGCAGGGTACTTTAAGTAAGATATTTCCAATACTTACTTCACTAAAGTGTGTAAAATGCCCCTTTATCTAATTACACTTTTTTTGTAAGCATGTTACCATGCCAAAAGTAGTGAAGAAAATTAAAGGCAAATCGATTTTAGAAACAAATAGAGACTTTTAAGGAATATTATAGATATCTAAGCCAAAGAACTGCAATTAAGAAAAATGAGGGTTTCTGTTTGGGGCCCTCTGCCTTATCTGGGCACCAGAAATCTGAGTCTCTGATGGAGATGCCCTGATTATGAAGTGGAATTGAGTATGTGGATGTCCCATATGAAACGGTGAGCTTCAGTTCTTCAATTCATGTCAGAATGACCTCAGAGACTGTTCCTCTTTCTTGACTGTTACTTTACAAAAGCATTACTAAAGCTTATCCTACTTTGAAGGAAATACATAGCCAGCTGGACAGTTCTTGATTGTAACAAATTTATTTGAAAGTAGCCGAGGTAGCCTTGGCCATGTAGCTCGGTTGGTTAGTGTCATCCTGATACACTTAGCTTGTGGGCTCTGTTCCTGGTCAGAGCACATACAAGAATCAACCAATGAATGCACAGATAAGTGGAACTGTTAGAGTAGGCAGGTAGGAAGAAATTAGCTGGGAGAGGTAATTGGGGCTTGGAGGAAATAAGTGGGAAACATGACAAACTGAAAATAGACAATGGAGGTGGCAGGCCCCTATGTGAACAGGAAAAGTACGGAGCCCTCCAGGATGTGGTCCGCTAGAGGCATAGCACTTAAATGAAGGAGCCTTGTGGCTTAAAGATACATTTTTTTTTGAGACATGAGGGAGGGAATGACGAGCTCCTTGCCTAGGGGTGTTCTAGCCTAGGGGTATAAATCCTCTAAACTGACAAATATCAGTTGGGTCTCAGCAAAGCTGAACTGCCCACTCAGGACACTCAGTGAGGTTTCAGATGGCTGAGTTGCCTGCTTAGGTCCCATCTGAACGCATTGCTTTCCTACAAATAAATGTTCACCAGCTTTTGCTGCTATTTGTAGTCTGTTGTTTGAATTGGTTCCTACTAGCAAGACAAGAACTGGGGGCACAGAATACTGGCTCTGGCAAGAGGTTATCTCCTGTTAAAGACCCCCTTAACCACCGCTGAAAGAACAACAAACTGATGTTTCTCTCACCTTCCTCTCTCTCTCTATCTCAAAAACAATTAATAAAAAATAAAATATATCGGGGGTAAAATGTTGTAATGTTATTTAAGTTATTTTTAATATCAGCTCAATATTCTAAAAAATCCTCCAGTATTGGAGCTATTATTTTTTAATTTCTGAATGTCAGTAAACTGGTTTAGCTATTATTAAAGTACCTACTAACTCCATTGTACTTATTGTCTCAGCCTCATAACACACTAACTATAGCCAAAGAGTCAACTGTGCAAGGAGGAAACTGATGTCAAGCTAGAATCTCTGTAAAACTCCCCATTATACACTACTGATTCTTTAATATTTCATAGGCCTATATGTAGCTGGTAAATTATTCAAGTCACCTATGTTTTTGGAACATCACATCTTCTTCTCTATGGGTTTTATCAAAGGGTCTGCAATGTGGTTGTGTACAGAGAACCTGGTGCTATATTAAGATGCATGAGCTGAGCTCCGGAGGAACTGACAGTCTTTCCCAGAGCATTAAACAGACACCTTCATGTGCACCTTTACTAGGGAAAGAATACCTGTGCTGGAAAATATAGCATGCCCAGCCATGAATTGCTTTTACTACAACAAATTATTCAAGTCTTCTCTTAAAAAGAAACATGCCAATATGTGTGTTTTAAATATTTTCTCTAAAGTATTTTAAAGTAATTTATTAAAGAGAAAGAAATGTCTCATGTGGCTGTTTCTTTGTACTTCCTGCAAGTTTTGGGGGGTTGCCTAAGGCACATAAACAAGTAACATTGAACAATTTCTGCATACTGAAATATATCTATATAATTTTAAATTAAATTTATTGGGGTAACATTGGTTAATAAAATTATATACATTTTAAGAATACAATTGTATTTTTAAACTAGAACTAAAATAAATCAAATGAAAATCAGAATCCTGGAAGTTGATGATTTATGAAAGAAGGTAGTGTCCTAGCTGGGTTTGCCCAGTGAATAGAACATCAGCCTGCAGACTAAAAGGTCCTGGGTTTGATTCCAGTCAAGGGCATAAATGCCTGGGTTGCTAGCTGGATGTCCAGTAGTGTGCGTGCAGGAGGCAACCAATCAATGATTCTCTCTCATTATTTTCTGTCTTTCTCTCCTTCTCTCTTCCTCTCTGAAATAAATAAAAATATATTAAATAAGTAAGTAAGTAAATAAGTAAGTAAGTAAGTAAATAAATAAATAAATAAATAAATGAAAATAAAAATGAAGGTCGGATATAAACTCAAAGTAGTTACGTTCCTAATAAGATGTAAAGAGTGTGGTACAGGAGTTGAAAAAATGGCAGTGGAACAGAGAGATGCATTCTAAATATTGTCCCAAGGCAGATGGAAGGAGCAGTTGAAGGTGGCACAGGGAGTGTGTGTTGGCGAGTTGGGGGACAGCTGTGCTCCGGGAGAAGGTAGAGGACTACTGGACTGGCCTCCCCTGACCGAGCAGCCCCAGTGCTGCTGGGCTCTCTCACAGAGCCACTGGCTCGGAGGTGGGTCACACTATCTTGAAGGCAAAGGGCCTAAAATATACAGCTGCAGTACGCACTGGATGGCTGAGACCCCCAGAACACCAGTGCGCAGTTGGCGCGGATGCACAGATTCGAAGGAGCTCTGCGCTCCGGCATGGAAAGGAGAGTGAGAACTACATAAACAGACACACAGAGAAGAGAGACCATGGGCAGACAAGGAAACAGCATGCATATGAAAGAAAAACAAGCCTCATCAGAAAAGGAGATAAACGAAATGGAATCTAGCAACCTGTCAGAGAAAGAATTCAGAGAAATGGTCTTAAGGTAGCTGAAAAGAATGGAAGACAAATTTGACAATATAAGTAACAAACAAGAGGAATTGAAGAAGAACAAAGAGGAAATGAGGAAGAACCAAGAAGAAATAAAGAAGAGCCAAGAAGAAATGAAAAGTGATATCACTGAAGTAAAGAACTCAATAGAGAGTATCAAGAGTAGAGTAGAAGAAGCAGAGGACTGCATCAGTGAGCTAGAAGACAAGGTAGGAAAAGATACCCAAGTAGAGCAGCCTCTAGAAAAAAATTACAAAGCAGGAAGAGAGCCTAAGGAAATTTTGGGACAACATAAAAGAAAATAATATGTATATAATTGGGCTTCCAGAAGGGCAGGAAACTGAGCTAGGAATAGTAAACCTGTTAGAAGAAATAATGACAGAAAACTTCCCTGATATAGGAAAGAAAAAACCCATACAAATCCAAGAAGCTCACAGAGTCCCAAGCAAATTGGACCCCAAAAGACCTACACCAAGGCACATTATAATTAAATTGGCAAACACCATCGACAAAGTAAGAACCTTAAAAGCCAGCAGATAGAGACAGAAAGTCACCTACAAAGGAGCCCCCATCAGACTAGCAAGTGATTTCTCAACAGAAAATCATCAGGGCAGAAAGGAATGGAATGAAATATACAAAGTCATGCAAAGGAAGGGTCTGAATCCTAGAATACTGTACCCAGCAAGGCTATCAATCAAAACTGAATGTCAAATCAGGAGCTTCACAGACAAAAAAGGACTACAGGAATTCATTACCACCAAACCAGTAATGCAAGAAATGCTAAAGGGTCTGCTGTAAAAAGAAATAGGAAGCAAAGAAGGAACACAGGGGTAAAGAACAAAAATGGCAAAAAATAAGTACCTATCAATAATAACTTTAGGGGGTTAGGGGAGGCTGGGGGGAGGATAGTAGAGGGGGAAAGGAAAACATATGTACTACTATTAAATCTAACTTATACTGCAAAAAAATATATTATAAATAAATAAATAAATAAATAAATAAATAAATAAATAAATAAATATGTTGTCTTAAAAAATAATAATAACTTTAAATGTAAATGGATTAAATGCTCCAATCAAAAGACATAGGGTAATGGACTGGATAAGAAAACATGAACCATGTATCTTCAGTCTACAAGAAAACCACCTCTGAAAAATAGATGCACACAGACTGAGGGTGAAAGTATGGAAAAAGGTTCCTTGGGTGAATGAAAATGGAAAAAAAAATGGGGTAGCAACACTTATATCTGACAAATTAGATCTCAAAGTGAAGGACGTAACAAGAGATAAAGAAGGTCATTTCATAATACTAAAGGGAGCAATCCAACATATACACACACAATACAGGAACACCAAATACATAAAGAAAAACCTCCTGGAGGATATCAAGAGAGAGATAGACAGCAATACAGTCATAGTAGGAGACTTTACTACCCCACTATCACCATTGGACAAATCCTCTAAAAAAAAACCTCAATGACCCACTAGACTACATGGAATTCATTGATATCTTCAGATCATTTCACCCCAAAGTGACACAATATACATTTTTTTCAAGTGCCCATGGGTCATTTTCAAGGATAGACCATATGTTGGGTCATAGAAAAAGTCTCTCCAAATTCAAGAAGTTAGAAATCATATCAAGCATATTCTCCAATCACAGTGGCATAAAGCTGGAAATCAACTCCAATAAAAACAATCCAGAAAAATCAAACACATGGAGACTAACCAGCATGCTATTAAAGAATGACTGGGTTACCAGAGAGATCAAGAAAGAAATAGAAAACATCATAGCAACAAATGACAATGATAACACAACAATCCAAAATCTATAGGACACATCCAAAACAGTTTTGAGAGGGAAGTTCATAGCTCTACAATCCTACTGCAAAAAACAAACAAACAAAGAAAAACAGGAAACAATGGTAATAAATTATCTGACCAAACAACTCAAAGAGTAAGAAAGAAAGCAACAAGAAAAGCCCAGTGTAAGCAGAAGGAAGGAAATAGTAAAGATCAGAGCAGAGATAAACGACATAGAGACCAAAGAAACAATACAAAAGATCAACAAAACCAAGAGCTGGTTCTTTGAAAGGATAAACAAGATTGATGAACCTCTAGCCAGGCTCACCAAGAAGCAAAGAGAGAAGACCCCAATAAACAAAATCAGAAATTAAAGAGGTGAAATAACAACAGACCCCACAGAAATACAAAGGATTGTTAAAAAAAAATACTATGAACAACTCTACTCCAACCAAATGGACAACCTGGAGGAAATGGATATATTCCTAGAAAGATATAACCTCCCAAAACTCAATCAGGAAGAATCTAAACAGCTCAATAGACCAATAACTATGGAAGAAATTTAAGTAGTCATCAAAAAGCTTCCAGCAAACAAAAGCCCAGGGCCAGACGGCTTCACAGGGGAGTTTTACTAAACATTCAACGAAGAACTAAAACCTATCCTCCTCAGACTATTCCAGAAAATTCAAGAGGAAGGAACACTTCCAAACTCCTTCTATGAAGCCAGCATCACCCTAATTCCAAAACCAGATAAAGACAACACAATGAAAGAGAATTACAGGCCAATATCCCTCATGAATATAGATGCCAAAATCCTCAATAAAATTCTAGCAAATCGGATCCAGCAGTACATCAGAAAGATCATATACCATGACCAAGTAAGATTTATCCCAGGAATGCAGGGATGGTACAATATCTGCAAATCAATAAATGTGATATATCACATAAACAAATTGAGAGATAAAAATCACATAGTCATATCAATTGATGCAGAAAAAGCATTTGACAAAATCCAACACCCTTTCTTGATGAAAACTCTCAACAAGGTGGGAATAGAAAGATCATACCTCAACATAATAAAAGCCATATATGATAATCCCACAGCAAACATCATACTCAATGGGCAAAAACAAAAATCATTTTCCCTAAGAACAGGAACAAGACGGGGATGCCCACTCTCACCACTCCTGTTTGACATAGTACTGGAAGTATTAGCCATTGCAATTAGACAAGAAGAAGAAATAAAAGGCATCCAAATTGGAAAAGACGAAGTAAAGCTGTCCTTATTTGCAGATGACATGATATTGTACATAAAAAACCCAAAAGACTCCATAAAAACTAATAGACTTAATAAATAGTTCAGGAATGTAGCAAGCTACAAAATTAATGCCAAGAAACCTATGGCATTTCTATACACTAACAGTGAACTTACAGAAAGAGAGACTAAAAAAGCAATCCCATTTATCCTCACACCAAAAAAATTAAGATATCTAGGAATAAAATTAACTAAGGAGGTGAAATACCTACTCATGGAAAACTACATGACACTAAAAAAAAGAGATAGAAGAAAATGTAAACAGATGGAAGAACATACCATGTTCATGGATTGGGAGAATCAACATCATTAAAATGTCCATACTACCCAGAGCAATCTATAAATTTAATGCACTCCTCATTAAAATACCAATGGCATATTTCACAGACCTAGAAAAAACTCTCCAAAAATTCATCTGGAATAAAAAAAAAGACCTCAAATAGCCACAGCAATCCTGAGAAAGAAGCCCAAAGTCGGTGGGATTTCAATCCAGATTTAAAGCTGTATTACAAAGCTACTGTTCTTAAAACAGCCTGGTACTGGCACAAGAACAGACATATATACCAATGGAATAGAATAGAGAATCCAGATATCATCCCAAACCACTATGCTCAATTAGTATTTGACAAATACTAATACATTATAATTTTTGATATTTGACAACTAATTCTTTGAATGTTTGGCAGCAATTTAAAACGTAAAATGGAGTCAAGATAGTCTCTTCAATAAATGGTGTCGGGAAAATTGGGCAGATACATGCAAAAAAATGAATCTAGACCACCAACTTACACCATACACAAAGATAAACTCAAAATGGATACAGGACTTAAACATAAGACGGGAAACCATAAAAATATTAGAGTAATCCACAGGAAGGAAAATCTCAGACATATGCCAAAAGAACTTCTTCACTGATACTGCTCCTAAGGCAATAGAAGCTAAAGAGAAAATAAACAATTGGGACCACATCAAAATAAAAAAGCTTTTGCACAGCTAAAGTAACATTCAACAAAACAACAAGAAAACCTACTTTATGGGAGAACATATTTGCAAATGTTATTATTGATAAAGGTTTAATCTCAATCATCTACAGGCAACTTATACAACTTGATAAAAGGAGGACAAATGAACCAATGGAAAACAAAAATGGGAATCTTTTCGAAAGAAGACAAAAGGAGGGCTGAGAGACATATGAAAAACTGCTCAAAGTCACTAATTATCCGAGAGATGTAAATCAAAACGACAATGTGATACCACCTCATACAGGTCAGAATGGCTTTCATCAACAAATCAACAAACAACAAGTGCTGGTGAGGATGCGGAGAAAAAGGAACTCTCGTGCACTGCTGGTGGGATTGTAGACTAGTGCAGACACTGTGGAGAATGGTATGGAGTTTCTTCAGAAACCTAAAAATGAAGCTCCCATTCAGCCCAGTGATCCCACTTCCAGGAATATACCCCAAAGAAACTAGAAACGTGACTTAGAAAGGATAGATGCACCCCTGTGTTCATAGCAGCACAATTCACCATAGCTAAGATTTGGAAACAGCCTAAGTGCCCATCAGCAGATGAGTGGAATTAGAAAACTGTGGTACAGAGTCCACTCTGGCTGGCAGTTGAGGCTCGGAATTCGGGGCGGGCCGGCCTGGGGCGTGGGGACGGTGCTGGGGCTGGAGCCAGAAGGAAGGTTCCCCGGAAAGGACTGCCCCGTCCCGCTCGCCCGGGGGGACGCACCATGGTCCCCGTGGGGGGGGGGGGGGGGGACGGATGGCCCCGTGCTGAGGTGTCCGCGCTCTGTCCGAGGCCTGGGCGCCGGCGCCCGATCCCGGCCAGTCCCTGAGTCTCGTGCGCGTTCTGGCCAGAGCGTGAGGGACGGCCCGCGCGGGACGCCAGCCCTGGGTGCCTGGCCGCGTGGAGGTGTGCGGCCTCGGGTCCGGCGCGGGAGCCCATGGCGGGTGAGGACGGAGCCGGCTGCGGCCCGGGTGAGCTTCCAGGACGTGTTCGTGTACTTCTCCCGGGAGGAGTGGGGGCTCCTGGACAAGGCTCAGCGGCGCCTGCACTCCCCGGGAGGTGATGCTGGAGAAGTTCGCCCTCGCTTCCTCGCTGGGTTGCTGGCGAGACCCCGACCACGCGGCGGCCCCCGGAGCAGAGCGCCCCTGCAGACGCCCCTCAGGACGGGGCCCCCGAGCCAGGCCCCTGCGTCCAGACAGCCCGCCCGTGGGAGGCGTGCGACCCGCTCCTCAAAGGCGCCGCGCCCCGAGGCAGGAGCCGCGCACACTGGCCCCAGCCCGCGAGGACCCTCGTGCCCGGCAGACTCGCACCCGCGCCAAGAGCAGCCCGGTGCAGAGCGCCCCGGCGGCGGCGGGGACGATGGGGGGGCCTGGTTTGGTAGGAGCTGTCCCGCCCGCAGGTCAGGGAGACCCTTTCCCTGCGGGGAGGACGGGACGGACCGCTGGGAGGCTCTGGTCTCTGGCCCCGGACCTCTCACTGTGGGCCGAGCCCACGCAGGGACCACGGTGAGGACGGGGACGCCTTCCTGAGCGCCTCTCCTCCCCTCGACGGAGGGAGGCCGGGCGGGTGCCTGCCACGCGGCCCCGTGTCCCAGGAGAGGCCGGCTCCAGCCCTTCGCTCCCCCGTCGCCCCCAAAGGCCCCCGGGAAGCTGCACCCGGGGAGGAGGCGCTACGCCTGCGGCGACTGCGGCAAGGCCTTCGGCCACAGAGACACGCTGGACCAGCACCGGCGGTTCCACACCGGGGAGCGGCCCTTCGCCTGCGGCGCGTGCGGGAAGCTCTTCAGCCAGAGCTCCCACCTCCTGGAGCACCTGCGGACCCACACCCGGGCCCGGCCCTACGCGTGCGGGCAGTGCGGCAAGCGCTTCGGCCACAACTCCAGCCTCGCCAAGCACCGCCGGGCCCACGCGGGCACCAGGACCCACGCCTGCGGCGAGTGCGGGAAGCTCTTCAGCCACGGCTCCAACCTGACGGTGCACCTGCGGACGCACACCGGGGAGCGGCCCTACGCGTGCGGGGAGTGCGGGAAGCGCTTCAGCCACAACTCCAGCCTCGTGCTGCACCGGCGGGTGCACTCGGGGGCCGGCCCTACGCCTGCGGGGAGTGCGGGGAGCTCTTCAGCCGCCGCTCCAGCCTGGTCCTGCACCGGCGGGTCCACACGGGTGAGAGGCCGTATGCCTGTGGCGAGTGCGGGAAGGCATACCGCAGGAGCTCCCACCTGGCCCGGCACCAGAAGGCTCACGCCAGGGCCAGGCCTCCTGGCCGGGACAGCGCTGGGGGCCCCTCAGCTGCCTCTCTCGGACCCGTGTAGCCCCAGGAGGCTCGCGCCAGAGGAGGGCCTCAGGAACGCGGGGCGTGCGCTGTCCCCATGTCCGTCCTCGGAGCTCAGCGCCTGGGCATGCCCTGCCTGCACGCACCAGCCTGGGACCCTCCAGCGAGTGCCATGAGGTGGGCGTCTTCATGAGGGACATAGCGCTTTCTTTTTTTAAAAAAATATTTTATTGATATTTTACAGAGAGGAAGGGAGAGGAGTAGAAAGTCAGAAACATCGATGGGAGAGAAACATCCATCAGCTGCCTCTTGCACACACCTACTGGGGATGTGCCTGCAGCCAAGGTCCATGCCCTTGACGGAATCGAACCCGGGACCCTTCAGTCCGCAGTCCGAGGCTTGCCAATCCGGTCTCTGCTGGACGTCGCGCTTTCTGAGCTGTCTAGAGCCCTTGACGGCTTTGTCGATGGGCGCCTGTGGCAGGAGCCATCGCTGCCGCCAGCCGGCCGGGTCGCACAGCCCGTCAGTCGCTCCAGGACGCTCAGGGGACGCGGACCCCTGCACACGCTCATTCCCCGGAGGGAACCATGAGTGTCCGAGCCACGCAAGGCCCTCACGTCCCCCGACAGTGGCGTGGACGTTAAACCCGAGAGCCGGGAGGCGTTGGTCCTCTTGCACCCACCCACCCGTGGCACCGAGGGCCTGCTCCCCCTGGGACATCCACCGACAGGAGTCTGAGTTCTGCCATCACCAAGGGAGGAACACCTTTGTTTTTTGCTTTGTTTTTTTTTAAATATATTTTATTGATTTTTCACAGAGCGGGAGAGGGATAGAAAGTCAGAAACATCAGGTGAAAGAGAAACTCGATCAGCTGCCTCCTGCACGCCCCCTACTGGGGATGTGCTGGCAGCCAAGGCACATGCCCTTGACCGGAATCGAACCTGGGACCTTTCAGTCTGCAGGCTGACGCTGTATCCACTGAGCCAAACCGGTTTCGGCGGGAGGAACACCTTTGTTGGCACCGACTTCACATGCCTGAGAAGGGACAGCAGGAGGGCGGAGGACTAGCCTCAGTCCAGTTTGCACTAGTGTCCAGGGCTCCCCAGAAATGACCGACCGGAGACCACCATGTGCCTAATCCTGCGGCCCTGGAGCTCGGCGTTCACGCCGAGAAACTGCTTCTGGAAGCACCGGGTCCCTTTATCTTAGGAGAGGTCCCGCCCCCCAGCCCGTTTGGAGGGCTTCTGTCTCCTGGGTCCTGG
This sequence comes from Antrozous pallidus, assembly GCA_027563665.1. NCBI lineage: Eukaryota > Metazoa > Chordata > Mammalia > Chiroptera > Vespertilionidae > Antrozous > Antrozous pallidus. The sequence goes on from CM050522.1 coordinate 11,298,636, forward strand.
ACGGGAGCCCGTCCCTGGCGCCCAGAATCCGCGGGCAGGTGTCAGCCCCTGGAAGGCCACAAGGAGGGCAAGGTGGGAATCGTGCCTTGTGTAGAGGTACTTCAAGCATTTCGGGGGGCTGACCGGCAGATGAGAGGTTCTGTGTCTGCTACAAAGAGGCCGAGAGGGTACAGAGGTGTCAGGAGCTCAGACATTTGCATCTCCTGTGGCCACGGCCGCTGTCGGAGTAAGTGAGCGGGTCCTCTCCTCCCTGGGCTGCTGGAGACCTGGCCATCTCCCCCCAGCATGGACTAAAGGAGTCCAGGGACAGGGCACCGGATGCCTGTGTCCGACGTGGAAATGGATGGACCGCATTCCTCTCTTGGGGCCTCACCCTTCTAATCCTGGGGCGAGGGACATGGTAGCACCAAAATAACTGGCACCTGTGACCTGGCAAGAGGGAGGGCAAGTATGTGTGTTTCTTTGTCGAGATGTGATTGACGTGAAAGACTGCGCATCTGAGGCGTGTGACATGCTGCGTCACATGTACACGCCTGAGGAAACATGACAACAGCGAACTTGCCCAGCAGCCCCACAAGGGACCCCTTTAGAGCCTCTTCCTCCCAGGCCTTTCAAACCCCTTTCCCACAATTTGCAAACAGCAAGCACTTTCTAGATTTTTTTTTTATGCTCCGTGGGGGATGGGCCTCTGGCTCTCTTCATTAATCATAATTGTTTTCAGGTTAACTCATCTAGTCACATGCACCAATAGCTCATTCATTTGTATCCTGGGTGTTATTCCATTGTATGGGTATTTCGGTAGTTTTCCAGTTTTTGGCTATTGCAAATAAAGCTGCTGTGAATATCTGTGTAAAAAAAAATAATAATAAATAAAAATAAAAATAAAAAAATGGTACATCTACACAATGGAATACTATGCTGCAGTAAAAAAGAAGGAGCTCCTACCATTTGTAATAACATGGATGGACCTGGAGAGCATTATGCTAAGTGAAATTAGCCAGGCAGAGAAAGACAAATATCACATGATCTCACTCATGTGTGGAATATAATGAACGACATAGACTGATGAACAAGAATGGATCCAGAGACTGAGAAAAGTCCATCAGAATGTCAAACCTCAGGGTAAGTGGGAGGTGGTGGGAATAAGGGGGAAAGTCAATATATTTGACCTTTTGAACTAAGGTAAGTAATTTGTGTTTTTACATCCCTGACAAAGTTTATATAAAATTATAAAAATAATTGGCAGCTAATTTGAGATTGAATTGACATGGCCTAGAACTTGTCATCTCCTATGGACACCAGTCCTTAGGCTAGGCCCTTCTTAACCTCATGTAACACCATAATACCTTTACGTGATATTATTTTACAATGTCATAATTTTTGATATTTGACAACTAATTCTTTGAATGTTTGGAAGCAATTTAAAAAAGCATAGGAAAAGAATTAATCCCTTTCAGAAGGAATTAAGGCACTGGAAAGGCACTCGAGCATCCTATATTGGCCCCTCTTGCCCTTTTTGCCAAAAGGGACCCTCTTCTTACAATCCAAATACACACAGCTGTTGCCTGAGCATTCAGTTCAAACTGTGGCTGAAGCCTCTGGGCGGCTGGCACCATGGATCTGTCTCTAGCCCAATGGTAGTGAACTGGGCCCACCCTGCAGAAGAAACCTGGGTCCCCCGAGATATGTGATCAGTACCGGGACCCCGCCAGCAGGCGAGGGGACCCCAAGGCAGGTATTGGTGAAGTCCACAGGGGCATAGACTACAAGGGAGACAGAACTGAACCTCACATCACCCTGTTTGTTCCTGGAGGATGGCTGGTTAGCCAGATGGGTAAGATTCCTCAGGGAAGGAACAACCTCAGACGGGCACAGTCGCAGAGGGGCCAACAGTAGAGAACTAAAAGATCAACAGAGGTGGAGCACAGACCCTCACCCACTAACCTTGCAGGGACCTGAACTCTCACCCCTTCTGACAGAGGTCTCCTGCCCCCACGGCTGTTTCGCCTCCCACACACAGCTCAGATCGGGACCCAGGTTACAGACAGAGACTGGGTCAGCAACAGTTGCTCTACATCTAAATGCAGTCTAGTAACAGGAATGCTCAGGACCTACTCAAGAATGCAAATAATCCATTCCACTAATATTTACAGGGTAAACTAAGATGTTTGCTTGAGTATTAAAATTGACAGTAAAATAGTAATCAAGTTTTCAGACTAAATTAAATTGGCCAAGTGAAATAAGTGAATACTTAAGAAAATTTAAGTGTACTGGAGAAAAAGTTGTTCCTAAATATTAACTAAAATTTCTATTAGTAGTACATCTCATTGTAAAATTGCCTAACATCCAAAGAACCTAAAGCAGTCATATTTGTGTGCAAAAATTAAAATTTAAAAGTACCAAGACTGCAATATAAAATTTCCAAAAGTCCCCATTAACAAAAAAGGGGGGATAGTGGAGTAATATCATGAAAGAAAAAATATCCTGTAAGTAAAATACATCTGGAAAATTCTTACTCCAGAAAAGTAACTTCCATTTGTAATCCCAACAGCAGAACACCATTGAAAAACACACATCGTGTTAAAATAAGCCAAAGGAAAATCATTTGGGCAAAAATAAAAAGAATTCCAAGTCTAATTTGTAGTGAGGATCCCTTTGTTAACTTTTGGTTGAGAATGTGTTTGTGTGTTTTCAGAGAACAACTCCAAGACCATGTGGGTTCTTGCGACAGTGAGGAACTGACGGGTCTGTTTCAGCCACAAGGACAGTATAGAGATGGGGGACACTGACGACACCTTGCCACACTAGCAGTCGGCAGCTGTGTGATGCTGCAGGCGGCCCAGGACCAAACCAGAGAGGATGGAACCTGCATTGCCATCATATGTCCACCATTCGGATACCATTGCTGACATGTACACATAAAGAACTATTTGACATTGAAACTGGGACTCAGAACAGTTGGACATTGAAACTGAGACTCAAACATTTTTTGTTCTTATACATTTATTTCCAGTATGTAGATGCAAGACATTTTTGAAGAAAAAAAAACATGGGAGAGGGATTGATATAGAGGCCAGGAAGCATTGAACAGACTGTCAAGCTACAGGGGGAAGGCTGGGGAGGAGAGGGGGCAGGAACTGTGGGAGAACAACTGAAGGACTTGTATGCATGCTTATGAGCATAACTAATGGATGCAAGACAGGTGGGGACATGTGCTGGGGAGTAGGGGAGGCTGGGGGGTGGACAATGGAGGGGAAGGAAAACATATGTACTACTATTAAATCTAAGTTATACTGCAAAAATAAAAAAAGTTCAAAAAGTGTGGTACACATTCAATCAAATTTTATGACAAATTATTTCTCAAAACAGTCTTCTGATAAAAATTATAACATTACAGATGAAGAAAATGAAGCTGAAAGTGTTATTATTGTCATAATGGCCATTCTGAAGAGCTCTCTCTAACTGAAAGTTTATGAAAAGAGAGATAATAATCTACTTATAAAATATTGTTTAGTAACTTTTAAAACAAATATTATTTGTGTACCTTGCTAAACTTCCAAAGCTCTGCACTTGATATGTAAATAATTTATTTTGATGAGTATCAAAATCATTATCATGTAACCTCTGTTAGTGCAAATAATTTTGAGAGGGACCTTTTGTATCCTGTATAAATTAAAGAGCCAATATTCTTTAGAAATCAGCTCTTTCCAAGATAATTTATAGATGCAATCCAATCAAACTTCCAGAAAATTATTCTGTGAATATCAACAAACTGATTCTAAAGTTTATATGGAAAGGCAAAAGAGTCAGCACAATATTGAGGAAAATAACAAGTTGGAAGAATAACTGTCCAACTTCAAGTCTTCCTGTAAAGCTACAGTAATCAAGACAGTGTGGCATTTGAGAAAGAGTAGATAAAAAGATTGATGAGCAGAATAGACAGTCAGAAGTAGACATATCTTAATATGGTCAAGTCCTCTTTGACAGAAGATCACAAAAAATAACATGAAGCAAAGATACTCCTTTCAATAAATGGTGCTGGAACAACTAGACATCAGTATGGAAAAAGTTTAATTTTAATATAGTTCTTACATCCTTCACAAAATTGATCGAAGTCTTAAATGTAAATTTAAAAGTATAAAACTCCTAGAAGTTAGCATAGGAGGAAACATAGATATACTTGGGGATGGCAATTACTTTTAAATACAACACCTAAAGCATGATCCATGAAAGAAAAAACTGAAAACCTGGTCATAATTTAAAGTAAAAACTCTGGGAAAGAAGATCTTGAGAACGTGAAGATAATCCACAGACTGAGAAAGTATTTGCAAAAGACACATATGATAAAGAAAAAATATCCAAAATATATAAAGAACTTACAAAACTCAATAAGAAGAAAATAACCCAATCGAAAAGTGGGCCAATGACCTGAACAGACACCTTACCAAAGAACATATAGAGATGACAAATAAGCACATGAAAAGATGCTTCACATCAGGAAAATACAAATTAACACATCTATATGCCACTACATATTTATTAGAATAACCAAGATTCAGGATACTGACAGCCCTAAATGCTGGCAAGGATGTGGAACAACATGAACTCTCATTCATTGCTGGTGGGAATGCAAAATGATACAGCCACTTGGAAGAGAGTTGATGGAGATTTACAAAACTCTATGTACTTTAGCACATAATCCAGCAAACCACTTTTAACTAAGTCCAGTTGAAACCCTATGTCTACATTAAATCTTGCACACAGAAGTTGTAGAAGCTTTGTTCTAATTAACAAAACTTGAACGTAAGTAAGTGGATAAACAAACAGTGATACATCCAGACAATGTAATGTTAATAACAGTAAAAAGAAAAGAGCTATCAAGTGTAAAAAGACAGAAGGGAAATGTAAATATATATTATTAAATGAAAGAAGCCAATATGATAATGCTATGTACCATATGACTTCATTTATATGACATGTTGGAAAAACCAAAACTATAAAGACATTAGAAAGATGTGATTGCCAGGGGTTGGAGCAGGAAGGGGGAGGGATAAACAGGTGGCACACACCTGAATTTCAAAGCAGCAAAAACACTCTGTATTATGTTATAACTAGAGGCCCAGTGCACAAAATGTGTGCCTGGCCTATGCCCTCTCGCAGCCTAGGAACCCTTAAGAGATGTCCAATTGACTGCTTAGGCCATTTCCTACAGGGAATGGGCCTAAGCATTCAGTCAGATATACTTTGCACTGCCACAAAGGCAGGAGAGGCTCCTTCCACTCTCTTTGCACTCGCCAGCCATGAGCCTGACTTCTGGCTGAGCAGTGCTCCCCCTCTGGGAGCACATTGATCACCAGGGGGCAACTCCTGTGTTGAGTATCTGCCACCTGGTGGTCAGTGCACATCATAGCGACTGGATGTCCCTATGATCAATTTGCATATTAGCCTTTTATTATATAGTACTAGTGGCCCAGTGCACAATATTCGTGCACAGGGGGAAGGGGCAGTGTGCCCAACCTTCACCCTCTTCAATCTGAGACCCCTTGGGGGATGTCTAACTGCTGGTTTAGGCTCACAGGGATCAGGCCTAAACCGGCAGTTGGACATCCCTCTTGCAATCAGGACCGCTGGCTCCTAACCACTCTGCCTGCCAGCCTGATTGCCCCCAACTGCTCCCCCCTTCCAGTCTGATCACATCCCCCCCGCTGGCCTGCTTGTCCCCAACTGCCCTCCCTGCCAGCCTGATTGCCCCTAACAGCCTCTGCTTCAGCCCTGCCACCATGGCTTTATCTGGAAGGTCTCCCAGTCTAATTAGCATATTACCCTTTTATTAGTATAGATTTCTATTAATACCTGCCTGCCATGTCACTCCTCTGTTCCTTCTGGCACCCAAATAAACACAACTTGATGCCAGGTCTTCATTTAATGTAGCTAATTTGAGAGACAGGCGAGCCTGGACATGTAAGATCCAGTTACTAAGCACTGATCTGTAAGCACCGGGACTGTCCTGGTGATGTTACACACATCACCTTATTTCATCTTCACAGTATCTCTCCAGTAGCGGTGACATGTTGCCTGTTTACTGATTTGAAATCAGAGGTTTAGAGGGGCTTCAGTAACTCTGCAAGGAAAGTAGCCTGCCTAGGATTGAAACTCAGTTTTTGTCTTACTCCTGAACCATTGCTTTTGCTCCTGTGCAACATCACTTCCCCTGTAACTTGGCCTATTTCAGAAATCAATTCTTGTAATAAGCAGTTTACTCTCCTAGGTATTATGACCTATTTTCTGTTTTGTAACATTGCCAGGTAAATAATTTAAGACTGTGTGTGTTTTTAATTGTTTGTCTACATGTCATTGCTACTGTTATTTAAAGCAAATAAACAATAACAAAGATCAAATAGCCAGGAAGCCAACCTGCACATAGGAAAAAAGAAAAGAGAGAAAAAGTAGCTGTGCTAAGTGAGTCATTTCTTCACCTGGTGTCATCTCTCCTCTTGGGCATATGCCTGGTAGCGTTGGATCCTCCATGTGCTTTTTATTGCCTTAATTGTTTAGCTCAATAACTGTTCTCTTGTGCTTTCACAGTAATGTGCATCTCTTTAATAGAAAGGGATGAGCACTGTATTGTATTGAGGTTGTGTAATAAAATTCTGATTCAAAAACACATGAACGTCAATATTGACTGGAACTGGTGGACAACCAAATAGTTGTTTCATTATTGTTTTTTAGTTTTTTAGAAATGTGAAAATTAAGGTTTGGAAACCCTGCTGGGCCTGGAGCTGCAGCAATCTGGATCACAGCTGCTGCCCCAGGCTTGCCAGGGCTGGGCTTCAGCAGGGGTCTGGACCCCCTGCTGGGCCCAGGGCTGCAGTGATGGAGACAACAGCCACCGTCCCAGACTTGCCAGAGCCAGACTTCAGTGGCAGCGGTGGTTTGGGGGTTCAGTCGCCATCTTGCTTGGGGGGGTTAATTTGCATATTGCTCCTATTGGCTAGTAGTGTAGTGAAGGTAAGGTCAATTTGCATGTTTCTCTTTTATTAGGATGATGGATACATGTCAACATACATTTGACATGTATCAGAAAATATACAACATCCAAAGTGAACATAAGGTAAACTATGGATTGTGAGTGATTATGATATCTCAATGTAGGTTCAATTACAGCAAATAGTAAGGGATGTTGATAATGGAGACTAGGCATGCATGGATGAAGAGGAGGGATATATGGTAAATCATTATAACATACCTCAGTTTTGCTAGGAATCTAAAACTGCTATAAAAATAGTTTTAATTAAAATTGTTTTATTAAAAAATCAAGGTACTTTCAATTTATCTTTGGAAGAATAACAGTGGGCTTGAGGCCAAAAATCCTTGACTAAGGTTCAGACATCGAACCTTATATGAGTTACTTTCTGAGATATTCTAATGTAAGTATCCTGAGAGTTTATTCACTCATTCATTAATTTCATATATTTATTCTCACTCACAATCTAATATGATGCTACTTTTTTGGGAATACAAAAGTATATTAGATACATTTCTTATTTCCAAGGCATTAGGAGATCCATAATCAAAACAGATCAATAGACAAGCAAAACAGATCTATATGATAAAAAGCTGTTCAGTGTCATCACCTATAAATTTGGGACAATAATTCTTATTGTAGGGATCAGGTGAGATAATATAATGAAAGCATTTTCTATACTATAAATGGTCTACGCATTTAATAAAAGCCTAATATGCTAAGTGTCCAATCAAAGTATAATATGCTAATGATATGCTAAGGCTGCTCAACTGCACACTATGACATGCACTGACTAACAGGGGGCAGTTGACCAGTCGCTATGATGTGTACTGACCACCAGGGGGCAGATGCTCTAACTGGTAGCTTGCTACTGGGGTCTGGCTGATTGGTACTGGGCGAGATGAGCTAGACACGCACTGGAGCCCTCTTGCAGTCCCTCCCTAGTCCCAATTATGCACCATTGGCGTCCCTCAACCTGACCTGCACCCTTTAGCAATCCGAGACCCCTCAGGGAATGTTGGAAAGCTGGTTTTTGCTTGATCCCATAGGCCAGGCCCAGGGGGTAGGGCATTTCCCTCAGCCCAGCCTGCACCCTCTCAAATCTGAGACCCCATTAGTAAAAGTATTGTTTCAATGTTAATTTTTTAATTATGGAACTTTTAGTTGTTTATATAAGAGAAAATTTTCACTTTTAATAGGAAATATACATTGAATGGTTAGATTATAAATGAGTATGTAGTTTTAATTTACTTAAATAACTCAAAATTAATATGTAAATATAATTTGTGGATTGGAAAAATAAATGTACATAAATATATTGCCGAGACCGGTTTGGCTCAGTGGATAGAGCGTCAGACTGAGGACTGAAGGGTCCCGGGTTCGATTCCGGCAAGGGCATGTACCTTGGCTGTGGGCACATCCCCAGTAGGGGGTGTGCAAGAGGCAGCTGATCGATGTCTCTCTCTCATCTATGTTTCTGACTTTCTATCCCTCTCCCTTCTGCTCTGTAAAAAAAAAAATCAATAAAATATATTTAAAAAAAAATAAAGCAACCAATTGATCAGCATGTGCATTTAAAAAAAATTAAAATGTAAATATTTTATATAACAAAAGTGAGGTAAAAAATAAAGTATGTTGTGAATTACTTGAAGTAATACAATAAAAATAAGAGATACAACAGAATTGAGACAAAAAATCTCAATATATGTCCTCAGCCACCCCATTAAAAGTAAAAGATGTTTCAAATGAAACGATGGACAAAGGCACAAAGGCATAATGAAGAAATATGATTAAAAAAAAAAAAAAAAAAAGCAGAAGCCCAGCCTCTATGTGGCTCAGTGGTTGAGCATCAACCTATCAACCAGGAAGTCAAGATTCAATTTCCAGTCAGAGCACATGCCTAGATAGCAGGCTCCGTCCCCAGCAGGGGGCATGCAGGAGGCAGCTGATCGATGATTTTTTCTCATCACTGATGTTCCTATCTCTCTTCCTCTCTGAAATCAATAAAAGCGTATTAAAAAATAAATTAAAAAATGAGCAAAGGCCACAGTCTTCCTTTTGGACTAAGTAGATTGCACATGTAAAGGGATTTAAAAAGAAAGGATACTATCTCATTATCATAGTTACTAATATTTATGTACCCAATAATGCAGCAATTACTTTCATAGAAAATAAAGTACAAATTTAAAGAAAAAGAAAAATATAGCAACATGAGATAATTTTAATATACCTTCTTCATGAAGATAGATTAAGTAGACAAAATAAATCAATAAATATAAGTAGGCCTAATACCTTAATTGATAAGGAGGATTTAATAATCAAATTCTGAAATTCTATAAAATTATATTGTTCAAAGTCTTATTGGGAAATATTGGTTATGTATTAGACTACAAGAAAATCCTCAATACATTTTAAATATTAAAAAGTACTCAAATATAATTTTTATCAAAATATGTTTAAATGGTAAATCCTCCTATATAATAAAAGGGTAATATGCAAATAGGCCCAATGGCAGAACAACTGAACAACCAATCAAAGTATAATATACTAATGATATGCTAAGGCTGCTCAACCACTTGCTATGACATGCACTGACCACCAGGGGGAAGACAGTCAACTGGTCAACCTGTTGCTCTGAAGTACACTGACCACCAGGGACCAAATGCTCCAACCAGTAGGTTATCTTGCTGCTGGGGTCTGGCCGATTGAATGAAGTGGGCCAGGCAAGCCTTGGAGCCCTCCCATGGTCCCTTCCCAGCTTGATCATGCACCGATGGGGTCCCTCAGCATGGCCTGTACCCTCTGGCAATCCAGGACGCCTACAGGGATGTCAGAGAGCCAGTTTCAGCCTAATCCTACAAGCCACTCCCTGTGAGAGGGTGCCAGACACAGGGCTCCTGGTTGGCGAGTGCTGCTGTAGTAGTGCGAGCACTGCTATAGTAGTGTGAGCCTCTCCCAATTGGGACTGATTGGGCGTGTGCCTGTAGCAGGCATAGTGAGGCCAGGATGAGAAGGAGCTGGAGGTAGGAGCTGCAGGTGGCCTTTGGACTACAGATTTCAGCCTGATTCTGGCAGGCCACCCAGAGAAACCCCACCCATGCATGGATTCATGCAGCAGGCCTCTAGTTAATAATAAAATTAAAAGTCCCTTCCACCTGGTATTTTCAATGAAATTTTAAAAATTTGGGATCAAAGGGAAATTAAAAATAAGATGACAGGCTTTCCTGCAGGTCAGATAAAAAGAGGTAAGTCACTTATTTTAGAAAACATTTTGCCATTAAATATCCAAGTAAATAAAAGTAAAAAAAAAAAAAAAAAACTAAGCTAAACTAAAATATATTAAATAAATACCTAGGTCAATAAAATAAAAATATAACAGTGAAGCAATAAGAAGAGAAGGGGTTAATTAAGATAAAACATGTTTATGCGTAAAATATAAGCAGAATTAAAAGTTTAGAACAAATAAAAAAGAAGAAATGCCAGACTTAGAAAATGAAAATACATTCTGCACAATTAAATTTGAATTTCAGATAAACTATAAGTAATGTTTAATATGAGTATGGCTCGTGCAATATTTGAGGCAAACTTGCATTGTAAAGAAAGGTTGTTTTACTGAAATTAAAATTTAATTGGGCAGCTTGTAATTTATATTACAAACCTAAATAAATTTTAAAAATGATATATTGTTAGAAAATCTTCAGACTATATGAATAACTATAGAAAAATAAAGAAAAAAGAGAAATTAATTATTAAAGCAAAAAGTCATAATTTCCAGTTATCTAGCAGGTATTTAAGATTGTTCATCTTCCACATGCATTAAAACAATCAGGAAAAAATACAATACATGCATTCATACACATATGCATATAATTACAGCAACCTATGGGACACATATTTCATAACTAGGTTTTCTGAAAAGTCAGATATAAGCCAGAATTTCAACTACCTCCAATTCTGTATATCATTGAATGTTGGCAACTAACCAATGTTATTAGATAACAGAAAACATCCCACCCAACAACTACAAACCGTCATTATCTCTTAAAAAACATATTGCCACTAAGCATCTGAAAATTTTCATGGTCTGCCTTTGATCCAGTTATATTTCTAACCAACATTTCAATTACTTCCTTTGATAGTCACCAAACAGTGATATTTTGACATCCTTACATTTTGTCTGTTTCTGAATCTTTCTTTATCCATACTGTCTCGTCTGTCTGAAACCACTCATTCAGCTTTAATCTCTGTTGGAGGGAATCCTGGCAGAGGTGAAGGCACTATTTCTGTGTCAGAGTGAAGGAGTCTTCTTTTGTGAAATCTCACATTCTCCCTCCTTACTTCTCTTTATGTGCTTCTTACGTTCTGTGCTGAAATTCAGCTGTGTTTGTTTCCTTCTTTCACCAGATTTAAAACTCATTCGTGGAGTTTTGGTTGTTTAAAAGCAGTCTGAGTAGTTGAGTTTAGTAAAAGGGACTTTCCTCCCTGGGAAGATGACATCTACAGATTATTCTCATCAGTCACCTTTGATTCTATATATTTGCAATAATAGGGAGTTCTCCAAGGTAGATAAATGACAATAAATGTGAGCCAGTTTCACTAACAGACATTATTTGTCTGTTGAGCTAACATATTATATCCTGTATTATCTGCCCGCTGGGTCCAGTGAGTCTTCAAGAACAACACAGAGCAGATTTAATCACTCTACTTTTATTCCTTTTTGAGAAAACTGTTTTCCAGATCAATAGATACCATAATTTGTATTTTGAGTACAAAAAGAAATGTATTCATAATTACTACATATAAGTGAACAAAATTTTGAGTATAGTATTTAAAAAGTTACACATGTAAAAGATTTTTCTAGGTTTATTTAGAAATAATGGTTGTATATCAATCACTGTATAAGTTTAGGAAGTACAAAATGATGGTTTGATTTGCATATATTTTGAAATGATTACCACAACAGGTTTAACTAACCACCACGGTCTCATATAAGTACAATAAAAAAAAGAAACAAGGAAAAAAATCCCCTTCTGGTGATAACTCTTTTAGGATTAATCTAAATTTTCTTAGATACCATGAAGCACTATAAGCTAAAGTCATCATGCTGTGTATTGCATCCTAGTACTTATTCATCTTTAAGCTGGTGCTTTTTAACCATCTTCCTCCAATTTCCCCACTTCCAACTCTGGTAACAAGTCTGATCTCTTTTAATATGAGTTGTTGTTGTTGTTTAATTACACATATAAGTGAAATCATGCAGTATTTGTCTTTCTCTGTCTGATTTCTTTCACTTAGAGTGGTTGACTTTCATTTTGAAGTCTATTTTGTTGACTAATGAGTTTGCCAACCACTGGGATAGGGCCTTAACCACAATTAATTATTGGAATTGAGAGTCTAGATCAATGGTCAACAAACTCATACGTCAACAGAGTGGCAAACCACGGCTTGTGAGCCACATGTGACTCATGAGCTGCAGTTTACCGACCACTGACTTAGCATAATACCTTCACGTGACTTAAAGGTACATTCATGTTGTCACAAATGACCATGTTGTGTGTGTGTGTGTGTGTGTGTGTGTGTGTGTGTGTGTGTGTGTATGCAATGGCCCCACCCTGTTGGAAAACCTCTGGCCCCACACTGTGGTTAAAGCCTGAGGCAATCAAGACTGAATAACAATCAGACTGCAGGCAGAGTTGGGTCTCCAGAGGCTTTGACTCTTTGCCTGACCACTTTCTGGGCCTGGGGCTAGGAAAAGCAGACCATAGGACGCGTCTTCGTCTTTCCTGAAGGCACTCAGTCTCAACAGAGGGAGCCACAAGCTGTTGATTGCTGATAGTTCCTAACAGGATACTCAGGGCCAGTCACAAATAGCATCTGACATTGTCCTATACTAGAGATTGTGAGTCATAGCAGAATTACCTAATACATATACACAAACTAAAACAGGCAGCCAAACTGGGAGACAAGTAAAAACAAGCTCCAAATCGAAGAACAAGATAATTCTCTAGAAGAGCTGTATGAAATTGAGATACGAAATTTACTGGATATAGAGTTCAGAATAATGATTACAAGGATGCTCAACAGCATGAGAAAAGATACAGTAACTATTAAAAAAAAGACCAATCATAAATGAAGAATGACAGAGTACAAATAAAGAATACACTGCAAGGAACACACCACAGATTAGGGGAAGCCAAGGATTGAATTAGTGAATCAGAAGACAGAATAGAAAAAAAAAAAATCAATCAGAGAACCGAAATGAAACACACACACACACACACACACACACACACACACACACACACACACAATTAAAAACCAGGACAATTTAGGGAGCTGTGGGACAACATGAAAGTAATATAAGCATCATAGGAGTGCAAAAGGTGAAGAAATAAAGCAAAGTTCAGGAGGCATAGAGAGTCCTAAGCAAGAAGAATTCAAACAGGCCCACACGCAGACACATCATAATTAAAATGTCAAAACTTAAAGACAAAGAGGGAATCTTAAAGGCAGCAAGAGAAAAGCAATGTATTACCTTCAAAGGAACTCCCATAAGGCTCTCAGCTGTTTATTCATCAAATACTCTACAGACCAGAAGGGAATGGCATGAATTATTCAAGGTAATGAAAAGCAAGGATCTGAAACCCAGATTACTATATCCAGCAAGGCTATCACTAAAAATAGATCAGAAAATAAACAGCTTCCCAGACAAAGAAATGCTTAGCAAGTTTATTACCACTAAATTAGCACTGCAAGACAAGCTAAAGGGATTACTGCGATGAGAAGAAGAAATAGAGAATTAAAATATTAATAAATAAGTCCCTACCAGTAATAACCTTAAAGGTAAATGAATTAAATAATCCAATCAAAAGACATAGGGTAGCTGAATAGACACAAAAGCATGACCAAAATATATGCTGTCTGTAAGAGACCCACATCAGAACAAAAGCTCAGACAGGATGAGAGTGAGTGGAAAGAAAAAAAAAGCTTGTGTAGTAATACCCATATTTGACAAAATAGACTTAAAAATGAAAGTCATCATAAGAGACAATAAAGGTCACTATGTAATACTAAAGGGAATGGTCTAACAAAAGTATATAACCCTGGTAAACATATATGAACCCAATAAAGGAGCACCTACATTTATGAAAAAAAACTTCCAAAATTGAATCAGGAAGAATTATCAAACCTTAGTTGGCCAATAACAACTGATGAAATTGAAACAGTAATAAAAAAAAAAAACTCCCAGCAAACAAAAACTTGACTTCCAAGGGCAATTTTACCAAACATTCAAAGATTAAGACTTATTCTCCTCAAACTATTCAAAAAAATCCAAGAGTAAGAAATATTTCCAACCTCTTTTTTATGAGGACAGCATTATTCTAATTCCAAAACCAGATAAAGACACTACAAAGAAAGAGAATTACAGACTAATATCGCTGATAAATATAAATGTTAAAATCCTCCATAAAATATTAGCAAATTGATTCAGCAATTAAAAAGATCATACATCATGAACCAAGTAGGATTTATTCCAGGATTGCAAGGCTGGTACAATATTCGAAAATCAGTAAGGATGATACATCACATAAACAAACTGAAAGACGAAAATCACCTGATTATATCAGTAGATGGAGAAAAGCATTAGATTAAATACAACCCACACTTTTGATGAAATCTCTCAGCAAAGTGGGAATAGCGGAATCATACCTCAAAATAATAAAGGCCATATATCACAAACCTACAGCGAAAATCATGCTCAATGGGCAAAAATTAAAACCATCTCCTATAAGAAGAGAAACAAGACAGGGATGTCTGCTTTCATCTCTCTTATTCAATACTAGAGGCCCAGTGTGCATGAAATGGCGCATGGTTAGGGTCCCTAGGCCTCTTCTGCTCACTTGCCAGTCCCCCACTGCCACCCCTTGATTTTCCATGGTTCCCTGATGTCAGCATAGCTCCAGTTCCCCAAAGTCACTATTCCTCCCTCTCTCCACCCTGCTGCCACACACCTGGGTTTGCTGTGGTTCCCCATTTGCCAAGCTGATATTAGAACCTGAGGACTGGGGGAGGGACCAATAGGTTGACTGTTCCACCTGCTTTCCAGTCCCAACCTGCTGCCACTCACCTCAGTTCCCAAGGGTTCCCTGATCACAGCATGGCTCCAGTTCCCTGGAGTCTGAAGTTGGAGGGAGGGTCTAAGAGGTCGCTATTCTGCCCACTTGTCAATCTCACCCTGCTGCTACATTCACTGTGGTTCCCAGTTCACCATGCTCCAGGTGGAGACTGTGAGGAGAAGGGACCGAGAGGTACTCAATGTACCTCATGATGAATGGTCAAACAGTCGTTTCAGTTGTCACAGTCATTGCCTTTTTATATATAGAACTTGAGGCTGGGTGCACGAATTCATGCACAGGTGGGGTCCTTAGGGGTGGCCTGTGGGGATCTGGCTGAAACCTGCAGTCCAACAATGCCTGCAGCTCCTACCTGCTGCTCCACTTATCTCAGCACCACTGTACCTTCCCCAGGGCTTGCACCCAATCTATTTAGCCGTGAGCCCTGTTTCTGGTGCCCTCCAGAGGGGAGTGGCCTGTGGGATCCAGCTGAAACCAGCTCTCCAACATCCCTCAAGGGGTTCCGGGTTGCAATGATGCAGGCCAGGCCAAGGGACCCCACCAATGCATGATTGAGCCAGACCAGAACCATAGAAGAGCTTCAGGGCATGTTCGGACCCATCTCACCCATTCCAGATCTGGTTGATCAGGGCCTAGTCAGGGAGGGACGCAGGAGGTTGGCCAGCTGGGGAGGGACTGCAGGAAGGCTCTAGGGCATGTCTGGCTCATCTCACTTAGTTCAGATGGGCTGGAGCCCAGCAGCAAGCTTACTTTCTGGTCAGAGCATCTGCCCCCTGGTGGTCAGTGTATGTCTTAGTGACTGGACAACCAGTTGGCTCTCTGCTCCCTAGTGATCAGTGCATATCATAGTGAGTGGTTGAGTGTCCTTAGCATATAATTAGCATATTATGCTTTGATTGGTTGAACAGATAATCAGACACTTAGCATATTAGGCTTTTATTATGTAGGATAGTACTAGAAGTCCTAGCCACAGTGATCAGACAGGAAAAAAAAAACACATAAAAGGCAACCAAATTGGAAAGGAAAAAGGAAAACTCTCATTATTCAAAGATGACATGATATTGTCAACTGAAAACTCTAAAAACTCTGCCAAAAATCTACCAGATTAAAAAATGAATTTGGCAATGTAGCAGGATACAAAATTAACAGCCAGAAATCCATGGCATTTTTATACACCAATAATGAATGCAATAACAATTTGCATTATTTTTCATTCCTGAGGGGTTACTATCCTATCTAATAAAGAGGAAATATGGTAATTGACACTCATGCTGCTTCAAAGATGGTGGCACCCACAGCCAATAAGGAGGGAATATGTTAATTGACTGCCCCACCCTCAAAGATGGAGGCACCCACAGCCACAAGATGGTAGTACTGAGTCCCCTCAGCTCTGCTGAGGTGGCAGGCATCAAGCAGTACTAAGCTCCTGCCTCCAGAGTCCCCTAGTACCCTCTGCCCCCCAGACTCCCAGGGCTACCCCAAGGTGCAGGCAAGCCTCAGATGGCAGTTGCCCCAGCCAGGGCCTCTCAAGGCTCAGGCAACCAGGGCTGGCCAAGGGTTGCGCTGCCAGCAGTGGCAGCAGCGGAAGTGTGAGGGGGCATCACCTTCCTCTGATCTCTGGGTGTCCTCCCACCCCTGAGGGTTCCTGGACTATGACAGGGGGCAAGCGGGGCTGAAGGACCACCTTCCAGTGGTGCTGGGCCTCTAGATATGAAATAAAGAGTAATTACCTGTAAATAAGTCTTTTAAGAAAAAAATTATATATATTTAAGCACAATTTACACAAAATATCTATAAAAGTATAGTTGATGTCTTAAGGTAGAGAAAGAGTTAGGTTGATATTTCAAGTGTAATAAATTGGCATAAATATTTTCTTAAATTGGTATAAAAAGAGTCTGTTTCAAAAATGAACAAAAAAGGTAGATATAAAACCAACATTATTGAGTTATTCTTTGAAACATTCAATTTATTTACTATCATCTTCTGTAAGACATTTAGCTTTTGTTTAATTTTATTTCATTAATCATCCAAATAGATATGTTAATTTGTTGACAGGCAACAAAAGTTGGTTTCCATAGAAGATTCCAATTATCAATTCTAACTTTATTACATTTTTATTTTCTTAAATATTAAGAAAAGCATCATGGTTTTGATTCAGTAATAAAACTCAGTAGTTAGTAAATTTCCAGGTGTGTATAACTGGCACTGGTTGGAATCTTAAAAAGGGTAATTTTACCTCTCAGGAAATATAACAATTACCCTTAAATTATACTACATGCAGTGCACTAGGCTTCCAAGAAAAGAATATTTCAAATAAGAAAAACAATTTGCAAGTTAGTCAAAAAGGTGGATATTGTATTTACTAGGTAGCAAAGTAGGGTGTTATTAGCAAGTGCTATATCCATCTAAACAATACTGTAATTTGATAAAATAATTAACAGGAGGCTTGACTGCCACACAAATCATGGAATAAAAATGATGAATAAAATGAAAATAAACCTTTATTTTACCCAGAAAATAAGTAGATAAATTGGGATTGATCCAATTTTAGGATTAGTTGAAGAGCATTTAAAAAATGGGCTTTTTATATTTTAGTCAAATGGCAACTAGTTTGGGGGGCTTGACATATGTAACAATTTATAATTATAATTAGCATCTTCTATAATAACCAGACTATGAAAATCTGCAATAAAATTAGGAGAAGTATTTATGTACAAACATCTTATCTAATAAAAGATTAATATGCAAATTGACCATACCTCTGATCAAGCCATGCCCACAAGACATGCCCACAAGCCAATCAGGAGCAAATAAACCCCAACCAAGATGGCTGTGACCGCTGAGAGCAGGAGGGAGGCTTGGGTTTCTCTGGCAATGGAGGAAGCCGAGCTTTTCACCTGCCCTTGCTGGCCTAGGCCTCCATCCAATGCTACAAAGTTTCAATTATAGAAGATATATCCCAACAGAAATGGCAGCAGCCACCGAGCTGGAGAGAGCAGAGGCTAGGGTTGCTCAGGCAATGGAAGAAGCCAAGCTTCTGCAGCCTTAGTGCCTAGGCCTCCACTATAGGCTACAAAGATTCAATTATAGAATTTAAATAAACTCAAACAGAAATGGCTGTCACTACAGAGCAAGCTGAATGCTTGGCTCTGATCCAGGCTACAAAGTTTCAATTATAGAACATAAATTAATCCCATATCGCAGGACCTCCACTTGGGTCACTGAGGGTGTGACCAGCCTGCAAACCACCACAGGCCCCTCACCCAGGCCACCCCACACTCCCAGGGAACTCCCAACCTGATCCAGGACACCCTTCAGGGCAAACCAGCTGGCCACAACCCATGTACCAGGTCTCTATCCCATCTAATAAAAGAATAATTTGCAGATTGACCATCATTCCAATACACCAAAGGGCTTCCCCCATGTGATCAAAGATCCTGTCCCCATGTGGACACAAGATAGTTACCACAAGATGGCCAGCAGGGGAGGGCCATTGGGAAGTTCCAGGCCTGGGAGGGAGGGCAGTTGTGGGCGATTAGCCCAGCAGGGGAGGGCAGTTGGAAGGGAGCAGGCCTGCAAGAGAGAGCAGTTGAGGACAATCAAGCCTTTAGGGGTGATCAGGCTGGCAGAGAAGGGATGTTAGGGCAAACAGGCTGGCAGGGGAGCAGTTAGACATCAGTCAGGCTGGCAGGGTAGTAGTTAGCAGGTGATCAGGCTGGCAGGCAGAAACAGTTAAGGGCAATCAGGAAGGCAGGCAGGTGACCAATTGGGAGCCAGCAGTCCTGGATTGTGAGAGAGATGTTTGAATGCTTGTTTAGGTCCTAGATTGAAGAGGGTGCAGGCTGAGCTGAGGGACACCACCCCCATGCACGAATTTCATGCACTGGGTCTCTAGTCTGTTATAAAAGGCCTGTGGCCATAATGCCTTACAACTAAATGAGCAGCAATTCTGATGGTGGGTAGAGACGGGTGTGAGTTACAAGCTGCGAACAGTTATGAGCGGTGGAGGGTGGGGGGAAAGCTATGAGCAGCAATGGGCAGGGTGGCCAGCTGAAGCAATGGGCAGGGTGGCTCCCTGGAAGCCAGCTTCTCCCATATGATTTCATATGCGCTGGGCTGCTAGTAAAATATAAGAGAATATCCTTCTGTGACCTAAAATGATATGTCTAATTCTTCATATACTATATTCAGTAAATAAATAATTATGAGACACCCAAAAGAACTTACACTGAAATCAAGAAAATTACAGTAATTAGGAAGAGACTCAAAGGAATTAAAGCAAATGAAGTTATATGATATAGATTTTTAAATTACTGTGATTGACAGATTCAAGTATATAAAACATAGATGGGGAATTTCAGGAGTAAAATAGCTAAACAATCACATGGAAACAAAACTAAAAATTTACTTAAACTATGTCAAATGTGTTTAATAGTTTAAAAAATAGTCTTCTGAAATATGTTTTAGAAGAAAATATTTATATTGAAGCAAAGAGAGACAAAAATATGGAAAATCTGATATAATAAAAGCATAATATGCAAATTGACTGAATGGCACAATAACCAGTCAGCAGGGGGTGGGGCTGGTGAGCAAAGGGTGCCATGCCAGCCAAGGTGTTAGCCAGCAGGCAGAGGGAGGGGACGGTGATATGGGGGAGGTGGCAGTGGTGGTGGAGGCGCAATGGGGGGGGGATGCAAACCAGCTGTAACAGCCCCCTGGTCGCCTCCTAAAGAGAAAGGCTACCTGTAGATGGCTGCAGGCAGCAGCCGGCTGATGGGAGCAGTGCTGTCCCCTGATCATCCACCTGGTCGAAAAGGGAGGCCAGACTACGGCTTAGGCCTCCTCCCTAATAGGACATCCCCTGAGGGCTCCTGAACTGTGAGAGGGCACAAGGACTCCCTGAGTGCACGAATTTCCATGCACCAGCCCGCTAATATAGTAAATAATACAGAGAAAAAATTAACATGTCCTTCCTCATGGTCCCTAGAAATGTTAACAAAAGGCACCTAGATCTATAATCCTTATAATTACTTTTGGCCTTACATCTTAAATAGTCCAGAAATTTTGAATAGCAGGTGTTTGGTATCCCACTTACTATTCATTCCTATCCAAAAAGTGAAAGCATAGAAGCTGTAGTATGACAGCCTGCCAGGAGTTGTCACCCTAACTTCTAGACCAATGTAGTTTTTGTTTTATTTGCTCATCAAAATTCCAGAATAAAATACATGGTACGGCAAAAAGTTTATAGTTGTGCCTATGAAAAAAATGATGTGGTAATTATTAATAATACAAGAATCGACTCTGTTTCACAAGCTCACACTCTAAACTTATGTTTGATCAGTCTGTATTGAGGTATTCTTTCTAAGGCTGTCTTTAGCTGAATGCTTTATTCTTAACTCCCCAACCCAGGTGGGACACACAACAAGGACTTGTAGCTTACTTGTAAAACACAAATGAGAAAATGGTGAAAGTGAAAGAGGAAAGAAAGAAAAACTAATAAAGTTTAGAACAGAGGGCATCTACAGCACAATTTTCTAGGGACCCTTTGAGACATGTGTGAAACACAAGTCATAATTGTTTGTCAGGAAGACCAGAAAACTGGGCATTTATTGGCTAGCTTCTATTCCCCATGGGCTGAGAGTTGTTTCACAGCATAAATATCCCCACACTTCTGGGTTGTGCCTACACACAGAGAGACAAATTTTAGGAGCTGATGCTGAGGAGTCTTTATGAGGCAAGGAACTGTTCATGGGCAAACTCAGATGGCCTGAAGGGAAACAGAGTGGGCATGCATGCATGCACTGATCAACAATCTAAATGTCTACCAATAATAGAATGAATAAATACATATGAAACATTAATGGAAAATTATACAGAAATGAAAACAAATAATTTGAAAGAATATTGATGAATCTCTCAAATCTAGGGTTAAGCAACAGAAGCCAAACAGCAAATAAAAATACATAGCACTTTTTACTTTATATAAAGTTTCAAAGCAAAAAACAGAAGTTGTGTTAAAAGTCAGGCTGGTGTTAAATTTTGAGAAGACTGGTAATGATTTGGAGGGGACACAAGCAGGTCTATCTGGTTAAAGTAGGTCCTTGGGTTACGTAGGAGATGTGTTCCTATGGCGATATAATGTGATTTACGATTTACTTCATAAGCCGGAACCCACCTACATAACCACCTACCTTACTCACCTAGAGCACATACACAGCAGTAACGAAGTGACACAGTAAAAAAAAAAAAAAAAAAATATATATATATATATATATATATATATATATATATATATATATTACAATTCCTGACCTTTACTTGTGGTAAATAAATAATAAAAAACATGAAGCACATATGCACATAAGTCGAAATGATGGGACTTTTTAAAATAAATAAACTAGAGGCCTGGTGCATGAAATTTGTGCACAGGGGTCGGGATGTCCCTCAGCCCAGCCTGCATCCTCCCCAATCTGGGACCCATAGAGGGATGTCTGACTGTCTGTTTAGGCCAGGCAGTTGGACATCCTTCTCACAATCCAGGACTGCTGGCTCCAAACTGCTTGCCTGCCTGCCTCTCTGATTGCCCTTAACCATTTCTGCCTTCCAGACTGATCACCCCCTAACCACTACCCTGCCAGCCTACTTGATGCGTAACTGATCCCAACTTCCACCTTTGCCGTCCTTGTCACCCCTAACTGCCCTCGTCTGCATGCTTGATCGCCCCCAACTCCCCTCCCTTACAGGCCTGGTCCCTCCCAACTTCCCTCCCCTGCTGGCCTGATGGCCCACAACTGCCCTCCCTTGGAGACCTGGAATCTCCCAATGGCCCTCCCCTGCTGGCCATCTTGTGGTTGCCATCTTGTGTCCATATGGGGGCAGGATCTTTGACCACATGGGGGCAGCCCTATTGTGTGTTGGAGTGATAGTCAATCTGCATACTATTCTTTTATTAGATAGGATGAGATATGGCAATGTAAGCACAAAATGAGATACATTGAGTATGACGTAACTCGAGGACTACCTATACCAGTAACATATTTCTTTATCTCATTCATGAGTTCATTTACTTTGGAGTAATTCACTGGAATGTACACTTGTAATCTGTGCAGTTTTTCTGTATGTAAGTTATTCGTGTGTGTGTGTGTGTGTGTGTGTGTGTGTGTATGTGTGTAGCTTTTGAATGTGTTCTTCCCCTCTTTCTGTCAAGTATCTGCTTGCCAGGAGAGATATTTTATACCTCTGGAAGTTCATGAACAGCTTAAAAATTGCTGAATTCGGTGTAGTTTTCTCAGTCTATAGTTCACCCACTTATGTCTCCCACTGCATTGTCAAATGCATTTTGCTTCATCTAACTTTCTCCTCTCCTGGATTCTATCATGTATTTTAATGATTTGTTTTTAAACCATCTTTATTTCTGGTAAAATATCCATTTTAGAGCCTTCCACAAAGATAGAAATACTCATATTTTCCACAAAAGCATTCCTTCTCCACAGAGAGTAACCTTTATTCTCTCCTATTGTCATAAAATTGGTTATTTTGATAGACTCTGATGAGCAATGAAGAATAATAATAGGTAAACTCTTATGGACTACAGCTGTATCTATGTACATAAGCTGCATGCTTGATTATAGAAATGCATAAGCGTTGATAATTACTATCCTATAATGCTATAATGATTCTTTTCCAAGCTCTAATAAGATATTGCCAAGATGAATTGTTCAATTTTGAACAGCATCTCGATGTTAATAAAAAGGCTTTGTTCCCTTATATTTGGATGAGGGAGATATTATCATCCTATGCAACAAGCCTAGCTAATAAAAGAGTAATATGCAAATTGACCATACCTCTGATCAAGCCATGCCCACAGCCATGCCCACCAGCCAATCAGGAGCAAATTATGCAAATAAACCCCAGCCAAGATGGCTGCTGCAACTGAGAGCAGGAGGGAGGCATGGGTTTCCCTGGCAATGGAGGAAGCCAAGCTTTCCACCTGCTATTGCCAGCCTAGGCCTCCATTCTAGGCTACAAAGCTTCAAACAGAAATGGCTGTCACCACAGACTGAGAAGAAGGGTTGGCTCCGTTCCAGGCTACAAAGTTTCAATTTTAGAACATAAATTCATCCCATATCCTAGGGCCTCCACTTGGGTCACTGGAGGTCGTGGTCAGCCTGAAAACCACCACAGACCCCTTGCCCAGGCTGCTCCACACCCCAAGGGAACCCCCACCCTGATCCAGGACACCCTTCAGGGCAAACCAGCCAGTCTTCACCCATGCACCAGGCCTCTATCCTATCTAATAAGAGTAATACAGAGATTGACCATAACTTCAACACACAGGAGGGCTGCCCCATGTTTTCAAAGATCCTGCCCCCGTATGAACACAAGATGGCCACCACAAGATGGCCAGGAGGGTAGGGCTATTGGGAGGTTCCAGGCCTAAATGGGAGGGCAGTTGTGGGCAATCAGGCCAGCAGGGGAGGGCAGTTGGGAGGGACCAGGCATGCAAGGGAGGGCAGTTGGGGGTTATCAAGCCTGCAGGGGAGGGCAGTTAGGGGTCACCAGGCTGACAGAGGAGGGAAGTTGGGGGAAAACAGTTAGACGTCAATTAGGCTGGCAGGGAGTGGTTAGGGGTGATTCAGCTGTCAGGCAGAAGCAGTTAGGGGCAATCAGGAAGGCAGGCAGGCAAGCAGTTTGGAGCCAGCAGTCCTGGATTGTGAGAAGGATGTCCAACTGCCCGTTTAGGCCTGATTCTGGTAGGATCGGGCCTAAATGGGCACTTGGACATCCCTCTAGGGGTCCCAGATTGGAGAGGATGCAGGCTGGGCTGAGGGACACCCCCTCCCTGCCCCTTGTGCACGAATATCATGCAGTGGGCCTCTAGTCCTATCTAATAAAAGAGTAATATCAGCATCATCCATCAGCCATGCCCACAAGCCATGTCCACCAGCCAATCAGGAGCGAATATGCAAATAAACCCAACCAGGATGGCTGGGGGCCCCAGAGAGCAGGAGGGAGGCATGAGTTTCCCCAGCAATAGAGGAAGCCAAGCTTTCCACCTGCCATGGCTGGCCCAGGCCTCCTCTTAAGGCTACAAAGTTTCAATTATAGAAGGCAAATAAATCCAACAGAAATGGCTGCCACCACAGAGTGAGCAGAAGGCTTGGCTCTGCTCCAGGCTACAAAGTTTCCATTGTAGAAAAAAAATAAATCCCAGATACCAGGGCCTCCACTTGGTTCACCAGGGGGTGTGGCCAGCCTGCATACCACCACAGGCCCCTCACCCAGGCCACCCACGCCCCAAGGGAACCCCCACCCTTATCTGGGACACTCTTCAGGGCAAACCAGCTCCCTCCCCCCACCAAGCACCAGGTCTCTATGCTATCTAATAAAAGAGTAATTTGCAAATTGACCATCACTCCAACACACAAGATGGTTGCCCCCATGTGGTCAAAGATACTGCCCCCATGTGAACACAAAATGGCCTACCAGAATCAGGCCTAAACAGACAGTCGGACATCCCTCAAGGGGTCCCAGATTGGAGAAGGTGCAGGCTGGGCTGTAGAACACTCCCCCACTCCCACTTTGTGCAAGAATACATGTCCTGGGCCTCAAGTATAAAATAATATGAAACTGCTGAACCATCACATACAACTTTCATTCTATAAAAAAAAAAAAATTTACAGTCAATGATTATATTGTTACATATTTTAATTATTGCCACTGCTACCACTGTATAATGTTGTGATGAAAATTCCACATGTTTTTAATATATTTTCATTTGAACTTATATCTTCATTTAGATTTTATAATTATAAATATGCTAACAAAGTTTATACAGCATTAAGAATTCTAAGACAAAATTAACAGATATGGGGAAAGTAGTCAAAAGGTAAAAAAATGTGATTTATTTTACACATTTAAATATTCTCATATTTTTAATAATTTTGTAACAATTACATTTGTAACTTATATAACACATATAAATGATATTACATTATGCGATGCAATATCAAGTTAAAATTGGCAATGTGACATAAATTTAACATAACCAAGCAATAATATACAAAGATATCAATAGTCAGATTGTATAAAAAAAGATGTATCTGTACCACTCCTCTGAAAGTCAGCTGCAAAGCAAGTGAAAATTACTACAAAGATTTATTAATCTTCTCTTTCAGATTATGAAAATATTGACACTGTCTACATTTGTCAAGCGTGTGGATAAAGGTGCACTGTCATGCTATTAGTGGGAGTAAAAATGATATAAATTTTTTGGAAATTTATCTATATGATTTTAACACATTTGCTTTTCCTACTAAATTGTATGCATTATTGTGTTTATAACTAACTCCCAAGAGCCTGTTCTTTTCAGCTGCCATGCATGTGAAAAGGATGGCATGACAATGATCCTTCCTGGTGTAGCAGAGAAAACTCGCAACCAACGGTGCTTTCAGTAACTGTTGATGCCAATTTAAATGTTATAACCATGGCAACAAATTAGTGGGAATTACAGACTTTTAGAGCTTAAGAGTTGCTTTTATACAGAGTAATCATGTCTGAAGGCTGGTGTCTTATAATAATCCCTTTTCCTGAGCTTTTCTTCTAAGAAAGATTTCATCTGAAGAATCGTATCTGTTTTTCAATAGCATCATGAAAGAGAGAATTTCTCAGCTTTTGTCTTGCTAATATTTCTTTAACTACATAGTAAATAAGCCTGCAATTTTAAGACTAAATACTAGAAAATGATTACTTAGACAAAGAAGCAGACATGTGAAGCCCAAAATTTCAGTATAGAAAATAAAGGGCATAAAGAAAATTTTAACAAACAGAACGTGGGTTATGACACTTTCCTACTTTAATATACCCAGAAGTAGATAATTATTGCTATAGTCATAGGTTGATATAGACATAAACACATAATAGATCACTATAAAATTTGAATTTAAATAAATCTCATTTAAATGGTCACCAATTTTTATTGTTTACATAAATTATGGTATGTAAAAACAACAAAAAAGGCTTATATGCATGCACAATATTATAAAAATGTACATTTCAGAACAATGTGAACATTTTGTTTAATTATACAGATATCTTATTTCTGTACAATCCACCCATCTTTTCAATCACATCTCAAATACTTGCTTTATTGAGTCCAAGAATTCCCATATCTGTTAGAATGCTGACTTATAAATATACTTCAAAAAAATCCTTAATAGATTTGTCTTTTTTATTCCAAATTTCCCAGATAACTATAAAGAGTCATGACACACTACATATGATTTAAGACGTGGAAAGAGAAATACTTAAAAATTATACATTCTATGTTCATCTCACAATCTTTTTGATTTTGACTAAATTAAAAATATACACTATATCAAAAAGAAAACCTTGAGGAATCAGTGTCTTTATTAAAATAAGGAGCACTAATCTAGATGAAGTTATGTCTTTCTGTAATAATCAAAATTTGTGTTAATTAGAAGTCATTGATGGAAAAGTCTTGGGAGTGCAGATTCATAGTGTTACTAGAGGCCCAGTGCACTGGTGGGGTCTCTTGGCCTAGCCTGTGCCCTCTTGCAATCTGGGGCCCCACCTGTGCACAATCGGGGCTGGGGAGGGACCACAGGAGGGCTCCATGGCATGTCTGGCCCATCTTGCTTAGTACTGACCGGCAGGACCCCAGCAGAAAGCTAACCTACTGGTCAGAGTGTCTGCCCCTTGGTGGTCAGTGCACATCATAGCTACTGGTCAAATGGTTTTGCTTAAGCTTTTATATATATATAGATTATGCATACATTTCATGTAAAGATTTCCAATTTAAACTACTGATAATAGAAAACTTGTACCAACTTATATGTAATGATTTTTTCACAGTTATTACAGATGCATTTTATATGTGTAATATAATGTATGAACATTTAGCACCAAATTTCAGAATAAAAAAATATTTGAACTGTAATGGATTAAATGTTTCAACATTTTCTAGTTTTAACGTTTTCATGAGGCAAATTATTTTAAATTATGCATTATTTAATAAATAATAAATGATAATGACTTAATTCTATTTCCTGCTAAACACATTTAAATTAAAGAAATATGCCAGAACTGCTTCCTGACTCATTAAGGATCATGAGTCTTTCACCTCAGCTGTTTATTTACCAGCACAAATTGATTTTTGATTGGGCTACTCTTGAGAAATATGCCCACTCCTAGTTGACTTTACTGTCTTGGGAGGTTCATTGCAAACAAAAAATGGCCACTAGGTGTAAAATCCTAGAGTCTGGGAAGGTTCACTTGGAAGTAAGTTTGGAGGCAATAAACCACTTGCATGGCTCTAGTGCTATTCTTAATAGTTATATTGTCAATTGGAACAACGTTTCAAAGAAAAAAGAAAGAATACAATATTATATTGCCTATCTGATTTTGTTATCATTCATGAAATGGAAGACATTATGAAAGTTAAATACAAATACTTTACATCTCAACTATTAAATTATACTATCATAATAATAATAGGCCAAAGAGGTGTCATGACCAAAACGACCAAATGAGTGGTCACCAGGATGTGCATGGAGCACCTCTCAGCTATACACAGCAGGTCGCTATGACCCCTCTGTGGCTGGTGAACTGCTGATCAGGGGACGGGGCTGGTGGCCAACCTCGAGGTCCCTCTTCCACCTTGATCAAGAGCCAGGTTTGCCAAACACCCTCTACCTTACCCTCCCTGCCAGCTGTCCCCCATCAGCTTGCCCCACCACAATAGGCCTGCAGCCCCTTCCCCTGTGGGTCTGCCCCTGATCACACACCCTCACCTCAATAGGGGACAGGGATGGGTGGCTAACCTCCTGCAGCCCCTCTCCCTGGCCAGTCACACCCCAAATGGACCACTATCACCCTGATCAGCCCAAAGGCCCTCCCTCTGGCAAGCCCTGCCCCTGATTGCTATCCCACATCAATAGGGGGCGGGACTGCCTGGCCAATCTCTTGCAGCCCCTCCCTCTACCCAACTCCATCCCAGATCATCCCCTTACCTCCATCAGGGTCAGGACTAGCCGATCAATCACCTAATGCGCTCCCCCCAGGCTGCTGGCCTCTGATCAGCACTCCCCATCCACCCCATTTGGGGAGAGGGCTAGCTGTCCCACATCCCCTCCCCTTGGCTGGCCCCACCCCTGATAGGCCCCCAACCCCAATTGGGAGCAAGGCCCACTGGCCAATCACCTGCAGCCTCTTCCCCCAGGCAGCCCAGCTCTGATAGGGGCCCTGATCAGGCAATGATCCAAATATGCCAGCCAGCCAACCTGCCACCATCTACTCCTCCCAACTGGCCCAGCCCTGATTGGCCCTGATTAGCCTTGATTGGGACTGGACCCACCTGACCCCACCCCTGCACAAATTTGTGCACTAGGTCTCTAGTCTATATATATATAAAAGCCTAAGCTACCATTTGACCAGTCAATCATTCAGCTGGTCCACTGGTTGCCATGACGTGCACTGACCACCAGGGGCCAGACATTCAATGCAGGAGCCGATCTTTGGTGGTCAGTGTGCTCCCACAACAGGAGTGCCTGATATTGGGTTCAGGCTGGCAAGTGCCACTTTGGTGATGTGAGCCTCTCCCAACCAAGGCTGGACAAGAGCCCACAGCAGGTGCAGCAGGACCGGTATGAACTGGAACAGTTTGAGCTGTTCCCTTGCCACCTGTCATGGCCCAATCCACACAGACCATGCAGAAGGACCACACTGGTGCATGAATCCATTGCACCAGGCCTCTAGTGGTTTATAAAACAATGCAGTGTATCCAACTGAAATTTCACATTTTATTTGTAAGAGTATCATTTTTGCAACATTTTTCCCAAAACCACATTGTAGAAATTAAAGTAATAAAGCAAGCAAACACAGTCCTTTTTAAAATGAGCAGATGCACAGAGATTAACATTAACCATGGTTAACTTTGAAATATGCCAGAAGAAATAGTTAATTTCAATTGATTATATTTAAGTGTAGTACTTTTTCAACTAATATAATAGAAAATATGTTACCAGAAAAACTGATAAAATAGAAAATGGGCTAATGACATTTTTTGAACAACTGATAGCTTTAGCCATTTGAAAATTGAAAAAAAAAGTGTGTCTTATTTATTGTTCCGCTTAAAAAAACAGTATTGTTATTAGATGGAGTCTTTCTTTCTAAGAAATATAAGACAATGCTGTGTAATATTATTGTATAATTTTAACAGGAATTCCTTGAATCCAGTATGCGTGCATTATAAGGAAAGTAAGTGATTTTCTAAAACCAAGTCAAAAATATGATTCCTTATTAGGGTTGTGGGGGAGGAAAGGTCAGTGAATTTAAGAAGAATCAATATTTGAAATATTGAAAGCAAGGTTTTTAGGCAAGAAAAAAACCCTGAAAAGTGCAATGGCATTTATTCCATTTCACAGAGTTTTAATTTTATCCTGCTTCTGAGAATTTATAATCACTTCACGAGCTTCTAAGCTTGTTCACACACAGCTGGGTCCTGTCCTTTCCCATTTAAGTATTGTAGTAAGAAGGAGATAATGCATGACTGGAGTTGAGAAGGAAGACATTATGCTTAGATACTCACAATCTCTTGGTTCAATATTAGAATATAGGAAAGTGTAAGAGTGCTGGTGTTGATAGGTGGGGTGAAATGAAAAGTTAGCAACCAGAAACAGCCATAATGAGAAATATTGAAAGTGAAGAAGCTAACAGAAACATCCATTTAGAGAATAAAAAATTTTCATATTTCCAAATTTTATTTTATGCGAGCAAATCTTCTCAAAGTACTTTCTACTTTGAGACTAAAATGGCTCTCAGTAAATTAAAAACATAAATATAAATGACTTGACAGGTCCACATATAAATTTCATACTAAGAGGTTAAATAACATATTAATCAGGATTTGAACCAGGTCTGCCTTATTACTTGTATTTTAACAATACTACTTGTATTTTAGCAATAGAGAAGTTAATTCCATATCACCTAGTGACTAGAATCTAACACCATAAACTTGAATTCTTTCACTGTACAGATTCTGTTTCTTAATGTTGTAATTTGCTTTTCTTTGATTGGTCAGCCCTTGACTTGCTTAAACTCAGTTCAAATAACAGAGTGCCTAAATAGCTAAATAAATAAGGGGAAAAAATTTAGTCTCAAAAAACGTAATAATCATAGTAATGATTTTTCTCTCTTCTCATATTCCAATCAGTTATCTCATTTCTGAAGGATAAGTACTGTGTACATGTTGGTATGTATTATCCCAGACCCTTTCTCTATGCATAATATAAAACATATAATGTTATATTATATGATAAAATTATGAAATATATTTAATGAGGCAAAAATCAAGTTCTCACCCAAATACCCAATGGACCCTTATTCACATGATAAATTAATTACATATATGTCTAAGCTTTTATGCTTCGAATATACATTTCTAGACTTAATATGTGCTAAAAACATAATCTTTTCTGTGTAAAATATACTCAGGATTAATGTAAAATATGTTTCCAAAGAGGGTTTTTCTTTCATATGGTATGCCTTTGTTACACATTTATATTTTGTATTTTTTTCAGAATCTTAATAAATTACTACCATCTTAGTACCTTAAAACTACACAAATTTACTATCTCAGCATTTCCATGGGTCAGGAGCTTAAGTCCAGGTTCACTGGTTGCTCTCCACAGAATCCAACAAGGCTGTTGGTGTCAAATGAGGCTCATATTTCATTTAAGTCTCAGAGTCTTCTTACCTCATTGGTTGTTGGAAGAACTCAATTTCTTGCAACCATAGGTTTTAGGTCTTCAGTTCCCAGTGGCTGCCCCCATTCCCTGCCTTTGGTTCACCCCACAAAATGGCAGCTTGCTTGTTCAAATGCGGATGCTCTTCTGCCTCTGTGCGCTAGAATCCCTCTCAATGGGTTCACCTGACAAGGACAGCTCCCTCAGAATTATTTTCTTTTTGATGAATTTGTAATTCAACAGACTAGAGACCTCAATAGATTGGAAAACCCCTTCATTTTTCCTATCCTATCTAATAAAAGAGTAATTTGCAAATTGACCATACCTCTGATCAAGTCATACCCACAAGCCATGCCCACAAGCCAATCAGGAGAAATATGCAAATTAATACCCAACCAAGATGGCTACTGCCCAAGGCTGGAAAAAGCCTCGCCAAGAGGCTAGAGCCAGCCAGCCAGCAAGATCGGCCCCATGGCAGCATGACAGGTGATCTTGTTGAGTTCACTGGATTCCCAAGGCCAGGAAAAGCCTCTTACCAAGAGGCCTTTTCCAGCCTTGGGCAGGGCTGGGGGACTGGGGGACAGAGCCAGCCAGCTAGCGAGATCGGCCCCATAGAAGGGCTATCTCATTGGGTTCCCAAGGCTGGAAAAAGCCCTTGGGCAGGCCAACGCCAGGCACAGTCAGCCAGGAATTGGCCCCATGGCAATCACTGGCTGGGGTCCCCTGGCCGAGATCCCCTGCCCAAGGACAAAAGCCTTGGCCAGAGGCTTTTGGCCTTGGGCTGGGGGTGAGCCGTCAGTAGGACATCCCCTGAGGGATGGGGGTGAGCCGTCAGTAGGACATCCCCTGAGGGATGGGGGTGAGCCGTCAGTAGGACATCCCCTGAGGGATGGGGGTGAGCCGTCAGTAGGACATCCCCTGAGGGATGGGGGTGAGCCGTCAGTAGGACATCCCCTGAGGGATGGGGGTGATCTGTCAGTAGGACATCTCCCAGTATGTGAGAGGGGGCAAGTTGGGCTGAGGGACCACCCACCCCCAGTGCATGAATTTCGTGCACTGGGCCCCTAGTTAATAAATCATAATGACATATTTATCATAGTTTTAAAGTAACTAAGAAATGAATGGTTACCAGAAGGATTTTTTGTCAGTGTAAGTTAAAGTTTATTTTGTTTTTCCCTGCACGTAAATAAAATGTTAAACAACATAGAATTTTAATTTTGTCACATGTTTTTAAAAAAATGGCCAAAATGTAGTAAATTAAGACAATACAATTACTTACACCTTTCCCCTGTGTCTTCACTAAGGTGAAATATTTATTCTCACAGCTGTGCCATTGTATCTACATTACAAGTATCAGAATGGAGAGAAGCACCTCTTTCTTTAAAGTTCGCCAGTAATGAATTTCCACTAATATCATATTGCATTGGCCACTCAGATATATGTTCAGATATAACTATAAGAAAAACAGAAAAATGGATTTTTAATCAACTTTATCACACCACATCACATACATATGAATGAAAAGAGAAAGGAGACAATGAGATACTGCCATAAATAAGCAAAAGTTTCTGCCACAGTGATTAAACCAATTAAAAACCAATTATCTCCTCACAACCTCAATTCACACTGAAATAAATACAAAGGGAGTTGATACCTCTTAGTTTGAAGTCCAAAGGAAAAATGCCCCAAAGTAATAGTGGAATGGGGATATCATTTATGCCAATAGTAATGCATTTCTTTCCGATTCTTCATCTACTATCATCTTCAGTGTTTGTTTTCTTTTTATTTTGGTGTGGAAGTATTTTAATAAAATATAAGTGATAAAAATACAGGACAAAAAAATCAATCATATTGATTTAATTTGTTATTTAGTCATTTGTATTTTAGAAAAGAAGATGGTTAAATCCATTTTCTTTTTTCTAATCAATTGTCTAGTATTTACCAGACAGGACGTTATAGTATTTAGTGTTGCTGATAGAAATATAATTAAACTTCCTCACTTTGGGACAATTTAATTGGAAACTTAACATCACATTAAATGCAGCTATTCATCGTGGGTGTCTTGTGCTCTAGTGTGTGTGTGTGTGTGTGTGTGTGTGTGTGTGGTTAAAGGGTAAACAGTGCTAATAAATATCACATTAAAACATACCATTTTAATGCATAATCTTCAAAAGCAGATGATTAGAAAATTAATATTATAAATATCCAAAAGTTCTTTGCAGAGCTGAGATCAAAGAAGTCCATATACTTGGGAAGGTTTTAAGTCCCCAAAGCAAAGGCCACTTCAACCATCTCTCTCGGGAGCCAGTCCACGGAAAGGGTGGAATGAGAGGACAAGTCGGTGGAGCATCTGATGGTGTCCTCCGGCCACTTCAAAGGCTCTGAGCGCTGTGCTGGCTTCAAAGGACACAGAGGGCCCGGGAGATGCTTCCCTGCGTCCCCTCTTTGGCCCGACAAGGACGGGATTCCCTCCAAAGATTAGGCTCCTGGGAGCAGACTCACTTTTCACTCACTCACAGGCAGCGTGTTTGGGTGCGACCCCTGCGAGCTGCGGGCGCTGCTCTGGATGTGGGGGCGCGGCCCCCAGTCAGGTGCGGGCGCCGGGTCTGGACGGCTCCTCCCGGGAGGCCAGCAGGTGCCGGCACCTGCCCCACAGCTGGAGGCCCAGGTGCTGGAGAGTCAGGAAGGATTGGCCAGTCGTTGAGGCCCCGCCCCTTGCCCTTTGATCTCTCCTCCAGCCGCGGACTGGCACGTGCACCTCTCTCGGTTGACGTTTCCATGGAGACATCAGAGCTCTGGGTAGAAGTTGGCTCAGTGCGTGCGAGAGCCTCCGAGGAGCAGGAAGCCAGGGAGCGCTCTCCCGGTTTTTGCTCTGACCTCGGCTCGCTGGGCGCACAGCTAGCTCTCGATGGGCAACTTGCTTTCTAGGTTTCGGCCTTTAATCCGCAGCCGCCTCCGGGCCTGGCCCGGTGCCCGCTGCCTGGCGGCTTTCCCGGGGCTCCGGGAGGACGCCCCGCCTGGCCGCGCCCACCCCGCGGCTCCGGCACCCGCCCTGGGCCCTGGGCGCCGGCTCCTGCCCCGGGGCCCCGCACCTGCAGCATCCGGCTGTCACCCAGCGGGGAGAGGGCCGCGTCCTCTCCCCCAGACCAGGCGCTCCCTTCTGGGGCTCCTCCCCCTGGTGAGGTGGGAGGACCCCCCAAGGAAGCACAAGCTGCTGCGTTTCCTTAGCCCCAGGATGGTCTTCATCCCTCCTCCCAGGGCCAGACTTGCTCTCCCCGGGCAGGAAGTCAAGGCTGTGAAGCCGAGACCAGCCAGTACCACCCCACTGCCTGGCCCAAAGGACGTGGAGGTGAAGGTCCTAGAAGAGTCCCCAAAAGGGAGGGCACAGAACCAAGACCATCAGGTACAGAGGAAGGGACAGGGTGACCAGCGCAGCCCCTGCAGCGCTGGGGACCCCCCACTCACATCGGGGACCCTGGAGCCCACGGGCGTCCTCCCCTCCGGCAAGAGCAGCCCTGGGCCTCCGGGCCTCAGTGCCCAGCACCCACGAGGCAGCTGGAGCGGGAGCGCCCCGCTCTCTCCCATGCCCTGCTCACGCTCAGGCAGCCCTGCGGGAGAGGCCCCGCCTGCTCTGCAGCCAAACCAGAGCCCAGGCTGCTCCCTGCAGCCTCAGAGCCCCGCACAGGGAGTGCTGCGGGCAGACCACCCGCCCAGCGCCCCCGCATCACTACCTCTGTGCCAGGAGATGGAGGCTCAAAAGCCATCAAGGAGCCATCCTCCTCCCGCCTCTGCCTCCAGGAAGCCCCGCAAGAGGACCCGGCCCCTGCCCCTCCAGCTCCCGCTGCCCCCCCTGCGGTGGGATCGAGGGGAGCTGCCCCCGCCTCCCAAGTTGCCCTGCCTTGCAGGTGAGGCAATCCTGGGCGCTGACACAGAGGCCGGGGCTGCCTGCGGTGCCACTCAGTCTGCCCCTTCCTCCCCTCCTGGCTCAGCGATGGCAGACTGCCTGCCCCTGGCCACTCACACTGGGCAGGTCGCTGCTCCCATCTCAGCCCTGGCAAATGAAGGTTTCACCTCTCAGGCGACCTCGGATGATGAGGACATTGAAATGGACACCACGCCCTCTTGCTATGCTTGCACAATCACAACTTACCCTGAGTCCAGCCTGAGATTCATGCCAGTTTACCAAATCAAATACAGTGTGGAGCACAGGGACCCTGCAGTCCCCCCACCGGCCCACCTGCACTGAAGGACTGGGCCCTCCTCAGACCATCCCATTGGCCCCAACCACCCCTCAGCCCACCTGAGGGACTCCTCCTGGTCCCAGAAGCGACCCTCTCTCCCCAGCGCTCCTGTTAGCGCCCAACTACACACTAAGGCGTTGGCGTTGCCACGGAGATGCTAGACACTGGGAGCAGCAGTTCAGTTTCTGGGTACATCCACAGGCCCACCTGCAGTTATGGGTCCTGCAGCTCCTGTGGATGGTGGGAGCCCTGGGGTCAGTATGACCACCCAGGCCTCACTCATCCCCAGCACCCAGAGCATCCACCTTAGAGACGGACTGAGGCAGGGACACAGCTTCTCCATCTCCCTGTGGCCGTAACACCTGGGACCATCTGGCCGCAGCCGGGCTGCTGAGGAGGAGC
Organism: Antrozous pallidus; assembly: GCA_027563665.1. Lineage (NCBI taxonomy): Eukaryota > Metazoa > Chordata > Mammalia > Chiroptera > Vespertilionidae > Antrozous > Antrozous pallidus. The sequence goes on from CM050522.1 coordinate 11,334,202, forward strand.
AGGCATCACCCAGCTCGTGCACACACTGCTGGCTCCACCTGAAATCCGACCCCCGGAGCCCACCTGTGATTACACAGGCAGTGAGGAGATGGGGAGGTACCCCAGTCCCAGAGGCAGGCGCCACTGTTGAGACTGGCCATCGGTGCACCTGTGGCCCGACTGGACATGGAAGACATCCTGCACTCGCAGCAGCCGCCACCATGAAGAATGAAGGTATGTCCCGGGACACGCCTGCCTCCACCTTTCCTCAGACCACCCAGGGCTTTCCTGCCCGCACGGCCTCCATCATCCATGCAGGTCCCACTTGTGGTTGCACTTTCTTTCCAAGCCCCGGGAACCACCTGTGCAGAATGCGGTGATGCTAGGGGAGGGTCCAACATCCCTCCCCGGGGGGAGGGCCTGTTATTCCCACTTCCCATCAGTACAGCTGGGGCCCACCTGGTCCACACACAGGCGGTGCCTCACAGGGAAATGTCTCACTGTGACGAGAGGCCACCGTGTCACCACGTGCCTTCAGATCCAGAGCAGCCCAGCTATCCAGTGATGGGGACAGCACACACTGCAATGTCTGGATAGGCTTCCAGGCCCTTCATACGGAGTCCCTGGGCACCCCCAGACCCAAACAGTAGTGCTCTGGGTGATAGCACCAGACACTTTAATGGAGAAATGTCTACTCAATCAAACACCTGCCTCCATCCTCTCACTTTGGAGGAGCCAGGACTGTGTGTGGAGGCTCCTGCTCACAGCAACGGTGCCTGTGCTTGGGCAGGGCAAACGCTAGTTTTGCACTTGGGCATCTGCCCAGAGATTAATAAGAGCCACACCTTCCTCCGCAAACTGTGTGTAACCATGGACTTTGCTCCACTGGGAAGAGGCTTAGCCCCTTCAGGTGAAACTTAACCTGCTGGTCCTACATCAAGTCAGGAGGTCACACTGCATGGATCTGTGTGTGTGTGGGGGGAGGAGGTTGGGGGTTGAGGGTGAGGGGCAAGTGAGCACAGCTGAGAACTACCTGCAACTTAATAGCCTACCAGTAAATCCCTTTTTCTGGTATTTAAAACCTCAAAATCTTTTCATCTCTACCCATTCCTCTTCCCTCCCTACCTTGCATTTTATTTTATTTTTAATTGAATGTATTGAGGTGACATTGGTTAACAAAACCCTACAGGTCTCAAGTGTACAACTCAACAAAGCATCATCTGTATGATGCATCATGTGCCCATCACCCAAAGTAAAGTCTCTTTCTACCCCCATTCATCACTCACACCTTATGGGGGACAGGTGCTCTCCCTCTGGATATCACCACACTGTGGTTTGTATCTATGTTGTATACTAGCATATGGGTGTGGTATTTTTGGTTAATCTTTTCACTTTCTTTAACCCAGCTCATCAACCCACCACCCCCTGACAGCTGTCAGTCTGTTCCATGTATCCATGCCTCTATGTTGTTTATTATGTTCCAGATGGCATTGTCTTTCTCTGGTTGGCTTATTTAACTTAGCATCATAATCTCTGGGTTCTTCCATGCTGTTGCAGAAGGTAAGATTTCTTTCTTTCTTTCTTTCTTTCTTTCTTTCTTTCTTTCTTTCTTTCTTTTTTTTTTTTTTTTTTTTTGGTGGTGTGGGGGTTGGGCATGGAAGTGAGGAGTAGCAGTCCATTGTGCAAAGGTACTGCAGCGTTTTTATCCACTCATATATTGATGGTCACTTGGGCTGTTTTCAGATATTGGCTATTGCAAACAATGCTGCAATGAACATTAGGGTGCATATATTATTTCAAATTGGTGTTTCAGTGGGATCACTAGGTCAAAAGGCAGTTTTCTTTTTAATTTTTTCAGGAGACTCCATACAGTTTTCCACAGTGGTTGTACAGTCTGCATTCCCACCAACAGTGCATGAAGATTCCCTTTTCTCCACACTTGTTTGTTGATTTATTGTTTATAGCCATTCTGGCAGGAAAGTGGTATCAGGGGTGCAGAAGAGCAGATCTAGTCTCTGATTGGGGATAGTACCCACAAGTCTGTAGAAGGGGTGTGGGCACATTTTTCCCCTTCCTGAGACAGCTCAGGCTGAGCTCACAGGGGAGATAGTAGTGGTTTCCCTGCCATGTAGCCCCACAACCCAGGACTTGCCCATCTGATTATTGGAGGAAAAGCCTCCCCTGGAGACATGCTTTGGAAATCCCAGCTCTGTGCAGCACTTTAATACCCCTAGTTACTGCACTCAGCAGGAAAGAGCTGACCAAGTGATTTTATAGGTGTTTGTGTGTTTGGTGGACATGCACCATCTGTGTGCAGGACCTGGGGAAGATCACTCCCATTTCCAAAGCTACACAGTTCAATCGCTGTCTGAATATGCCACCAAGAGCTTGCCCAGAAAAAAGCACCCAAAGGTCACTGATCTGTGCATCTAGCAGACCCCTCAACACGTCCTGAGCAAGGAAGAAAGGTGTTGTCAGTATTTGGGAGACCCAGAAGTGCACTCCCAGATTGGTACTGTAACGATAATTGTGCTCTTCTCTGGAAAGATAGCATCTGAGCCTCTAATAGACTCCCTTTTCTCCTAGGCAGAGTGAATCCCCACTGACTTTCACAACCAGATGTTCTGAGGGCTCCTTTTCCCATCTTTGTTGCTTGGGGTTGGGTATCCATTGGAGGAGTTGAGATTCCACAATTCTGAGAGAAGGGAATTTTGCATCCAAGGTATCACTCTGGCTTCTCTGCACCTGGGTGTGGAGGCAAGCCCTTTTCACTATATGGCTTCTTCTATAAATTCTTGGTTATAATATTTTAGTTCCTACAGCCTTCAGTTGGTTATTCAGGTTGATTGCTCTATAATTTAGCTGATAATCTGGTCTGGAACTTAGAGCAGGTGAGTGTAACTTCTACCTAGTCTACAACCGATTTAGAATCTCTTCATTGTTTTCCTTCATCACTAAGTATGGGTTCTTTATATACCCTACGGGTGCAAGAATTCATGCACCAGGCCACACACACACACACACACACACACACACACACACACACACACGAGGCTCGGTGCATGAATTCGTGCACCAGTGGGGTCTCTCAGCCCGGTCTACAGGATTGAACCAAAATTGGCTCTCTGACATCCCCTAGGGGACCCAGATTGTGAGAGGGCACAGGCCAGGCTAGGGACCCACCCCATGGGTGCATGATCCGGGCCAGGAGAGACGCTGGAGGTTGGCCAGCCAGAAAGGGACTGTGGTAGGAGGACTCCAGGGCATGTCTGGCCTATCTTGCTCAGTCCCGATTTACCAGACCCCAGCAGCAAGCTAACCTACTGGTTAGAGCATCTGCCCCCTGGTGGTCAGTGCAAAACATAGCAAGCAGTTGAGCAGCCTTAGCATATCATGAGCATATTATGCTTTGATTGGTTGAACATCTGACTGGTCGACCAGACACTTAACATATTAGGCTTTTATTATATAGGACTAGAGATCCAGTGCACAAAATTTGTGCACAGGGATATGTGTCCCTCAGCCCAGCCTGTAACCTCTTCAATCTGGGACCTCTCAAGGGATGTCCTACTATCCATTAGGCCCGATCCTACTAAACAGGCAGTCGGACATCCCTTTCACAATCCAGGACTGCTGGCTCCCAACTGCAACCCTGCCTGTCTTCCTGATTGCCCCTAACCGTTTCTGCTTGCCAGCCTGATCACTCCCCTGCCAACCTGATTGATGCCTAACTGCTCCCCTGCCAGCCTGATTGGCTCTAACAGCCTTCCCTTACAAGCCTGGCCACCCCTAACTGCCCTCCCCTGAAGGCTTGGTCACCCCTAACTGCCTTGCCCTGCAGTCCTGGTCACCCCTAATTGCCCTCCTCTACAGGTTTGGTCCCCCAAACTGCCCTCCCCTTCAGGCCTGAGTCACCCTCAACTGCCCTTCCCTGCAGGCTTGGTCCCCCGCAAATGCCCTCCCCTGCAAGTCTGGTCTCCCCCAACTGATATCCCCTGCAGGTCTGGTCAGCCTTAACTACCCTCCCCTGCAGGCTTAATCGCCCCCAACTGCCCTCCCTTGTAGGCCTGGTCCCTCCTAACTGCCCTCCCCTGCTGGCCATCTTGTGGTAGCCATCTTGTGTTCACATGGGGCCAGGATCTGATCACATGGGTGCAGCCATCTTGTGTGCTGGAGTGATGGTCAATTTGCATATTACTGTTTTATTAGATAGGCTAGAGGCCTGGTGCATGGGTGAGGACTGGATAGTTTGCCCTGAAATGTGTTCTGGAGCAGGGTGGGGGTTCCTTGGGGCATGGGGCTGTCTGGGTTAGGAGGCTGTGGTGGTTTGCAGGCTGTCCATTCCCTGTGATGATCCTAGCAGAGGCCCTTGTACCTGGGATTTATTTATCTTCTACAATTGAAACTTTGTAGCCTTGAGCTACAGAGGCCAGGGCAATCCAGGACAGGCAGGAAGCTTGGCTTCCTCCATCATGGGGGACAGCTCAAGCCTCTGCCTGGCTTCAGCTTCATGCTGTCACCATCTTTGTTGGGATTTATTTATCTTCTATAATTTAAACCTTGTAGCCTTGAGTGGAGGCCAGGGCCAACCAGGGCAGGTGGGAAACTTGGCTTCCAACATCCTGGGGGTAAACCAAGCATCCTGCTTGCTCTAGCTCCATGGCCACTGCCATATTTGTTGGGTTAATTTGTATACTTGCTCCTGATTGGCTGGTGGGCGTTACTTGTGGATGTAGCAGAGGTGGGATAAATTTGCATGTTTCTCTTTTATTAGAATGTTAAGTTCCAGTCACACTTGTACTTTTCCTTATTATTATTTAACTAGAGGCCTGATGCATGAAATTCATGCATGGCAGGGAGTGTGGGCATTCCTCAGCCTATCCTATACCCTCTCACAATCCAGGACCCCGCACTTCTAACTGCCCTCCTGCTTGCTTCTAACACCTGCCTGCTCACTCGTTACCACCTTCCTGCCCATTCCTTACTGCTTGGCTCACTGTTCCTTACCACTTACCTGGTCATTCCTTACTGCTTGACTCCCTTCTCCTTAGTGCTGCCGCTGTACTCGCCAGCCATGAGCCCAGCTTCTGGCTGAGCCACACTCCCTCCATGAAAGTGCACTGACCAACAGGGGGCAGCTCCTGCATTGAGCATCTGCTCCCTGGTGGTCAGTGCATGTCATCGCGACTGGTCATTCTGGTTGTTTCAGTTGTTCCACCATAAGGGTCGCCAGCGGAACAACTGAAACAACCAGAATGGTTTTGTTATTTAAAAATATTTATTGTTGTAAGTATTGCATATGTCTCTTTTTTCCCTCTTAACCCCTCCTAGCCTGCTCCCACCCTCCACCCCAGGCCTTCATCACCCTATTGTCTGTGTCCATGGGTTGTACATATATGCATACAAGTTCTTTGGTTGATCTCCTCCCATTCACCACCTCCTTCCCTCTGAGATTCTACAATCTATTCCATATTTCTATGTCTCTGGATCTATTTTGTTCATCAGTTTATTTTGTTCATTAGATTCCACTTATGAGTGAGATGTGATACTTGTCTTTCTCTGACTGGCTTATTTTGTTTACCATAATATTCTACAGGTCGCTCCATGGGTGGAATATTACAAAATGTCTAGCAGTTAAGTCATCTGAGAGTGAATTGCCTTTTTATGATTGCCTACTATGTATAAAAGTGAGACTAGGAAAAAGAAGGAATAGTAAATTAATTCCAAGATGACATTAACAGCAAGGACATTTGTTATAATATACTGGAAACAAAATCAAACTGTTCTTTCTCACACAAAATGATGTTATAGTAAGTATATTTTTATATCTACTGACAGTGTTATGTATATTAGTAAATTAATTATAAGACATTAGAATCATACTACATTTTGAACAAACTGAACCTCTATGTCATTCATCAGTGGCATCAAATCTGCAGTGATCAATTTGAATACTGAACATGTTTTTACAATAAATGAATCTAATGCTTTGGAAGGTGATATTTAAGATCATTCAAGTAGGTCAATTTTTATTACTACTACTTTTTGTCACTATATATTAAGATATCAGATATATGAAAGGGTGTACCAGCATATTAACAAAGCCATTCAAGATAATAATTATCCAACTTATTCAAATGTTTTTCCATATAATTATACTAATGTCTCAACAATGAAAAATTATTTTTCACCTTATGTTGGAATACTTAGTTTACTGTACTAGTTCCGAGCAAAATTAAATTATTTCATGGTTAGTAGGCCAATGAATGAATTGACATAGAATATGCTCTCTTCTCAACATACTTAGAAGAGTTATGAGGGATTGAACAAAATTGTCTCTTCCATATATGCAATCTCCAAAGATGTAAGTGTGTAGATCTGTTTCTGGTTTCCCTCCCCGAGTGTGTGGGGTTTCTATAACAGACATGTACTGAAATTTATGTTTAGTTTGCTAATTGGGATTTCTTTCTGCAACATTGGAGTGGTTTCTAAGCATCCATGGTTTTGTTATTTTCTCTAGAAAAAAAAATATGCTGTGACAATAACATTTTCAAAAACATAGAAATTTGTATAAAGAGACTGTTTGAAATATCCAGGAATACCTCCTACTAAAGTCTCTAAGGATACGCCTATTTTAATAATTCCTAAAATATGATTCTTTAGGTTTTCAAGTTGATAGTTTTTAGATGCCTCACAGTGCTAATTAGTTCCAGAATAAAAAGTAAATAAGCTCCAGATTAGTTTTCCTGCTCCTGATGGGACATAGATCTCATTCGAGGTGAAAAGGACAGTGGACAATGTAGGAAGTCACTTCTTTCGCCTCCATAATCACACTCTCTCAAAGTAGTGCTGTCATTCCACTGTCTAAGAGGATTTAGTGACACTGAATCTATCAGTTCTATCGTCTGAAGGAATAGGATCCCTTTTCACATCCCATGTAATTCAGGGTCCCTGGCTCAGGGTTTGGGTTTCTGGAGAAGGCCACATACAAATGAATAGAGACTTAGAAAAGCATTTGGGAAATGGGGGCTAGGTGGTAGTCTAACTCTAGTAGGAGGACTACTACCCACTCTGGCTTTACCATCTCTTTTATTAAGATACACCCATATCACCCAGGCAGGAAACTCCAATAAAGCCAATCAGTGGCTTTACTTATTGGGGGCTGCTTCAACCAATATCTAGTAATTAGCTCTGACCCTTCAGAGCAATTTAGGTTGACCAGCCCTACAGATTCCCTGTCCACAGCTCTTTATCATTAAAACAACGATTGGCTTCCACCACCCACCTAATGACCTGATGAGCTAGCTCCTTGCCTTGTGTCCAATAGTAAGAATATAAAGTGAGGGGAAAGGTGAAAACAGTTGGAATTTTGCAAACACACACTCAGCTAGCAATTGTAATCTTGGTATCACATTGACAACAAAGCTACGGAATGTAGCTGGCTTCTTCCAGACACCAGTGTTACTTAGTTTGAAAATGACTATAGGGCTGGCAAAACACAGAAACAAAGCAGGAACATAACAGCAGAGTGGAAATAAATGCCACAACTTCCAGGCACTTTTCCTGTTGTCCCAGGCACACCTCACTTATGGTTATGAGAAGTGAGTGTGGGTGGCCAGAGATTACATCAGTTCAGGGAAGTCATCAGCTCCAAGATACTATCAGCTTTTATAACTTTATATTTTTTGAAGCCCCTTCAGCTCATGAGTACCTTCTATTCTTGGGAACAATGGGATCTTATTAAGGCCAGTTACTTGTCTATAATAATAAAAGCATAATATGCTAATTATACCAGACAGCCAAACAACCTTCCAGACATCCTTCCAGATGAAGCTGCAGTGGTTGGAGCCAAGGCAGAGGCAGTTAGAGGCAATCAGGCAGGCAAGCGAGGGGCTGGGAGTGATGAGGCAGGCAGGAAGAGGCTGTTAGGAGCCAGCAGTCTTGGATTGCAAGAGGGTGCAAGCTGGGATGAGGGAAACCACCCCCCTCACCCTGTGCACCAATTTCTTGCACCAGGCTCCTAATTACTAAATAAGCAGTATCGACATTAAGGTGTAGGTGCTGTTTCACTAGTTATTCATACTGAATTCTCATGAATTTGGGATCTGGTACACACCCATAAATTTTTTGAGTGAGTGTTTCAAGGATAATTTTCAGAAATTAACTCCTCAGGTATTTTCTGAAACTAGAGAAAAAGAAACTAGTTGTTAAGCTTATCTTTTCAGAGTTATTTCAGTTTGTATTATGCAATGTGAAAATACCTGAGTGCCCCCACCACACACACTATTTTTTAAATTATTTATAAAGAATAATTTCTCATTTTAACTGCAAAGTATGTATGATAGTTAGCATTCAAATATGATCCTACCATATGCCACATTTTCCATCATTCATGGTATAGTCCTTCCAATGCTGAACCTAGACTGACCCTGGATGAGATAATGTGTTAAAAGGGAAGGTGATTTCCAGTCCAAATTTGCCCTTATGAGAGTTGTTAGCTTCTGCTTACTGGGCTACTCACTTTGGAGATACCTGTGAGAATGATACATGTATAAGAAGTCAAGCTGCATTCTTGCAGAGACCATTTGAAAAGATCAGATGGAAAGAGAAAGAACCTACATGGAGAGAGAACAAGAGAGATGGAGGGCCAAACACCATAGCATCCTACCCAGCCTCCACATGACCCAGAGGACATCTGACTGAAACCAGTTAGGAGATCCCAAGTAAGAAGGCAGATTTCTGCCCTAACTGGTTTGGCTCAGTGGATAGAGCATCAGCCTGTGGACTGAAAGGTCCCAGGTTTGATTCCGGTCAAGGGCATGTAGCTAGGTTGTGGGCACATCCACAGTAGGGGGTGTGCAGGAGGTAGCTGATGGATGTTTCTCTCTCATCGATGTTTCTAACTCTCTATCCCTCTCCCTTTCTTTCTGTAAATAAATAAATAAATAAATAAATAAATAAATAATTTTTTAAAAAGTAAGCAGATTTCCTTAGCTAAATACATCCAATACATAAAACTATAAGTGATAATAAAAGATTTGTTGTTTCCAACCCCAACTTCAGTTCAATTCCTCATGTTGTGGTGACCCCCAACCATAAAATTATTTTCATTGCTACTTCATAACTGTAATTCTGCTACTGTTAATGAATCCTAATGTAAATTTCTGTGTTTTCCGATGGTCTTAAATGACCCTGCTAGTGGTTCTCATCCTGGGGGCGACCCACAGATTGAGAACCGCTGCTGCAGAGCCTAAGACCATCGGAAAACACAGACATTTAAATTAGGATTCATTAACAGTAGCAAAATTACAGTTATGAAGTAGCAACAAAAATAATTTTATGGTTGGGGGACACCACAACGTGAGGAACTGTGTTAAAGGGTCGCAGCATTAGAAAGGTTGAGAATCACTGCTCTACACACTTCCCTGTCAGGACTCAGGGGGGCTTGAGGGTAAGGGAGGCAGTGGTGTCAGTGCAGGACGTAGGGGAAGGTAGTGCTTTATACACTACCAAGGCCACATGGACTGCTGCCCACTGCATCTGCCCAGGTAGGCAGGGGGTTTCTGCTGTTTTGGTTTGGTCTGGCGTCCACCCTGTCAGCCATGTGCCTGTGTCTGCACTGAGACTGAACGGTTTGATGTCCTACATTTTGGTGGACAGTGGATACACTCCCACCTCCCAGAGACTGGCAGTTAGACTCTGGGGGCTTCTGAGTCCCTCGCAGGGAGAGCCTGGCACTAGATCAAGAACAGACTTGGGCGTGCTTGGCAAGGAGGCCTCCTCAGACTAGGGGACACCACAGTTTGGAGGCCTGCCATGACCCCAATCCTGGCAGGAGTCTCCTCTGGCACACTGGCCAGCCTGGGCTAATGGCCACCCATGGTTTGGAGGCTGGTCACCCCTTGGATCCCGGCAGGGGTCTTCCCTGGGGTGCTGACCAGCCTGCACTAGGGTCACTGGCAGTTTGGAAGCCAGTCACACCTCCTGTCCTCTTGGGGGTCTCCTCTGGGGTGCTGGCCAGCCTGGGCTCTGGGAACCGTAAAATAAGAGGTTCCTGAACCCACTTCCCACACACCTAGGCTAGGCTACATCTTGTAGGAAGCAGCTTCAGTGCCGGGCCAGTGGTGGTGGCCAGGTCCTCTGGAGCCTCGCCTCCTGGGCTGCAGTCCACATCTCCCAGCACCCCTGCAGTTTCCTGCACCAACAGTCACCTCAGTGCAGGCCCAGCAGCCAAAAGCTGGCTTCCTGGCAGCCAAGCCACCCCACTCACCACCACTGGCAGCTCTCCACTGCTCACTCCCTGCCGAGCCCTGTCTGTTGGGGTGGGGTCTTGCTCCCACCCCTGGCGTGTGCCCACTGCCCACAGGCCCTCCCTCCCTCTGCAGCTTGGCTTGGGAAGCTGGCTTTGTTGCCAGGCCTATGATGCCAGCCACCTGCCCTGATCACTATGGGCATGGCCACCTTTGTAGCAGAGTGATGGCCAATTTGCATATTACCCTTTTATTAGATAGGATATCTTTGGATTTCATCTGGCTAATGATAATTGTTTTGAACTGACAAATATCTGATTCTTCAAAAAATAATATTTTCTTTCATAAATATTAGCACAAAAGCTCATCTCTGATAATTATTAGATGAAATTATCACCGTCTCCAAAATAACACCTTGCCTTTCTGATGCAAACATCAAAGGATAAGGACAAAGCATCCATCTATTCAACTTCAGGCTTTATAATTTGACCTAATAGCTCTTTACTGTGGATCTAAGGTCCTTCATTTTGTTTCAAGAGTACTGGTAGATTAAGCTAACTTGCAGTTGATTTCTTATTTCCCCTCCTTATAACTGTGCTGGTAGGAGCTCTTTTGTAATTAAACTTGAGAACTAACACAGAATTAATGCTTCACCAGTCACCAAAAGCTGTATAGGATTTTACTCACTCATACCATAGCTGTCCCCATACTGTCACTGGCCCTTGAAAGTTGTGTTGGTGGTTTATTTTGTGGTGGAGATCAGACCTTTTCTTTTGTGCACACCCCTAACACATCTTCACCAACAAAGATGTAGTCCTTAATATCAAAACTTACTGATTTCTATCCCAAGCTGTAGTGATAGAAAATAGCATTAATTTCAGACATCTCTTAATATTTTATTTGTACTATATGAGAGCTATATCATATCTGAATTTAAATTGATATTTGTCCACTCTGATCAATTCCCCCCCCACCAATGATATATGTGGAAATTTTCTAAAAATGAGAATCTATGGAGATTACTTAAATACTGATCTTTTATAATAGAAACTTTGTGAAAAAGTAAACATCTTATATGGTTTTTTAAAGTGCATTTTAGGTTTTTACAGTTTGAAATGAGCCCTCTCCTGTTCATAAACTCTCGGTTGATGTCTAATTAATCACCTATATTTTTTTCATGAAGAATAAATATGTATTCCAAGTAATGGTATATAATACTCTTATATGTCACCATTATTATATGTACTTTACCAGTTAATTCTCTTTTTAAATTCTATGTTGAATTTTTTTCCTGAAATCTTAGAAAATTTACCAAATAATGTAATCATTTATAATGGTCACTTTTATTTAATTTTCCTTTTTTTATAATTTACCATTTTCTTTTTAACTTTTGATGTTTGATTTTTTCTACATTGTCAGAATGTATTGTTAGTACAATAAGTAACTCCTTCCATTATTAAGGAGGCCATTAACATCAATATATTTTCTCTTCAGCAATGCTTTGGTTATTTGCTTTCAAGACTTTGAACTGAACTGTATGTTCTAATGATTGGTGAGCTAGCTCTCATATAGTAGACTATTTTCAAGTTTCCTTTGTACACTAATTATTCTATTATACTAAAGTCAGATAATAAAATCTTTGGATGCTAGAACATGACAATAGTGGTGAACACTGTGGGATTAGGAGTTGCTTACACCAGTTGTTCTGCTGTCTCTGCTTCCGGCTAGCTCAGGGCTTGCACAAGTTACTATAAAATACTGCAAATGATATTCTCTAACTTGCTGAAATGATTAAAGGGCAAATCAAATATATACCTATGTACCTGGCAAAGAATTAATATTAAGTAATGGGAGTTTTTATTATTTTTTTAAATTGATACTAAAGCTATAAAGATGACATACATTGAGAATAATCTTTCAAAAACAGTATCCTCTATTTTAATTTATTCAAATTCATAGTGTTAATCTTATTTTATAAATAATACCAGAAACCCAGTTCATGAAATTCATACACGGGGAAGGGGGGTGTCCCTCAGCCTAGTCTGCACCCTCTCCAATCTGAAACCCCTTGATGGATTTCCTACTACCTGTAGGATAGGGCCTATATGGGCAGTCGGACATCCCTCTCACAATCCTACTGCTCTCCTGCCTGCCTTCCTGATTGCCCTTAATCGCTTCTGTCTGTCAGCCTAATCACCCCCTAACCACTCCCCTGCCAGCCTGAATGATGCCTAACTGCTTCCCTGCCAGTCTGTTTGCCCCTAACTGCCCTCCCCTGCAGGCCTGGTCACCCCTAACTGTCCTCCCATGCAGGCCTGCTACCCCCAACTGCCCTCACTTGCAGGCATGGTTCCTCCCAACTGCTCTACCCCATTGGCCATCTTGTGGCCATCTTGTGTCCACATGGGGGCAGGATCTTTGACCACATAGGGTCAGCCCTCTTGTGTGTTGGAGTGATGGTCAATCGGCATATTACTCTTTTATTAGATAGGATAGAGGCCTGGTGCATGGGTGGGGGCAAGCTGGTTTGCCCTGAAATGTGTCCTGGATCAGGGCAGAGGGTTCCTTTGGGGCATGGGATGGCCGTGGTGAGGGGCCTGTGGTGGTTTGCAGGCTGGTCATATCCCCCAGCAACCCAAGCAGAGGCCCTGGTATCTGGGGTTTATTTATGCTCTACAATTAAAACTTTGTATCCTGGGGCAGAGCCAAGCCTTCTGTTCACTCTGTGGTGGCAGCCATTTCTATTGCAATTTATGTATCATCTATCATTAAAACTTTGTAGGCCACAGCCATTTCTGTTGTGATTTATGTATCTTCTATAATTGAAACTTTGTAGCCTGGAGTGGAGGCCTAGGCAGGCCAGGGATGCAGAAGCTTGGCTTCCTCCATCACTGGGGACAATCCTAGCCTACTGCTTCTCTCTAGCTCCGTGGCTGCAGCCATTTCTGTTTGGATTCTGTAATTGAAATTTTGTAGCCTGGTGTGGAGGCCTGAACTGCAAGGGCAGGCAGAAAGCTTGGCTTCCTCCATTGCTGGGGAAACCCAAGCCTCCCTCCTGCTCTCTGTGGCTGCAGCCATCTTGGGTGGGTTTATTTGCATATTTGTTCCTGATTGGCTGGTGGGTGTAGCAGAGGTATGGTCAATTTGCATATTACTCTTTTATTAGATAGGACTAGAGGCCAGGTGCATGCAATTCATGCACAGAAAGGGAGTCACCTCAGCATGGCCTGCACTCTCTCCAATCTGGCCCCTCTAGCTCATAACTACTTACCTGCCTACCAGCCTGATCCCCCTAACTGCTTTCCCCTGATATCCTGTTTGCCTAACTGCTCTACCCTGCTGGCCTGATTGCCTCTAACCTCCTCTGCCTTGGCCCCACCGACATGGCTTTGTCAGGAAGGATGTCCAGAAGGACATCTGGAAAGTCATCTGGAAGATGTTCAGTCTAATTAACATATTACTCTCTTATTATTTTCCAGGTAATATGCAGCCCCAGCAATGCCATGGCAGGGCTTGGGGCTGCTGAGCATCAGCCTTCCTGGGGGTTTGTGTCTCTGTGCTGGCCCCCCACAGCCCCAGAGAAGCCATGGCAGGTGAGCTATTTTCAAGTTTACTTTGTGCACTAATTATTCTATTATACTAAATCCAGGTGCCAGCCTCCCTGCAGGTTTATGTCTCTGATCTGGCCCCCCGCAGCCCCTAGTCTCCATGGCAGGGCTTGGGGCTGCTGGGTGTTGGCCTCTCTGCAGTGTTGTGTCTCCGATCCAGCCCCCGACCGCCCCAGTGCCCCCATGGTGGGGCTTGGGGCTGCTGGGTTCCGGCCTCCCTGCTGGTATGTGTCTCTGATTTGGCATACTGAAGCCCCGGCACAGACATGGTGGGGCATGGCGGTGCTTAAGACTGCTGGATGCTGAACTCCCTGTGGGTTTGTGTTTATGATCCAGCACCCTCAGCCCCAGCGCAGCCCTGGTGGAGCTTGGAGGTGGTGGGTGCCAGCCTCCCTGCTGGTATGTGTCTCTGATTTGGCATACTGAAGCCCCAGCACAGACATGGTGGGGCTTGGGGCTACTAAGTACTTGCTTCCCTGCTGGTTTGTGTCTCCCCTCAGGTACCACTCTAGACCCAGCACCACCATGGCAGGTCTTAGGGCTGCTGGCTGCCGGACTCCCTGCTGGTTTGTGTCTCTGATCCAGCCCCCCCGCAGCCCCAGCCCACCATGGTGGGTCTTAGAGCTGCTGGGTGCTGACCTCCCTGCTGGTTTGTGTGTCTTATCCAGCACACCATAGCCCCAGCACCACCATGGCAGAGTATGGGGCTGCTGGGTGCCAGGCTCCCTGCTGGTTTGTGTCTCCGATCTGGCAGCCCACTGCCCCATCGCCACCATGGTGGGGCCTGGCAGGGCTTAGACTGCTGGGTGCTGGCCTCCTTGTGGGTTTGTGTCTCCAATCTCATACCCCCTTAGTCCCAGCACCACCATGGAGCAGCTTGGGGCTGCTGGATGCCAGGCTCCCTGCAGGTTTGTGTCTCTGATCCGGCACCCCATAGCCTTAGCGCTGCCATGGTGGGGCTTGTGGTTCCTGGGTGCTGGCCTTTCTGTGGGTTTGTGTCTCCCATCTTCCTGGCAGCCCCAGGGCCACCTGGCCACTAAGGGCCTTGCTATCTTGGTTGGGGTAATTTTCATACTCACTTGTATTGGCTGGTAGCATAGCAGAGCTACGGTCAATTTGCACGTTTCTTTTTTATTAGATAGGATGATTTAAGTAAAAATTATATTATTGTTTTCTCTAATTGATCTGACCTATAATTGAACTTGGTATCTAGTAGCAAGTGTATCTATTTTGGATTTTGTGTGTGGGGGTCATTGTCTTTACTAGAGGCCCGGTGCACGAAATTTGTGCACAGGGGGCGTTGCATGTCCCTTAGCCCAGCCTGCACCCTCTCCAATTTGGGACCCCTCGAAATATGTCCGACTGCCTGTCTAGGCCCGATCCTGGTAGGATCAAGCCTAAACGGGCAATCGGACATCCTTCTCACAATCCAGGACTGCTGGCTCCAAACTGCCCACCTGCCTGCCTCCCTGATTGGCCCTAACCACTTCTGCCTGCCAGCCTAATTATCTGCTAACCACTACCCTGCCAGCCTAATTGATGTTTAACTGCTCCCCTGCCAGCCTGTTTGTCCCCAACTTCCCTCCTCTGCCAGCCTCGTTACCCCTAACTGCCCTCCCCTGCAGGCTTGATCACCCTCAACTGCTCTCCCTTGCAGGCCTGATCCCTCCCAACTATCCTCCCCTGTTGGCCTGATCTCCCACAACTTCCCTCCCTTGCAGGGCCTGAAACCTCCAACGGCCCTCCCCTGCTGGCCATCTTGTGTCCACATGGGGGCAGGATATTTGACCACATGAGGGCAGCCCTCTTGTGTGTGAAGTGATAGTCAATCTGCAAATTACTCTTTTATTAGATAGGATAGAGGCCTGGTGCATGGGTGGGGGCCAGCTGGTTTGCTCTGAAGAGTGTCCCAGATCAGGGTGGGGGTTCCCTTGGGGTGAGGGACAGCCTGGGTGAGGGGCCTGTGGAGGTTTGCAGGCCGGCCATGCCCCTCAGCGACCCAAGCAGAGGCCCTGAGATCTGGGATTAATCTATGTCTACAATTGAAACTTTGTAGCCTTCTGCTCACTCCAGGGTGGCAGCCATTTCTGTTTGAAACTTTGTAGCCTAGAGTGGAGGCCAAGGCCAGCAACCACAGATTGAAAGCTTGGTTTTCTCTGTTGCCAGGGAAACCCAATCCTCTGTTCTCTCCAGCTCAGTGGCTGCCACCATTTCTGTATCTTTTATAATTGAAGTTTGGTAAGATTGAGTGGAGGCCTAGGGAGGCAGAAAGCTTGGCTTCCTCTGTTGCCAGGGGAACCCAAGCCTTCCTCCTGCTCTCAGTCTTGGTTGGGGTTTATTTGCATAATTTGCTCCTGATTGGCTGGCAGGCATGGCGGTGGGTGTGGCAAAGGTATGATCAAATTTTCATATTACTCTTTTATCATATAGGATTTTTTAGAGCAGTTTTAAATTCACAGCAAAATTTCCTGTGTACCCCCGCACTCCCACATTATCAACATCCCCTATCATTGGGGCACTTTTTTTTTTTTTTTTTTTTTTTTTACAAATGATGAATTTACTGTGATATATCAAAGTCATGCAAAGTTCACATTACTGTTTACTCCAGATGTTATACATTATATGGGTTTGGAGAAAACAATAACGACATGTATCTATCATCATGGTATATCACACAGACTATTTCCACTGCCCTAAAATAGCAATTGCATGCCTTAGTTTTTAGCAAAAGGGTAAAAAATATTATATCACACAAAAATCTACACTTCTGTGTGCTCTGCCTGTTCACCACTCTTCCTGTACCTCAACACTACCAGCCACTGATGTTTTTACTTTCTCAATAGCTTTGCCTTTTCCAAAATGCATACCTCGTATACCTGGACTCATACAGTGGACACCCTTTCAGATTGGTTTTCTTCACTTAGTAATATGCATTTAAAGTTCCCCCTGTATTTTTATGGCTTAATGACTCATTTCTTTTTTATAGCTGAATAATATTTGTCTGTTTACATTGAGTAGCCAGATTATTATGTCTCTGAATGCATAATAATCTGGCCATTCAGTGTGTGTGTGTGTGTGTGTGTGTGTGTGTGTGTGTGTGTGTGTGTGTGTGAAGTCATGCATGGGTGGGGTCCAGCCAGCCTGGCCAGGGGAAGAGGACATGGTCGGTTGGCCCACCTGCTGGTTGAATTCCTGGTCAAGGGGACAATTTACATATTAGCCTTTTATTATATAGGATATACTAAGAGTTGCCAGACTATTATGAGTTCAGAAATCATAATAATCTGGCCACTCTTTGCCGAGACCGGTTTTGCTCAGTGGATAGAGCGTCGGACTGCGGACTGCGGGGTCCCGGGTTCGATTCCGGCAAGGGCATGTACCTTGGCTGCAGGGCACATCCCCAGTGGGGGGCGTGCAGGAGGCAGCTGATCGATGTCTCTCTCTCATCGATGTTTCTGACTTTCTATCCCTCTCCCTTCCGCTCTGTAAAAAATCAATAAAATATATTTAAAAAAAATAATAATAATAATCTGGCCACTCAGTGTATATTACAATTTATCAATCCTTTCATCTACTGAAGAATATCTTGGCTGCTTCTACAGTGAGGCAATTACTAATAAAGCTACTTATAGTTTATAACATCCATGTGTAAATTTTTGTGTGATATAATTTTTTTTTACCCTTTTGCTAAATACTAAGGCATGCAAGTGCTGGAGTCTATGGTAAAAGTATGTTCAGTTTTTTTAAAAACCACCAAAACTGTCTTCCAGAGATAATAAACCATTTTGCATTCCTATCAGCAATATAAGAGAGTTTTCATGTTGCTCCACAGCCTCACCATAATTTGATATTGTCAGTGTTGCAGATTATGGCCATTTTAATAAGTACGTAGTAATATCTTATTGTTGCTTTATTTGCATTTCCTGATGGCATGATTAGGAACATCTTACCAGCTGATTATTTGCCATCTTGTTTATTTCTTTTTTAAAAATATATTTTATTGATTTTTTACAGAGAGGGAGAGGGGTAGAAAGCCAGAAACATCGAAGAGAGAGAAACATTGATCAGCTGCCTCCTGCACACCCACTACTGGGGATGTGCCCACAACCAAGGTACATGCCCTTGACCAGAATTGAACCTGGGACCTTTCAGTGCACAGGCTGATGCTCTATCCACTGAGCCAAACCAGTTTGGGCAGTGATTTCTTTTATTGAATGTGGCTTTGGTATCTAAAAAGTCATTGTTATACCCGAGGTCACATTTTTTCCTCCTATGTCTTCTAAGAGATCCATTTTGAGTTTATATTTCTGAAGAGTCTAAAATAAATTGTGGCAGTCATCTTTTGGAATATGGATGTCCAGGTGTATAAGCTCCATTTTTTGAAGAGTTAATTTTTTTTACTTCAATTGTATTAACTTTGGTTTTTCATCAAAGATTTTGACTATATTTATATAGGTTATTTCTGAGGTCTCTATTCTGATGATCTTTTTGTTCATTCTTTTTCCAACATTACATGATCTCGATTACTGTAGCTTTATATTTAGTCTTGAATTTAGATAGTATCAATCTTCCAAATTTGTTCATTTCCTTCAATATTTTCTTGTATAATCTGGGTCTCTGCCTCTCTAAACTTTGGAATCAGTTAGATAATATCTGCAACATAACTTCCTGGGATTTCAATTGGGATTGCATTGAAAATGTTGATCAAGTTGGGAAGAACTGACAATGATGGAGAGAAAATACCCTGCCTTGTACCTCATCTTAGTGGGAAACCTTCAAGTTTCTTAAAATCAAATATAATATTAGCTGTAGATTTTTTTTGTAGGTAGTTTTTATGAAGTTAAGAAATTTCCGCTCTAGTCCTACTTTACTGAGTGTTTTTATCATAAACAAGTATTGGGTTTTGTCAAATGCTTTTTTGCTTCTATTGAAATGATCATGTAACTTTTAGCCTGTTTTGTAATTTATGGCATTAATTGGTTTTCAAATGTTGAATCAGTCTTGCATACCTAGAGTAAATCTTACTTGGTCATGTTGTATAATTCTATCTATGCGTTTGTTTGTTTTTGTTTTTATCTATTTCCTGAAATACATTGATGTAGTTTTCTTTTCTTGTAATGGCTTTACTTAGTTTTGATATTAGGGTGATACTGGTCTCATAGAATAGGTAGAAAGTATTCTGTGTGTACCTGTGTTCTGAAAGAGATTATAGATATTTGATATAATTTATTGTTCAAATGATAGAATTCACTAGTGAATCTGTCTGGGCCTCTTAGAGACTTTGCATTAAAAATAACTTTTAATTTAATTTTGGGAATATCCTAATTATAATGATTGTAGTAAATATTGTTATAACCCTGTATATACACATATATTTTATCAGTCATTTTTTTCACAGTATAAAATAAATATATCATATTTTCTGCATTTGATTTTTTTAGTGTATTTTAACTCAGATTTTCATTCTTAGATTTTTATTTTAGGTGGTTTGCTGTTGTTACATATTGTTATTTTTAAGTTTTGACCCTAATTTACATATTTAACAAATTTATTATACTCTAGACACATTTCCACATATTGGAGGTAGAGCAACGCATAATATATACATACAAATTTCTACCCCCATTTAGCTTATTCTGTGATAGATATTAAACAAAATAAATATTTTTATGAAAGTATTAAAAATCAACTAAATCAGGGTAGAAGGATTTCATATATTGCTTATATTTTTAATAATTTTTACAGACATATATTTAAAACTATGAAATTCAGCCATGGAAAGTATACTATTTGTTGTACATCATGGTAATTAGAGTTAATAATACAGTATTGTATACTTGAAAAATGGTAGGAGAGTAGATTTTAAGTGTTCCTACCACACACATACATACCTTGTGAGGTAATGGAAATGTTAATTAGCTTGATTATGATAATCATTTACAATGCATATGTCTATCAAAATATCATGTTGTACACCATAAATATATACAATCTTATTTGTTAAATATACTGAAATAAAGCAGGAAGAAATTTATAAATAAAAAATATACAGCTTCACAGTTTTTAATATATACAGATTGTGTAAACATTACAACTTAATTTTAGAACATGTATATAAGCCCCAAAATATTATACCTATTTTATTAGCAGTCACTTTCTACTTTCCCCATCCTCAGTCCTAGGCAAACATTAATACACTTCCTGTATCTATATGTTTCCTTATTCTGAACATTTCATACAAATGTTATCATACTATATATTTTTAATTCAGAAGTTATGAGGTTGCTTTTATTTAATGCCTACAATTATTCAACCAGGTAAAAAATACATAAATAAAATATATTATTTTAACCATTTTGAAATATACAACTTAGTGGCATTAAGTACATTCACATTGTTTTGTAACCATCACCAATATTCCTCTCAAGAACTTTTTTTTCATCTTCTAAACCTGAATTTTATAGCCATTAAATAGGAAATCCTAAATCTCCCTTTTACCTAGGCACTGGCAGCCATCATTCTACTTTCTATTCTATTAGTTTGATTACATTACTTATCTCTTAGAAGTGGAATCAGATAGTATTTGTATGTTTTGTGTGAGGCTTATTTCACTTAGTATAATTTTTCAAGGTTCATGCATGTTACAGCATATGACAGAAATTCCTACATTTGTAAGACTGAATAATATCTTATTATGTGAATATTAACATTTTGTTTATTAATATTTACATGAATTGCTTCAACAATAATTATGTTTTGTTTCTTTTTTATGGTAACTACATGTATTTACAGAAGATAATAAAAATGAAACAAACAAACAGATTCAGATCAATTCAGTTTTATAATAGACATAACAGCTGGGTGAATTGTGTTTTATGCTGTTATCCAGTGACTGGATCAACTGGTCTATTATGCTTCTTTCTCAAAGCAATGATCCCGGGTAGATTATACTAATCAATAATAATAAAAGCATAATATGCTAATGAAAGCAAACAGCCTGATGACCTTCTGGACATCCTTCCAGACAACTTTCCAGATGAAGCAGGAGCTGCCGGGGCCGAGGCAAGCTGCCGTGGCGGCAAGGGCCAAGCCCCTTGCACAAGCCTCTAGTTTATTATAAGATCTTCTCTTTGTCTTCTGTGTTCTGATGTTTAACTATAAGATGGAAAACATAATATCTCATTGCCTTAGGAATTTCAAATTATATATTATTCTTAGTATATTTAATTTTTGAGAATGTTCAGTCTTCTATTTTTACATCTACATTTTATTTTTATGCAGAAGGAGGTTTTCTATTATTCATTCTTCTACTTATGTTTGATTGATAGCTTATTAATTCTATTACCTATAGATTAAGTCTCCTAAATTATAATATTTTATGTTATTATATATTCTTCTTTCTTCCCTTCCAATTATCACCTTTGGCAAAACTATATATCAAGTATTTGTTCATTAAGAATAATACAATAGTCTGTGCATTATCCATAATTTATTATTAGGTTTATTATTAGTTTTGTTAATCTTTTTATTCTGATGTTGATCTTATTTCAATGATTGCATGTTTTTAGATAGTCATGTGCTACTTAATGACAAAAACCTGATCTGAAAAATGGATCATTAGGATCTTGTGTTAAGGTCATAGAGTGCACTTATACAAGCCTTGATTATATATTCAACTACACACCTGGCCTATGTGGTATAATTGTCAGTCCTTGGCTGCTAGCTTATGTGGCATGTTACTGTACAGAAATAAAAATAAAAACAAAAAACAAAAAATAAGACAAAATCAAGCAGAAGAAAAAATAATGCAATCAGTACATGATGAACGTAAGATATATGAAGTGCTTCTTGATTAATACAGCATACTATTTTACAGCAAATAACTTTTATAGTTGGAATGAGTACACTCTGAAATAACAATAAAATGTATAATATTGTAAGTACCTAAGCCAGTAACATAGTCATTTGTTAATCATTTTCAGTATCATGTGCTGTCCATAATTGTATGTGA
Organism: Antrozous pallidus; assembly: GCA_027563665.1. NCBI lineage: Eukaryota > Metazoa > Chordata > Mammalia > Chiroptera > Vespertilionidae > Antrozous > Antrozous pallidus. Next base: position 11,356,050 of record CM050522.1, read on the forward strand.
TATACTTTTATACAATTGTCAGCACAAGTTTGTTTCCACCAGCATCACCACAAACACATGAGTAATGTATCCTCCCATCTGTCATGACAGCTACGATGTCACTGGGTGACAGGAATTGTTCAGCTTCATTGTAGTCTTAAGGCACCACCATCCTACCTGCAGTCTGCCACTGACTGAAACATCATCATTATGTGACACATGACTATACTTTAAAGTGGACTTCTGGTGTTTTATTAACTGTTCATAAAATCTCCCATCCTCTCACTCTGCTCCCAGGCAGATGTTTCTGACTGTTAAGGAGGATGTAATTGAGGGTAGATGTTTGCTAGGTATGTTTTCTTGGACTCTTGAAGTACTTTATTTGTACTAAAAATCTACATACATGTTTTAGTTATTCCCCTTTTAGTATTAGTTAACTCATTTTAGAAATCAATTTATTATATTTTTTCTGAGTATTTTATAGGTTTCCACTATTTGCACTAAGGGATTTAGGTATATTTTCAGAAACCTTTCAACTGTCTGATTCATCTAAAGTTCCCGCTGAAATCCTGGGTGCCCGTATCACTTTCAACAAAAGCAATGAAAACGAGCTGAAATGCCTCCTGACCTTTCTCCAAATTGATTTATCTAAAAGCCACACAAATGAACACATTTCCCAGAGAAATCAAGTTTTTTATAAGAGATATCTGGCATTGACATATTATTCAATATGACTAAGTACTTCCCAAGGCAACCTATTTCCAGCATTCCTCAAAAGGAATACATTACCAACTGCTGAGAGACTTCCTCATTCTAAACATATTCACAAAAGCAAGACTAGCAATGGGAGCAAACTTATCTGTTAGCACTTTTTTTAAATGTCAGGACTAAGACTGAAACATTATTTTTTTTAAAATAAGAGTATGATTTTATCTATATATAATATTGTGAAACCTGTGCACCAAGTAGTCATTGGTTAGATTCACAGTTTTCTGTGACTAATTTAGGAATATAAGCATCATAGTTCTTGTATTTATTTTTCAACATTTTGTTTACTACTGAAAATGTATTTGTTTAATATGATCATCCATTTTAGTGTCAAATAGTAAATATAATGTCAAATAATTTAAAACAGGTAATAGCTTGCTGTGAAATGTTTATATATTAGAAAATAGATAATAATTATCTATTATTATAATATGTCTAATATATTATCTATTAGAAAGATTTTACACACACATATATATATATTAAAAATAATATAGTGTCCACTATTTGAAGTTCCTTCACAATTATTGACAAGAAAAATGCAAAAATAAATTCAGACAGTGCTTTAAATTTAAATGAAAACATGGGTATGTACAGAGAATGGAGACAGGAAAGGGGACATCCCTCAATGGGTCCCTGGTTGGAGAGGATGCAGGCTGGGCTGAGGGGACCCTCCCCCCACACCCGAATGCATGAGTTTTGTGCATTCAGCTTCTGGTTTATTAATAAATTACAAAGTCCCACTCATTCAACACCTAAATTTTTCTACAAACAGGATACTCATTTCCTGGATTAACTAAACAGCTTTCTGAATAATCCCATTGTCTCCAGTTTTGCTTCCCTCTAATCCATACTTTACACTGAGATCAGAATGATCTTTGTAATGCAAATATAACCAGGTCACTCTGCTCCATAAACCTTTAACATTATTCTCCCGCTGAGCTGAAGGTAAAATCCACAAATTCTATTGATAGTTTGTAACGTTTTATCTACTTTTTAAAAAAAAAATCTTTCCAGTTTCTCTCTAACCCATTATTTCTTCTTAAAATGGAATCATACTAAATGTTCTTAAAATCTCTCAGTACATCACAAATATTAAAAATGGATCACACTCATTTCTCTCAAGCCTGCTGTATTACTTATGTGCTACTCCTTCTGGAATCCTTGTGTGTCTTCATTTTATAGGCTATAGACTATACCTTCTGTGTGACAACTTAGCATGCTTGTAGTTCCTCTACCTTAGCATATAGTATACCATAGTATAATTACTAATTGTGAGTCAACTTTAAAATATACCATTAGCTTTATAATGTCAGGACTATCTCTCTCTCTCTCTCTCTCTCTCTCTCTCTCTCTCTCTCTCTCTCTCTCTCTCTCTCCCAAAACAAGCAGCATACCATCTAACAATAGTAACAATTAAATAAATACCTCTATATATAAAAGCCTAAGAGACCATCACAACCAAATGGATGATGGAACAGGCTGTGTGGGGTGACCAGGCCCACAAGGGGAGGTGACCAGGCTGGCGGGGGGGGGGGCAGTTGGTGGCAACCACACCAGCAGGGAGAGAAATAAGGGGTGACCAGGCTAGTGTGGGGGGGACAGTTAGGGGCAACCAGGCCGTTGGACTGGGGGACAGTTGGGGGCGACTAGGTTGGCAGGGAGGAAGAGTTGGAGGTGACTAGATTGGTGGGAGGAGCAGTTGGGGGTGACCAGGCTGGCAAGTGGGGGCCTTAAGGGGCAATCATGGCAGAGGGGGGAAGTTGGGGCAACCAGGCCTTCAAGGGGGACAGTTGGGGGCTACCAGGATACTGGGCCAGGGGGGGCTAGGCTGGCAGGGGGAGCTGTTGGGAGTGAGTAGGCCAGCTTGGGGGGGGGGGGGGGTTGATCAGGCAGGCAGTCAGATGAGCATTTAGGAGCTAGTGGTCCTGGATTTTGAGAGGGATGTCCAACTGCCATTTTAGGCCCGATCCTGGGGAACAGGCCTAAACTGGCAGTCAGACATTTCCTGAGGGGTCCCGAATTGGAGAGGGTGCACCCTGGGCTGAGGAGGATGCCCCCTCCCCCAATGCACAAATTTTGTGCATCCAACCTCTAGTTTTATGAGTAAAGAAATATTTGATCTTTGAAGTAGAAGTCAGGTAATTTAAATATATATTTGTTTTTATATATTAAGGTATATGTGCTTTTAATATATTTTTAACTATAGTTGTTATACAATGTTACATTAATTACATTAGTTTCAGTTGTACAATATATTGAGTTGATATATTTGTATCTTACAATGCAATCACTTCACTAATTCTACTAATTATTTGTCACTGGGTAAATTTATCCAGATGTAGAGGGTGGTCATGCCTTAGTAGGAACTGCTCTGAGGTCCTCCATATATTTTCTTGGTTTTTAAGAACAACCAGGCTTTCTTTCAAACTATCCAACCTACTTCTGGATTTTGCCAGACTTGCACTGGGCTTTGCCTTATCCAAGCTCTTTCCTGCATCTTCTGGGTTTGCCCTTATCCTATCCAATCGTTCCCCAGATTTTCCCAGGCTAGGTTCCTCCACGTTATGGCACTGTTTGGCTCCTATACTGCATATGCCTCAAAGTTTTGCCTTGTAATCTGGCTTCTACTGTGCATGTGTCTACCTCCCCCTTGCTATTATGGCTTCTATGTGCATGGGCTCAGCAAAGGAATTTCCCCCACTCTTACTTTTTGTTGTTGTTGATTCTCACCTGAGGATATTTTTTCCTCGGCTTCTTAGAGAATGTGGAAGGGATTTAGGGAGGGGAAAAGAGAGGGAGAAGAAGAGAAATGCTTGGTTGGTTGCCTCCTGCAGGTTCCCAGACCAAGGCCAGGGATCAAACCTACAATTCAGATACATGCCCTTGACTGGGAATTAAACCCACAACCCTTTGGTGCATGGGCTGACACTCCAACCACTGAGATCACCTGCCACTGTTGTATTCCTGCTGTTCCTGGGAACATTGGAAAGCCTGTCCAACCTTACTACTTGGAAGGAAGGGGTGCTAAACCCCTTGGTGGCATTTTGGCTGCCTCCTGGGGAGCATGTGCTGCTTCCTAGGAAATCAGCCTTAACATTTGATTCAGTTAATTAGGCTTAATGTCTGAATCCATTTGCTCCCTTCCTTTAGCAATAACTACTACCTATGCTAACATTATCTTCTAGAAAATTAGCTTTGCTCTATCCATGACACTTTTGAAACATTACAAAAGTGTTTTATACAACTTAAATTATATTTCACTTTTATTGATCAATGAGTATAGGTTTAGATTAATAAAAACAAATATAATTATTTTTAAGTACAAATATACTAAAAATGCATCACACTCCTTATTTCTCCCTTAATAATTTAAATTAAATCTCTATAATGCAGGATATTGAGTAGTAAGGGTTGATTTTACTATATCATTTATACCCATTTGGCATTATTTTTTTATAAGTTTTATTTTCCAAATGTGTGTGTTTTGGCATACAGACTTCACATACAATATGAAATCAGTTTGAATATTGTAGTAGGTAAGAAATGTCTAAAGTGTTATTAAAATTTATTTTGGTATGATTGTGATTCTCAATATATAATTTATCTTTATCCATTGTTTGGGAGGAAATTGTGTATGTTTAGTAATAGATCAATTACTTTATGAAGATTATTTTCAAATCCACTTATGTTCCTGCTATGGAGAATCAAAGAAATATTAAGGACTGGGGATTTATTTTGTATCTGAGCAAGTTCTGCATTTTCAATCTAAAGTGCAGCTGCAAGAATTTTCACCAGATGTGATAGGAATTTCCCCCACTGTTATTTTATGTTGCTGTTAATCCTCACCTGAGGATAACAGTTTGAAGAGTTTAGCAGTTTGTAGAGCTGGTTCAGTTATTCAACTAACCATGCTTTGAAGCTTCCCCATGCACTCTGCTGGAGATTTGAGACATTAAATATGAAAAATTAACCACCTGTGTTAACTAGAGCTTAGCAGAGTATGCATATTATTACATATTAAAAAAATAACCAGAGAGATAATAAAATGTAGTTTTAATTTTAAAAGACATCCTATCTAATAAAAGAGTAATATGCAAATTTGACCGTACCTCTGCCACACCAACAAGGCACACTCACAGCCTTTCCCACCAGCCAATCAGGAGCAGATTATGCAAATAAACCCCAACCAAGATGGCTGCCAAAACTGAGAGCAGGAAGAAGGCTTGGGTTTCCCCAGCAACAGAGGAAGTCAAGCTTTCTGCCTGCCATTGCCAGCCTAGGCCTCCACTCTAGGGTACAAAGTTTCAACCGGAATGGCTGCCTCCACAGAGTGAGCAGAAGGCTTGGCTCCGCTTCAGGTAGCAAAGTCTCAATTGTAGACATAAATTAATCCCAGATCCCAGGGCCTCTGCTTGGGTCACTAGGGGTATGTGGCTGGCTTGCAAACCTCCACAGGCCACTCGCCCAGGTCACCCCTCACTCCAAGGGAATCCCCACCCTGATCTGGGATACTCTTCAGGGAAAACAAGCTGGCCCCCACCCATGCACCAGGCCTTTATCCTATCTAATAAAAGAGTAATATGCATATTGACCATCACTCCAACACACAAGAGCGTTGCCCCCATGTGGTCAAATATCCTACCCTCATGTGGACACAAGACGGCCACCACAAGATGGCCAACAGGGGAAGGCTGTTGGGAGGTTTCAGGCCCTGCAGAGGAGGGTAGTTGTGGGCAATCAGGCCAGCAGGGGAGGGCAGTTAGGGGTGACCAAGCCATCATAGAAGAGAAGTTGGGGGCAAATAGGCTGGCAGGGGAGCAGTTAGATATCAGTTAGGCTGGTAGGGTAGTGGTTAGCAGGTGATCAATCTACCAGGCAGAAATGGTTAGGGGCAATCAGGGAGGCAGGCAGGTGAGCAGTTTGGAGCCAGCAGTCCTGGATTGTGAGAAGGATGTCCCAACAGGATCGAGCCTAAACAGGCAGTCGGTCATCCCCCGAGGGGTACCCGATTGGAGAGGGTGCAGGCTGGGCTAAGGAACATCCCCCATCCCCTACCCCCATGCATGAATTTTGTGCACCAGGCCTCTAGTACAACATAAGAGTGATAGAGAATGAATCACAAATATGTGTAGTTCTATTTTGAGCTGCCACCATAGGAAAGAAATTGAAACATATATAAAGTACTTGCCACTATGAAAAGTGACTTTAGCAAACTTCCTGACAAAGATAGGAATTAACATAAGTAATAAGAAACACAAGAGGAAATGGCAAGAGGAGTAAAAGACTAATGAAAATTGAGATGTACACTAATGACTGTATCATCTCAACTCAGCAGTTAAAGGACTCATAACCCAAATGTAATTCTAAAGATATAATTAAAGACATTGGTAAATGAACATATGAATTATTTTAAGAAATCTAAGTTGCCTTTAATATATGATTGAATGCCATTTTAATTGCAAAACCCCAAAGTAATATGCATAATATCAAGGTAAGATAATGAAGTCCAAAAATTGCATATTTGTTTTACAGTAACTAAATGTAAACAAATGAACAGCAAATTTTAAACAACAGAAAGCAACAAAGAGGTCCAATTTTATATAATAGTTTCTAAAGCTAGCAGTGCATGACAGCTATGCTTGGGTCAGCACATAATCCTATCCCCATCATCCTCCATGTCTCCTCCCCAAATGGATACATCTTTAGGAGGCAAAATCCTCAAAATGATGGGAACATATTTGTGCTGGTACAGATCCAGGTTGAGGTATCAGAAGGCAGCTCAACACAAAAATAATAAAAACCCAAAGAATAGATTTCCCCACCAATTCCTTTAGGATATCATCATGTAATGTCCCTTGGAACAATCATAAATGCAAGGACAACTGACAAAAAAAGTCAGACTGTCCCTAACAATAAAGAAAAGCTAAGCGACATGAACCAATGAAAGAATGAGAGAAAAGAAGAAAGGATCTTAAAAGGAAGTAGAATTTTAAGAGGAAGAGACAAAGAAATTCCCATTTTTCTAGGCCCCTCACCTCCAATGGTAAGAAAAAAATTCAGGGACTCAAAATTACAGATATTAATTTTATGCTCTGCTTTTAAGTTTATGAGTAAGAATGACTGATGCTGTACAAATGGTATTTAAATTCAAGGAACAATAACCAAAGCTGGCATGTTCCCACACTTCAAAGTCTAATGGGTTTCCCTATAAGATAAAATGTCCTTTTTATTAGGTTAAGTAAACCTACTTTAGACATCTCAGTAAGAACATGACATTTCAGAATGTAAAGAACTAACATTTGAAATTTATGCCTTATCCTATTGTTAATACTTTCACACTGTGTGATTTTATATTTGCTATTAAAAAATAAACGAGGACTTTTATTTATATGACAGCATAGTTGGTATGGTTTCATTATTAGGTAAATTAGAGAAAGACACAGAGAACTGTCATTCCTGAATTAACAAGAACAAACTGGACAAACCACAAAATAATCATTTTTATTATGCTTATCAAAAAGATGAAGACACAATGAAATCTAAGTCAGTAAAATTCCATAAATGGAAAGCCAAGAAAGAGCAGGGAAAACTGGTAATAAAGAAATATAACTCAATCAGGTCACTGAATCTCTATGGTGCACATTATTTTCATTTGTTAAGTAAAAAGTTAGACTTCTTCAGGCCTCTAAAATTTCTAAAAATAGTTTTCAAAATAATTTGCATAGTCAGTAAATAAACAATGCTTCCCTTATTTACCCAATCATTCAATATGTAGTCTAATACATTTTTGTCTTTATAGAATTAATATGTATTATCAATGCTTATGATAAAAACACAGAACTCACAGTTTGATAGAAGTTTGTGCTATATTTCATTGTTAGTTGAATGACTTTAAAAGTATAATTTTTGAGAATATAAAATGATAGGAGAGACTGGAAAATCACCAAGATGTGAAATTTTCACTACAATAATTTAAATATAAAGAAATTTAAGAATGAGAAACAGGCTCAATAAAATTTCAGTAAAGTGTATTTCTGGTTAAAGAATCATTAATCTTTTCAAATAAAATAAAATTACTTCAGTGAATTAAAAAAGGCTATTTAAGGTAGTAATTTTCTGTATGTTTTGCCTCATTATAGAAAAAAACTTACTTCATCATTGAGGAGAACCAAGATGGCAGCATAGGTAAACACCTATCTTGCTGTCCCACACAGCAATTTCAAAACTACAACTTAACGAAAGAACAAACACTATCCAGAATCACCGGAAAGCTGGCTGAGTGAAAATTCCACAAATAAAAGAGAAGAGAAGACACTGTGACTCAGAGGAGCGGCTGAGGACAGCGTTGACGATACCCATGGAGAGAGGTTTAGAGCGTGCGCCAGCAGATAGGGCAGGCAGCTGAAAACCTGGCCAGTTTTCTTGAACAGGGGAGACAAAGACGTCCCACTGGACTGATTCCCCAGCTCTGGGCAAAGTCCAGGGAACCCACAATCATACAGAGTAAAAACTGGAGAGTGGGAGCACGCCGAAGCTCAGGTGCTGCAGGGGCCTACCGGCTTGTGGAGAAGGCGAGCTTGTGTGGAGTGCACATGAACTTGGGAACAGCGCAGCTGCGTGACTGCACAGAGAGCACTTGTGACTTGCTCTCTCATTCAGAAAACCATCAGACTGCATTGTTTTGCGACCCTGGGTGAGACATTCGGTGTGCAGACTCATTTGGGGAGAGTCTGAATTCTCCAGCAGCTGGTGGAGCTCAGCAGCAGCGTCTCTCAGAGGTGTTGGTGGCCATTGCCCCAGCACAGAGTACCTGGGGCCGCATAGGGTGGAGCTGATGCTGTCTTCTTGGCCTGGAGACTCCACCCATCCAACCTGAGCACAGCTGAACATCACAGAAAATTGGCCTGGAGGTCAACCCCTCCAAGTGCTAACAACGATTAATCTAGGCTTAACTTCAACAAAACTGTGCAACCCGTATCCACCTCAGGTAACTGGGGAGGCTGAGCCACTGTCCCTTGTAGGACATCTACCTCAAAAAGCTAATTGACCAACTCAGAGAAGCAGCCATCATGCAGAGGCATGGAAAGAAATCAGATGTGAAAGAAATGGAGGAAAAAAAATGACTGGACATGGAATTCAAAACCATGATTATAGGGCTTCTCAAGAGGCTCGTAGAAAAGGCTGAGACCTAAAAGGAAATAAGCAAGACCTACAAGGAAATGAATGAGACCTACAAGGAAATGAACGAGACCCTCAAGGATATGAAAAAGGACCAACCAGAAATTAAGCATACACTGACTGAAATAAAAAATACTATACAAAGACCTAGAAGTACTCTAGAGGACTCCAAGAACCAAGTTAAAGATTTGAAATACAAAGTGGTAAAATCCACTCAGCTGGAAAAGCAAGAAACCAAGAGAATCCACCAAATTGAAAATAGTGTAAGGGGCCTCTGGGACAACCTCAAGCATACCAACATCCGAATTATAGGAGTGCAAGAAAAAGAGAGAGAGCAATACAATGAAAACCTATTTGAAGAAATAGTGACTGAAAACTTCCCACACCTGGTGAAAGAAATTGACTTAGGAGTCCAAGAAGCACACCGAACCCCAAAACATAGGAACCCTAAGAGGACCACACCAAGGCACATCATGATTAAAATGCCAAGAGCAAAAGACAAAGAGAATATTAAAAGCAGCAAGAGAAAAACAGATGGTTACCTCTAAGAGAGAACCCATACGATTGTCAGCGGATTTCTCAACAGAAACGATGCAGGCCAGATGGGAGGGGCAAGAAATATTCAAAGTGATGAATAGCAAGAATCTACAACCAAGATTACTCTATCCAGCAAAGCTATCATTCAGAATTGAAGGTCAAATCAAGTGCTTTGCTGATAAGAAAAAGCTAAAGGAGTTCATCACCACCAAACCAATATTTTATGAAATGCTGAAAGATATTCTTTAAGAAGAGGAAGAAGAAAAAGATAAAAGTGTAAATTATGAACAACAAATACACATCTATCAACAAATGAATCTAAAAATCAAGTGAATTAATAATCTGATGAATAGGATAAACTGGTGAATGTAACAGAATCACGGACATAGAGAGGGGATGGACTGACAATTCTTGGTGAGAAAAGGGTGTGAGAAGTACAGCAAGAGACTGAACAAAAATCATGCAACTATGGGAGAGGACAGTGGGGGGAGGTGAGGGCAGAGGGTGGGATAGGTACCTTTTGGAGTTGAGCTATAGGGGGAAAAAGGGGGGAACAATGTAATGAATAAACTGAACAATAAAGATTTAAAAAAAGAAAAAAACTTAGTTCATATAGTTCCATAATATACAATAAAATTAGGAAAATATTAGATTCTTAATGTAATAGCTACCTTTGTCAAATTTAAAGATCATTAATTTTTTTAAAAAATATATTTTATTGGTTTTCCACACAGAGGAAGGGAGAAGGATAAAAAGTCAGAAACATTGATCAGCTGCCTCCTGCATAACCCCTACTGGGAATGTGCCGGCAGCCAAGGTACATGCCTTTGACCAGAATTGAACCTGGGACCCTTCAGTCCTCAGGCCAAAGCTCTATCCACTGCTGGTTTCAGTGACATCATTTATTTTTTTTGGTTAAGCTACAATTTAATGATATAGACATTAGCTCAACTATCATAAACTTAATATTTCAACGTGTTCATTACATGAAAACATAATTACCTAAAAAAAGCTATTTTTGAAGGTTTATTCTGTACATTTTTGGTGTACAAAATTCATGCATGGCAGGGGTGTTGCTCAGCCCAGCCTATACCCTGTCCAATTTGGGACTCCTCAAGGGATGTCCAATCCTACAAAAGGGCAGTTGGACATTCCTGTGGCTCCCAACTGCTTGCCTACCTGCCTTCCAGATTGCCCCTAACTACTACTGCCCGCCAGCCTGATAACCCCTAACCACTCCCTTGCCAGCCTTATTGATGCCTAATTGCTCCCTTGCCAACCTGTTTGTCCCTAACTGCCCTCCCCTGTAGGCCTGGTCAGCCCTAATTGCCTGCCCCTGCAGTCCCAGTCACCACTAACTACCCTCCCCTGCAGGCTTGTCTCCCCAACTGCTCTTCCCTGCAGGCCTAGTACCCCCCAACTTCCCTTCTCTGCCAACCTACCTGGTCACTCCTAACTGCTCTCCCATGAGGGTTGATCACCCCCAATTGCCCTCTCTTGCCGGCCTGGTCCCTCCCAACTTCTCTCCCCTGCTGGCCATATTGTGGTAGCCATCTTGTGTCCACATGGGGTCAATCATCTTTGAACACATGAGGCAGCCATCTTGTGTGTTGGAGTGACAGTCAATTTGCATATTACTCTTTTATTAGATAGGAGGATTAGAAAGGATAGAGGCCTGGTGCTTGGATGGGGGCCAGCTGGTTTGATCAGAAGGGTATTCCAGATCACAGTGGGGATTCCCCTGGGGCATGGGGCAGCCTGGGTAAGGGGTCTGTAGTGGTTTACAGGCTGGCCACACCTCCCAGTGTCCCAAGTGGTGGCCCTGGTATCTGGGATTTATTTATCTTCTATAATTGAAACTTTGTAGCCTTAAGTGGAAGCCACAGCAGGCCAGAGCTTCAGAAATTTGGCTTTCTCCATCACTGGGAGCAACTCAAGCCTCCTGCTTTCTCCAGCTTTGTGGCTGCCACCATTTTTGTTGGGATTTATTTATCTTCTGTAATCGAAACTTTTTAGCCTTGAGTGGAGGTCTGGGCCAGCCAGGGTGTGCAGAAAGCTTGTCTTCCTCCATTGCTGGGGAAACCCAAGACTTCTGGTCTCTCTGTGGCTGCAGCCATCTTGGTTTGGTTAATTTGCATACTCCTTATTGGCTTGTGGGTACAGTCAATTTGCATATTACTCTTTTATTATATAGGATATCTTTGATATTTAAAAAAAGTACTTGCTTATCTGTGTGGTCTTCTTATCTGAGTATTGCTTTCCAAGCATTTTAATAATTATTACATTTATTTCCAAGAACTTTAATGAAAGGAGATTTAAAGAAGCAGGCTTACCAATTAATTTCTTCATAGCCTAATGCTATTGAATGATCTCTGGAACCTTATTTATATAAAATATGAATTATCAGAGGCTACCCATTTCTATACTACACTTTTTAAATATAACAGTTTAATTTTTTGACTGATAAAACATATTTTGCTCTTTATTTTTATCCTTTGTTACTTTAAAGCATATTAATCACCCTTTTATGATATTGATGTAAATTAATCTTGTTATGAGTAACTGAAAAGGAGCAAAGAAAAGGCCAAATATTAAAGGCATGTCAATTGTGTAGCTTTGCCAGAAAGCTGCAGTTTAACACTCCTTAGGACTATTCCTCATAGACCACTAGAGGAAGGAACTGGACAAAGGAAAAATAGACACATGTCCATTAAAGTCTGGGTAATGTGGGAATATACTTGTCTCTCAGTCACACCTGGGAGCAGGCCATTGGCCAGAATAGGTGTGGCCACTGCAAGCACAGAAATATTTGAGATATTTAATCTTCTAAACAAAGAAGTACACTCTCTTGGTGCATGCTCTTGTATTCTTGCTCTCTTGAACTCTTGACTCTTGTTGAGCTTGACTATGGGTTTTCATCGGGTCCTGCATTTGCCCACAGGCATGTGGATCCCACACGGTGGATTAATAGACTACAACTAGCCTCGTGAGAATCCAGACTCAGCTCCACGCAGGGATATAAACTGTGGACACTGGCTTTGCTTCTATCTTTACTGAATCCCCAGTTGCACCTCTTCCAAGACTCGATTAAGGAAAAGGGGACTTTAAGAACCCAGAGATGCAATTCCATAAATATAAAGGTTTTGACCACATCTCATCCTCCCATGGGGGCCTACAGAAATGTGTATTCCAACAGTAGCCCAAGAACCACACTCCCACTAGCAACGGAGAAAGATCACCCATGCTTTTCTATGATAACACATAATTTAAAAATGTTAAATATCAACATTTTCTTATGGTTTAACCTACTGTATGTTTCACCTTCAACTCTAATATTGTAAAACATAAACATAATGTATTTGTCCATAAAAATTTTGTGTAAGAATATTAGCACTGGCTGTATCATTGTGAGATGAAAGATAATTTAAAAATATATTTTTGCTTGGTGTTGTATCCAATTTCTAAAATGAACACATGATACTTTTATAATCAGAATCATGTTTTTACTGATAAAACATACTATGGAATATGAAGCAAATAGTATAAAATATCATGTATGGGTTCTCCTTCCAGCTACAGCTGGCTCTGAACTCATATCATAGCAGAAGTCAGTATATGCTTGAATATACATTGTTTAGAATTTTCTCTATATAGGAAGTACCACATCATGTTTCCAAACTTGACTTAGCATTCTCTGAGCTATTTATTGTTACCATTGTGTCAGAGACTGCTCTTCCCCAGAAACCATGTTGTTTCTCCTTCCCGAGCATAGACATAGCCTACGGTTCCTAGTCTCATAGGTAAATAGACAATATGAATTGAGTTCTAGCTAAATTGTATTAGAGAACTTGATGTGGGTCTTTCCAGGGCTTTTACACATTTGTTTTCTATCTTCATATTCTCTTTCTCCATCAACCTTATGATTATAAACTCTAAGAGATGATCAAGTCTTCTGAGGAAAGAAACCTCTGTAAATAAACCATCACATAGAGGAGGCCAATAAAGAACTCCTTACTGACACGGACAGTTAAATGACCAAAAAAATAAACTTGTGCATTTTATGTTGGTGTAGTTATCATTACAGTTTTGGTAACCATTTCTTATATAGCTATTAACCCAACATATATTAGGGAAGAAAAAAATCTTCTCAGAAAAAGTCAATTATGAAATGATTAAAAATTTCAAGGTATTATATTTTTAAAATGTACATAATGAGTTACAAAATCATAATTGATATATTTTTGGGATGAGTGTCAATTATGGACACCGCTATTTATTTCCTTTTGGAAGCCTTCTAATATATCATGACATATCAAGATTATCAGTTTTACATCTAACAGAAGCTTTGAGAATAGTTAACTTCAGCAAAAACAAAAATTATAGCTCTTTGTGTATTGTTAATACTTACTGTACCTCTGTTTTCTACACATTCATGCTCTACAAGTCCCAATTGTTCATCTCCTCTCAAACAATTTGTGTAGCTCTAAATCAACTCTCCATGTGAGTCCTGTTTCTGAGAATGATGAAGACGTTTTGGGCTGACCAAAACTCTTGCTGAAAGAGAATGTGAAATGACAAAACTATAAAATGCTTCTCTAAGGCACACCTGAAGTTATTGGTGTCTTGTTTCCAGGCCACTATAATAAAATAGTAACACGATAAAGCATCATTATCTTTACTGGTGGGAGATCTTGCCCTTCATTTGTAAAAAATGTAACACCTGTGAAGTGTAATAAAGAGAAATTCAATAAATTGAGTTTTGCCTATTTATTTTGTGAAAGCACTAAAAACAGTTAACACATGCCGAAGCTGGTTTTGCTCAGTGGATAGAGCGTCGGCCTGCGGACTGTAAGGTCCCAGGTTTGATTCCTATCAAGGGCATGTACCATGGCTGCGTGCACATCTCCAGCAGGGGGTGTGCAAGAGGCAGCTGATGGATGTTTCTCATGAGAGAGAACATCTCATCGATGTTTCTGACTTTCTATCCCTCTCTCTTCCTCTCTGTGAAAAATCAATAAAATATATTAAAAAAAAACATTTAACACACTAAGACTTCAAGAAAACAAGTAAGAGAAGGGGGATGTCAAGGAGAAGAAATTTGTGTTCTACAGCTATGTTTTCCCTAACAAAACATATCAGTTCTAGAATAAGGGCAAGTGATTAAAGATCCTGGCGAAACATCCATCACATGGCAACTAAGAGGCAGAGACCTGCATAGTTTTTGCTGGTTCACAGGAACAGAGAGATAAAGGGATGTGAGGGGCAGGGGATCCTGTAAGAAAAAAAGAATGAATAAACAGATAAACAAACAAGCAAACATTATGACAGGCCCTTAGCTGAAATACTAGGGCTCTGCTCTAGCTAGGTGCATACCAGATGTCAACATGACAAAGCTGCAAATCAGCCTTGAGCAGTCTCAGGTTTTTTAGTAGGATTAAAATGCTCAGCCTCCACTATACCTTCTTGATAACAACAACAAATGGAAACACTGTTTGTAGAAGTCAACAAGAACATCAAAGCACAACAGTACACATTAACATCAGCCAGTTACCTTCATAGCTGCTGCGATTAGATTGACATTTTAATGTAAACCATGGAAGCGTCAAATAAGGAAATAAAATTTCTACATGACTAAAAGGAAAAATGATCCTAGATTTACATACTCAGTTAAAACATACTTCTATTGTTCAAGTAAAAATTATGTCTAAAAATAAGCAAATGTAGAGCCATTTGTTGCCAATCTACCAGTATATATGATAAAATGTGATTGCAGTTCTTCAGACTAAAGAAAACCATGTCTGACAAAAGCATAGATATGCAGAAAATAATCAAAATCTATAAACAAGACAAATGTGTAGGCAAATATAAATCAAAATTGACTGAACAAAATGAATAAATTTTCATTATGTAAAATAGACTTAGATTTAAAAAACATGGCAATAGTAACACGATGATAAGAGAGCATTGTTCAGAGTATAGGTATACATACCCATTAAATTTATTTTAATTGCTCTGAAATTTTTTCCTTTCTTTTTATTCTTGCTTTTATAAAGAATTAATTGTGAAGCATTTCTAATAATGCATTACTATTGTTTCTTCTTGTACCTTTGTTTAAATGCTATATAGGAAGTTCAAATGAGAATGAGTTGTTAAAATAATTAAAGAATTCTATTCAATAATTAAAGGCAGTAATCACAGTCTTCAGTTGAACCTCAAATTGAGCTGATAGAGCCCAGAGAATAATAAATGAAGATGAGATTATTTTGGCAATTTATATTACCCTCTGAATCATTGTTTAATTCTACCATTGTCATACTCCTATATACTTATCTGGATAACCATATTTTAAGGGGGAAGGTAACCCATTAAAGACAAAGAATGATATGAGGTAAGAACCATTTATACACCATACGTTATCATAAATAATGATAATAATTCTGTGAAGAAAACTTTATTAACCCCATTTTTACACTGAGAAACAGAGGCTTTACGGTTTCAAAGGTAAAAAAAAAAAAATGACCAAGTGCCCAAATTGTCATTCAAACTCAGAAGTACCAAATTTAGGTGTGTCAAACTCTGGGATCTATTTTCTTTCTACTATGCTAAATAGCCAAGAAAATGATGTATTGTCTCCTTTACATTAAAACACACACACACACACACACACACACACACACACACACACACACACAAACAGTAAAGTTCTGACCTCATCAGAGTTTTTGGTGAAAATATGAAGAAATATGAGATGTCTGTCACAAGTGTGTTAGTTTCCTAGGGTTTACATAACAAATTACCACAAGTTAGGTGACTTAGAAATGCAGAAACTTATTTTTTCACAGTAGTGGGGGCCAGAAGTCTGAAACCAACGTGTTTCCAGGACCATGGACCTATAGAGTTTCTTAAAAACATTTTCCCTTGCTTCTTTCAAGTTTGCAGTAGTTGATGCCATTCCTTGGCTTATAATTACTTCACTCCTGTCTTCAAATAGTTTTCTAAGATTTTGTGTCTGTGTCTCTTCCCCTCTTACAAGAACCCCCACCCATTGGATTTAGAGTACACCCTAATCCAGAATGAGCTCATATTAACATGATTAAATTTGGAAAAACTATATTTCAAAATAAAATTACATTTATAGGCACCAGGGATTAAGAGTTCAATGTATATTTTTTGGGGGATATAATTTACTCACAATACTAAATCATTTTTGGTTTTTGGTATATCTATGAAAGATAAATATAGTTAGTAGATATATTTTGGGGTAGTCTCTAAATACTAGTCCTGTCTTGAACTATTATCTATGATACACAGCAAAGATGATTTACAGGTCACTTTCAGCTTAGGAATGCATTTCCAAACCTCCTCCTATTCATGTCATAGGCTCAGATTTTATGTAGAGCAAAGTTATGTATGTACAAGTTAAATGATGCAATAGATGTCTAAGATAGGGAGATGTGGATCCCCAAATATAAACTTATTTTGTGAAAGAAATGAAAATATTGGACTGAGTCATCTGTATGCACTAGTACTGCATTGCCCAGTAGGTGGGTTAATTAAATTAAATCTTTTATTTGACAGTAAGATCAGAGTTAGATTTTCTGTAGATGTAGGTCTTCTTGGGTAGTGGTAGGCAAATGCATTCGTCAACTGAGTCAAATATCAATAGTACAAGGATTGAAATGTCTTTTGAGAGCAGAAAACCGACTTCTGCACATGGGCCACGAAGTTTCAATAGCACTGTACGTGTGCATGTGGTATTTTGTGGAAGAGCCACACTCAAGGGGCCAAAGAGCCGCATGTGGCTCACAAGCTGCAGTTTGCCAACCACTGTCCTAGGGGATTGTGTGATAAACCCTAAGAACTTTGAGAACCCATTTGATTCTTAATTAATAGAAATCTGGAGTTATTTAGATAAGTGGCCTTTGATTGACAGTCAAGCATATTTTCTTTCCCAATCATTAAATATTATTAATTAGATCTATATTAGATATACTAAATTTCTTTATTTTGCAATTATTTCTCAAAAATAGCTAAAAATCACTTTTAATCACTGTATTTTTCTTTAGATTTGCACTTCTGCCCTTTTTTGGAATCCCAAATTCTGTGTTTCAGTACACCACCCATGTATATTTTCCTCTCATAACTTCCTTTAATTCAACATTTTATCAACTTTTTAATTAAAATTTTTGTATAGCTAGATTGACTCATGCATATAAATTTGAAAATTATCCTTAATACATGTAATTTTAAATATTATGTTATTAGTTCATATTGGTGCTTAAATTTACCTATGGAAATATCTTGAGAATTTTACCTTATGTTTAATTAAAGTTTAAAGTAATTTTACTTTTTATTTATTTTTTGAGAGGGAGAGGAAGGGATAGAGAAGGAGAGAGACATGGATTTGTTGCTGCTGTTGTTCCACTGATTTATGCATTCATTGGTTGCTTCTTGTAGGTGCCCTGACTGGGGATGGACCCCACAATCTTAGTGTATCGGGACAATGTTCTACTGAGCCACTTGGCCAGAACTCACAATTTAAAATAATTTTAAATTTTTTAGTTACTTAGTATCAGTGCTTGGCATTTTGCTATTTGTTTGTGAATTTTCAAAAAGAAAAGTAGAAAATGTATGTGCAAGCATTTTATTACCCATTTTCACATTCTACAATCCTTCCCCTACCATTAATCTCACTTCTCTGTACTCTCTCCCTTCAGCTGAATGTTACTTACTTGTAATTATAAGTGTCTCACTGACTCCCTTATTTAATTTTATTCCTAGAAGTGGAGACACAAGTATTATAAATGAATGCTTTCTTCATACCTCTTTCCCATTATGGATGGCCTTTGATTTCAATAAATCACTTTCTCGAACTTTAGTATTGAGATGCTCATTTTTATGTACTAAAGCACAGTATTAACAATTTAAATATCTAGGATATGTTATGATGTGTGATTGTTGAGATATTCCAAGAACAAGGCTAGTATTTATCTACACAGAGGGTCCTCGTGGTGAGGGGCATTGATGGTGAGCAGGCAAATATTTTTTTTAAAGGCCATTTTCCTAGTTTGGATGTTCCACAGCAGTGGGACAGGAGAAGGCAAGGAGTGAAGTACAAGTAAGCAATTAAGTTTGGCAGTTAAAGATTAAAACCAATTGGGTAGGAATAAACAGCAGTTGGCCCTAGGACGCTGGAGTTTAACTCTTATGTAAAGAAGCAGATTATGTTTTCAATGCAAGAAATCAAACTACTGAAGGGAGTTTGGAGTAGGACATAAAAAAATGGGAATAATAACGTGCCCCATACAAATGAGCAGTCCTTACCATTATAGAAACAACTTCACGCCTACGATCATGTTCAGGGGAATTGCTTCTGTGTTAACCTTAAAATCCTAACTGAAAGGATAGTCTTTGTGGTGATAGCCAGAGGAAAAAGGGGCTTGAGGGAAGATGGAGGTGGGCAAAAGGAAAACAATTGAGACAGAAAGAGACTTTGCTAAGGGTGATAGGCACACAATGCAGTGTGCAGATGATGTTTTGTTGAGTTATACACTTGAAGCCTGTATGGTCTTGTGAACCAATGTCATCCCAGAACCTGTGGCCCCTTGATGGCCTAAAGTACAGTTCATGTACTTTAGATTTTGTTCATCCATTCCATCAATGTGAACTATCTACCAATGTGTTCTCAGGACCCTTCAAAGTGTAACAACTGTCCACTCTAGAAACCTTATGTCACTCAAATCAGAAATTAGGTTAGGACCAAGCTCTAGTAAAAATCCTCATTTTCTTGTGGGCAAGCATAGGACTTGGTTGGAAAGCCTGTACAGAAGATACTCCGAAAGGTCAAGGGCCTCTAGGGGGACATTGCCAAAGGCAGCAGGCCCTGCCTTGTCTTTTCCAAACAAGTCTAAGCCACTGGGTATGTACCTAGACACATTCTAGCTTAAAAGACACTATAGATGCATGTGTCTTTTAAGTAGGGTTACTGATAGTATCTAACAGTTAATTTTAGTTCAAGCAGTTGTTATAATAAAAGCCTAAGGAGGCAGGTGAATGAGGCTGTTTGGTCCCTTTAGTCCTCTCTTTCACAGAAACCTGTGTCAGAGTAATCCATTCATCTGTCACTCAGGATTTGCTAGTCAGTCCCGGCAATTTCTCAGGACTTCTCTTCTCTCTCAAAATGTACTTGTTTCAAAGTAACTGCTCCACTTAGGGAAATGTAGGTTGGCCTTGCACTGGTCTGATCCTCCTACTTGCTGAGACTTTTACCCTCTCCTCACTGGGGCGATCTACTCAAATGGCTCAATTGGATGGTTCACCATGGACTGTTCCTCATTAGGAACTGGTCCCCAAGTGAAACATTAAAAGTAGAATAGAATTCATTGAAAAGGCAGCATATAGAATGGTTAAGAACTTTGAAACCAAAGTCTGCATTTTTTAAAAATTCTTTGTGCTCTGTTATTCATTTTCAAGTTTTCAACTTAGAAAGTTGGAACAATGGTATCTATCTTAAAGGATTGGGGGTTAACAAATTGAGTACATCTAAAGTGCTTGGAATGATGTGTGTTATAGAGTAAATACTCTATAATTAACTCAATTTTTCCTTTCTACTTTATTGTCACCATTTCCTTCCAGCTATTTCAGTACTTTCATTTTTACCTGACTCACCAATGAAGTTAAAACATCTTTCCCTTGGAGAGAGAACCAAGATGGCGGCATAGGTAAACACCTACCTTGCTGCCCCACGCAGCAATTTAAAAACTACAACTTAATGAAAGAACAAACACAATCCACCAGAATCACTGGAAAGCTGGCTGAGTGAAAATTCCACAAATAGAAGAGAAGATAGGACACTGTGACACAGAGGAGTGGCTGAGGACAGCAATGAAGATACATGTGAATAGAGGTTTGGAGTGCACGCCAGTGGATAGGGCGGGTGGCTGAAAACCCAGCCAGTTTTCTTGAACAGGGGAGATAAAGACATCCCACTGGACTGATTCCCCAGCTATGGGCGAAGTCCAGAGAACCCACAATCATATGGGGTAAAAACTGGACAGTGAGAGGGCACGCCAAAGCTTGGGTTCTGCAGGGGTCTGCGGGCTTGTGGAGAAGGCAAGCTTGTGCAGAGTGTCCATGAACTTGGGAACAGTGCAGCTGCGTGACTGCAGAAAGCACTCGTGACTGACTTACTCTCTCATTCGGGAAACCGCCAGACTGCATTGTTTTGTGACCCTGGGTGAGACATTGGGTGCGCAGACTCATTGGGGAGAGTCTGAATTCTCCGGCAGCTGGTGGAGTTCAGCAGCGGCTCTCTCTCAGAGGTGCTGGTGGCCATTGCCACCCGCACAGAATCCCTGGGGCTGCATAGGGCTGAGCTGATACTGTCTGCTTGACCCAGAGACTCCGCCCATCCAATTTGAGCACAGCTGAATGTCACAGACAATTGGCCTGGAGGTCAACCCCTCCTAGTGCTAACAACGATTAACCTGGGCTTAACTTCAACAAGACTGTGCAACCCATATCCACCTCAGGTAACTGGGGAGGCTGAGCCACTGTCCCTTGTAGGACATCCACCACAAAAAGCTAATTGACCAACTCAGGGAAGCAGCCACTACACAGAGACATGGAAAGAAATCAGATGTGAAAGAAATGGAGGAAAAAAATGACTGCACATGGAATTCAAAACCACGGTTATAAGGCTTCTCAAGAGGCTCCTAGAAAAGGTTGAGACCTACAAGGAAATAAGCAAGACCTACAAGGAAATGAATGAGACCTACAAGGAAATGAATGAGACCCTCAAAGGATATGAAAAAGGACCAACCAGAAATTAAGCATACACTGACTGAAATAAAAAGTACTATACAAAGACCTAGAAGTACTCTAGAGGACCCGAAGAACCAAGTTAAAGATTTGAAATACAAAGAGGTAAAATCTACTGAGCTGGAAAAGCAAGAAATCAAAAGAATCCAAAAAAAATTGAACATAGTGTAAGGGACCTCTGGGACAACCTCAAGCATACCAACATCCGAATTATAGGGGTGCAAGAAAAAGAGAGACAGCAAGACAATGAAAACCTATTTGAAGAAATAGTGACTGAAAACTTCCCACACCTGGTGAAAGAAATTGACTTAGGAGTCCAAGAAGCACACCGAACCCCAATACATAGGAACCCTAAGAGCACCACACCAAGGCACATCATGATTAAAATGCCAAGAGCAAAAGACAAAGAGAGAATATTAAAAGCAGCAAGAGAAAAACAGATGGTTACCTATAAGGAAGCACCCATACGATTGTCAGCAGATTTCTCAACAGAAACGATTCAGGCCAGACGGGAGTGGCAAGAAATATTCAAAGTGATGAATAGCAAGAATCTACATCCAAGATTACTCTATCTAGCAAAGCTATAATTCAGAATTGAAGGTCAGATAAAGTGCTTCACTCATAAGAAAAAGCTAAAGGAGTTCATCACCACCAAAACAATATTATATGAAATGCTGAAAGATATTCTTTAAGAAGAGGAAGAAGAAAAAGATAAAAGTGTAAACTATGAACAACAAATACACATCTATCAACAAATGAATCTAAAAACCAAGTGAGTTAAAAATCTGATGAACAGGATAAACTGGTGAATGTAACAGAATCACGGACATAGAGAGGGAATGGACTGACAATTCTTGGAGAGAAAAGGGGTGTGGGAAGTGCAGCAAGAGACTGGACAACAATCAGGCAACTATGGGAGAGGACAGTGTGGGGGAGTTGAGGGCGGAGGGTTAAATGGGTGCTGGGTGGAGGGGAGCTATGGGAGAAAAAAGGGAAACAATGTAATTAATAAACTGAACAATAAAGATTAATTTAAAAATAAAAATTAAAAAAAAAACATGTTACTTTGTAGCTAATCATCTCCTCCCACCCCCAGTCTCTGGAAACCAATGATCTAATTTCTGTCCTCACAGTGTTATATCTTTTAGAACTTCATACAAGTAGAATCATTGAGTATGTAACCTTTTGTTTGGCTTCTTTCACTCAGCATAACACTTTAGAGATTTATCCATGTTGTTGCATAAACCAGTAATCATTCATTTTAAATGCTAAATTGTATAATTGATTTTTTAATCTGGTCTGACAAACATTGTCTTTTAATTAAAGATCTCAAACCAAACATCTATATATATAAAGATCCAGGGACTGTAACATCCAAAACGCCTGAAGTCAGTCCTGCAGTCAGTGCTGGGTCACCCGGCACTAACTGCTGCACTGCGGGCACCATGGCAGCTGAGGGGGCTGCGAATCAGGCCCAGAAGGAGAAGCAGAGTCTGATCCATAGCCTTCATGGAAGCTGTTAAGCCAGCCCTTACCTCTCCTTTCAGACCTCACCAGCAGCCTCAGGGGCTGCTGATCAGCCCCCTCGCCCTCTCTAGTCAGCCCCAGAGACACTGAGTAGCATAGAAACAGACCAATCAGAAACTAATATGGTGGGGGATGAGGTGGTTTTAAGGGCAACAGCTGTTTGGTATAAGGTATAAGAAAGTAGTTCAATTTTTAATGACCCATTTGGCAATATAGTTTATATGGCTGGCTATCAGTCCACATATAGGGATTATGTATTTTTGTTTTCCAAGAGCATCTCCTCCTGCTGAAAATTGCCCCTCCCCCCAATTCGAGCAATCCTACTCCATATAATCTATCTACACTACTAAAAGGGTAATATATTAAGTAGACAGGGCCAACCAGCCATCTTCCAGATGTCTGACTTCTTTCTGGACAAAGCCATGGTGTGGGGGCCGAGGAAGAGGCAGTTAGGTGTGATCAGGCTTGCAGAGTAGGGCCACTGGGGACAAGATCAGGCTGGCAGGGGAGAGCAGTTAGGGGAGAGATCAGGCTGGCAGAGGAGGGCAGTTGGGAGGAAAATCAGGGTGACAGAGAAGGGCCGTTGGGGGTGAGATCAGGTCTGCAGGGGAGGGCCATTGGGGGAGAGATCAGGCTGGCAGGGGAGGGCAGTTAGAGAGATCAGGCAGGCAGAAGGATTAGGGACAATCAGGCAGAGGCAGTTAGGGGCAATCAAGTAGGCAGGCAGGCAGGCAGGCAGGCAGGTGAGTGGTTAGGAGCCAGCAGTCCAAGATTGTGAGAGGGATATCTGACTGCTAGTTTAGACCCAATTTCTGTTGGTTTAGGCCCACATCCCTAAGGGGTCCCCGATTGCTGAAGGGTGCAGGCTGGGCTAAGGAGAACCCCCATACCCCCACCCCGTGCATGAATTTTGTGCACCAGGCCACAAATATTTAATGAGTATGTTAACATGTTTGCTTTACATCAGCCATCTTGCTATTTATTTTATTTGTCCTTTCCAATTTTTTTTTATTTTTATTTTTTAAATACATTTTTATTGATTTAAGAGGTAAAGGGAGAAGAAGAGAGAAATAGAAACATCAATGATGAGAAAGAATCATTAATTAGCTGCCTCATGCATGCCCCACACTAGGGACTGAGCCCACAACCCAGGCATGTGTCCTTGACCAGAATTAAACCTGGGACCCTTCAGTGTGCAGGCCAATTCTCTTATCCACTGAGCCAAACCAGCTAGGGACCCTTTTTATTTTTTTTAACTTTTCTATTGACTTAAATATATTTTATATTCCATTTTATCTCTACTGTGGGTTCTATTATTTACTCTCTCACTGGTTGCTCTTGTGTTAAAAAGATGCATCAACACATTCTACCATCTGGTGATTTTATACATTTGAGACTTACTACATAATATATAAGATCCTTACAACAATGTATTTCTATTTTACTTCCCTGTCATCTGTGCCATCGGAGTGATAGGTTTTACTTGTACCTATGTTACAAATCCCACAATAATTTATTATATGTATAACAAGGCACTAAATTACCTTTTAAAGAAACACAATAAATAAATGAAACAAAATTTCTCTATTACCATAATTTTTCTTTTTAAAGCTCTTTTTTTTCTTTTATCCAAATTTCTATGTAATATTTTTCTGAATAATTTTCATTAGTGTTTTTAGTAGTGAAAATCTAATGGGAAAAAAAAACAACAAAAAATGTTCTCAGCTTTTTGTCTGAAGTAGTTTATTTCACTATTATTATTTTTTATGTTATTATTAATTCTAGAGAGAGGAAGGGAGAGGGAGACAGAGACAGAACCATCAATGAGAGGAAAACATCAACTAGCTGCCTGCTGTATGCCCCCATCAGCAGTGAGCCCACAACCTGCACATGTGCCCTGACTGGAAATTGAACCATGACCTTCTTGTTGCTCAGCCTCTGAGCCACACTGGTTAAACTGCTAGTTTCAATTTAAATTGTATTAGTTAAGTTACATTAGGAACCCCTCTCCCAAAAGGTACACTTACTAATTACAGTAATTGTTAGTTTTAGTTTCTATCTGTATATTTACTAATAAATTAATAAATAAATGTGCTTAGTATTAGAGGAAAAACACTTTAAATTCAAACTTTGGCATTAACAATATAATACTTATTTTTAAGTTTTGAATTTTACTGAGTTATGTGAACTTTAGTAAAAATAACAGAAATACTTTTAAAGTCTAGTTAATACCTGTGTGATTTAAATATTAGTTTGAGCATCTATAAAGTATGACTACTGTTTGTGCTGAATCACAAATCTAAGTCATACCCATTTAAAATATAATGGAACGTTACTTTTAGGCTGGTAGACAAAAATTAAATCTGACCTTTTTAAACTTGTCAGTTACTGAGAGTTTGATACATTATTTGGCCACTTTTCTTTTAAGTTACTGAAGAGCAAAATGTTAAGGATCTGGATTTTGAATCCTTATTTTGTTAGAATCTGAGGACAATTGCCTCTGTACATTTAAGGAAACAATACTATTTACTGCAAATTTTTGTGATGTTTAGAATAAAGAAATTTACAAGTTTTAATTTCCCTATGTTTTTAATATAAAAGGTTATAATTTCAATTTTCATATGTAATATAAGATCTTTACAAATATTTCCAGGCTTCTTAAATGAAATGTCAGCAGCACAAATCAGCTAATGAATGTCTCTCTTACTAGATCTGTATGAAGGTTCTGTACAGAATTAAAATAGTTTAATTGAGCATATACATGATGAGCTTCTGGGAAGAGGGATTAGCCAGATGTGTAATGTCTGTAGATATGTAATATAAATAACAGCATCTTACTAGTTTTAGGGGACCCAGTACCATAGAAACCCCCTTAATTTTAATAAATATAAAATTAGCCATATAAGTTTCATATGAAGGATTCTGAAATTACAGATTTCACAGATACTCTGCCATAGGAGCTGGCCCTGCTCATTCAAGTTATCTCTGTAAAGTATGCTGAAAAAGCAGGATTTTGAAACTAACTGTGAAATTAGATTTTCTATCATGAGCAATGAAAGCAGTCATAAATTTGATTCCTAAAGGGAAAAAAAACACAACAAACACCGTTATCGTGGTATATTTCTAGCTCCCATAATATGCAATGGGTGGCATACGCATTGAAGTTGAACTTTGTGTGTTCTGAGATTTTAATTGGATTTCAGTTCTAAAATGTTTCTCCTCTGGTAATCTTTTATGAAATACTAGAGGCCTGGTGCACAAACTTCTTGCATGGGGGCTTGTGGGGGGTGTCTCAGCCCAGCCTGTACCCTCTTCAATCTGAGACCCCTCAAGGGATGTCCGATTGCCCGTTTAGACCCTATCCTCGTGGCATCGGGCCTAAATGGGCAGCCAGACAACCCTGTCACAATCCAGGACTGCTGGCTCCCAAGTGCTCACCTGCCTGTCTTCTTGGTTGCCTCTAACTGCTTCTGCCTGCCAGCCTCATCACCCTCTAACCACTCCCCTGCCAGCCTGATTTATGTCTAACTGCTTCCCTGCCGGACTGTTTGCTCCCAGCTTCTCTCCCCTACCAGCCTGGTCACCCCTAACTGCCTTCCCCTGCAGATTTGATCACCCACAACTGCCCTCCCTTGCAGGCCTGGTCCCACCCAACTGCTCTCACCTGCTAGCCTGATAGCCCTCAATTGCCCTCCCTTGCAGGACTGGTCCCTCCCAACTGATGGCCATCTTGTGGTAGCTATCTGATGTCCACATGGGGGCAGGATTTTTGACCACATGGGAGCAGCCATCTTGTGTATTGGAGTTATGGTCAATCTGCATATTACTCTTTTATTAGACAGGATAGAAGCCTGATGCATGGATGGGAGGTGGCTGGTTTTCCCTGAAGGGTGTCCCAGATCAGGGTGGGGGTTTCCTTGGGGAATGGGGTGGCCTGAGTGAGAGGCCTGTGGTGGTTTGCAGGCCAGCGACATCCTCCACAACTCATGTGGAGGCCCTGGGATCTGGAATTTATTTATAGTCTACAATTGAAACTTTGTAGCCTTAAGTGGAGGCCTGGGCTGGCCAGCATGTGCAGAAAGCTTGGCGTCCTGCATCGCTGGGGGCAACCCTAGTCTCCTGTTCTCTCCAGTTCTGTGGCCACTGTCATTTTTGTTGGAATTTATTTATCTTCTATCATTGAAATTTTGTAGCCTTAAGCTGAGGCCTGAGCCAGCTTGGGTCTGCAGAAAGCTTGGCTTCCTCCATTGCCAGGGAAACTCAACCCTCCCTTTTGTTCTCTCCATGGCTGCAGCCATCTTGGTTGGGGTTAATTTGCATATTGGCTCCTAATTGGCTAGTGGGCATGGCTTGCGGATGTAGCAGAGTGATGGTTAATTTGCATATTACTCTTATTAAATAGGATATTAGAGGCCTGGTGCACGAAATTCTAGCACTACAGGGTGGTGGAGTTCCCACAGCCCAGCCTTCACCCTCTCACAGTCCAGGAGCACTCAGAGGATGTCCAACTGACAGTTAAGGCCCGTTTTACAACCCTAATATTAAGAACAACCGATAGAAAGGAGTACGAGTTTGAAAAATCACAGAAGGATAGAATTAGGAATAGGGCCCAACAGTTTTATCTGACCCAAAATGCCAATGATGATTCTTGCATTTTCTCTGAAACATGCTTTAAAATGGCAGTGTGGGGAGCACAGTGCCGCTCATTAGTACCTGTCCTGTTACTACCTTTATTTCTAGATATATTCTGGCTTTTAACAGTTTGAGGGGCTGGAGATGAATGGATTCACTATGGGAGGACATACTACAGTTTGCATGGTTCTTTTTAAGCCTTTTTAGAGGCCTGTCCCAATTTTTATGTTTATATGGAGTTATTTTTCAAAGTAGTTAATGACATAAAAATAATTCAATGAAATTTGGAGTTTTTCTTACACATAAAGCCCATAAAAGATGCTTTCCTCTAACATGTAGTTCTTCTTAGTTTAAATGCATGTAACTACTTTACATTTATAAAGGTAAATGGTACCAATGTACATTGAGCCTGGCAGCCACCTGTGATACCACTAAAACCCTGACCCAGAAAAGTGGCCCTGCTTGGACCCCAACTGCTTTCATTTCTGCTCTGCAATGATATTGCTTATATATGTAACAAGAAGCTTTTCCTAGGACAGTAATGATATCAGGGAAGTGGGGTTACACTTTTGTATTGGTACCCTATTGATATTGATATAAATAGTTTTAATGAAATATATAACAACCAAGGGATTGATTGAAAATATATTTTTTAAAAAGTAACGAAAATATATTTATATGGTGCTTGAAATTTAAGTAATTTTTACGCTGACTTAATATAATCTAAGTCTTACCTTTATCCTGCTACATAACTTTTTGGGGAAATTGCTGAGCAGTAATTCAAAATTGTGAGACATGACATCTGAACGGTTGATTTTTCCTAAGACTGTGGTTCAAGGATCTGAGTTTTAAGCACCAGTAAATTAGCAAAAATAAAATTAATTGGGGTAAATATTTAAGTGTTTCTAGCTTTTAATTTTGTCAGCTAAAGATGTGAAATAAAAACAGAAAATCAAATTACCATCATAATACAAAAGACATTTTAACATACAAAAAGTAAGAATAATATAATAACCAAAAAAAATCATTTAAATTGAATAATTTAACTATATGGAAAAAACAGCTCATCATATGAAAATTTAAATTAGAGGCCTTGAAGTTAGACAAAATTGAGTTTTAAACTTGACTTTGTATCTTACAGTTTGTTATCAGGCAGGTGACATAAACTACCAAAACCACAACTTCCTCATCTTTAAAACAGAGATAATTGTAGTTCCTTACTATTAGGGTTGTTATGAGAATTAAATAAAATCATTAGGTGCAGTCTGTAAGTATATAGACTACTGGCCTTATATATAATACACACACACTAAGAGGCTAGATTATTATGTTCTCTAAGCGCATAACAATCTGGCCACTCAATGTATATCCTATATAAATAAAAGAGAAACATGCAAATTTGACCGTACCTTTGCTCCTGATTGGTTATGCTACCAGGGCCAAGTGGTGTGTGCACTGGGCCCGGGGGATGGAGATGAAACGGCAGTGGCAGTGGGCACACAGCCCCTGGGCACTGTGAGGGGAAGTGGGGGTGAGTGCCCAGCCCCCGGGGCTGGGTGGTCTCAGGCAGCTGGAGCTGAGCTGAGCAGGGTGATGGCCGGGTGCCCAAGGCCTAAAGCCTCGCCAAAGGCTTTAGACCTTGGGCAGGCTGGGGGTGAGCCATCAGTAGGACATCCCCTGAGGGCTCCCAGTATGTGAGATGGGGCAGGTTGGGTTGAGGGACCACCCACCCCCAGTGCACGAATTTCATGCAGTGGGCCCCTCGTCTTGTATAATAAAAGGCTAATATGCCAATTGTTCCCTCGACCAGCAGTTTGACCAGCAGGCAGGCCAGCCAACCGCCCATGTCCCCAGATCCCATAACCCACAACCCTGTCTTGCCTGGGAATCAAACCCTGACCTCCTGGTTCGTAGATGGATGCTCA
Organism: Antrozous pallidus; assembly: GCA_027563665.1. Taxonomy (NCBI): domain Eukaryota; kingdom Metazoa; phylum Chordata; class Mammalia; order Chiroptera; family Vespertilionidae; genus Antrozous; species Antrozous pallidus. The sequence continues at coordinate 11,385,419 of CM050522.1, forward strand.
ACCACTGAGTTACCTGGCTGGGTTATGGGTACTCTTTAGAAGAGTATTAGAGCCAAGACCAGTTTGGCTCAGTGGATAGAGCGTCGGACTGTGGACTGAAGGGTCCCGGGTTTGATTCCGGCAAGGGCATGTACCTTGGCTGTGGGCACATCCCCAGTGCGGGGAGTGCAAGAGGCAGCTGATCAATGTCTCTCTCTCATCGATGTTTCTGACTTTATATCCCTCTCCCTTCCGCTCTGTAAAAAATCAATAAAAATATATTTTTTAAAAAAAGAAAGAAGAGTACTAGATATCTGCTCTATAGTTACTGTTTCTAAATTTCTTTTTATTCCATGTGATGGGCTAAGACAGAGACCTAATGTTATGGCTTTTCAAAGGTCCAAATCAGAAATTCTTAAGCAAATCCTGACATGAATTAATAAACCTGGTTCACACTAAAAGCATCCCATATTCTAGGACCTACAGGATCCCAAGTGAGACAAAACCTCAGGATAGAACTAGTGTCTTAGAAATAGTCCACAGAACCAAACAGTTTAGGAACTATTTGGATGGGTTTTAAAATTATATTTTTATTGAAAGAACTGATACGGATTTTTTCCAATTTCTCATTTAAATTACTGTAAAGACACACATAAATCAGAGAAAAATTTAAGAATACTAACAGAAATTATGAAATCTAAATAAAATGTTTTCTCTCTGTACAAAGAGCAGAGTATGCTGCTTATAGGCCAAAACAAAGGAAGACAGAAGTGAAGAAAGTCACTTATTTTCCCATCAAAGAAACATCCATTTTCCTTGTTCAGAAAATGCAGGCTCAGAATTGATGCAGAATGCAATCAGTTGGCACTCTTATGTGGCTGCCTGACTTGGTGGGAAACACATTGTAGCTTATTAATACCAATTCTATTAGTACCTTTATTTCTTTCTTTTTTTTTCTTTTTTCTTTTTTATTATTATTTTTTTTAATTTTATTTACAATATAACTTATATTTAATAGTAGTACATATGTTTTCCTCCCCCGCCAATATCCTCCCCCCAGCCTCCCCTAGCCCCCCGCACATGTCCCCACCTGCCTCCCTCCCCACCCCAGAGTCTTTCATTCATTGGTTATGCTCATATGTATGCATACAAGTCTTTCGGTTGATCTCCCCCAGCATCTGCCTCCCCTCCACTCCAGCCTTCCCCCTGTAGCTTGACATTCTGTTTGAGGCCCCCCTGCCTCTATATCAATCACTCTCCCCTGTTTCTTTTCTTCAAAAATATCTTGCCTCTGCATACTGAAAACAAACGTATAAGAGCAAAAAAAGTTTGAGTGTCAGTTTCAATGTCCAACTGTTCTGAGTCCCAGTTTCAATGTCAAATAGTTCTTCATGTGTACATGTCAGCAATGGTATCCAGATGGTGGACACATCGTGGCAATGCAAGATCCATCCTCTCTGGTATGTTCCTGGGCCGCCTGCAGCCACACACAGCTGCCGACTGCTAGTATGGCAAGGTGTCGTCAGCGTCCGCCATCTCTGGACCGTACTCGTGGATGGAACAGGCCCATCAGTTCCTCATTGTCGCAGGAACCCACATGGTCTTGGAGTTGTTCTCTGTAATCACACAAACACATTCTCGACCAAAGGTTAACAAAGGGATCCTCTCTGCAAAATAGACTTGGGATTCTTTTTATTTTTGCCTAAATGATTTTCCTTTGGCTTATTTTGACACCATGTGTGTTTTTTTGGGGGGTGTCCTGCAGCTGGTTTTACAAATGGAATTTTCTTTTCTGGAGTAAGAATTTTCTACATGTATTTTACTTATAGGATATTTTTCCTTACATGATATTACCTCATTGTCCCCCACCCCCCTTTTTTGGTTAATAGGGGCTTTTGGAAATTTTATCTTGCAGTCTTGGTAATTTTAAATTTTATTTTTTGCATACAAATATTACTACTTTAGGTTCTTTGGATGTTAGGCAATTTTGCAGTGAGATGAACTACTAATAGATAATTTAGTTAATGTTTTAGGAAAAGCTTTTTGTCCAGTACAGTTAGCTTTTCTTGAGTATTCACTTATTTCACTTGGCCAATTTAAATTAATCTGAAAACTTGATTACTATTTTACTGTCAATTTTAATACTCAAGCAGAAATCTTAGTTTACCCAGTAAATAGTTGTGGAAAGGAATATTTGCATTTTTGAGTAGGTCCTCAGAATTCCTTGTAATAAATTAAATTTAGATATAGGGCAGCTATATCTACCACCTGGGTCCCGGTGTGAGTTGTGCGTGGGAGGCGTAGCAGCCGTGGGGGTAGGAGACCTTCCTCAGGAGGGGTGAGAATTCAAGCCCCTGCAAGTACCTTTATTTCTAGATATATTCTTAAGTTACCAGAAACAATACAGGGAAACAATTTAGTATACAGATTTAATGTGCACAATATATTCATGGAAAAATTCATAAAAAGTGACCCACACCTTGTTAGAGTCTAGACCCTAGAAACATATCTGTAATTAAGTGTAAAAAGAAATGTATCTGCCTCCAGGCAGGGGGAGAAATGAGAGAAAGAGAGAGAGATTAACACTTGGAGGAGAAAAATAAAGTTTCCCTTAAACATCCTTGGAATATTTTTTATTTGCTTGTTTTTGTTTTCTTTTGTTGTTGTTAATCATCACTCAAGGATATTTTTCCCCACTGATTTTTAGAGAGAGTGGAGAGACCCAGAGAGGGAAACATTGATGTGAGAGAGAACTCGATTGGTTGCCTCCTGTATGCTATTCAACTGGGCTGAGGATGGAGTCTGTAACTGAGGTATGTGCCCTTGACCTCATTCTAACTCAGGACCTTTCATTCTGAGGGTTGACCCTCTAACCACAGAGCCAAACCAGCTAGGGCCCATCCTTGCAATTAAAGAAAGATGTGTTTGGTTTTAAAGATGACAACTCAATGATTTTGCAATGAATCCATTTGTTTTACATGTTTGAAAAAATGGAAATATTGTTTTCTACTGTAATTTGGAAAAACAACTTTATCATAATAAAGTTCTCAAGGGACTACAATCACTGTATTTTGTGAATTTATGCAAAATATCAAGTCATAGTTTCTATATAGATTTATCACTCTAGTAGGTTAATATATTTGTCTTATCATAATTAATAGATTTCCTATAGATTTTGAGAGATGCTTTAATAAGATGACTCATCCTGGTTTTGCAGAGATATTGACATCATTAATTACTAATAATAACCTTTGAGGAGAGCAAGAGTTCATAGGTTACTTAAGCATGAAACCACCTTTGACTGCTATGCTTAGTTATCTATTCTCTTTCCCAACCTCTGATACCACTGATTATCTGTACCTATAGGGCAATGGAATTAATAGTGGAAATGTTAGTTCTGAAAGCATATTACCTGGGTGCAGATTCATATTGACATTTATCAGTTGTTGGACACTATAAAAATTGGATATATTTTTTGCAGATCTCACTTTTCTGTAGGAGAGAAAATTGTACTCACATCATTAACATAATGTGGTAAAGTGCTAGAAATAATGTCCAGCATATAGTAAGTATTTAGTTAATTATGTTTTATATGCGATTGTGTACAGAAATGTAATATGGGTACATGTAATTAACTATTAACGTATTCCTCAAAAAAAGCAAATGTTCAGTGAATGATAGTGGTTATTATCACTGTTATCTTTACTACCTCATTTGATACTGAAAAAGGCTATGTTTATTTGTATTTTTGTATGTCTATGATATAAAACTGTTGTGACACAATAAAAGACTTGAAAGAAAGGCTATTGTTATTTCCTTAGCACTTAACATAACATAGTAGAAGATAATTCAATCATGTATGTGCTGGGTTTAGCTTGCAATAACAGTAGAGCTGATTGGACACATCTCTTACCTTGCCTACTATGTATTATTCAATGACATCACAGTTATAGCTGGAAGTTAGCCTTGGAAAGACTATTTCATGATAATTGTCAAATTCTATAACTCAGTATTCCCTCTATGTTAGAGAAAAGTTGTTAACCACTCACTAATACATTTCTGATTAATCATCAATATTGATGGGAAATTAAGTCTCTATATCTATAATAGTGACTCTAGCCCAGTTTGCATATTAAAATTATCTAGAAATTTTGTTTTCCTTTGATTTTAAGAGTATTTAGGCCCCACCCTAGTTGATTCTTTTTAATTCTTTATTGTTTAAAGTATTACGTATATTTCCTTTCCCCCCATTGTTCTCCCCCGTGTTGCCCCCCCTTGCCCCAGCTCATGCCCTCATGCCCCTCCTGTTTGTGTCCATTGGTTATGTTCATATGCATGCCTACAAGTGCTTTGGTTGATCTCTTATCCCCTCACCCTCCACCTTCTCTCAAAGGTTGGATAGTCTGTTTGATGCTTCTATGACTCTGGTTCTATTTTTGTTCTTCAGTTTATGTTGTTCATTATATTCTACAAATGAGTGTGATCATGTGATATTTATCTTTCTCCGACTGGCTTGTTTCACTTAGCGTAATGCTCTCCAGCACCATCCATGCTGTTGCAGCAGTGTAGTATTCCATATTCCATTGTGTATGTACTACCGTTTTCTAATTCATTCATCTCCTGATGGGCACGTAAGCTGCTTCCAAATCTTCGCTTTTGTAAATTGTGCTGCCGTGAACATAGGGGTGCACATGTCCTTTCTGATTGGTGTTTCTGGTTTCTTGAGATCTATTCCTTGAGGTGAGATCACTGGGTCAAATGGGAGTTCCATTTTAAGTTTTTGAGGAAACTCCACACTGTTCTCCACAGTGGCTGCACCAGTCTGCATTTCCCCCAGCAGTGCAGAAGGGTTCCTTTTCTTCCACATCCTCACCAGCACTTGTCATTTGTTGATTTGTTGATGATAGCCATTCTGACAGGTGTGAGATGGTACCTCATTGTCATTTTGATTTGAAGCTCTTGGATAATTAATTACTATGAGCATGTTTGCATATGTTTCCTGGTCTTCTGTTTTTCCTATTTTGAAAGGGGTCTATTTAGGTCCTTTGCCCATTTTTTTTTATCGGATTGTTTATCGTCCTCTTATAAAGTTGTATGAGTTCCCTATAAATTTTGGAAATTAAACCCTTATTGGAGATAACACTGGCAAATATGTTTTCCTATGCAGTAGACTCTATTATTGTTTTGTTGCTAGTTTCTTTTGCTGTGCAGAAGCTTTTTATTTTGATGTAGTCCAATTTGTTTATTTTCTTCTTAGTTTTCATTGTCCTAGGAGCTGTATCAGTAAAGATATTGCTTTAACATATGTCTATTATTTTGCTGCCTATGGATTATTATAAAATTTTTATACTCTCCCATCTTATGTTTAAGTTCTTTATCCTTTTTTAGTTTATTTTTGTGAATGGGGTAAGTTGGCCCTCCCAGCTTATTTAATAGCAATGCTCAGCCATGCTTTGGGCTGACCTAGTTCAGAAAAACTCAAACTATTTATCATAGGGATGCTATCATTATGCACAAAACATGTAAGGCAATGAGATTAAGCACTTTGATAATTACATATGTGTGTATGTGTGCATATACATGTATATATATGTGCATGTATATATGTATATATATACATATATATGTATATGTGTGTATATATGTATATGTGTGTATATATGCAAATTCACCATCAAGCTCTCATAAGATGGCTGCCTAAAACCAGGCCAGCTGGGGGGTTAGTGAGGGACGACCAAACAACTGAATAAGCAGGCTAGCAGGAGCATTAGAGAGGGATGACCAAACGACTGAATAGCAGACTCTGTGGGGTGACGAGGCTGTTGTGGGAACTGTGAGGAGTGACCAGGCTGGCAGGGGGGAAAGTTGGGTGCGATCAGGTCAGCAGGGGATGGCAGTAAGAGGTGACCAGGCTGGCAGAGGGGCAGTTAGAGGTGATCAGGCTGGCAGGGGGGCCAGTAAGAGGTGACCAGGCTGGCAGGGGGGCAGTTAGGGGTGACTTGTCCAGCAGAGGGGGGCAGGTGGGGGCAACCAGGTCAGCATAGGGGGCAGTAAGAGACAACCAGGTCACCGGGGGGCAGTTGGGGGAAATTAGGCTGGTGGAGGTGGGCAGCTAGGAGTAACCAGGCTGGCAGGGGGGGGCAGTAAAGCATGACCAGGCCGGCAGGGGTACAGTTAGGGGCGATCAGGCCAGCACAGAGGCAGGAAAGAGTGACCAGGCCAGCAGTGAAGGGCAATTAAGGGTGACCAGGCAGTTAGGCCACTGAGCTATTAGGAGCCAGCAGTCCAGGATTGTGAGAGGAATTTTTTTACCTAAACCAGCAGTCGGACATCCCCTGAGAGGTCACAGATTGACGAGGGTGCAGGCTGGGCTGAGAGGATTCCCACTCATGCACAAACTTTGTGCACTGGTCTTCTAGTAGGTATATAAATATATATGTACTAGCGTCTTGATAGGCCCATTGCACAAAATTCTTGCAAAGTAGGCCTTTCTTCCCCTGGCTGCTGGCACTGGCTTCCCTCTGGCACCTGGGACCCAGGCTTGCTTTCCTCCATCCACCCGCAGGCACCTGGAACCTGGGCTGGCTTCCCTCTGGTCACCTTCAGGCACCGGGACCCGGGCTTCCCTCACAGGGGGATCGGGCCTAAACCAGCAGTTGGACATCCCTCTCATAATCCGGGACTGCTGGCTCCTAATAACTCGTCTGTCTCCCTGCCTGATTGCCCCTAAACACTTCTTCCTTCCATATTAATAGACCCCTAACTACTCCCCTGCCTGCCTGATTGATGCCTAACCACTCCCCTGCCAGCATGGTTGACACTTAACTGCTCCCCTGCTGGCCTGATCACCCCTAACTTCCCTTCCATGAAGGACTGGTCACCCCAACTACCCTCCCCATTGTGACAATGTTGGGGTGGCCATCTTGTGGCAGCCATCTTGTGATGACATGGGGAGGCCATCTTGTGGTGGCCATCTTGTGATGTGCGGGTGCAAAGATCAATTTGTATATTAACTCTATTATATAGGATATATGTTTGTATATATATATATATATCTATATATATATATATATATATATATATATATATATCTTCACACCTAAAACCTCTGAGCTTGACTTCCATTTATACACTGATAAGACTCCCACAGGTTAATATTGTGTTGAGATCACTGACTCAATTAGAGGTTAATAACATGTTCTTAATCATTTGGGGGTGGAAAACTGAAATGTCTACAATAGCATTTTTCACAAGTAATTTGGTTGCAAAGAGTCACTTTGGGCACTTGCTAAAACACAGCCCACCACCATTCTAGACACAATGAACCAAATCTTTAGATGATGAGCTAGAGATCTTGTTAATTCAACAGCCTAGAGGTTTCTTTTGTTGTTGTTTGTTTTGCTTATATGGAAGCTTTTGGGAGCACTTGATAGAAACTAAGTAAGTGATTTAAGTGAGTGAAATAGGCTGAATAAGGGAATGCATGTAATGAACTAAGAGAATGCTTATGGCTTTGGGTTCTAGGGTCATCTACCTTTTAGGGAAACAAAATTCCATAAGCCCAGTAAGGAAAAAGAAGAATTACACACGTATCTTTATCCTCTTCCTAGCATATAGTAGTTGCCCAAGAAATATCTGATAAATTTCTCTGAAAGCACTCAAGATAATTGGAATTATGGACTGTTATAAAATATTTTAATTTTAAATATTAATAGTCCTTATATTATTACCATTCAAACCAAACTAAGCATTTTACTATACTTCCAGTTAATATATATATTTAGTTTCCCTGAAAATACTGTGAGCAGAACCTGTGAATGAGAGAAGTCATCTAATCCCATTTACTCTCTTTGTCTTTGTTCATTTCATGCCATTCCCCTCCACACTGCTCTCTTCTTTTTTCTCATTTATAGTAAAATAAAATTATGTAAGCCCACTTAGGAAAAGAGAAAAATGCATATAGTAGGTGCTCAAGAAATATTTGTCAAATTTTCTGAAAGTTTTAAAGAAATGTCCTAACATTTGCTAAAAGAAATAGCTTTATTATATAAGTATAAAAACTTATATTACTTGGGTGTAAAATGTAATTGAATTATCTATAAAACACAAGTGTAAATCTTAAATTGATAGTTAAAAACAATGATTTCTTGATGATGGAAGAATTTTATCATCTATTCCTGTGTTTCTCTTACTCCTTTATATCCCACCTTAAACCTGCATTATGATAATAAAATGCAGCAATTACCTTACATGAGTAAACAGAGAGTATATTATAAACTTCTAGAGTCAGAATGTGTCAATTTCTGTTTTCATCACATCCCTAGTGTCTAAACCAGTGCCAGGGGCATAAGATTTCCTTCATAAACACTTGTTCAATGGGATAATGTGTGAGTGAATAACAGAATAAGTGGGGAAAGCACTTGTTGTCTATGTTTGTGTTAATTGTTTTATAATCATACTGATTTAATCAGGCACATATAAAAACCTTCTCTGATAGATACTGATGTGCTGCTCTATAGAGTTAACAAAGACTATATGCCAGAGTTATTACAGACCACATGCAAGTTCATAGAATAGCTCTTTGAAAAGCATTTATGTGCACATTTTTTTTATTGAATTGGAATTTATATTTTACATCTGGGTTAGCATAACTTCTCCAAGGGCCAAACATTCAATTCATAGGAAGTGAATGCTCTGTCGAGTGAAGAAAAAATATTGATTCTGTCTTTGTATAATTTTAGGAAAGAGAAAAAGTAATGTTCTAGTGAATTCCTGAGTGTTTAAGGAATGTATATTATATGAAAAAAGAGGAAAGGGATCCCTGTTGCAAGAGGTAGGTTCAATGAAGCCTTCTGGGCACAAATACCATCCTGCTTCTCATTAAGGGACTGAAAGTAAACATTAAAATGGGCTCTAAATCTGTACTGCTTTTTCTCAACAGCCCAAATTCACCAATAGCATATCCACTTTCATTAATAAAATTGGAATATATATATATTTTTTTAATTTTTTGGTCTAGTTTCCAGATTGAATCATATATTATTTATAGTAGGCTATTATTGTTAAGGTATGTAGTTGTTTTTCTCTTTTTATAGATATATAAATTCACCATTATTCCCATTTTCCATGGTTTTGAAATATTTGTGGAGCTGCCACATAAGACAAATGACTTGCTTCACTCACCCAGATAGGTATCGGGCAGAAAAGATCAGCCTTGGCATCCTGGAGACTGGTTGACTATTTTAGGCTGTTTCTACACAATCTCCTTTCAGTTATAGTATGCATATAAAATTACTTTCTAAGTGTTCTGATATTTTCATGGGCTCCTATTGTAAACATGATAATAATGCAGCACTATGTAAATCATAAGTATTACATATCTTAAGATCCTTTTCCCACAAGAAAGTAACAGAAGGTCATGCATTTGAACTGCAAAATTGCCCAACAAATATAAAGTGAATACATTAGATTTGCTAAGGGAAGCATTAAAAGCCAATGGATATAAATTGAGAAACATGACCATTTCATTCAACTAAAACCAACAAACAAATAGATACATTTTTCAAATTAAACTATAAAAAACATTGTAATAGAACTTTCCACAGGGTTTTCAAAATGAGCTTAAGGAGCAGCATTGATATGGGAAAGGAAGGAAAGCGGTAGGCAAAGGAAATAGAGACTGCGAAACACAGCCTGCTGAGAATTGTAGAAATATGTTCAGGCAATCCGTTTGGGGTTATGACTGTATCTCCTTGCTCACTATTCTCTCATTCTCTTATATTCCAAACCTATATCCATAGGAACAATTGAGCACATTGGGAATTTCCACTTAGTGCCTCCTTATTATCTTAAACTGAAATCTCAGAAGTGTCTAAATCTCAACAAATACGGCAAGTAACAAAAGAGTAAAGCTGCACATTTTAAATTTGGAAATTTAATTTTGCTTTTGGTTTTGAGAATGTTTAGTAACTAAATTAGGAAGATATATTCTGATGCTTCTTCATCTTGATACTTTGTGGTTTGCCTCCTTCTTCTCACTCTGTTACTCAGGAGTGTAGCAATAGACATGGCGGGGTGGCCTATGGCCTGGGTTTCAAGTCCAGGTCTGCTGCCTACTAGTTATGTTACTTTGACCAATTCACAACATATTTGAACCTTTATTTTCCAGATATAAAAGGGAGCTTAATGTTGTATTCCTGATAGGACTGGTACAAAAATTAAAGACATTTATCAAAATGGGGGCTGGTTAACCAAATTTGAAATTTGAGCGGTTGGCATTCAGGATGGGAAGATCATACACAGATGGAACCTTACAGGTACAGACCAGATTTGTTCAAAGGTGGAATTTCTTCTCTTAGCAAAACTCAACCCTGAATTTGTGTGCTCAAAAGAACATAAATTTATATATTCATTTAAGCATCCCATGCTGATTTCACTTCTAATATATTTGACAATTAACAGAAGACAAGTGTCTTTCCCTCTCTCCTTCTTCTCTTCAGGATCATTATCTTCACATTTATGTCACTTTCAGATGCCCCCTATCTTTGCATTCTTCTTGTAATTTGAATCTACATACATTCATAATGGAAATAAATAAATTGGAGGAAGAAAATGTGAAGATAAAATTCTTATTTTATATGTATAATTTTACATTTAACATCAAATGGATTTGGTATACTATTACTACGGTGCAAGAAACTCTTAGCTAGGAAACAAGAATTTAGTGTCTTAAATAATGATTTATTATTATAAATAATTCACTAATTTTGTTAGCATTTGTCAAGAAAGTTAGGTTTACAGGTCAGGTCTTTTTAAATTATCATATAATTTGAGAATTCAATAATCCTCTAATAAATTGTATGTTATTTGACTTTGTATGTATGATTGTATATGTCCTTTAATATGTCATACTCTTCCAATGATCTGTAATACCTCTCTATTAAAATTACTGTGAAGGGTTACCTACCATGTGCCACATGCCTATGAGATGATGAGCCTAGGGTTACTCAGCTAAAACCATATTAGGGAGAACCAGAAAGAAGAGAGTAGATGGTGAGAGTAGAGCAGATTACAGTTCCAGCAAATTAAGTTCACTGCCATCAGTCATATTATTCTCTGAAAAAGGATTTTGAGAGAGCAAAGGTCAATTGAAAGATAATTCTGCTAAATAGGACTTTAGTTTTCAATCCGATAATAATTAGTAATGCAAATCTAGAGTTTTGTTCTATAGAGGCTTTTATATAGCTTCGTTCCAAGGAGTGTTTTTACAACTTTGAAAGTGAAGATAAGAGAAGTGTCTGGGATACAATTGTGCCTGGGCAGGAGTTATCAGGCATTGTCTGGAGTTAACAGTAATTATTTGCAGAGATGATTTTCCATTTCATACATTAAGATGTTCTGGGTAAGATTAGAAGTTCATTTGCAATTGCACCATAAAAGTGGATCCATTGTTGTCAGAGGTAGACTGTATTAACCAAGATTAGGGTAAACTTTATATTTTTATTAAAAATATAATAATAAAAGAATAATATGCTAATTAGACTGGACAGCCTAATGACCTTCCAGACATCATTCCGGATGTCCTCCTGGATGAAGCTGTGTCAGTGGGGGGCAAGGCAGAGGCAGTTAGGGGCAATCAGGCTTGCAAGCAAAGGAATGATCAGGCAGGCAGGTGAGCAGTTAGGGGCTATCAGGCAGGCAGGCAGAGGGAGTTAGGGGAGATGAGGCAGGCAGGCGAGTGGTTAGAGGTGATCAGGCAGGCAGGTGAGTAACTAGATCTGATGAAGTAGGCAGGCAAGTGGTTAGGAGCCAGTGATCCTGGATTGCAAGAGGGCGCAGGCTGGGCTGAGGAACTGCCCCCTCGCCTGCATGAATTTTGTGCAGCAGGCCTCTAGTGTATATATAATAGTAATAAAGATATACTGAGATGATAATATACATATACAGATGCCAGAAGCCAATCAGTGTTTTTATAATAGAAAGCTGTGGACAGGGAGTTTGGAGGGCTGGTCAACCTTGTTGCTCTGAGGGGTTGGAGCTGGTTACTGGGATGTTTGGTGGTTGAAGCAGCCCCCACCTTTTAAGAAGATCTACTGATTGACTTTTACTAGTGTTTCTGGCCTGGGAGATATGGCTGTATCTTATTATTTTAATCTTAATAAAAAGAGTGGTGAAGCCAGAGTGAGTGGGAGTTCTGCCACTAGAGCTGAACTACTGCCTGGCCCCCATTTTCCAAATTAGTATTTTTCTGAGTCTCTTTATTTATTTGTATGTGGCCTCCTCCAGAAACCCGAACCCTGAACCAGGGACCCTGAATCATGTGGGACGTGAAAGGGGTTCCCACATTTTGGCGCCCAACATGGGGCTATTGGCCATTCTTTGAAGCAAAACCTTCCATTGATATCTTTTCATGGGTTCTATATTATTAATAGATGGCACTGAGAAAGCAAATCTCTGTTTATCTTGAGGTGCCAAGGGAATGCTGAAAAAACAATCCTTAAGATGAACTATTATAAGAGACCAATTTAAAGGGATTTGTGAAGGCGCTGGGAGTCCAGGTTGTAAAGCTCCCATGGTATGCATAGTAGCATTAACTGCTCTAAGATCATGTAACAATTGCCATTTTCCTGTCGCCTTTTTGGAGATTGTAAATATAGGCATATTCCAAGGACTATTGGAAGGTTCTATGTGGCCAGTGTCTATTTGTTCTTGTATTAATTCATGAATATAACTTAATTTCTCCTTGGTTAATGGCCACTGATCCACTCATACAGGTCTATCATCTTTCCATTGTATAGGATCAGCATGAGGGTAAGGAGACTGAGCAGTGACCTATCCTAAAAAGGTTGATATCCTAATCCTTGTCGTCCTGAGTTTTCTTTGGCTTGAATGAGCTCCTTAATTCCCTGATTATTTTTTCCCAAGCCTTGACTAGTCTGATATCCCATCTGAGTCATTAACTGCTGTCCTTTGCTGGTAATACATGCCTGTAAACCTCCCAAAACATCCCGGCCCCATAAGTTGACTGCAATTCCAGAGATAACATAGGGCTGAAACCATCCTGTCTGTCCTTCCTCATCTTGCCATCTTTTTTTTTTAATTTTATTTACAATATAACTTACATTTAATAGTAGTACATATGTTTTCCTCCCCCCCAATATCCTCCCCCCAGCCTCCTCTAGCCCCCCGCACATGTCCCCACCTGCCTCCCTCCCCACCCCAGAGTCTTTCATTCATTGGTTATGCTCATATGTATGCTTACAGGTCTTTCGGTTGATCTCCCCCAGCATCTGCCTCCCCTCCACTTCAGCCTTCCCCCTGTAGCTTGACAGTCTGTTCAAGGCCACCCTGCCTCTATATTAATCACTCTCCCCTGTTTCTTTTCTTCAAAAATACCTTGCCTCTGCATACTGAAAACAAACGTATAAGAGCAAAAAAAGTTTGAGTGTCAGTTTCGATGTCCAACTGTTCTGAGTCCCAGTTTCAATGTCAAATAGTTCTTCATGTGTACATGTCAGCAATGGTATCCAGATGGTGGACACATCGTGGCAATGCAAGGTCCATCCTCTCTGGTATGTTCCTGGGCCGCCTGCAGCCCCACACAGCTGCCGACTGCTAGCATGGCAAGGTGTTGTCAGCATCTGCCATCTCTGGACCGTCCTCGTGGATGGAACAGGCCCGTCAGTTCCTCACTGTCGCAGGAACCCACATGGTCTTGGAGTTGTTCTCTGCAAACACACAAACACATTCTCGACCAAAGGTTAGCAAAGGGATCCTCTCTGCAAAATAGACTTGGGATTCTTTTTAATTTTTTGCCTAAATGATATTCCTTTGGCTTATTTTGACACCATGTGTGTTTTTTGGGGGGCATCTTGCCATCTTAACACTGCAGCACCACGTTGTATGTCATCAGGAACTCCTACCCCCTTAACTAAGCCCATAGCTTCTGTCATGGACCAGCTTGGAGGCCAGAACTCTTTACTGATAACACTGACATCCACTCCAGTGTCCACTAGACCCCTAAATTGTTTTCCCTCTATTCTTAAATTAATCATAGGATGGGTTTTGCCTATTTCATATACCCAATAGATATCTGAGCTTCCAAATCCTTGCATTCCTCTGTTCCTATTTATAGCCTCACCTTGCTGAACATAAGGTAAAAGTAGTATCTGAGCAATTCTTTGCCCTGGAGTAATTTGCATAACATGATTACATTCTAATATATTTTTAATTTCTCCTTCGTAATCTGAATTAATGACTCCAGGCAGAACAGTTAATCCTTTTAGAGTGTTCCAACTCCTTCCTAAAATTAATCCTAAAGTTCCCGGTGGCACGGGTCCCCTATCCTGTAGGAATAGCTTGCTGAGCAATATTGGGGGTTAAAGTAACCGCTCTAGTGCTGTTAAGATCCAGGCCTGTGCTTCCTGCAGTTGCTCAGATGAGGGAATCCATTGAGGGCCTTGCAGGGAAGATTTCCCCTATTTATAACGGGGCTGGGAGGCGCCCCTTTGGCCATTTCAAGTCCATTGACCATACCCTCTATCTTGATCTAGAGGCTGCCCATTTCTATGAAATTTAGACCTACGCAGACAGACTGGTCCAATGGTTCCCTTTCTGACATCTGGGACACCAAAAGGTTGAATCTGGAGGCTGAATGTTTACACCTCTCCCTAAAGCGCTACCTTGTTTCCTTCTCAGTTGCCTACATTCCTTTTGGAAATGTCCTGCTTTCCCACATTTATAACACTTCTTATTCCCCACTGTTACTGCAGCAGCGAGTAAACTTGCTTGAAGAGTGCCTGATCCCATATTCTGACACGCATCTCTGTAATGGTACTATTTCTTCATAGAGGAATCAGGCATTTCTTACAATCAGCATTGGTCTCACTGCTCCAGTGAGGACAGCCACGAAATCAGAAAATGACTCTGTAGGTCCCTGCATACATTTACTAAAAGCTCCCCGAAGGCCCCCTTTTGCTGGTAAATCTCACGAAGCTTTCCTTCCACAAAGTCTAATTTGCTCATACACCTGTTGCACATAATGTAACTGATTCTGTATATCCACATACTGTCCCAATCCTGCCAGCATTTCATAAGTTATTTGAGCATTCGGCCCTCCATTTGCATGGGCTTGCTCTTGACATTTCTCCAAATATTCTTCCTTCCACAGTAAATAATCTCCTCCATCCACAGTTGCACGAGCCAGAGAATACCAATCATAAGGAGCTCAGAATGCTTCAGAAATATTATTCATAATTTCTCCTGTAAAAGGGGCCATTGGACCATTTTGAATAATGCTTTCTCATAGAGCTTGTATCATTTTGAAATCAATTTTTTCATGTTGTCTTATTACCTGATCTGGAAGCTGTGGGTCAGCTACTTGTATAACAGGAAAAGCAATCCTTTCTTCCACCGACATGTCCTTCATCCCTTCTCTGATGGCTCTCTGTATAGATGATTCTATTGGCAGTGAATAAAATGTTTCAGGATTAGGACATGGAGGTGGAGGGGGCCATAGAGACTCTTCCTCTAAGTGTGCTTCCTGCTCCTCTCTAGGAGGAGCGGAGGAAACCAGGCAAGGAGACTCCTCCTCAACCTTTCTAAAAGGCGCTAGCAAAAGCAGTATTATGTTCCCCATGGAGAAACAAACAAACAAAAAAATCTTTTCAAATTCTTAAGCATACAAACCAAAATCTATAATAAAATTTACTTTATAGCCAAATTCTTCCCTATTAGCCTAGCTGAAAAAGACGTTCCCACACTACTTACAGACAATGACTCTGCAGTTAGTCCCCTGGCTTTGCATGCTGTGAACCCTCCTCACTTTTTTCTCGGTGAATCCTTCCTCTTTCGTTCTAGGCAAAAAATATCATCTCCAGATATCCCACTTTGGAAAGTGAAAAAGAAAGAAAAAGACCCTGTCTATACAAAAGAAATTGACAGCCAATTTGAAAATGACTTGCCATGGCCTAGAGAATATCCTTACATGATATTATTCTACAATGTCATTATAATTTTTGACACTTGATAACAGCATATTGTATAATTATTCTAAATAAACTTATAAACTAAATTTTTGAATGATTGGTAGCTAATTTAAAAAGGATATGAAAGGATTTAATTCCTTCCACTGTGTGGAAGTCTCCTTGGGAAGGCACCTGACCATTGTATATTGGCCTCTCTTGCCTTTTTGCCAAGAGGAACCCTTTTCTTACAATCTAATTGCTTATTGCTATTGCTTGAGCTTTCTGTTCATCCTGAGGTTGAAACCTCATAGTGGCTGATACCATGGATCTGTCTCTCACCCAATGAGCTGGGCCCTCTGTGGAGAAGAAACCTGGGTTTCTCTAGATCTGTGATCAGTGCCAGGGCCCCACCAAAGGCCAAGGTGGGATCCCAAGGTAGGTGCTGAGGGTGGAAGCCACAGGGGCATAGACTATCAAGAAGACAAAAGTGAACCTCACATCACCCTGCTTGGCCCCCGAGGATGGCTGGTGAGCCAGAGACATGTAAGATTCCTCAGGGAAGGAACAACCTAAGACAGGCACAGTTGAAGAGGGGCCATCAGGAGAGAACTTGGGGATCAACAGAGGTGGGTGTAGACCCTCACCCCCCAACTATGCAGCAGCCTGAACTTTAGCCCCTTCTGAGGGAGGTCTCCTGCCCCATGGCTGCTTTGCTTCCCACATCCAGCTCAGATTGAGAGCTGGGTAACAGACAGAGGTTTGGCCAAGCTCATATTGGGGCCCAGGCAACAGAGACTTGACTGACAGCAGCTGCTCTATATCTAAATCAAGCTTGGCACCAGGAAAGTTCAGGGCCTACTCAAGAATGCAAATAATCCTTTCTACTAAAATTTATACTGCAAATTAAATTTATTAGACTATTAAATTTGCCAGTAAAATAGTAATTAAGTTTTCAGATTAATTTAATTGGCTAGCTGAAATAAGTAAATATTCAGGAAGGTTTAGGTGTACTAAATAAAAAGCTGTTCCTAAAGTATTAACTAAAATTTCTATCAGTAGTTCATTTCATGGTAATATTGCTTAGCATGCAATGAACCTAAAGCAGTCATACATTTGTGCAAAAAGAATAAAATTTAAAGTTATCAAGACTGCATTATAAAAATTTCCAAAAGCCTTCATTAATTCAAAAAAAGGGGGTGGCGTAGTGGAGAAATATGATGTAAGGAAAATTATTCTGTAAGTAAATTGCATCTAGAAATATTTTTATTTAAAAAATTAGTTTTAATTTGTGATGTTAACAGCAAGACATCTATGAAGGACACACGTGGTATCAAAATAGATCAGGGAAAAATTATTTGGGCAAGGATGAAAAAGAATTCTGAGTCAAATTTGCAAAAAGGATCCTTTTGTTAACTTTTGGTCTAGAGTGTATTTGTATATTTTCAGGGGACAACTTGAAGACCATTTGGATTAAAAACAGTCCAGAGATGGAAGACGCTGATGATGCCTTGCCATGCTAGCAATCAGCAGCTGTACATCCTTACAAAGAGGGTCGGACATGCATTGTCATCATCATTGTCCACCATCTAGATATTACTGCTGACATGTATACATGGAGAACTGTTGGATGTCAAAATTGGGACTTAAGCATCTTATTCTTATACTAGTGGCCCGGTGCATGAAATTCATGCACTGGGGGTGGGTGGTCCCTCAGACCAACCTGCCCCCTCTCACATACTGGGAGCCCTTAGGGGATGTCCAACTGATGGCTCACCCCCAGCCTGCCCAAGGCCTAAAGCTGGCCTTGGGCACTCAGCTATCTCCCTGCTCAGCTCAGTCCCAGCTGCCTGTGACCACCCAGCCCCAGGGATTGGGCTCTCACTGCCACTTCCATGCTCAGTGTCTGGGGGCCAGGCCCCGCCCTGTCACTTCCCCGTGCAGCTCACAGGGGCAGCGGGGTGCTCCCAGCCACCTTCTCTGCCCAGCCGCCTTCACGCACAGTACACGGGGGCAACAGGGCATGCCCACCGCCTCACACACAGCACTCGGGGGCCTCCACAGGGTGCTCCCAGCCACTGCCCCTGCCCAACTGCCTCACCACACAGCTCAGGGTCCCGGGCACCCTGGCACTCACTGCCTCTACTGCTTCGTCTCCACCCCCGGGGCCTAGCCCTCGTGCAGCTCAGCCCCGCCTCTCCGCACTGCCCCCTGCTCCTATTTGGCTGGTAGCATAGCCAATCAGGAGCCAAGGTATGGTCACATTTGCATGTTACTCTTTTATTAGATAGGATGTTTATTTAGAAATTTGTGAACTTTTTAAAGGAAAGAAACGGAGGAGATGCTGGAAGCCAATCAGTGGTTTTATAACAAAAAGCTGTGGACAGGGAGTTTGGAGGGCTGGTCAACCTTGATTGCTCTGAAGGGTTGGAGCTGGTTACTGGGATGTTGATGGTTAAATCAACCTCTACCTGATAGTCCTCAGAAGACTACTGATTGACTTTTACTGGTGTTTCTGGCCTGGGGGATACAGCTGTATCTTATGATTTTAATCTTAATAAAAGGATGGGTGAAGCCAGAGCGAGTGGGAGTTCTGCCACTAGAGTTGAACTACCACCTGGCCCCCATTTCCCAAATTAGTGTTTTTGAACCCTGAACTGGAAACCCTGAAATACGCGGGATGTGAAAGGGGTTCCCATATACAGATATACACATCAGATCATCACAGGCTTACTTCTATGCATCTGTGCATTGTGGTGAGGAGTACAGAATCCTTTATCCAGAGCAGAGTGCCTGGCACTTAGTAAGCACTCTGTAATTATTTTTATTTTTATTTTTATTTTATTTTGCATTCTTATTGCAGAATTCCTGGTGAAAAAAAAATATTATTCAATGCAATTCTTATTATTTAAAATAAATTAGAGACCACAGAAGACTATTTTATTTTTAAATACATTTTATTGATTTTTTACAGAGAGGAAGGAAGAGGGATAAAGAGTTAGAAACATAGATCAACTGCCTCCTACACACCCCCTACTGAGGATGTGCCTGCACCCAAGGTACATGCCCTTGACAGAAATCAAACCTGGGTCCTTTCAGTTCAAAAGCCAACACTCTAGCCACTGAGCCAAACCAGTTTCGGCAAGAAGACTTTTTTAATCTATCCACTTATCCAATTTAATAGTATAATTAGTAGATTGATCACAGGCATTGAAATTTGTACTGGGATCTTTTCTCCCCTAACTTCTTTTGTTATTAGAGGAAAATCGGAAAGAGATAAATTAAAAAAAAATGTCATCACCCTGTATTTATAACATATTTTATGGACAATCCTTGTATAATCCTGGGACTATCAGTTACTAAAGAATGGAAGAAAATTAGAAATATGATTAGCCACTATAGAACAATGATAATCTATTACTTTGTTCATTTGCAATAAATTAGATTTTCTTGGGAAGAGAAAGTTCAATGACTAATAATGACACACAAAAAAAGCTGCTCAAAATGGTAGAGGAATTCAGTGGACATTTGTTCAGATTTTCTATTTTTGACAGACAATCACTTCCTCTTCCCACCTTCTATGCCATATGCAGTTGCACAATCCTGACTTGCCTTAGTCCAGAGCGCTCCTTCTCATAGCAACTAGAGGACTCATCTCTGTCCTAAATCGCCTGTATCCTTATTATTTTCTTAAAATGTACCTGCTAAATATAATGAGAAAATGTATATTAAGTAATTTTATTTGAAACTTTAACATTTATTCGCTACATCAATATAACCCAAAGAGACACTCACACAAAAGGCAGGTGGGATCACTGCACTATTCCCAGGACGCAAATTTTAATAGAAGCTGAAACAAATCTCTTCAAGGTCTATAACATGGTAGAGATTGCTTTAAACAGGGTTTCCCAGTGGACCATAAAGAATTTCTGTCATTTCTTCATTGCTATTCTTAATTTTAAATAGAATGGCTATTTAAAGCAGGTCGTCAAGTTCACTTCCAAATTAAAATCTACAATCGGGAATGGCTACGTGATTCACACGACCCATACAAAATGAAAAGAAGCAGAGATCCCTGTTCAGATACTGCTCAGAATGCCAAGACTGCAGTGTCACAGCAGAGTGTGAGCCCCCTTTCTGCACAGGGTGCCTGCCTACAAAGCCAGCTCTGTCTACGGCCTCCATTCTCCCCTAAACTCAAGATAAAATTAAAATGGAAACTGTGTGTTTGATGTCTGCACCCAGATATCTCCTGGGCACATGAATGTAAAAGTGTCTAAAATTAGAGCTCAGATTTTTCCCTTTAATATAGAATTCTCCTTTGGATTCTTTTGTTTTCTATTGTTTTTCTGTCTCTTTGGGGTGACAATATTATAATTTTCTGCCTCACTCAGCTAAGATCTTGAAAAACATGTTCAAATTTACCCTCAAACCATTAATCCAGTTAACAAGTATCCCCATCGATTACATTTTCAAAATACCTCTGCAGATATTCTCATTTTATGTGTGGCCCTTGGTCTCTTATTACAATTACCTCCTTACCCCTTTTCTTGTATGACTCTAGTCTCCATTATCTCGTGGCCTCCTTCATATGGCTATCAATACCTCCCCTGAAAGTTAGATAATTCATTTATTTTTCTGTAACTTAAAGTTCTTTGACGTCTCTCTCTATTTCTCTAGAAAGAACAAAGTATTTAGCAGAATATTCAAATACCTCCATAGCTTGGCACTAAATCACATTTTGTCCAAACAAATACCCTTGCATTTCAGTTTCCCAGAAGATCATTTTTCATTCAAGATGCTATTAATATTGCTATCACTATACCTTTGGCTGTAGTCTTTCTAACTAAAATGCTCTTTGGTATCATTTATCTACTTAACTGTTAAGAGCCAGCTAAAGAGTTAAGGTGCCCGGGATATATTATTCCCTTCTGAAGTCTAGTGAGAAAGAATAATTCACATGTATTTATTTCAGTTCTGTGGGAAAACAGTTCTTCATGGGTTCCTTACACTTCTGTGCATCCTACAAAGAGAGCCACAGACTCTCTTAGCTTTGTAGTATTTTTAAGGATGTTTGCGTGGCCAACAGCCCTGTAAGACCAAAATAGTTTCTTCCTTTGGAACAAAGGGTAGGCATGCTCACTGAACAATATAAAAGAGGTATGTGTCCTAAGCTATGGTTTCTTCCACTGCAATGTAACTTACCTTATGTACAAGTCTCACATGGCTCAATTGGGGTCACTCTGGAACAATTAGGACTTAGGGAATCGGTGCAAGAAAATGTAACCAGATATTCTGGCTACTGTTACTGCTATGAGTTAACAAGCTGTCCTTTATTTCTTACCCAGGGTTTTTGTGTTTTCTGTCAGCATCCATAAAATTGTAACAGGCTATCATATTAGCTTGGAATTAAGGTCAGAATCTCAAATATTTACTTTTCTAAACAAATGTCAGTAAAGCATTTCTCTAGTATCAGTTATGTATGTCTTTGTCCTCTCATGCTTTCCTTATAAGACAGTGGTTCTCAACCATTTTAATGCCATGACCCTTTAATACAGTTCCTCATGTTGTGGTCTCCCTCAACCATAAAATTATTTTCGTTGCTACTTCATAACTGTAATTTTGCTACTGTTATGAATCATAATGTAAATATCTGTGTTTTCTGATGGTCTTAGGCTCTACAGCAGCAGTTCTCAACCTGTGGGTTGTGAGCCACAGATTGAGAACTGCTAGCAGGTTATCTAAGACCATCGGAAAACACAGATATTTACATTACGATTCATAACAGTAGCAAAATTATAGTTATGAAGTAGCAACGAAAATAATTTTATGGTTGGGGGACACCACAACATGAAGAACTGTATTAAAGGGGCACAGCATTAGAAAGGTTGAGAACCACTGCTATAAGGGAACACATCAAATACCATTTTGTTCACGTATTTACATTTACTCTGCTTAGGTGACTATTGAGTATGCCCCAAAACTTAATAAATGCTTGTTGAGTAAATTGGTAAAATAAAATAAAATAAAATAAAATAAAATAAAATAATCCTATCTAATAAAAGAGTAATATGCAAATTTGACCCTACCTTCGCCACACCCACCAGCCATGCTAGCCAGACAAGGAGGGGCAGATTATGCAAATAAACACCAACCAAAATGACTGACACCACTGAGAGCAGGAGGAAGGCTTGGGTTCCCCTGGCAACAGAGGAAGCCAAGCTTTCTGCCTGCCATTGCTGGCCTAGACCTCCACTCAACGTTACAACGTTTCAATTATAAAAGATACAGAAATGGCGGCAGCCACTGAGCTGGAGAGAACAGAGGCTTGAGTTTCCCTGGCAGTGGAAGAAGCCAAACTTTCAGCCTGCCTTTGCTGGCCTAGGCCTCCACTCTAGGCTACAAAGTTTCATACAGAAATGGTCTCTGCCCCAGAGTGAGCAGAAGGCTTGGCTCTGCTCCAGGCTACAAAGTTTCAATTGTAGATATAGATTAATCCCAGATACCACGGACTCCAGGTTGGGTTGCTTGGTGCATGGCTGTCCTGCAAACCTCCACAGGCCCCTCGCCCAGGCTGCCCCACACCCCAAGGGAGCCCCCACCCTGATCTGGGACACTCTTCAGGGCAAACCAGCTGGCCCCCACCCATGCACCAGGCTTCTACTCTATCTAATAAAAGAGTAATTTGCAGATTGACCATCACTCCAACACACAAGAAGGCTGCCCCCATGTGGTCAAAGATCCTGCCCCTATATGGACACAAGATGGTCACCACAAGATGGCCATCATTGGGAGGTTCAAGGCCCTGCAAGGGAGGGCAGTTGTGGGCGATCAGGCTAGCAGGGGAGGGCAGTTGGGAGGGACCAGGCCTGCAAGGGAGTGCAGTTGGGCGCAAACAGCCTGGCAGGGGAGCAGGTAGACATCAATTAGGCTGGCAGGGTAATGGTTAGCAGATGATCAGGCTGGAAGGCAGAAGCGGTTAGGGGCAATCAGGGAGGCAGGTAGGTGAGCATTTTGGAGCCAGCAGTCCTGGATTGTGAGAAGGATGTCCGATTGCCTGTTTAGGCCCGATCCTACTAGGATTGGGCCTAAATGGGCAGCCAGACATTCCTCGATGGGTTCCAGATTGTAGAGGGTGCAGGCTGGGCTAAGGGACATCCCTTGCCCTCCGTGCATGAATTTCATGAACCAGGCCTCTAGTAGGACTATAATTCTCAAAACGAACTTATTTAACTCTCAAAGATGTATGGCTAGAAATGTTTTCAGTAAACTCTTTTGGTGGAAAATAAACAATAGAAATAATCTTTAGTTATAATAATCTTATTTAAACCTTATTTAGGTTTATTTAGCAAACTTAGTTGTTTTCTGTCTACATGTAGGCATCCCTTGTTATCTGAAGGGTATGGGTTCCAGAGCTCTCTGGGGATACTAATATGAGGGATGTTCAAGCCCTTATATAAACCTAGAGGCCTGTGCATGAAAACTCACACACTCAGGGGGGACTCTCAGCCCAGCCTGCACACTCTCACAGTCCGGGACCCCTTGCACAGGGTCCAGTTCCATCGCAGCAATGCTCTGGATCTCCAGGCCTGTGGCCCCGAGGGGAGGGACCAAGAGACCGATGGGACTGCAGCACGGCTCCAGCTCCCCAGAGCCTGCCCGCGGGGAGTGGGACAGAGATTCCCGATTGCAGCATGACACTGTTCCCCGGGGTCTGTGGGCAGGGGAAGGACCCAGAGGCCAGTCTGATGGCAACATGACTCCATTCCCACAGCTCCCTCCCACCGCCGTGCTGCGTGCAGTGCAGCCGGGGCCCACAGCTCCCTCTTGCCGCCACGCTGCCGGCGGCCAGGACCCAGGACAAACTCCCGCCGCACCAACTGGGGCCCTGGACTGACCTTCTGCCAAGCCGGCCAGGACCCCAGCCTGGTGTTTGGTCATCGTCTATAGGTTTAGGTCACGATGGGCTCTTTATACATTAGAATGGCATAGTATTGTATTTGCCTACAATATGATAGGTTACTTATGATACCTAAATATCTGTTATGCTGTATCTTTTAGGGAATAACGACAAGAATAAAATCAGTTCTGTGTATGTTTAGTACAGATGCAACCACTGTAGGCCTAATCACATGGTACATGTCTGCAAAACCCATTGGTAGAGTCCACAGATGTGAAACCTGCGAATATAGAGGCCTGACTGTATTTTGCTCTTGGTATTCACTTGATGTCAATTGCCTTCCCTATTTTCAAAATTTTCATTCATCTTTCGTGGTCTATCCTCAGGAAACTATTCCAAAGTTTTCCATTTATATGAAATTTCCCTCATCTTTTGTTTAATTTACTCTTTGTGTATAGCTCAATTACAGTGTTTATTAGCATTGACCTTGTTTTCCATACCGTAAAAAACACACACCCACATTTCTCTCAGTTCTGACAACACAGTAGCCAGTCCAATTGATCTTTAGATCACCCATTGTGCCAAGCACTGTGTGTAGTAGGAGATCAATAACTATAAATTTAATTAAGCAAAGTAATGTACTAGATAGTGTACTACTAACTGGTTCTCATTTCTTTTGCCACCGTATTCCTCATCTTTTCCTATTTACTTGTTTTCAATTTTGTTATTCCTGAGATAAGTTAAAGCCAACTGAATTATTCCCACAAAACACTTTCTTGCAGCCAAATGCACAGCTGGGAGGCCACAGTTGTATTTGAGCAAAAAAGGGGGGATACAACAGAATGGCATTTCAATATCTGTGAGGACAATGAAATCCAACAGCTTTTCAAACAGTTTGAATATGAATATAATAAAAGGAATAAAAGCCAAATATTTTTGCTTTTCATAAATGGAAACACTATCTGTGGAAAACTACCAGGGGTAGACTATTAAATCTCTTCAGAAAACCAAGAATGAAAAATAAAAATAGGAAACTTAATTAATTAAAATTATTTCAGATGATCATGTGGTGTGTGAACATTTGTTATAAAATGTGATTGAGTGACAAGAATAGTTGGTAATTTTTTTAGTGCCACTAAAGGTATGCCAGATAAATTCTTACTAAAAATGAAACATTTTGACATAGAAATTTCACTTAAGTGTCATTTTTCTTTAATAAAGTTGTTGATTAATCTGAATTTTCCTTTTTTCTTATAAGTTAGAGGCTAAAATTTCATTTTTTTTGGTTAATCCTCACCTGAGGAGATTTTTTCCCATTGTTTTTCAGAGAAAGTGAAAGGGATGGGTGGATGGGGAAGGGGAAAGATTTTGTTCATTATACCCCCCCATATCAGTGAGATCACATGATATCTATCTTCTTCCGACAGGCTTATTTTGTTAAGTGTAATGCTCTCCAGGTCCATCCATGCTGTTGCAAATGATAGCAGTGTAGTATTTCATTGTGTATATGTACTGAGGCTCAACAGTATTTGACTGATTAGAATGGCAGCTGTTAAATCAAGTGTAATTTTAGATTACATTTTTAGAAAGTAATTGTTGAAGTTACATTTAACAGAATGTACACATGATTTACATGTAGCCATCATTTCATTCACATTTACTTACACAATCAACTAAAGTTGTTCTCAGTACAACTTTAAGAAACTTTCTGCTAATTTGGTAGCCATTTAGTAAGGAAGACTAGAAAAAAATCCAAAAAGGTATGTATGTGTGTGTGTGTGGGGGGGGGAGATATTGTTTCCAGGTAAAGAAAGATATCCATATTTAACCCTTCAAATTTGCAATCAATGAAAGCATTCTTAGTTCAGATTCTCAGTAAATCAGTTCATGCTTAACCTGAATGTCATCTCAGATAATTGTAATATTCTCCATTTTAAATGAGTTGAAGGCTACCATCTCATATAAGGAAAGTTATAATATAAAAGAGTTTTCTCTATATTTATGAACTCTCAAAATGAAATGGAAACCTCAACATTTTCTGGGTATTTCAAATAGTTAAAGTACCACGAGATATCCTTAAAGAAACCTAAAAATAATATAAAATAATAATAAAATATTCATTAGTTGTAAAGTGATTTCTAATATTATGACCAAGTTTGTTTCATTTCTTAAAATGTTAAATATGCTAAGGACTTTTCAGGTCATCTGTGCAGGAAATATTTGAATTATTTTTTTTCATTTAAACTAATGGACTTTATTTTTTTAGAGCAGTTTTAGTTTTACAGGAAAAATGACTGGAAAGAACAGACTTTCCATACACCTCCCACCCCCACCCAACTAGTTTTCCCCATTATTAACATCTTGCAGTAGTTGCAAGTACATTTGATATAAAATATGATATAACAAGAATTTGGGAAAGAAGTGTTAGCACTATGTTCAATAGCTGGCATGATGCTCGAGTAATATTATTCTAAAATACTGCAAGCAGTTAGGACTGTTACTAATATCTAGAAAATGGTTCCTGGATGTATGTTTTTCTGTTTTTGTTCATTTTTGTTTTTGATCATAAAGAAGCAACTATCACTACTTTGGATTCCATTGAAGCTTTCCTTTCAGCCTTTAGCTGATACTATGATCCTGCACTTCTATACTCCAGGCCCTCTTACCTCACTGATGTAGAGTATTGGTAACAAAACACAGAAACATTATAAAATGACAATTTTGAAGGGAATAAAGATATAAAGTTGAATATTGACAAAACCAAACTGTCACAGCAATGAGTGACATACATTTTACATATAAATGAAGCTTGCTTAGAAATATTATCAACAGTTTATTTTAAATATAACGAACAAATTAAAAAGGCCTTCATTAAAGAGGCATAGCCTGTTGTATACTGGTGAGAAAATGAGTGAGCAGAATAAATTCTAACTGGACCAGAAAAAAATACAATTCTTTATTCACTTATAATCAAAGGCTATACTAGTTTCTAGCATAGAAGAACTGGAAGTTTATATTATAAACTCATGTCCTATTATAGATGTATGTAAAAATTGTGCATGCTGACTATATAGTTAGCATATATAGCTATTTTTTGTTATTCTCAGTAAATCCTTTGAGTTACCTTCAGAAATCTCTCAAATAATAACTTAGGAAAGTTTAGCCGTACATGTATATCCAGGAAATATCCTACTGAATCTTAAAAATTAGATTGTTTTCCTACGTGGCAGACTGTGTGAAATTCTGCTATCGAAATCTTATGCTTATTTGAATATAAAACTAATTTCAAGTGCACCCCAAGATCACATTTCCCCTCTTTAAATTTTCTTCTCTTATAATTGAAGAACACCATAATGTTCTAAACAGCAATAATTTCTCAATAAACAGCTAATTCTTATGACTCCCAATATTCCAATATTAGTGTAAGCTAAGATCTTCTTTTATTTCTAAATGTTATTAATGCCCATTAGGGGTTTTGAATTCAAATTGTCTCATATATTGTAATGACTTTTCTCTTCAGTGAACTCAATTGATATTGACGTTATCTTTCTAAATATCCTATCTTCAGAGTTTATACAATCCAATTGGTTGCAAATAATTAACTATCGGCATTATTCAGGATGTAAATACGCTTAGTAATTGGATGTTTCTATTGTAATGTGTAGTCAAATAAGAATTACAATTTCCCCATACTTTTATAGTGTTTTTTTCTTGTTTAATACCTTAACAATATATATTGGATCTAAAATTGAATTTAAAATTTCAATTACTTTAGTGACTAGTGGCAAGAGATTATGTTGGAAAATTTACTTTGTGAGTGTTCCCTGCACAATTCCCTTTACTTATTTTTATATTGATGACTATGTTTAAGAACAAATCAATTTCACTCATGTTATGTCCTTAGCTTGCATATATTTATTTCGTTTAATTGGTGGAAATGCTAGAAAACCCTTTCAATACTGTGCAAGTTTGTATTCCTAAAATATTTTACATGAAGTAATTTTTAAAAACTTATATAGACCTTTTTAAGAAAGCTGTGGACTCTCAGAAGAAAGGGGCAGGGCTCAGAAATTCTATCTTAAATCTAGCAGAGACAATTTCTTACATGAATGAGAACAACATTGTTAGGTCAGGTTCCAATCCAATAAGTTAAATAGTTAATTTTCAACTCTGGTTATTAATATATTAGTAAAATGTTAATCAGAAATGAAGCATATGACACTACCATTTGCATTTGTATCCTACTCCTACTGCTCTTCTCTGTCCTCATAATCCTCTGTGCATCTATATCCTCATATAAGTTTTAAAGAGAGAGAGAGGAAAACAGGAATAATATAGACACATGTGTTTCCTACCTGGGGTACCAGAGAAAAATATGATTCTCTGGAGAGACCTACAGCACTGAAGTGATCTTAAGATGATCATTAACATGCTAATCAATGAATTCAATTGTCTGCACATTAGAGCAATTGGCAGAAATGAAATACTTGCGATGTTATACTAATGGAAAACATGGCATTCTCCTTTGTTTTAAATTTTAAGCTGCTCTGAAGTATAATTTTTGCTTCCTTCTGTGCTGACCAAATATGTCTAATACATTTGCTATCAAAGTTTAGTGTCTTGCATTTTCCTGAATCAAAGGTTATTTTGGTGCCAATCATTTGTTTCTCCTCTCTGATATAAGAAAAAAATCAGACCTGCCAAAAATAGACACAAAACTCCTTGGCAAGCTGCAACGGGACTGGAAAAGATAAAAGGCCAAATGGCTCAGAGCAGTTAAGTGAAGGTTAAATCATTGCTCCTGGCAGTGTCTAGTGCCCTGCTTACTGATCTGAACCATAAAATGATTGCTGACATCAATAGAGACATAGTGCCTGGCCAGTGGTCTGAGGTGCACAGCTATGCTGACCAAAAGAACCATTCATTTTGAAGTTCTGTGTACAGATTAAAAAGTAACCTTAGCCTTTTTTAAGGAAAAATTAAAGAAGAAACACCTTGAAGTTTACCTTTTCTTCTTAAAAAAAATCTTATTTCACAGTAAAAAAAATTTAACTTTCATCTTAGTTAAGCTTCATTATACTTTCAGCACACAGATTTGCTTACTGTTGAAAGGAGGCTAATGTATTCTTCCATTTGTCATTGCTAAAAATTACTCAATGTCTGCAGTTACTATAGTGCTTCCAACTCACATTGCAGAGGATCAGTCCAAATAATAACAGGTAGATAGAAGAGAGATGATAGATTAGATTAGATAGATAGATAGATTAGATAGATAGATAGATAGACAGATAGAAGACAAGAAGAAGAAAGAAAATAAAATGAGGCTATTTCCTCTCATTATTTCTCCTATTTCAACATTTTTGTCATATTTTCCTTTAGTCATGATAATTTCTTCAAATTTATCTTCTCTTGCACTCAAGTACAATAGTCTCATCTACAATCTAAATGGAGCCTAAAATTCTGCTGCAGATCTAAGCAAATTATTCTACTTTACTTTAATGCATAAGATTTATTGGAAAACATAAGCGACTAAATTTTTCTTCATCTTGAACTTCTCCAACTTTTAACTATATTCATAGATTTAATACTCAGAATATTTCACTGTTTTCCCACTAAAATTATTTGTTTAAGAAACATCCAAGAAATATCCTGATGGACTCCAGTGGATGTTTTAACTTATCATATTAGGATAACATTTATAATTCATTTGAATTATTGCAGACCCCATATCTCAGAACAATTTGGTATAT
The DNA here is from genome assembly GCA_027563665.1 of Antrozous pallidus. Taxonomy (NCBI): domain Eukaryota; kingdom Metazoa; phylum Chordata; class Mammalia; order Chiroptera; family Vespertilionidae; genus Antrozous; species Antrozous pallidus. Next base: position 11,415,010 of record CM050522.1, read on the forward strand.
CTTTAAAAGGTTCAGTAAAGTCCAGCCAGCATGGCTCAGTGGTTGAGCATCGATTCCCAGTCAGGACACATGCCTGGATTGTGGGCTCAATCCTGGAAGCGGGTATGCAGGTAGCAGCTGATCAGTGATTCTCTTTCATGGATGTTTCTATCTCTCTATCCTTCTCCCTTCTTCTCTGAAATCAATAAGAAATATATCTTTTTAAAGATTTCAGTAGCCAAAACCGGTTTGGTTCAGTGGATAGAGCGTCGGCCTGCAGAGTGAAAGGTCCCAGGTTCGATTCCGGTCAAGGGCATGTACCTTGGTTGGGGGCACATTCCCAGTAGGGGGTGTGCAAGAGGCAGCTGATTGATGTTTCTGACTTTCTATCCCTCTCCCTTCCTCTCTGTAAAAAATCAATAAAATACATATTTTTAAAAAGTTTCAGTAAAGATTTAATGGATATTTAGATATATATGCCTGACATTTATGGGGGAAGTCTGGGCTGACAATGTGAACTGGGTAGTTTTCACTTGGTTAGGTAACTGAAGCCACATAACTGAAGGATGTGATCAAAGAATAAGTATAGACTGGAAAAGGGGATAAGACCATGTGCTTCAGAAGGCCTGAATCAGCAGTTATTGTGGTCTTATCACTAGATTAGAAATTAGTCAATTACCATATTATTTTGCATCAAACTTCACACACTAGTTATCTAGTTGCAGACTAGATAATTTCCTTCAGGAATATTATTTTGCCTGATGCAAAAAGGGTTCAGAAATTAATACAAAGATGATTATAGGTATGACAATTTAAAAAATTGTGTGATGGATAAACAAACAATTCATCTCTCAGTGCCACCAGTAATCTCTAATTTTGCATTTAGCATCCATACAACTAAATGTACTGTACTTTTCTCCTGGATCTACTTTCTTTATTTGATAACCTTAAGATGTTCCGCTCCCAGCAAAATAGCCCCTCTACTGTCTTTTTCTTAGTCTCTTATAGAATTCTTATAGAATCCAAACCTCAATCTTTTAATCTCTAACTATACTTATTTAACACTTTTGGTCATCTCTTACAGTTTTAGGCCTTTAAACACCTCATATAAGGTGTAAAATACATGATGTATACATATATTTTAAGTCAAATTTCTCCTCTAACAGATGCTTACATCTAAATAAATGCTCATATTTTTACTTGAACTTCAAATACCTATTTCAAACTTAACATCCAAATATCCCTCAAATACTTGATCAGCCCTCCAACTTTCCCCTTTCTCAGTCAATAATATCATCCTTTCTCTTGCTCAAAACAAATATATTTTAATAATCCTTGATGCTTCTTTTCTGCTTATATCACACTTATTTTGCCAGAAAATTCTTTAGGTTTTCTTTTGAGTAAAGCCTGAATCTGACTACTTTTTACATGAATACTTTCACTGCTACAAGCTCGGTCCAATTGTAGTTTCTAACATTGTTTTAGTATTACTTTCCTGACTAGACTCACAGCTTCCAAACTTACCCTTCTCTCCCTCCCTACGCCTGCTCTCCCAGAAAACCTAGTGTATCTTCATGAAAGAGTAACCCTTTGGAAATAAAATTCATTTTTCTGCACAAGTGCTACCTCTTAAAATAGTATTTATTTTTAAAATTAAAATATCCCCCAACATTTTTTATTGATCTCACCATAATCCAATTTTTCCAGCACTTGTATTCTACTACAATATATAACTTACTTACTGTTTTATCTATTTGTGTCTCTATTCAGTAAGACTCAAGCTCCATATATGTTTTTATTATATTTATCATCCTATATAATAAAAGGCTAAAATGCAAATAGCCTAAACAACATAACAACCAACCAGTCACTATGACATGTGCTGACCACCAGGGGATGTGTGAGGAAAATGGTGGGTGTCGACCACGGTGGGATGGTGGAGCAGGTGGGTGGGGGTGCTAGACCAAGGCAGGATGCCAGTGGCTGTCATCAGGGCCAGCCTTTGGTGATTACTGAAAATTCTTTGCTTCTGCAGTCAATGTTCTGCCCAGCTCTAACACCAATAGCCCACGCCAGAGCCACTGCTCGCACCTGGCACCAGCCCCAATTAGTCAGTGCATTCAGTAGATGCAAGCAGCAACTTCCAGCTCCAATTGCCCTCAGGGCTTCTCCACCTCCCCCTGCTCCTGAGGCACCATTAGGGCTGACAGCCACCTCTTGCACCTACTGCCAGCGACAGCCCCATTCAAACCTACTGCTGGTACTAGAGCCACCTCTGGCACCTGCTGAAGGTGCCAAGCCATTGGGACTGGTGCCAGGTGCCATCAGTGGGTGTGAGTGGCAGTTCCAATGCCAGCAGCAGGTGCGAGCAGGGCTGGCAGTGGGTGTGAGAGGTGGCTGTCTGCCCCAATCACACCTGAGGGCTTTTCCACCTCCCCCTGCTCCTCAGGGTAATTGGGGCAGCAGATACCACTTGCACCCGGTTACACAAGCCCCAATCTACCAGGGGCTGTGGCAGGAGGGGCAGGACAGGGACACAGAGGATGGACTGAGACCCACTCCTGTGCCCGCTGCAGCCTCACAACCCACAGTTCCTTTCAAGGTGTGCAAATTCATGCACTGGGCCCCTAGTCATATAATAATAAATACATTCATTTTTGTTAAATCACTAAATTTACTCAAGGTCTTGAAAGATGTTCTTCTTTTTGGGGAGCCATTCATCTGCTATTAGTCTAAGATTTTATCACAATGATCTACACTGGCCATCTTCATAAAGTTTTGGTCTCTGTTGATTAGGCAATAAAGTGGGTAACCCAACATGAAAATGATGGTCAAAACTAGTTTTCAAGAATGATAACAGAGGTCCAAGAAATACCCAGTATAATAACAATAGATTGTAAGGAATTATTTTAAAAAGTGGTTTGACAGTCTGTTCAATGCTTCGTTGCCTCTGTGTCTATTTTTCCCCCCCGTTTCTTTTCTTTAGAAGAATCTTGCATCTGCATCCTAGAAGTAAACATATAAGAACAAAAAAATGTTTAAGTCTCAGTTTTAATGTGCAACAGTTCTGAGTCCCAGTTTCAGTGTCAAATAGTGGAAGGCAGGCGAGGGTGGGGGACGGGGGCTATAAGAAATCAACCGAAGGACTTGTATGCATGCATATAAGCATAACCAATGGATACAAGACATGGGGAAGTGGGGGAGCAGGTGAGGGCATCTGCTGGGGGGTGAGGGAGGTCGAGGGGAGGTAAACGGGGGGGAGAAAACATATGTACTACTATTTGTAATACTTTAAACAATAATAAAGTAATAAAATAATAAAATATTAAATAAATAATAATAATAAATAAATAAATACATAAAGTGATTAAAATTAGACAAATCAGTACAAATATATACTGGACTGAGCAAAAGTAGGTTTATAGTTATTCATATGGAACATAATATAATGGCTAATAAATAATAATACAAGAATAAATTATGTCTGGCATACTCATGATTGTATACCTCCTTTTGCCCCACCATGTGTAAATTTAAAAGTTATTGTCAAGTGAATATTTGCTCGTATTCAATCATTTAATATTCAGTATTCAAATATTCAATTAAAATGGCTGAGTACCTACTTTGAATGAGCTAGGCAAACAGTCAGTGTACTTCATGCCTTCTAGCAGCAACATAAAGGCCGAGCTTTACCCTTCACAGATCACTCTATAGGATATTATAAACAAACAATGGTATCTCTTCTTAAATTATTCCTAATGGATACATATTTTAACTTCACCATTGAAAAATTAGGAAAAATGAATGTAGGTGATACTATAAATTGATTCAATTTAAGAATTTTTTACATGCAAAATGGTTATTCAGTACATTTCACAAAAGAAGTTTAAAAAGTTTTATAAATGATAAATTATTTGAAGCTTTATAATATAGCATGTAGCTTTTATAATTTAAAACCCAAATTAGATATAAACAATTTTCAATAATCATGAGATACTATTAAGCATTAAAAGATTTTCAAATTTTGGCTAATATTATTGCTTTATGTTTATATGTTATTTTCTAATCAAATAATACAATATCCCCCAAAAGGTGAAAAACTATGCACAGATTCATTTAATTTTATGCAACTTTATTTAGTTTGACTATTAAAGTAAAATTTTATTTTAGTACATAAAAGTTATATAGTGTATATCTCCTTCTTATAAATTTCATGATTACATTTAGGGTACATTTATGTCATCTCCCCTTCTCAATGTCCTTAACTTAATCACACCTGCAAAATTCCTTCTGCCATGTGGGATATCATTGACAGGTTCTAGGGATTAAATAACTTTGGGGGCCATTATTGAGTATATCACTAAACACAAATTTGATAACCTCAAAAACACATATGTATAGTTATATTCTTGTTGAACCCGTACATTGCAAATATAATTATTTTAAATTTGATATAATAGTGTTAGGGGATATAAATTTTTATTATCTAGTGTTGTTTGAGAAAACACCTTCACTAAATTTTCTAATTTTATTACTATTTTTGTCTCCAATGGATCTTGAACTGTTATAAGATTTATTTAAATATATTTCCTTTCATTTCAACAATTATAATTTATTATGCTGTATAAAATACTAAAAAATGGCTGATCATAAATCAATACACAATGATCAAAACAAATATAATTTACTATGAAATTTAATTTAGTAAAATTTTCCAGAATTCTCATTAGCAAAATAAGGTGTGTTTGTTGTTGTTGTTACCGGCTTTTAAGTACAAAGATTGATTATTACATGCACAGATATTTTTAGCTCATATTTTCACCTTTTAGAAAAGCTGGTTTGCTCTAGAAGAAAGAAAATATCCAATTTTATAACCATCTGGTATTTTGAATTTTTGTTGTAAATTTAAGGTTTCAATTCCTTACGTCTGCATGAAGTTAAATGAATAAAAGAAAGCACAGGCTCAATCCCCAGTGAGCTACAGCTGCATTGTTCCTTCCCATAAACTGGAGGGGGAAAAAAAGATAGAAAGAAAGCAACATCTGCCTGCGCCAGCTGCTAGAATGAGGAGATAATGGAATTCCTAGATATGATATCTCTTTGTATTTTCAGTGAATGTTGCGGCATTGAAAAAAAAAAAAAAGACACGCACACACACATACACACACAACACATTTCTCTTCAGGACACATCTGCTTATATAATTCTTTGAATAATAGAATTAAAGCCAAAAGATTGCGAAAGGATGGTGTACCCTACACTAACATGTCTTTTAAAACTTCCCCTGGGTAGGTATAGTTTTATTGAAATAGTTATGTAGTGTTTTATAATTTACATTTTAAATGCTTCAGATAACACAAAACTAAATAAAACAGATTCATATTATTCTAATGTTGTCATTACCACAGGTCATGCTCAATTAGTAAATATATATCATAAGTGCATTTACAGAACAATTTACTTCATGCTGTCATCATGAAAAGAGGATCTCAGAGGCGAGGGCAATTTTATGCAAAACAAATTGAAAGTATTTTTTACACTATATTTTTCTCATGGATGAAAGTCATTATTCTGAAATTACTTACTAAAAATGTAGCATTTTTTAATACAAGGCAAAACTATCTATAATAATAAAAGCATAATATGCAAATTGACTGACCAACCAAATAACAGAACACCCATCCAGACAACCTTCCAGATGACCTTCTGGATGGAGGCAGCTGGGGCCGGGAGGACCCCCACAGCTGGGGCTGTGAAGGCCTGCCCTTGGATGAATTCCATGCATCAGGCTTCTAGTCTGATATAAAAGTCTAAGTGAGCATCCAACTGTTTGACTGACAGACCGGTAGCTATGATGCACAATGACCACCAAGGGAGGGACACTCTGACTGGCAGCTATGATGCACACTGATCACCAAGGGGCAGATGCTCAACCAGAAGCTGCAGAGGTGACTTGGTAGCTGCAGTTCTCGGGTGCTGCACCCAATACCAGAGAGGAGGGAGCCTGATTCCAAGGTGTGACATCCCAGAACTGCCCTTTCACAATCCGGGATCGCTCGGGTGATATCAGAAAGCTGGTTTTGGCCCGCTCCCCGAAGGCAAGGCTGAGGGACCCCACTGGTGCATGAATCCATGCACTGGGGGGCTCTAGTGATTATATAACTTTGAACATGTTAAAGGTGCTACCATAAATTACATTTATGTACTTTTCCTTCTTTTGTATAGAAGAGGTTACTCATGTAGTTAATAATGTAGTCAAAAAAAGAAGATTACCTTGAGACAAAACTTTCTTGTCCTTTAAAATTTATTTCTGGAGAGCCTGGCTTATGTTGTTCAGTGGTTGAGCAAAGATCCATGAACCAGAAGGTCAAGGCTTGATTCCAAGACAGGACACATGCCTCCGTTGCTGGTTGGATTCCCACAAGGGGGAGTTCAGGAGACTTATTGATGATTTCCTCTCATTATTGATGTTTCTGTCCCTCTCTCCATCTGCTTTCCTCTCTCTAAAATCAATTTTAAAAATGAAAAGATTTAAAAAGTTACTTTTATAGACTTTTCCTCACTGTTCTGTAAACAGGATGTTGAAATAATTTGTTCATTGTTAAAAGTTTTAAAAGATCTAACTTTCTTTTTTGGGGGAGTGAGAACTTTTATTATAAGAAGTAAAGGGAAGTGGGAGCTTTTGGTCCAAATGGTTCTGGGCCCTTCCAGGGATAGGTTAGACTTAGGAGTGTGTCTGCATTTCAGCAGTGACAACCAGTTCATCAAGACAGAAATATTAGGACATAAACCTTCTAAACTGAACTAACAACTGAGGAATGGCTTTCTCTTAAATACTGTTGCTAAATATCTTCCTTTTTCATTCAATGCTTATAATCTGAGCAAAAGGGTCAGCCATAATCCCTGAATAATAGAATTAAAATTAGGGAAGAATTGATTTTGTACATGTGACTTTCCAGGTTTCTCCTAATTATAAAAAGTTACAGAATATAAGAAAAGCATAGTGATGGTGTGTCCCAGAGTAGTCAGGTATAATAAACAGAAAACAAGCATGAAGGAAACTTCTCAAAACTATCAAACATATTGCAGGTAAATAGAAAACAACACCACCAAAAGTTAAGAGAATTTTTCTCTTCTGAGAAACAGCTTTATTAAAGAGCAAGAATAAAAGCTTTCTATTTGGAATTACAGATTCAAGTTTTCATCTTATTCAAGAATATATTACATTTATGAAACTAGTGACACAGTGGCAAATATAAAGATAATTAGTATGAAATAAATACTACTAAACCCACAATTCTTCTGGAGGTAAGAAAAACATTAAAATACTTAGTAATGAGGAAAGCAAATTTTGAAACTAGATGTAGGAGCAAAAGGGTAAAATAATCTCTATTGAAGTATTCAAACAGAAAAAAAATAGAGATATATAGTAAGACTAGAGGCCCAGTGCATGAAATTCGTACAAGAGTAGTTCCTTGCAGCTCCAGCTGCCCCAGCTGCCTCATGGCCCAGCTGCCTCATGGCCTCGCAGCCCCACCCCTGCCTACTGGTCATTCCCAAAGATCATTCTAGAAGGTTATTCTGTCATCCACTCTAATTAGCATATTAGCTATTTATTATATAAGACTAGTGGCCTGGTGCACCAAATTCGTGCACGAGGGGAGTGGGGATAGGGGTTGTCTCTCCGTCCGGCCTGCATCCTCTCCAATCTGAGATCCCTGTGGGATCGGGCCTAAACTGGCACTTGGACAACCCCCTTGCAATCCGCTCCTAACCTCTCACCTGCCTGACTGCTTGATCACCCCTAACCATTCTGTTTGCTAACCACTCTGCAACTGGTCCCCTCTGCTGGCCTGCTCGGCCCCAACTGCCCCCCACCATCAGCCTGATCACCCCCAACTGCCTTCCCCTCCTGGCCTGATCACTCCTAATGGCCTCTGCCTTGGCCCTTCTACCATGGCAATCTGGGATCCACAGTGCTCGCAGCGAGGGGGTGATGGTAGCAGGTCTTCCCCCCAGCCTCCCACGGCCCCGCCTTTCAGGCACGCGCCAGCAATCTGGCATGCCTGTGCGCACATGCCCTTCATGATCTGTGACCCCTGCACTCATGTCCTTCATGATCTCTGACCCCAGATGCCCATGGCAAAGCATGGCGGTGGCCAGCCTTCCCGCTGTGCCTCTGCACAGCCTGGGGAACTGGCACAGCAGGCTTGCTGGGACCACCAACGCAGCGTCCACTCCCCAGGCCCATGGTGCTAGTTTCCCAGGCCATGCAGAGGCAGTGGGAGAGGCAGGATGGTGCACTGCACAGCCTTGCCCCCCGCTCCTGATTGGCTGGTAGCATAGCCAATCAGAAGCCAAGGTATGGTCACATTTGCATGTTACTCTTTTATTAGATAGGATAATAGAGGGTACACAGAGACAAATAGCATTAATGTATCTTTAAAAATAATGTCTGAGGCTTCCTGGGAGCTCTTAATATTTCCTCTAAAAATACAGAACAGAAGAACCAAAAGAACGCATATGAATTAACTCAGCATAACGTAAAATTATAGAATGCCAAATGTAGAAATAATTGACAGTAAATAAAGAAAATAACACCAAATCCTCATAATCCCATCCAATCATAAGTGTTTGTCTTGAGAAAGAGCTCTGAGAAAAACTGCAAGCAAGAGAGAAGTGGGGATACATAAATAGAAAAGCTAGGCCCACTGCCTCATGCTCCAAGGGAACCCCAGTCTTGATTTGGGACACCCTTCAGGGCAAACCAGCTGACCCCCACCCATGCCCCAAGCCTCTATCCTATCTAATAAAAGAGTAATACACGGATTGACCATCACTCCAACACACAAGAAGGCTGTCCCCATGTGGTCAAAGATCCTGCCCCCATGTGGACACAAGATGGCCACCACAAGATGGCCAGCAGGGGAAGGCCGTTGGGAGGTTCCAGGACTGCAAGGAAGGGCAGTTGGGGACAATCAACCCTGCAGGGGAGGGTAGTTAGGGGTGACCTCACCTTCTTTTATCCAGTCCCCTCTACCACCTACCATACCCCTTCCCTCTGACAGCTGTCAGTCTGTTCCAAATACCCATGCCCCTATTTTGTTCATCAGTTTATTGTGCTCATGAGATTCCGCATATGAGAGAGGTTATATAGTATTTGTCTTTCTCTGACTGGCTCATTTCACTCCACATAGTCATCTTCAGATTCATCCATGCTGTTTACTGCTATATAAGAGCATGGAATTCAGGAAAGGAATTTCAAAGTAAAGATGATTTGAAGTGGCAAATACATTCTAAGGAAGAGATAAAAGATAGGGAGCCACCCTCGCGTAACTGCATGGTTAAAGGGAAGAGAAGAAAAAGCCAGATAATGTCTCCTAGGTGACAAAAAAGGAGACAAAATCTGTGAATATAGAATTCCTCTCCCCACCAGAAACAAACAAACAAGCAAGCAACTGAAGAATATAGATTTTGCTAAACTGAAAAAAAGCAGTATTAAACTAGAAATATTGTAAACTACCCTGAATCTAAAGTAAATTTTTTAAATTTAAAATGTGAAGTTATTTTTAAAAAATCAGAAAATGAGTGTAAACACACATTGTAAGCTCTCACTCAGTGTAGAGATATAAGATATTTTAGAAAAATAACTCTCAATAATTAAAACTAAATCTCAGCATGCATAAAGGAAATCTATACTAACAAAAGGGTAACATGCTAATTAGACCAGATGTCATTCCAGATGACCTACCTGTCTAAGCTAGGGGCATGGCCAGCCAGCAAAATGTCTGTGGCCCCTTACTCAGGCCAGCCCTGTCCCCCTCAGTTGGGACCCCCATCCCAGAGGCATGAACAACCTGCAAACTACTCATGGTCCCTCGCCCAGGCTGGCCAGCCCAGACTCATCCGGGGCCCCCTTCAGGGCATGCCAGCTGGCCTCCACATGAACACTAAGCCTTTATCCTATATAATAAGAGAGTAATATGAAAATTGACCCTAACAGCAGAACAACTGCTGGACCAGTCACTATCAAGTGCACTGACCACCTCTCAGTCCCTTCCCTCAACTGTCAGGCACCAATCACCCAATGGCCAATGGGGAACTAGAGGTGGGGGGAAGGACCAGCTGTGGGCAGCTGGGGAAGATGGCCCTGACCACAGGCCAGTCCTAGGGACTGTACCCACACATGAATTTTGTACTTCCAGCTCATAGTATTATAATATAATTTTACTGGCTGTACTGAAGACCTGCATGCAAACAGGCAAGAGAATAAAAGTGAGATCAAGATCTACAGAGTGTAAGACATAATAATATCCTGACAATGGCAGATGGACAAAGAGGAATCCTCTCTAATAAAAAAGTAATATGCAAAGTGACCATCACTCCAACACACAAGATGGCTGCCCTCATGTGGTCAAAGTTCCTGCCCCCATGTGGACAAAAGATGGCCACCATAAGATGGCCAGCAGGGGAGGGCAGTTGGGAGGGACCAAGCCTGCAAGGGAGGGCAGTTGGGGGCAATAAAGCCTGCAGGGGAGGACAGTTAGAGGTCCCAGGCCTGCAGAGGAGGGAGGCTGGGGGCAACTGGGCCTGCAGGGAAGGACAGTTGGAGGGGGGACCCAGGCCTGTGGGGGAGAGCAGTTGGGGGGACCATGGCTGCAGGGGAGGGAAGTTAGGAGTGACCAGGCCTTCAGGGGAGAGTTGTTAGGGGCAAAGAGTTGACAGGGGAGCAGTTAGGCATCAACCAGGCTGGCAGGGATTGGTTAGGGGGTGATCAGACTGGAAGGCAGAAGCAGTTAGGGGCAATCAGGAAGGCAGGGAGACAAGCAGTTGGGATCCAGCAGTCCTCAATTATGAGAGGGATGTCTAACTGCCTGTTTGTAGGATCAGGCCTAAACAGGCAGTCAGACATCACTCAAGTGGTCCCAGATTGGAGGGGGTACAAACTGGACTGAGGGACATGCCCACCTTCCTCCCCCCTGTGCATAAATTTTTTAGTCCTATTTAATAAAAGAGTAATATGCAAAATTGGCCATACCTCAGCTACTCCCACTGGCCACACCCACCAGCCAATCAGGAGACAATATGCAAATAAACCCAAACCAAGATGGCTGTTGCCACTGAGAGCAGAAAGGAGGCTTGGGTTAACCTGGCAATGGAGGAAGCCAAGCTTTCCACCTGCCCTTACCCCTCAGGCATCCACTCAATGCTACAAAGTTTCAATTATAGAAGATATATACCAACAGAAATGGAAGCAGCCAGGGAGCTGGAGAGAGGCAGGAGGCTAGGTTTGCCCCCAGCGATGGAGGAAGCCAAGTTTCTGCAGGCCTAGGCCTCCACTCCAGGATACAAAGTTTCAATTACAAAAGATATATAAATTGCAACAGAAATGGCTGCTGCCACAGAGTGAGCAAAAAGCTTGGTTTCACTCCAGGCTACAAAGTTTCAATTGTAGAAGATACATAAGTCCCAGATACCAGAGCCTCTGCTTGAGTTGCCGGGGGTGGGGGGAGGGTGACCAGCCTGCAAACCACCACAGGTCTCTTGCCCAAGCCACCCATGCCCCAAGGAACCCGCACCCTGATCTGGGACACACTTGAGGGCAAACTAGTTGGCCCCCACCCATGCACCAGGCCTCTATCCTATACTAATAAAAGAGTAATTTGCAGATCGACCATCACTCCAACACACAAGAGGGTTACCCCCATGTGGTCAAAGATGGCTGCCCCCATGTGGACACAAGAAGGCCACCACAAGGTGGCCAGCAGGGAAGGGTAGTTGGGAGGGACCTTGCCTGCAAGGGAGGGCAGTTGGGGGCAATCAAGCCTGCAGGAGAGGACAGTTAAGGGTGGCCAGGCTGGCTAGGAAGGGCAGTTCGGGCGGGGGAGAATAGGCCTGCAGGGCAGGGCAGTTAGGCATCAATCAGGCTGGGAGGGGAGTGGTTGGGGTATGATCGGGCTGGCAGGTAGAAGTAGTTAGGACCAATCAGGATGGCAGGCAGGCGAGTAGTTGGATTGTGAGAGGGATGTCCAACTGCCCGTTTAGGCCCGATCCACTGGTAGGATTGGGCCTAAACGGGCAGTCAGATATCCCTTGAGGACTTCCAGGTTGGAGAGGATGCAGACTCAGCTGAGAGATTCCCCCCTCCTCATCCCCCCATCCCCCGCAGTAACTTTAATAAAATTGAAGTCCTGGAAGAAGCCAAACAAAGCAATGCATATTACTAGTGTTTAAATCTATATTCAAGAACACTTTTCAGAAATAAAAGAAAACCTAAGTTTTTATGGTGTGCAAGACCATTAGATAGATGGAAAATTCCTGCCCAAATAATCAATTCTGAGACATATCCTAGTAAAAATATTTTATTTCAATTATAAAGAACATATAATTTCCTTCTTCTTGGTGATTTTTCCTAGGATGGAAGCAAAATAACTTTTTGGGGGCAAAAGAATTGTAAAAGAACTTCATTTATCATATGAAAGCAAGACAACAGTAAAACAACCTTTTTTAAAACAAATAACAAAAGAAAGACTGCAAGTAAGATACTGAGGAGCTAAAAAACTAATTAGAGAGGGACAGGACAAAAACTATTTAGAGAGGGATGGGACCATTCAGGATGGGAAGTGCAGCATTGCATACAGGAACAGAATACAACTTGCTAACCGAGCCCTGTGGAGAAAAACCACAGAAACAGACAAAATGTTCCACAACTATATCAGTTGTTCCCAACCATTTAATGGCCATCCCCCACCTAAGCATCTCTAAAATCCTGAGCCCCCCTCCCCGCTTGTCATTAAATTATTATCATTCAAAAAGTGAACTCCTATTCATGTGGAGGAAACCTAAAAGACCATTAACTAGCTATAAACAAGCTTCCAAAGAACATGGCATCCAGGGAAAATAAAAAATAAAACACTACTCTGACATAAAAAGAGTTATCAAAATACACAACTAAAACAAAACAAAACTAAACTAAACAACAGCACACAACTACATGAATAAACCTTAAATGCATATGCTAACTGCAAAAAAAGGGCAGCTTTAAAAGATTTTGTACTGTATGGTTTCATTTATATGACATTTTGAAAAAAGTTGAGAGGTGGCAAAAATAGTAGTTGCTTAGAGTTTGAGAGAAGTAAAAGGTTGAATAGATGTAAGGGGTGATCAGCTGGCAGGCAGAAGTGGTTAGGGACAATCAGGCAGAGGCAGGTGAGCAGTTGGGATTCCAGCAGTCCTGGATTATGAGACGGATGTCCAGCTGCCCAGGATTGGGCCAAACAAGCAGTTAGTTGGACGTCCCTCAATGGGAGGGACCTCAATGGGTCTCAGATTGGAGAAGGTACAGGCTGGGCTGAGGGCCAACCTGCCCCCATGCATGAATTTTGTGCACTGGGCCTCTAGTAGCAAATAAAATTTCAATATATATATATACTACAGTAGAGAACTGAAATGCACAAATATGTCACAATACATATTTACTGTATATGATGCCACTAGAACCATAAGAAATATAAAAAAAACTATTAATAACTCATTCTAGAATTGCTTTCCTTAAAAATCAAATTGCCTCCCTGTGGGGGGGGGTGCCCCACATTGGGAACCACTGGTCTAGACACCCCTGGGTGAAGAAGACTACACCCAGCTAGGCAGAATTCCTAAGGCAACCCATATGAATGTTGCTAAGACAGGCAGCTTGCAGATAACCAATCACAAGATAGTAAGGCTTATAAATCAATCCCAAGAATATTACTAAGGCAGAATTCTTTGAAAGGGCCAACCAGGAGCTAGGAAGCATGTATCTACCTCTAGAGAAAAAGCCTGAGCTTTCTCTCTCTCCTCTCCTCTCTGTGAGACACTTAGCATACTGGACTGCTCTAGAAGGAAGATAGACTTCACACATGGACTAATAGACTTTAATCAGCTTGGATACTGAACTGCTCTGACCACATGGACTGGACGCTCTGGACACTGCCTGCTTTTGGAACCCAGCTGTACCTTTTCCAGTACTGGCTCAAGGGGTATGGGACCTTGGTATCTGAGACGAAGAAGCTTCACCACTGACCCGCTTTGCAGGGGAAGTCTGTCTGGCCCTCAAAAAATTTTGTTTCCACCAACTGTTTTTGTCCGTGAATCCATTCTTTGGTTTTGTGAGAACTCAGTCCGAAATCCCACATTTTGGTTTCAATACAAAACGTTTATATTCATCACAGACCTCCTTCCATTCTATAGAAAGCCAGCTTTAAATATTCATTACTGTTCAATATTGCATAGTCAAGAGACCTTTTATGGAATCTCTTAGAGGTTATGCTTCATTCAACCAAATATGAGTAGGCGAGTTTCAGCAAAATAACTTACATTGAACACATAAATGTATATCAAGATAGATCTGTGACTGAAAATGGAAGTGAAGGTGGAGGAATGAGGTATCAAAAATATATTTAAAAAGTAGAAATAATGCAACTAAACAATGGAGGAGAAGGGAAAGTAAAAGTAAAATTAGTGAAAACACAGATTATCACAAAGAAAATATTTGGTAGTAGAAGTATACAATTGAGCACAGATAAACAACCTATTTCAAAGTTAAATAAGAGAATAGGTATCTAAGGGCATCCAACTGTATGAATGGCAACTAGAAAGAAGAAAACTTCCTAAACATAATACATTTTTGAAAGTTACATATAAACTCATGGAGACAAACATAGTAAATATAAAATTATACGCAAAATTCTATATAATAAAGAAATAATATGCAAATTAATACTCACGCCCTCATAAGATGACTCCCTAGGACCAGGCCAGCAGGGGGTTTAGTGAGGGGCAACCAAACAACTGAACAGCAGGCTGCATGGGGCGACCAGGCCAGCAGGGGGGTTAGGGAGGGATGATCAAACAACTGAATAGCAGGCTGTGTGAGGCTACCAGGACAGTGGTGGTGGGGGGGAGTAATGGAGTAGTAAGGGCGACCAGGCGGGCCCACAGAGGCAGTGAGGGGGCAATCAGGCCAGCAGGGGGTGGCAGTTAGGGTCAACCAGGCAGGCAGGCAGGTGAGGAAATAGCAGCCAGCAGTCCAGGACTGTGAGAGGGATGTCTGACTGCCAGTTTGGGCCTAAACTGGCAGTTGGACATCCCCCGAGGGGTTCTGGATTGGAGAGGGTGCAGGCTGGGCTGAGGGGACCCTCCCTACCCTGTGCACAAATTTTGTGCACCAGACTTCTAGTTATAAATTAATTCAATTATGACCACATGTTTTAATTATATGAATAAGATTGAATTGGCTTGACCATAAAAAACATGATTTGCAGTTTGATTCACAATTTGAGACCCAAATATATTGAGTATTTAAGAGATACATCTAACCTTAAGTGACTCCACAAAGCTAAAAGTAAAGAATTTGGCAAAGGTATTATTTTCAGACACATGAAAGTATTAAGAAAGTAGTTAAAAGTTATAATGAAAAAAGTTGAAGTTCCACTACACATCTAGTAGAACAGTAAAAATCCAAAGAAACTTGCAATATCAATTGCAGGGTTAAGATTCAGATTTCAAAATGTCTCAGTCCCTGCTAGTAGGAACGCAAAATGGTACAGCCACTTGTAATACCCTTTGGCATCCTATCTAATAAAAGAGTAATATGCAAAATAACCATCACTCTGCTATAACAACAAGCCACATCCAGCAGCCAATCAGAAGCAAATATGCAAGTTAACCCAACCAATGGCTGTGGTCACAGAGAAAGTAGGAGGCTGGGGTTTCTCCATCAATGGAGGAAGCCAAACTTTACACACACCCTGGCCAGCCCAGGCCTCCACTCTTGGCTACAAAGTTTCCATTATAAAATATAAATAAGTCCAGATAACAGGGCCTCTGCTTGGGTCACCAGAGGGCATGGCCAGCCTGAAAACCACCACAGGCCCCTTGCCCAGGCAACCCCCACCCTGATTTAGGACACCCTTCAGGGCAAATCAGCCAGCCCCCACCCATGCACCAAGCCTCTATCCTATCTAATAAAAGAGTAATATGCAAATTGACCATCATTCTAACACACAAGATGGTTGCACCCATGTGGTCAAAGATGGCTGCCCCCATGTGGACATAAGATGGCCACCACAAGATGGCCTGCAGGGGAAGGCAGTTGGGAGGGACCAGGCCTGCAAGGGAGGGCAGTTTGGAGTGACAAGGCTTGCAGAGGAGGGAAGTTGGGGGCAACCGGGCTTGCAGAGAAGGGCAGTTGGAGGGAACCCAGCCCTGGAAGGGAGAGCAGTTGTGGGAAGGGCAGTTAGGGGTGATCAGGCCTACAGGGGCAGGCAGTTAGGTTTGACCAGACCTGCAGGAGAGTGCAGTTAGTGGTGACCAGGCCTGTAGGAGAGGGCAGTTAGGGGTGACCAGGCCTACAGGGGAGGGCATTTAGGCATCAATCAGGCTGGAAGGGGAGTGATTATGGGGTTATCAGGTCGGCAGGCAGATGCAGTTAGGGGCAATCAGGAAGGAAGGCAGGTGAGCAGTTGGGAGCCAGCAGTTCTGGATTGTAAGAGAGATGTCCAACTGCCCATTTAGGCCTGATACCAGTAGGGGGATCCCAAATTGGAGGGGGTGCAGGCTGGGCTGAAGGTCACACCTTCCCCCATCCCCCACCCCCACGCACAAATTTGGTGTACTGGGTCTCTAGTATTCTTATAAAACCAAACACAACTTTACCTTATGGTTCAGCTAGTATGCATCCACATGTTTACCCAAATAATTACAAAACTTATATCTACACAAAAACTGACCATTAATGTTTATAATACTTTTAGTTATAATTGCCAAAAGCTGGAAGTGATCTGAATAGATGAATAAATAAACAAACCATAGTACATATACTACAGTGTTACTCAGACATAAAAAGTTATCAAAAATACACAACTGAAATAAAACAAAACAAAAACACACACAACTACATGGATGAACATTAAATGCATATGCTAAATGCAAAAGAAGGCAGCTGTAAAAAGATTTTGTACTACATGGTTTTATTTGTATAACATTTGAAAAAAAGTTGAGAGAGGGTGAAAAAAATTAGTAGTTTCCTGGGGTTTGAGAGAAGTAAAAGGTTGAATAAATGTAGCATAGGCAATATTTAAAGCAATTCTAATATATAAAAAACCTGGGTTGTAACAACTAGTAACAACCGAAGCTTGACTAAACAGAAGTCAATCCTGCCGTCAGTGCTGCATTGCCACAGCAACCAGACTGACAGCTTCCAGCGCAGGTGCAGTGCCCCAGCACTGACTGTTGAGGGAGCTGTGAATCAGGGCCAGAGAGAGCCCTGAAGAAAGAAGCAGGGACTGATCCATTACCTCTCTGGCAGCTTTTGATCAGCACTTGCCTCTCTCTTTCTCTCCTACCCTGGCCAGCAGCTGTGCCTCTATTGCTCTCCAGGCCTCCATCCACTGGGGCTGCTGATCAGCCCCACCTTTCTGATCAGGCCCCGTTGATAGGCCCAGAGAAGCTGACAAGCTTAGGAATTGACCAATCAGAACAAAATTCAGGTGCTGTGAAGAACCAGTGCCTAGCTAGGAGATGGAGTTTTTGACGTTGATTGTCATAGCAACCGGTCAATCAGAATCAAATGTGGGTGCTGTGAAAAACCAATGGCTGCCTAAGAGGTGGAGCTTCTGACACTGACTGGCATAGACACCAACCAATCAGAACCAAATGTGGGTGCTGTGGGTTGCCAATGGCTGCCTAGAAGGCAGAGCTTCTGATGCTGAGTGGCATATAAACCAACCAATCAGAACCAAATTGGCCAGCAGAGGAGGGCAGTTGGGGGCAAGATCAGGCTGGCAGGGGAGGGCCAATGGGTGTGAGATCAGGCCAGCAGGGGAGTGCAGTTAGGGGTGATCAGACTGGAAGGCAGAGGCACTTAGGGGTGATCAGGCAGGCAGGTAGTTGAGCAGTTAGGAGCCAGTGGTCCCAGTTTGGGAGAGGAATGTCCAACTACTGGTTTTGGCCCATTCTCTAGACATCCCCCAAGGGGTCCCCAATTGGAGAGGGTTCAGGCTGGGCTGAGGGAAACACCCCCCTCCTTCCATGCACAAATTTCATGCACTGGAACTCTAGTAAATTTATAATGTATGATATAATGTTGGATATATTCCTCAAGTTTTGAAGAACTTTACATAATAAAGAGTGAAGTTTACTGTTCACAAATTTTTAAAAAATTATATATCGGGGGAGTCACACTGGTTCCCAGTAGTGACTGTGAGTACCAGGGGATTCCTAGTACAGGCTGTGAGAATCTAACCATATTACACATGTATAATGCAACCTATGTAGCAAAAAGAATACTCATGTGTGTTTCTTCTTTACTCACACATAATGCCTCTGACACCAAATGTGTGGGTTATTCCCCCAGCAAGCAGTATTTTGCCACACCAGCTGAGTGTCCTATTTAACTCAACTCTGACACTACCTGGAAATAGCATCATATCCTATACATTAATGGCTCAATCCCACAAGATTACACCCCGCATATCTCTCTCTCTCTCTCTCTCTCTCTCTCTCTCTCTCTCTCTCTCTCTCTCTCTCTCTCTCTCTTTCTCAAAATACTATTGCAAACCCAGTTGTTTATATATATATTTTTTCCACAGAGAGGGAGATGGATAGAAAGTCAGAAACATCGATGAGAGAGACACATTGATCAGCTGCCTCCTGCACACCCCCTACTGGGCATTTGCCACCAACCAAGGTACATGCCCTTGACCGGAATTGAACCTGGGACCTTTTAGTACACAGGCCAATGCTTTATCCACGGAGCCAAACTGGTTTTGGCTTTATGTACTTCTATCTAATCAGCTATAAATCAGGGTTCCCATGAATCCTTTTTTAGTATTTCTCTTTTTTATTTTTTGTTAAATTTATTTGTGTAACACTATTAATATTGTTTCAAGTGTATAATTATGTAATACATCACCTGCATATTGTATTGTGTGTTTACCACCCAAAGTTAAATCACAATTTTTGACCCCTTTTACCCCTTATTACCTCCCCACCACCCCCTTTTCCTCTGGTATCCACCATGCTGTAATTTGTCTATGATTTTTGCTTGTTTGTTTGTCTTGTTTGTTTCATTTGTTGCTTTCAGTTTTATACCCTTTCTTGGTTTGATGATTTACCAGAAAGGCTTATAGAGCTCATGGAAATACTTACTTAAGCCTACTGTTCTATTATAAAAGGATACATTAGAGCAGTGGTTGTCTACCTGTGGGTCGTGACCCACGGGTTGAAAATCTCTGCTGTAGAGCCTAAGACTATCGGAAAACACAGATATTTACATTACAATTCATTAACAGTAGCAAAATTTCAGTTATGAAGTAGCAACGAAAATAAATGTATGGTTGGGGGTCACCACAAGATGAGGAACTGTATTCAAGGGTCGAGGCATTGGAAAGCTTGAGAACCACTGCATTAGAGGATAAGGTGAACATCCACATGGAGGGGATGCGTGGCGCGCATGGAGTGAGGTAGGGAGGAAAGCACGGAGCTTTCACACTTCGCCAGGCAGCCACCCTCTCATGTGTTCAGTTACCTGGAAGCTCTTCAAACACAATACTTAAGAGATTTTTGTGGAAGCTTCATTACATAGGCATGATTGATCACTACCTCAATGTCCAGTCTTCTCCCCTCCATGGAGAGCAAAAGGTGGGTTAGAAAGTTCCATGACTTGTTCTTTCTGGTGGCCCGCCCCCCATTCTGAAACTATACAAGGGATCGCCAAAGGTCTCTCCTTTAGAACAAAAGACATTTCTTTCACCTAGGGAATCCCAAGGCTTTTACTAATTCTGGGCCAGGAGCTGGGAGCAGAGACTAGCATATATATTTATTTATTATTTTATACAATCTAACTGAAGGGAGTATGTATGAGGGGAGAGGGAGTATTAATCTAAGTAAACTTGAAATAAATACAGAGTGTAAGATTAAAGTAAAAACAAACAACAACAACAAAACTATACATAGTCACTGTGCTCTACTGTGGAAAACTATTTTTTGTGTGGCTGGAGTTAAAAAGTCTGAAACTACTATATATGTATAGTGGATGCAGTTATTAAGAAAATTGATGGCAGATGGTAGTAGCCAATTTTCTCATCACTCTAGTGGGAAGTTACAGCTAAACAAGGTGGACAGTCAAGAATGAACTATATCAGTCTAGATTAGAGTTAAAGATACCAGTATGAACTCAAATTTAGTGAAATATAGTGATTTTATAGTAAATTACATAGTGAAATAATTTTATATAGTGTAATGGAAAAATAACATACAGCTTTAAAATCCAAAAAATATAATTTCACATTTTTTGCAAATATTATTCTAGCCAGAGGGAACCACAATCATCAGACAGATAAGATTATGATATACTCATGTAAAAATGTCACAAATTATATATTGATGTAGTCAATGATTTCTCTAGATCTATACGCAAATCAACCAAAGTTTTCCCCATCTCCCTGTTCCCCCATACAGGAGAGTTGTTTAACATAAGGAAGTTACTAGCAGCAATCTGTTAAACTTATTGAGAGGAACAATCAGAAGTCAGAGGAGATCCACTTGTTCTTCTTGTTGCTGGGTAAGTTGACCATTGTTCTTAGTCATCCAGACTTTGTTTTCTCATCTATAAATTGGGGATAATATTAACACCTAGAACTTGTGAAAGCTGTGAGGATTGCTTGGGTGGCATAATAAAAGTGTCTAGAACATAAGCTGCTATAAGTTAATGACCAATAATTAATATTTATTGCCTTCTCCTTTTCCAGTCACACATCTCTCTATGTCACAGACTGGAGGGGAAAACAATACCTTTTCTATTTGAATGATTAATTGTATCTTCTTGGAGAAATTACAACCTGCTGAATCTCAAGTGAAAGTTTTAAAAGTAGAAATAACAAAAAGATTACATCTTATTACCATTGCCATAGTTTTCAGAAGCCTAATACTATGGTTACATGAGATTTAGTTAATTATCATGGCAAAGCACTTTCTTTATTCATTGCAGGGGTAAAGATGGTTATTTTCTTTCTGAATGTGAGAACTGAGTCTTGTTCCCAGACCAGAGTCACTCTGTCCTATTTTATCTTAGCAATTGTTACTAGGATATTTTTAGACTATTTTGAAAAAATGGAATCAAGATGAGATGTTCTATCAATATAAGTCAATATCATTTCAGTGGATAAAATAGAAAATAATCCCCAAAACTTGAGAGCAATAATCAAGAGCCATGTGGAGTCTGGAGAGATTTAACTTGATCATTAAGTGGCTTCAGATTCTCTAAGAGCAGAAGATTGCCATTTTAGTTTTGATTTTTCTGTTGTCATGGCTTTCTTTGCTGATGTCAGCATTTAATGGGGCTTAGAAGGAGGGTGGGCATTAGTGGCAACTAAACTAGCTTGCTGCTTTCTATTGATTATTTCAGTCTGTGAATCTTTCCTTTATTGAGCCAACAAGGACTGCAGCATTAATATGCCATGTTTACCAAAATTGCTTCTGAGCAATTTAAGACACTGCTTTGAAAAAGTCTGGTAAGAAAGCTGAACTTCCTTAGTCTAGCACTATCTAAAGAATATCAGACACAGCTCTTTGAAAGAAAAAATAAAGGCATGATTCTTCTTCTATTAAAGAAAAAAGATCTGTGCTATCTTAAATCCACCATACTGCACGTTTATGGCATAGCAAGTTTCAATTCCATTCGATTTAACTTCAGAGAGAAAAATAAAGCTAAATGATTTGTAAAATAAATTACACTTAAGTGTTCTTTAAATGTGTGATGGAAAAGTTTAGGTTGTTTTAATTTAGCACAGTGGAGCATCAGATTCAATAGTTTTGCCATAGGGGAAGTGATAAAAGAGCCACTTATTGAATTAAAAAGCTTTTATTTCTGGTCTCACATAATTCAGGAATTATTAGCATGGACTTAACATTTTGTGGCATAGAGAGAAGACTCAAAATACTTGTGTTTCATTTTCATATTTGCAAGCTGGATAAAGTGCTGCTCTTCTATGGTTCTCAATGTTTAGTTTCTTTAATGGTAAAATTGAATTAGCAACAACTACTTCATAGATTGCTGTAAGGATTGGATGTGATGCAGACTATTTGAGTAAACTGGCTTACAGGAAGTATTCAATATGTGTTTGTAGGATCTAAGTCTTAATCCTGAAATGAACTTTTTAATGGCTCCAGGTTCTCTGGCCCAACTTGTTTAACGTGGGCCTGGTGTTCCAATTTGGAGTTGGGAATCAAGAGCTGCCTGTGGAGCCTGAGCCGCTCCCAGGGTAGAGGCCTGTGGAGCCTCGGAGGCTTTGGGGGAGGACTCGTGCTCCAACCATCCATGGGCACTGGTTCCCCAGACTCCCAAGTGGCCACACTCACTCCCGCTGTGGCCCTCAGTAGTGTGGCACACCTGCCCCCCACTGGTGGAGAGACTGGGTGGGGGTCTCTGTCAACCACTGGCTCCCCTAAGTCCTGTAGTGAGCTCTACAATGACAGTGACTGACAGCCAAATGGAAGCCTCAAGCCCTACCTGGCCTACTTGCTGCTGCTTCTTCCCACTGGAACTTATGGTCCCAGATCAGGCTCAGTCTTGTGTCTGCACAGACCTTCACCAGGGGGAAATGAAATTCAACTCCAGGGCTCAGGAAAAACATCAGGCAGAGGACACCACCCACGCTCCATGACCACCCAGCCAACCTTGTCCTGGGGTGTGAGCATGACAGATCAACCAGACTTCTGACTCCCTTCTCCTTAGCCTATTCTTGCTATAGACAGACCCTCCTCACATGAATTTCCCTTTCACACACACATACACACACGGGGAGAAGTGATCGAACTGCTCAGGAGGTGCCCTTGCCTGAACAAAACGACTCTGCACCTCCCTATGTTACCTCTGGATCCCCTGGTGGGAAGGGCCATAGGCTTCTGGGCTGAGTCTGGATCCCAGAAGCAGCAGCAGTGGAAAATACTGTCATGGTTGATTTTTTGGAAATCACTGCCTTGGGACTTGTGCATACAACAACAAAACACCCTGTCATTAAAAAGGTCTCTATCCAAGTTATCTCGAGGGACTGTTTTAGAATGTGGTTACCTGTTACCAGGGTTCCAAGTTCTGTTGGGATCTATTGCCAGGAAGTGAGTTCACTGCTCCATATAGTGAGGTTACTGCCCTTGTCAGGAGTGAAAAGTGAAGTCATTGCTCTTTTCTGAAGAGACCTTGAGGTGGGGGAGAAGGCATTTACAATTCTTGTAATATTGGTTGTGTAGTAATAAACTCTTTAGTATTGTTTGTTGTTGTTTTTATCTAGGAAGTTCCAAATTTCAACTTCCTTTTAAATGACAGTTTGCTGGAGAGGGAGAACCAAGATGGCGGCATAGGTAAGCACCTATTTTGCTGCCCACGCAACAATTCCGAAACTACAACTTAACAACAAAACAAACATCATCCAGAATCACCACCGGAAAGCTGGCTGAGTGAAAATTCCACAGTTGAAAGTAAAGGTGGGACGCTGTGACTCAGGAGGAGCAGCGGTGCGTAGCTTTGAGGTTCGGAGCACGAGAGAGCAGTGAGGGACGGGCAGTAGCAAGCCCGGCTGGTTTTATCCAACAGGGAGGGTGGAGACCTCCCACAGCATCGACCCCCCAGTTCCAGGCAACCTTCCAGGTAGGGGAAAGGAAGACCCCGGGCGCGGCTAAGGTCTGCGAATTTGGGAAGAGTGCACGCGTAAATTGGAACAGCAGTTCCTGGAGTGTGCGACCTGGCAGAGAACACTTGACTTGCTCACTCACTCGGAGAACACTAGATTGCTTTGTTTTACAGCCCTGAGTGAGACTTTGGGTGTGCAGACTCATTTGGGGAGAGGCAGAGTTGTCTGACAACGGGGAGACCAGCGGTGGATTTCCATTACCACCCAACACTGATACCCGTGAGCCGCATAGCAAAGCTGATGCCGCATGCCCCATAGACGCTGACACTGTGTGCCGCGTAGGGCGGAGCTAACACTGAAGCCTCGCGCCGCATAAGGAAGCTGAGCCACTGTCCCTTAGAGGACACCTACCACACACCGCCAAGGGACCAACTCAGGAAAGCATCCACAATGCAGAGAAAAGGAAAGAACTCAGCTCTGAAAGAAATGGAGGAAAAAAGACAACTAGACGTAGAGTTCAAAACCACAGTAATTAGGTTTATGAAGAGGCTACTAGAAAAGGCCAAGGAACTTAATGAGAACTACAATGAAATAAACAACACCTACAAGGAAATGAACAATACCTACAAGGATATGAAAAAGAACCAGCTAGAAATTAAGCATACACTGACTGAAATAAAAAATATTATACAAAGACCTAAAAGCAATCCAGACGACCACAAAAAACGAGTCAAAGATTTGAAATACAAAGAAGCAAAATCCACTCAGCCGGAAAAGCAAGAAGCCAAAAGAGTCCAAAAAATTGAAGATAGTATAAGGGGCCTCTGGGACAATCTCAAGCATACCAACATCTGAATTATTGGGGTGTCAGAAAAAGAGAGAAAGCAAGATAGCGAAAACCTACTAGAAGAAATAATGACTGAAAATTTCCCACACCTGGTGAAAGAAATTGACTTAAAAACCCAAGAAGTGCACAGAACCCCAAAATATAGGAATCTAAAGAGGACCACACCAAGACACATCATAATTAAAATGCCAAGAGCAAAAGATAAAGAGAGAATATTAAAAAGCAGCAAGAGAAAAACAGTTAGTTACCTATAAGGGAGCACCCATACGATTGTCAGAAGATTTCTCAACAGAAACGATGCAGGCCAGATGGGAGTGGCAAGAAATATTCAAAGTGATGAATAGCAAGAATCTACAACCAAGATTACTCTATCCAGCAAAGCTATCATTCAGAATTGAAGGTCAGATCAAGTGCTTAGCAGATAAGAAAAAGCTAAAGGAGTTCATCATCACCAAACCAATACTATATGAAATGCTGAAAGGTATTGTTTAAGAAGAGGGAGAAGAAAAAGGTAAAAATATACATTATGGACAAAAAATATACATCTATCAACAAATGAATCTAAAAATCAAGTGAATTAACAATCTGATGAACAGGATAAAATGGGGAATAGAAGAGAATCATGGACATAGAGAGGGAATGGACTGATAATTCTTGGTGAGAAAAAGGGTTGTGGGAAGTATAGCAAGAGACTAGACAAAAATCATGCAACTATGGGAGAGGACAGTGGCGGGGAGGTGAGGGCGGAGAGTGGGATGGGTACTGGGTGGAGGGGAGCTATTGGGGGGAAATGTAATTAATAAACTGAACAATAAAGATTAAAAAATAAATGAATGAATGAATAAATAAATAAATAAATAAATGACAGTTTGCTGGATAGAATAATATGAGCTGTAGATCCTTGCTTTAATCACTTTATATTTTATGCCAATCTCTTCTGGCCTGAAATTTTTCTGTTGAGAAAACAGCTGACGTCCTCATAGAAGATCCCTTGTAGGTAAGTCACTACCATTCTCCTGCTGCTTTTAAGATTCTATCTATTTTTAGCCTTTGCCATTTTAATTATGATGTGTCTTGTTGTAGACCTCTTTGGGTTCATCTTCTTTGTGACTGTGCTTCCTGATTTGTATATCTATTTTCTCCACCAGGTTAGAGAATTATTTCTTTGAATATATTCTCAATCATTTGCTATCACTTTCTTCTCCTTCTGCCACCCTTGTGACACAAATGTTGTTACACTTGATATTGTCCCAGAGATCACTCTAACTATTGTTATCTTTAATTTTTCTGCTCTGATTGGGTATTTATTGCTACCTTGTATTCCAAATAACATTCAAATCTTCTAGTTAGTGGTTGATTCATTCTAGTTTATTCTTTATATGAGATAGTGTATTCTTCCATTCTGACTTTTTGTTTTTGATGTTTTCTATGACCTTTTTTATGCTTATTATCTCTTTAAGTTCTCACTGAGTTTATCCATTCTTTCTATAAATTCCTTAAGCACCTTTATAACCCTTGTTTAGAACTCTGTATCTTGCCTCCCTTTGACTTAGCATTTTTTTGGGGGGGGGTCCTCATTTTCTCTCATTTGGGGCCTTTGCTTTGTCTCCCAATTTTGGCTGCTTCTGTGTTTTTGTTCCTGTGTATTAGGTAGATGTACCATGTCTCCCAGTCCTGGTTTGGTAGCCTTACATAGTAGGTGTCTTGTGGGGCACAGGAATGTCCCTTGTGTGGGTTATATGAGCCCTTAAATTGTAGTTGAGTCTCCATTGCAGTTTGCCCATCCTTGAGTAAGGCAGACTGAATATGAGGATTGGCCCTGATCACAGTGTTCAAGCTGCTGTGCTGGGACTGACCTCACAAAGCTGAATTTGGCAAAACAGGGTCTGGCACCTGCGAAGATGTCCCTTTGGGTGTGCCACTTGAGGACCTAATTGGGTCATGCTCTGATGTAGTTCCGAAACCCACCAGTAGGTATGTTGGCTATGGGGCCTCTTGGGAGGGATTCTGGTTCAGGTCAATGTCAGATGCAGCTTGTCCCAACCCTGGCCAACCTTTTTGTATCTACAAAGAAATCCACAGTTCATGGCTGCATCTACTGGGATTGGTTACATGTGGGAGGACCAAACTGCATATCAAGGCTGGTTTCCACCAGTACCAACCACAATGGTAAGTCTTCAAAAGTTTTAAGGTACCCAAAGATCCACCTCTACTTTCCAGCTGCCTTTTATGCTCAATAACTAGTAGAGCCTCTGTTGGTATGTGAGCTGTATGAATAGGTTCTCAGTAAGTCACTAGTTAGTTTCCAATGGTGTTCACAAATTCAAACTTGGTGCAAGTGCTTGGCCTGAGGCCATTTAGCAAAAGTCTCAGAAAAAACTAAGGCCATTCACACCTGCCTGGGCCTACAGGCCTTTAATGTGGTACAGGGTCTCAGGGACCCATCAGTGAGGCCAGCAGAGTTCATCAGGTTTAAACAGATTAAAATTTGGCCATGTGGGGGGAGGGCTCTGCACAGGAATGATGGCGCTGATCAGATGTGCGAGGGGAGAATTGCCCTTGCCCTATAGCCACCAAACTATCTCTCTCTATCTGTCTCTCCATACCCTGTGTCTGCCTGCATTGCCTCAAGAGCCTTTCAAGAATGTCTGTACTATGACCAGATGACCAGGCTGGCTGCATCTAACAGACTCATCCTCAGAGCTCCAGTTTGGCAGGATGGGGCTAAATGGAGTTGGGAGTGTGGGGCTAGCACTTATGCTGAGGCTTATGCCCCATGGAGGGGAGTGCCTGACCCAGGAAAGAGTGTCTACAGGTGATGTGGGAGATAGACTCAACACAGAGACAACCTTGATAGCTGTCCTTCCAGCCTTCTACCATTGTGACTGCAATTGGCTCTGTGCTGTCATCCTTAATGCTGAAGCCTTGAATAAATGCCTGGGTTCAAAATTTTGTGCACTGGCACTTTAAGAGGGTAGCTCATTTTCCACCAGACCCCTGTCACTCTGTTGTGAATAGAATCCCCACTGAATTACATAGCCAGTTGTTATGTGTGCATCTCATTTTGGTTCTGGTGCCCAGCTGGGGAGCCCGGCATGGAGCCGAGACCCCTCACTTTTCAGAGGGCACCTTTGCAGCTGAGATATCCCTGTGAATTCTCTATCATCATACAAGGGTGTGGAGCCAGGCCTTTTCACCTCTCTGTCTTTCCTTTCCTTCCAGATGTCGCTTCTTCTGGAATCCTTGGGTAAAAGACCTCTGTGCAGCTAGTCTTCAGTTGGTTATTTTGGGTGATTGTTCTATAATGTTGCTGTCGTTTGAATTTGGTTCTGGGAGGGGATGAGAATAACTTCCACCTCCTCCTCCACCATTTCGGATCTCTTGAAATCTGTGTATCTTCTGCGGTGGGGTGTCTGTCCAGAGCTTGTGCACATTTTTAACTTAGTTGTTTGCTTTCTTACTTTTGAGGATTAAGAATTTTGTGTTTTGAAAACACCTTCTCCGAATCTGTGACTTATCTTAAAATCAGTAAAAGGCTAACATCCACAATGTTCTACTCCTCCTATCTCTTGTTCCCCCAATTATCAGGGTCACTCTCTCTTCTTCCAGGGTAAACCTAGTGAATTCCCACCTCAAAGACTTACATTTTCAGCTGGAGAGGCCCATTTCTGGGTAGACAAGAGACATGTCCCTGACCATGACCTCTCCTGGCAGATTCAGATCAAGTGGACCTCCCCTGACCCGACTTTGAAGGAGATTACTCTCTCCCCTTGGTCTCACTGAGCAGAGCTCCCCTCACAGAAGCCGAATGTGCTGTTATGAGGGCTGGAGGCTGGACATGGACGGGGCTGGGATCATTGCTAAAGCTCCCTGATGTGTAGTTGGATGCTGTGGCCTGCCACTAAACCCTAAGCCTGCTGCTCTGATCCTATGGCCCCTTTCATGAAAACTCTTATAAGATCCCCTTTTGCGCACATAAACTTAAGTGGATACCTCATACCAGCACCAGGCAGAGTGATTATCCTATCTAATAAAAGATTGATATGCAAATTGACCATACCTCTGATCAAGCCACCCCCACAAGCCATGCTCACCAGCCAATTAGGAGCAAATAAACCCCAACCGAGATGGCTGCAGCCACTGAGAGCAGGAGGGAGGCTTGGGTTTCCCGGGCAATGAAGGAAGCCAAGCTTTGCACCTGCCATTGCTGGCCTAGGCCTCCAATCAATGCTACAAAGTTTCAATTACAGAAGATATATCCCAACAGAAATGGCAGCAGCCACTGAGCTGGAGAGAGCAGAGGCTAGGGTTGCTCGGGTGATGGAGAATGCCAAGCTTCTGCAGTCCTAGCACCTAAGCCTCCACTCTAGGCTACAAAGTTTCAATTATAGAATATAAATAAACTCAAACAGAAAGGGGTGTCACCACGGAGCAAGCAGAAGGCTGGGCTCAGCTCCAGGCTACAAAGTTTAAATTGTAGAACATAAATGAATCCCAGATTCCAGGGCCTCCACTGGGTTGCGGGGAGTGTGGCCAGCCTGCAAACCACCACAGACCCCTCACACAGGCCATCCTGCACCCCAAGGGAACTCCCACCCTGATCCAGGACACCCTTCAGGGCAAACCAGCTATCCCCCACCCATGCACCAGGCTTCTACCCTAGCTAATAAAAGAGTAATTTGCTGATTGACCATCACTCCAACACACAAGAGGGCTGCCCCCATGTGGTCAAATATCCTGCCCCCATGTGGACACAAGATCAAGATGGCCACCACAAGATAGCCAGCAGGGGAGAGCAATTGGGAGGTTCCAGACCGGCAAGGGAGGGCAGTTGTGGGTGATCAGGCCAGCAGGGAAGGGCAGTTGGGAGGGACCCGGCCTCCAAGGGAGGGCAATTGGGGGCAATCAAGCCTGCAGGGGAGGGCAGTTAGGGGTGATCAGGCCAGCAGAGGAAGGAAGTTGGGGGCAAATAGGCTGGCAGGGGAGCAGTTAGACATCAATTAAGCTGGCAGGATAGTGGTTAGTGGGTGATCAGGCTGTCAGGCAGAAGCAGTTAGGGGCAATCAGGGAGGCAGGCAGGTGAGCAGTTTGGAGCCAGCAGTCCTGGATTGTAAGAAGGATGTCCGACTGCCCGTTTAGGCCCAATCCTGGTAGGATTGGGCCTAAACGGGCAGTCGGACATCCTCGAGGGGTCCCAGATTGGAGAGGGTGCAGGCTGGGCTAAGTGATATCCCCAGACCCCCATGCACAAATTTCGTGCACCAGGCCCCTAGTTATCAATAAATCCACAAATGACTAGTATTGGCCAGATTGTGCCAGTTATTCAACTACAAATCTTGGTATTGATGTAAAGGGCCTTTACAGATGTAATTAAGGTCACAATTCAGATGACATTAAAATAAGGAAATTATCTGGTTGTGCCTGACTAACACACTAACCCTTTAAATATGGGTATAAATATTTACTATAATTAGGTAAAAAGATAAACCTTTTAACTATACTTGTCACACATACCCAATCCCCTTCTCCACTGACCCTTCCACCTACAGGCATATACAAACAGCCTGTGAAGAGTGACAACAGCAGATATAAATGTTAGAAATACAAAAAGTAGAGGAGGAAAAACTGTTAACCTGAATTCTATAGTCAGTTTAATTATCATTCAAATTTCACGTCAAAAATATATTTCCAACCCTATAACATTGGATCTTACATAAAACTGTGAATTTAATGTGGAAATAGTATATTTTTTCTAAAATTTATACACTCACACTATAAATACTTTAACAAAATAAAATTCAAATTTTTTATGTTTATAAAGAAGTAAATGAATAAAAATGTCACACTGAACACACAGCTACTTTGGTGGCCTTTGGAAACTCTAACAAATAGCAGGAAAGTAATTTTTAAGGCAGTATGCTACAAAGACATCGAGAACAAAAAAAACCCGAAAATGGCATTTGGGAAGCTTCACAGCAAATGGACTAAGAAGAATCATAAACACAAATCTTTATCTGGCAGAGGGGAAAACAAGGAGCAAATTAAATTGTATCAGAGATCTCATCAATAATAAGCACCTGCCTCTGAAACTAAGGGTAGGTGGGAAGAGCTAGAAAACAGAAGTTTGCTTAATTCTTGAGCAAAATTAAACTATAATGGGTCAGATTCTTTATTTAAAAAATAAAAGCCTGAGGTAATAATTCAGGGGCTTTTGATCTATTGGGAAATTACAGCAGAACAGAGAAAGGAAAGTAGTAGAACAAAATTGTGTTCTCAGGTAAAATGTATAAACTGCTTCCCAGAGCTCTCCTCTGTTGAGGCAAGGGCACCTGCCTTTCTATCCCTGAGAACAGTTACCGAGTACATCTCCAAACTTAATCAAACGGAGACCTCACTTTCAAAGAAATTTAAGTAATAGCAGTCATTGGGCAGACAAGAGCAGAAGAATGTTCCAGACAGGAAAAATAATATGTCCCAAAGGTGGAAATGCCCATAGTGAATTTGAAAGACTGCAGAGATTTTCTCCAAGACATTATGAAGCCATATTACATACAATTGTAGTTCTACTTGGCTACACTGTTTACTTTTAATTGCATTGAGAACTGTTATATACTTACATGACATTTAAATGTAAAAAAAAAGAACAGGGATTTATTGTTAAACTTCCACTTTACAAATATGTTTCTTTAGGTTATTACTTTTGAAGAAATTATAGAAATTTCATGACCAAAAACACTTTTTTGCTTACTCTGCAATGCTGAAGTAATAGTGCTTAACTGGAAAAAAATGGAAAGTATATTTTAAAAATATAGATATGTAAATGTTAACTGAAATTGAGTCTGCCATATAGAATGTTCTTATTCTGCCATTTTCTTATTTTTAACTTTGTATTATATTATCTTGTGGAGATATTTTCCTCTTTTATTGCTTATTTTTGTAAGGAATCAAATGAGCCTTAGCAACATCACCACATAACAATTCCTGAACTTTATTTTTAACTCATCTTTATGGCATTAGTGGCTTCAGTTGTCAAATGGTGTATTCTTAAACATTCTTCAGTATAAATGTGTCTGCATCTGTTCTAGCTTTGAACAAAATGTAAAAAGAGCTTTCCATGTTTAATCTGTAAAGGCAGTTTTAATGATGTGTGATTAATATCCAATTATATAATTGAACTCTAGCAAGTTAAAAGATTACATGATGTTGGAGTAAATGGAGGTGGGCAAAGTTGGGGGGGGGGATGAGGAGGGAAAGAGACTTTGCTTGAACTCATGAGTGCATGATACAGTGTACAGATGATATGTTGCTGAGGTGTACATTCAACTGAGGATCGAATCCTCTACCTGGATATGTGCCCTTACTGGGAATCAAACCTGCAAACTTTTGGTGTCTCCAACCAATTGAGCTACCAGGCCAGGGTCCCAGTTTATTAATAAATTTGTTGCAGTTTATCAATAGTTGTACACCCTTTTGTATCCACGCAATTAAAATGAGAATATAAACTAAAAGTTCTCAATAATTCATGAAGTGCATGTGAAATTGTTTTCTGTAGAACCTTGGAGTACTTTTACTTTAGACATATGGCAAATAAAATGGAAAATGAATAATGAAAAAGCACAAGGTATCTGACCCACCTGAGGTACAAAGCGAAAACAGGAAAAGCTTTTAAAGCATCTACCACAAATTCTATAATATTCATTGTTCTGGACTGAATTTTGTCACCACAAATCCATGCTAAAACCCTACTCTGAATGTGATCATATTTGAAGACCAATCTTTGAGAGATAATCAGATTTAAATGAAGTCATAAGGGCAGGGTCTTCATGATGGGTTAAGCACCCTTATAAGAAAAGGAGACCGGAGAGCTTGCTGTCTTCCTCTTTTCACTCCCATGTGATCTTGCAATGAGAAAGTAGTCATCTACAGCCCAGAAAAAATGCTCTTACCAGAAATCGACCATGCTGGCTCTTTAACCTTGGGTGTCAAGTCTCTAGACCTGTGAGAAAATGCATTTACATTGCTTAAGCCACTCAGTCTATGGCGTTTTTTTGTGTGTTTCTGTTTTGTTTGTTTGTTTGTTTTTATGGTAGCCTTAGACAACCATATTTAATGAGGCTCCTGCAATTAAAAAACATTAGCTGACAAAAGACTAGGAGCATCTAAAAATATTCATCTGCTGTTGAATTTGTTTAAATATACAATATTTTCTATTCAAATATATGGATTTTTAAGTTCTCTGAACTTATTTTTTAATAATGTGTTTACAAATATAAAACATAAAAATGCTTTTCTGGGTAAAACACTTGATACATAAATAATAGGGAAAATACGTGTTTAGGTCATTAAAAAATATCTTATTCCACAGATTGATAAAAATTGAGTATACATTGACAGCATGAATACTATTGAAAAATAAAACTATATATGTAAAAGGTGTTATAAAATGAATTCAAAGAATTATGGTAATATAATATTTATATTTAACAGAATTCAGTTATCTGAAATGCTGAAATGTCAAAATTTATTTGTATAGCAAATGGTCAAGTCTTAAGTTCTATGACTTTTGACAAACGCATGGAGTCACATAACCATCATTACAATATGAAGAACAACAACAACAAAAAACCCATCGCTATGCTCTGTCTATTCAAACATTCTCCTTCTCCCCAATTCCTTGGCAACCACTAAGTATTTAATATATATCCATTTTTTTCATTTTTTCCTTAATGTCTTATAAATGGTAGCATACACATTTTATAGACTTTTTAGATTGGCTTTTTTTGATTAGCAAGATATATTAAATTTTCATCCATGTCTTTTCATAGCTTATCAGCTCATTTCTTTTTGTTTAGACTTTATATTTTTAGAAAAATATTTTACATTTACAGCAAAATTGTGGGGAAGATACAGATACATTCCATGTACTCTTTGCCTCCACACAAGCATAGCACCCCTATATCAACTACATTTAACAGAATGGTGATTTTAACTTTTATTATCATTATTATTATTGTGATTTTTCATGGTTCCATAAGAATTTGAAAAAAACACACACCCTGATTAATAAATAAATCCAAGATCTTAACAACTATCTCACAGGTGGCAAATAAGCATATGAAAAGATATTCCACATCAAATTTTAACCAAGGATACACTTAGATTGATACATCATAATCACATATAGCCCTTGTTTACTTAGGTTTCACTCATAATATTATACATTCTATGGGTTTGGAAAAGTGTATAATGACTGTTACCTATTATTATTATATCACACAGATTATTTTTACCACCCTGATAATCTGTGAATCCACTGAACTTTTGGAAAAGGCCACAATTTTGCCTTTTCCAAAAAAGGTATATATTAATTGGTACAGTATGTAGTCTTTCAGATTGTATTCTTTCACTTGGTAATATACATTTAAGGTTCCTCTGTGTCTTTCCATGGCTCCATAACTCATTTCTTTTTGGTGCTGAATAATATTTCATTGTTTGGATGTACTACAGGTTTTTTTTTATTTATTCACCCACTCTTGGTTGCTTCCAAGTATTGGAAATTGAGTAACATTATTGTTATGCAACATTCCTGTTATATATAAACATCTTGTGCAGGTTTTTGTCTAGATGTAAGTTTTTAGCTCCTTTGGGAAAATACCAAGAAGTGTGTTGGTTAGGTTGCATAGTAAGAGTATGTTATATTTTGTAAGAAATCATCAACTTTCTTCCAAAGTGGCTGAACTGTTGTGCGTTTCCACCAGGACTGAATGAAGTTCCTCTTGTTCTTTATCTATGCCAGAAGTTGCTGCTTTCAGTGTTGTAGATTTGATAGTTCAAGGGGGTGTGTAGTGATATCTCATTGAAGTTTTCATTTACATCTCCCTGATGACATATGATGTGGAATATCTTTTCATATGCTTATTTGCCATCTGTAGATCTTTGGTAAGATGCCTGTTAGGATCTTTGATCTCTTTATTAATCAGGTTGCTTGTTTTCTTTTTGTTGAGTTTTAAGAGTTCTTTGTGTATTTTGGATAATTGTCCTTTATCACATGTGACTTTTCTGCCAGTCTGTGACTTATCTTCCTATTCTCTTGACATTTTTTGTTTAGTATGTACTTTCAAAGCTATAAATTTGGCTCTGAGCATGTTTTTCTCTGCATTACACAAATTTTGATATGCTGTATTTTCATTTTAACATAGTTTACAGTATTTTTAATTTATCTTAGAATTTCTTCTTGACCCATATGTTATTTAGAAGTGTGTTATTTAAGCTCTGTGTTTTTTCAGAAATTGTCATTTATCTAGCACCAGGAATGCTCAGGGCCTACTCAAGAATACAAATAATCCTTTCCACTAATATTTACAGGGTAAACTAAGATTATTGTTTGAATATTAAATTTAACAGTAAATTAGTAATCAAGTTTTCAGATTAATTTAAATTGGCCAATTGAAGTAAGGGATACTCAAGAAAATTTAAGTGTACTGGGCAAAAAGCTGTTCCTAAAATATTAACTAAAATTTCTATTAGTAGTTCATCTCATCATGAAGTTGCCTAACATGCAAAGAACCTAAAGCAGTCATATTTTGTACAAAAATTAAAATTTAAAGTTACCAAGATTGCAAACGTAAAATTTCCCAAAGCCTCCATTATCTTTCTATTATTGATTCCTGTTTAATTTCATTGTAGCCTGAGAGAAGATATTTTATGGTTTATCTTTATTTGAATTAGTATGTTTGATGGCTCAGACTGTGGACTATCTTAGAGAAGTCTTGTGAGCTTGAGAAGCATTTTTGCTGGATAAGTTTGTTTATGGATGTAAATTATATCCAGTTGATTAATTTTGTTATTGAGTTCAACTACATCCTTACTGATTTTCTTCCTTTTCTAATGTATATTTTTGATAGAGACATGTTGAACTATGTAGAGAATTAATCTATTGCACTTTGCAATTCTATTACTTTTTGCCACACATAGTTTGATGCACTGTTATTAAGTTCATACACATTAAAATTGTTATGCCTTTTTGGAGAATTTATTTATTTTAATTATGTAATGCCCTTCTTTATCAATGATAATTTTCTTGATTTAAAGTAGGCTCTGATTGAAATTAATATATTTTCCTGCTTTTTAAAATTAGTTTTATGCATAACACATTTTTCTCTATTCACTTTTAATTTATAGAATCTTTATTTTTAAAGTGGGGTATTGGTTTTCATTCATTGGTTTTATTCTGTTCATTAGATTCCACATATGAGTTACATTATGTGATACTTGTCTTTCTCTTACTGGCTTATTTCACTTACCATAATATTCTCCAGATCCCTCCATGCTGTCTCAAAGATTAAGAGATCCTTGTTTTTTATTGCTGCATAGTATTACAATCTGTAAGTGTACCAGAGTTTTCATCTATTCATCTTCTAATGGGCACTGGGGCTGTTTCCAAATCTTAGCTGTGGTAAATTGTGCTGCTAGGAACGTAAGGATGCATACATTTTTTATTATTGGTGCTTTGGGTTTCTTATGATATTTTCCTAGAACTAGAATCACTGGGTCAAATGAGAGTTTTATTTTAATTTTTTTATGAACTCCATACTATTTTACATAATGGCTGCATCAGTCTATATCCCCAGTTTCCTTTTCTCCACATCCTCACCATCACTTGTCATTTGTTGATTTGTTTATGGTATCCATTCTGACAGGTGTGAGGTGATACATCATTGTCAATTTGAATCTCTCTATGATCAGTAACTTTGAGCATTTTTTTTTTCATATGTCTCTTGGCTATCTGCATGCCCCCTTTGGAGAAATGTCTATTTAGGCCCTTTGCTCGTTTTTAAAAAGCTCTGCACAGCAAAAGAAATCATCAACAAAATGAAAAAGGAACCCACTGTATGGGAGAACACATTTGGCAATGATACATCTAATAAAGGATTACTATCAAAAATATATAAGGAACTCACATACAACTTAACAAAAAGAAGACAAATAATCCAATTAAAAATGTGCAAAGGGCCTAAATAGATACTTCTGCAAAGGGGATTTACAGATGGCCAAGAGACTTATGAAGTTGGTATTTCCTTCCCCCACAGTTATTTAGACTCTGATAATACTTCAACAGATTAGGTTCTGGTTAACCAAGATCCCTTGAGAGTAGGCTTGTCAGAAAAAATAGAGTATTCTCTCATAAATCAAAATGGTATCCTTTCCCCTCTCTTGTTGGAAGCACAAAGGACTTGATCTCAATCATTTATTGTGAGAACTTGGCTGAGTTCCTGGAGATAAATCTCAGAAAAATTTTGAAGTCACCTTATGGTTGGATTTCTTAGAGTTTTTAAGCATCCAGCAATTTATCCATTACATTTTAGATTTTCCTATTGGGAGGCTAGTTTCTATCCAGTTTCTGCTCAGAATCTCTCTTTTGGGATAAGTTGTGACTCATATACTTACCTATATGTTTCTCCAGTCTAGACACAGTGGTTTGCTTGATGTCTTCACTCTTTTGGATTCAAAAAAGAGTTGTTGATTTTTCAGTATGTTCACCTTTTCCTGTGTCAACTTCCAAGCTCCTTACATGCAAAACCAGAAACTAGAAGTCAGCCCATTTCTATTTTATTGCAAAACTCTATTCCATTGTAAGGGTTCACTAGTTTATCTGTTCACATATGGAAGGATATCTTGGTTATTGGGTTTTGGTAACTATGAATAAATCATCTATAATTATGGCATACAAGTTACTGTATATAAATACATTTTCAAATAAATTGTAAAAATACCTAGAAGGGTAATTGCTGAATTACAAGGTAAGACTATGTTTAACTTTGTAAGAAACTTCTAAAGAACTATCCCATTGTTCATTGCCAAAAGCAATATATAGCAGTTTGTTTATTTTTGTTGTTTTTCTGTCCCATATAATCCAAAGGAATGGCTTATTATCAGCTTTTTAGTTTTAGCCATTCTAATAGGTGTGTAGTGGTACTTCCTTGTTTCAATTTAGATACCTTTATTCATTAAAGTACAAAATAAATTTACTTCCTAAAATGATTCTGAATTTTTTCCTTTGTATTCCATTGACAAAGCTTGGAGCAGAGTGATTGGAACAGAAACCAATACAAATCCCTATCATTAGTTTAGACCCATGGTCTGAAAACTGCGGCTCACAAGCCCCATGCGGCTCTTTGGCCACTTGAGTGTGGCTCTTCCACAAAATACCATGGCCTGGGTGAGTCTATTTTGAAGAAGTGGCATTAGAAGAAGTTTAAGTTTAAAAAATTTTGCTCTCAAAAGAAATTTCAATCGTTGTACTGTTGATATTTGGCTCTGTTGACCAATGAATTTGCCGACCACTGGTTTAGACTATACTTGGACTGGCTATCCATTTTTGTTTCTGTATTCAATAACATTGAGAATACATATTAGCTATTTTTTCTAGGACATACATATTTTTAAAGATTAGACTATAAATTACTGAAAATTAATATATTTTGATAGCATGGTGTGTTTTTTCTGGCTGTGATAGGATTGATGGGCCTATCTTTAACTTTTCAGCAAGTTTTTCTGATAACTTTT
The DNA here is from genome assembly GCA_027563665.1 of Antrozous pallidus. Lineage (NCBI taxonomy): Eukaryota > Metazoa > Chordata > Mammalia > Chiroptera > Vespertilionidae > Antrozous > Antrozous pallidus. Next base: position 11,453,068 of record CM050522.1, read on the forward strand.
TGGGGGAGTCAATAGTTATCAATGTTACGTTCCATTTGAGAGATAACGTTTTCTTTGATTTCAATCTTCAAAACATAATATCAAGTCTTTGTCACTTGTTGGCTAATATTAAAACACTAGGGGCCTGGTGCATGAATTTGTGCACCTTAAAAAGAACTGTGGGCCTTGAGGCTGTAGTGGGCACACGGGCGCGTCTCGGCCTTCGTGCCCCTGCCCAGCCCCTCCTGCTGCAGCCCTAGGTCCCCTGTCTGCTGGTAGCCTTGCTCCCACTACCACAGATGGCCCTAAGGAACGGGGCGGGGGAGGGGAGGTGGAGAGGCCCTCAGGGGCGATTGAGACCAGCGGCTGCTGCTTGAACCCACCAACAGTGCCGAGCAATTGGGACCAATGCTGGACGCTGGCAGCGGGTGTGAGCGGGGCCAGCACTGGCAACAGGTGTGAGCACCTGGTGGGACTGTGGCACGCAGGAGCAAAGAATTTTTAGTAACCACTAGTGGCTCACCCTGATGATAGCAACAGGCACCCCACCTTGGTCTGGCACTCCTGCTCACCTGCTCCACCATCTCGTTGCAGCTAATGTCTGCCATATTCCACATGCACCCGCTAGTGGTCAGTGCACATCATAGTGACCAGTCAGTTGTTTGGTTATTCTCCCATTTGGTCTATTTGCATATTAGGGATATATATATATATATATATATATATATATCCCTAGTTTCAACTTTTGATCTCACTGAAATTCAATATATATTAAATGTTTAGGAGAGAGGGAAAATTATGTGGATAGGGGCTTTCTTTTTTAAATACTTATTAAATTGATTGGGGTGACATTGGTCAACATGAACATATAGATTTCAGGTACAAGATCTGTATATGGCACTGTATGCCCACCACCCAAAGTCAAATCTTCTCCTGTCACCTTGTATTAGGGTGTGTTTTTCTAAGATTGTGTATTCTAACCATTCCTCCAATGAGTGCTGAAAGCTAAAATGGAATAAACCTATATCCATCTTGGTTGAATTCATGATAGTCCTCATAGCAGATTGACCCACTTTACTTTGAAATTCATTGATATTAGCTTATTGACTGAGATAAGTTCTTCAAAAAATACAAACTTTTGCAACTCAATAATGTATGGATCATGATGTTATTTTTTTTGTCACATTACATTATATTCTTTATAAGGACAAGTATGTGAAATAGCTTTCTGCCCCAGTTCCAGAATAAGTATCAATTCTCAAGAGTAATTTACCTTTATTTTTATTATAGGAGTGTATAATTGCATAGTTGATTTTTTTCTTTACACTGGTAGACTAATATGTATTCCACTAATCATAAATAAGAATAATTTACTTTTTACTCAGATTTTTGTATATAATCATACTTTTGATTTTATCTTACTTTTTGGTCTGAGTTTTACATTTCTGGCCTGAGTTTTATATTTTTTATTTTAATCTATGGTTTAGTGTAGTTTATTTGGCTACATCGCATATATTGTTGCACTTAATTGCTTCATAATACTCCATGATATGACTCCACACACTCCCAGTAATATGGAATCTTGGACATGCTGCTGCATTTCCCTTTGGATCAGTGAAAAATTTCTTTGTGCTGTGTATTCGAGTGTAGAATTATGGCTTCACAGTGCATTAATATACTACAATTGATTAGGTAAGTGATGCTTGTTTCCTCGCCAGAGTGTTGCCATCAATAGGATGTGTGGACATCTCAATTCTCCAAAATAGGCAACACTTGATATTATACGTTTTCTAACTTTTAATGATCTAAAGTGTATAAAATAAAAGCTAAATTCTAGTTTGCATTTCTCTTATTGCTAAGAAAATTTGACATCTTTTGCTGGTTTTGGGGATTCATTTTTTATAAACTGTTTTTATACTCTGTCCATTTTGTTTTGAGGTTGCTATCTTGTTCTTGTTGATTTATATAAATTGATTGTATATTATAGATAATAGTGAATCCTTTGTTGACTTTATACATTACAAGTATTTTCTTCTTTTCTATAACCTGCTTAATTTTTTCCTTGGTGTTCTTTATTATAGAAAATATTTTAAAAGTTATTCCTCATTCTTGGTCATTGATATAAAATCTTATATTTTTCATGGTAGGATTAAATGGGAATATTTCAATTTAACTAAACAATTAATATTGAGTAGTTCATAATTCCATACAAGATCCTGTTTTGTAATTTTTTATTAGTAATTAATCAATAATCCAATGTTATCTAGATAAGGAATCATCATTTTTCTGTTAATTTATAGTGTCCATTTTATGTTTTACTGTTTTCATGCACATGTACATCTGCTGTTGAGGTTTTTATTCTGCTGCATACAGCTGCTCCCCTGTGCTTGTGCCATTTCAACACTGTTGTGCTGCTATGGCATTACAGCAGGTCTTGATATCTGGTAAGTGAGCCTACGACTGCTCTAACACCTACTTTTGTTTCATATTCTCTCTCTCTTTTTTTTAATCCTCACCTGAGGATATTTTTCCTTGATTTTCAGAGAGAGCGAAAGAGAGAGGGAAAGGCAGAGAGAAATATCAATGTGAGAGAAACACATTGTCTCCAGCACATGCCCTAACCAGGGGCCTGGGCTGGGGAGAAGCCTGTAACTGAGGTATGTGCCCTTGACTGGAATCGAACCTGTGAACCTTCGGTCTGCAGGCTGATGCTCTATCCACTGAGCTAAACTAGCTAGGGCTCATACTCTCTTTTTAAGTTTGACTTAGTTGCTTGTCTTTCTTTATGTTTTGTTAAGAGCATGATAAGTAAAGTCTCTATTGCTAAGGTTTATTGTCATTACTAATATGAATATCTGCCTGTGTATATTTTTTCAATATCAACATTATTTAATCTCAGTTTATTTGTGAATCTGAACATATAAATACAAATACATATTTAATATTGCATATGTACATATACATATATTCAGTACTAAATTATTTTATCTTAGCCAAAAGGATGTCATCACTTAAGTTTATAATTTATAATATAGAACTTTTGGAAGAAACAATAAAGAATTGGATTCCCCAGCGTAGCTGGTTTTGTTTTAACCCTAGCACAGCTTTTGTTCATTCTTTCTATGCATATAGCAACCTGCAGTGAGAGAAGGCAATGACTGTCCTAGGACACTGAAAATGATAAAGGCAAGAACAAGATTTTCAAAAGTTCATTTTTCCCCACTGCTTTCTTTTTGCTCCTTTCTGCCAGAAGCTAAAGTTACTAACTCACTCCATACACTTGGACCATACAGCATTCAGTATTTTGAGAAGCTTCTAAAAGTCACCCCCCCCGCCCCCCACCCACACACACACCTTAAGCTGTTATCTATACTAATAAAAGGGTAATATGCTAATTAGACCAGAAAACCTTCTGGATGTACTTCTGGATAAAGCCCTGGTGACAGGGCCAATGCAGAGACAATTAGGGGCTATCAGGTCAGGAAGGGAGGGCAGTTGGGGTGATCAGGCCAGTCGGGGGAGGACCAGTCGGGGGCGAGCAGGCTGGCAGGGAGAGTGGTTATGGGCAATCATGCAGGCAAATGAGCATTTAGGAGCTAGTGATCCCGAATTGCGAGAGGGATGTCTGACTGCCAGTTGAGGCCCACAGAGAGGTCCCAAATTGGAGAGGGTGCAGGCTGGGCTGAGGGACCCCTGTGCACAAATTTCATGCATCAGGCCACTAGTTGATATATAATGTCGTTTAAGTTTGTGTAAAACATGTTGATTTGATGCACTTATATATTGCATTGTGATTATCACCATAGCATTAGCTAATACTTCCATCACACCACATAATTATCATTTCTTTTATTGTAGTGAGAATCTTTCAGATCTACCCCTTTAGCAATTTTCAAGCATACAATACAGTCCCATTCACTGTGATCCAAATGCCCTGCATTAGATCCCCAAATTCATCTTCTAACTGATAGTTTGTACCCTCTGACCAACATTCCCTCAGTTTCACCATACTTATTAAATTCCTACTGTGCCTTGGAAAAAGAAATCTACACTCCCATGTTCATGAAGCAATATTCATGATAGTTATATATTTTATTAAATATCCTTATGCATTTTTTTGTTAGTCTTTTGTTGTTGTTTTGGTTCATTCTGGTTTGAACTGATTTGGTTAGTTCCTGAAATTGATACCAGACACCATGGGTCCTTTGCTGTCTGCTGCCACTAAGCCAATAAGCAGAGACAAGGTTGAATCTTTTGTGAGTATTTATTTGAATTGCTGGCAAGAAGAGAGAGCAGTAGGCATAGCACCTTGAAAAACTGCTGTGACATTTTGTTTTAAACAAGGATTAGTGGATGGGAAAAAATCTCAAATTAGTGAGTTCCCAGGGCCAGCCTTCTCTCATTGTCTTTACAAAGATTAGCCTGGAGCGCTGCCTCCCTGCAGATAGGCGCTGTCCTGATCCGGGCTCCTGGGCTGCCTTATTTCCAGGCCTGCTCTTCTTCTTGTAACACGGCCTTCCGTTTCCCAAGGTCTGTAAGAAAATCTTTTCTTCATAGTGAGCACCTATGAAAAAACTCTGATTCTATTTCTATTACATACCCTCCTCTGTCAAACTCATTGTACCAGTACAACTTTTAATTTTAGTTTGTCTTGATTGAAATACTTAGGCTACTATTCCTTGCTCATGGTGTCTTGTCCCGCTACATCTTTTTCATCTCTTCACCACAGAAAAACTGAGTATTGAAATATTGGCAGTCAGCCACTTCATCAAGCTATAGATTATTTATCTGAACAACTTATTTTCATATTTTGTTTCTATCTTTATATGTAAATTATTCATATTTTCTTCCAAATGACTTTTTTATGCTTTCTGTTTCTTAAAGAGGAACATATGACTTTTAACTGTTTTCCTGCTATGTCCTACCTTATCTTCTCTACTCATGTACTCAAACTTATAAACTGCCTGAGAAAACTCCAGAGTTCATAAAGAAGGTAATGGAGCCTAAATCCTAACATTAAGACTTCCAAGAGTTAAATATAACTTAATTTTCTTCTATCTATAAAGCAACGTATTTTGTATAAATGAAGCTATAAATAGAGAATCACTTGGGTTTATATTACATTATGTTTATATTGTGATCACTTGTGTTTATACTTTAATATAATTGAAACAAGAAAACTAGATGGGTTTTCTTTGTATTCTTATTTTTCTCTTCAAGGACTCATAGTTTAAAAGATGCCTATAATTCTGAATAATATAAAACTACCCAGAAACACTTGTATTAGTATAAAAAGAACAAAGAAATCTGATTGAAGCACAGAACTTCTTTGAATATATATCTATATAGCTGATATTTTGAAAGATATTTAATTTCCATCTGCACATACTAAGTGAGTATGTTTCTCAGAGATTTTCAGCAGAATTTTATAATAATGTAAGCTTTATGTAATTATCATATAAAATACTGCTTTCTATCATAAAATCAGACAACTTTGTATATACAGTCATACAGGTTCACAAATCTTCAAGAAATAAATGAGTCCTTAATTATTTAACTTAGATTTTTTAAAAGCAATGTTCAGAAGTAAAAATGAATAAAATGCATTTCTCCAAAGATATGAATTACCAGAGAGAAATGTCTGAAGAAAGATAATAGAGCTCAGATAATATACATATATTTTGCCACACATCTCTGAATAGCTCATGAAGTAAATAAATATTTGTTGTTGTTTTTTATTTTATTTTAACATTTCTCATAGTCTTTTTCTTTAAATAGCCTGCATTTATTATTATTCCCCCAGTATATTCCTAATGAAGGCTAGATATTTGGATATTATCTAATTAGGTTCTATATTTTAAATTGGTTTATTCATTATCATTTGGTAATTGTTTTTATGGTAAAGCTGTCAGTTTAACTGTTGGTGAAAACACTGTCATCTGCCTATGGAGTGAAGAGTTGGTCAGTCAGACAATGAAAAAGACAAGAGCAGAGCTACAGTAGAAGTTCCTCATGAAGTATCTATGACAGCTGCTGGTGGGACCACAAAGAGATTGTTCAGTAAACTTTAGCCTGGAATGAGGGCAGGTGGAGCCTATGGACCCAGTGGATTTTATGTCTAATTCAATGTGAAGTTGGCTTCTGTAAATTAACTATATGCCCAGTGCACGAATTCATGCACTAGTGGGGTCCCTCAGCCTCACCTCCAGGATTGGGCCGAAACTGGATCTCTGACATATCCTGAGGGGTACCAGATTGCAAGAGGGTACAGGCCAAGCCAAAGGATCCCACTGGTTCACAATTGGGACCATGTAGGGATACAGGAGGTTAGCCAGCCAAGGAGGGACCAGGGGGAGACTCTAGGGCATGTCTGACCCATCTTGCAGCAAGCTAGCTACCAGTCAGAGCATCTGCCCCCTGGTGGCCAGTGCACATCATAGCAAGCAGTTGAGCGGCCTTAGCATATCATTTTCATATTACATTTTGATTGGTTGAATGTATGACTGGACACTTAACATTTTAGACTTTTATTATACAGCATATGGCAAAGGGATATTTAAGTTAGCCAAGATATATAGACATGTCAGTCTAAAAGTCAGTGCAAAGTCCAAGTTTTATAGGTAGTGAGGACAACAAAAGATGTAGTAGTAACCATGAACATATTGATAGACACTCATTTTGAAAGATAAGTGACATTTTTGCAGATGGGATGTAAAGGATAAAATGTAATGATGGATGTTATTATTGCCTCCATTCAACCCCAGATGATTTGTCTCATCCAATCCTGGGTATCAATGCTCCTTAATGATAAATAGGTTAGGTAAGAAAATTAATCTCAACTATGACCAGATTCAAGTGAGGGGAAATATGCTAGTGGGATTTCTACAAGGGATTATTTTTTAATAATTCTATGTGCTTTTATTATAAAAAAATCATAGGAAAAGCTGGTTTCTTGCTTTATTGTGAACAATTGCTTGACTAGGTGTGATGTCCAGAAGTATTGAAGCTGGTAACTACTAGACTAAAGACAAGGCCAATAACAAGATTTAGATGTCATTGTATAGCCCATTCAAACAATTTTGGAACTCAAGTTATCTTTGGATTTATTATGTATCTAACTTTATAAAGAAAAATCTGACATAAGTTATTAAGTTTAGATAATTAGTGGTACCAGTTCTATCCTAAGGTAGAAATATCTACTACTTGAAAATGTTGGAACTTAGAAAGAAAAGCCAGTGAAATATGGTAGCAATCATCTCGGATAAAACTGCTGAAACTTGATCCTGCTATTCTACTTAAAAGATTAGTTAATTCAGCTTCCAGCTTGAGAACTTCAGACCCACATAAATCTCTTTGTAGACCATAAAGGAGTGACCCAGTGATGCCAGAAGTTGAGCTGTACTATCTGCTTTTGCGAGATAGGACTACATTCCCATGTGTAGCAAAATACATGGTTAGAGATAAGGAGCAGGCAACAAGGTCAATCATAGTCCACTGAAACCTCCCTATACGACCTTGAAAGCTGTTCTCAGAATTTAAAACAATGAAAATGTATGGTTAAGACACTTTAAAAGGACTACCTATACCTGGGATGGCACAGTCAGGGGGTGTTTGGTCTCCATGCGTGTGGTGCCCTCTCGACCATCCTTGCCAGTTTAATAAATCCTTGCTTGCTTATTATCAACTTAGTTGCCTCCATGGTCATTTGAAACTGGTTGTGGAAGTTGTCCCACAACATTTGGAGGTTCCCCAGCGAGATTTCCGAGGAAGAAAGAGGGACCTCCGCTTGGCGGGCTGGAGGCTCTCTCTCCCTCCCAGGGAGCTCTTGGTAGTGTCCGGACTGTTTGTCTTGTGTTTGTTGTAGTTATGTCAGGACTTTTTGTTTGGTGTTGTCCTAATTGGGCCCAGTACGTATCAGTTGTTAGGTTTTGTCAAAGTTTTGTCAATTTGTTTTTGCTTTGTTGAAATCCTCTTAGAGGACATTAAGTGGTTCTTCCCTTCCTGTTTGGCGTTTGTGCGACTGGATTACTGATCTTTTTATCAAGGTTCCTTGCAAGATTTCACCTCTCCTGAAATAACTTTCTATGTGTAACCTGCCCCTCCCTGACTAAACACATTTTTTACCCAGATCAATGCCAGAGTGCAGGATGACTATCTCCTCACAGTCCTTGGCAGACTTCGGGAGTGATTTTAAGCTTTTTTTTTTTCCTCCATGAACTGGTCCTGCCCAGTGACCTGTGGTGGCAGCAGCAGCAGCAGTGGAGTTTTCAGCCCTTCCCCTCCCCCAGGGTGTTGGTTGTGCCACCCCTCCTGGTCCTGCCCTCATTATGGGAAGTAAACTGAGCTCCCAAGAAGCTCCGTAGATTTGTAGGATGGGGCATTTATCTGTTTGTTGCCTCTATTAATCTTGTTTCTTTTGTCCAACATGAGTGCCATTTCTGTTTTGCTGAAACATGGGTATGTTTGTTTGATATTTTGTCTGCATAGGTATAATTACTTGTTCATGTAAGTATGGAAGTCTGTGAGAAGAAAAAAAAAAGGAAACATTTGGTTTATTTAAGGTGAGTGCTCTGACAGGTAGCAAACCACCCTGAGTGGCCACTGGGATTCCTTTTTCCCAGGGGTGCTTGCTCTCTGTCAGAGGAGGAATTGGTCCACCAAAATTTCTATGTTTATTAATTTGATAAAGTTGTAACAATTGTGGTCTGAAAAGTTTTAAAAGCAGGGACCAAATTCTAAAGTTAACTATTTACAAAAAGGAAGCCAGAGCTGGCAAAGTTACCAAGCCTGCCCAGAAAACTAAATGAATCTTATTTCTGACACCTGCCGCCACCCAGTCTTAACCAGTGGTGGAGGAATGGTGTCAGAACTGTTTGTCTCAATTGGCCATTTGGGTTTAGTATGGTTAATGACTGCAATACATTGTAAAATCTTTAGAAGGAAAAGAAAAATGTTTTGTAGGCCACTTTTTTTTTCTTTTTTGTATGTGGCAACTCTTAAATTATTAGTTTTAAAATTAGTACTTTTTAATGGAAACACACTCAAGCAGAGGGGCTTTTCAGAGAGATCAGGGAGTCTGATTACAGCATAAGGGTCACCTGTTGCCCCTGTTGTGGGGCGACCCATGAATGACAGTCCAATTGGGAATTTAGGAAGCCTTTATTGCAAACTCGAGTTCGGGCTCAAGTCTCCACTGTGACAGCAGCGAGCAACAAGAGCCCCGAGCCCTTACAGCAAGCACTTTTTACCCCCAACACAGGGGGATTGGCAGTTTGTGATTGATTTAGCTCTTAACAAAAACTCAATTACATTACTTGCAGCTATGGAAAATTTCAGTTAAACAATAGGTTACAAAATCAAAGGTGGGTACATAAAGTTAGCTTGAAGCAATTCTGTTTGTGCAGCCTTGCAGTTACCTAGGCAGGGTGTGCTAAAGGGGTCATTGTAAAGAAGAAGGGTAGGAGTTATGCTTGGCTAAAGCATATCAAACCACACTTCTGGCTGTGAGCCACCTGTGAGGCCCAGCTTTTCATGGCCAGGGTCTGTCCTGGCAGTGTCCTTGTGCCAGAACACCCCCACACCACCTTCGTTGGCAGGAGGCAAGTGCATTTTCCAGTGGGAACAGAGAGGGAAGGACTGCAGTCTTCTTCCTCTATGGGAGCACCTCCATTCGCCACCTGGGACCCGAGCCATGCTCCCTGCCTCTGCCCACCCAGCGCCCATCCCCCTCCAGGAGTTGTTTTGAGTAGCTGGATGTGGCGGCTGTGAGGAGAGAAATTCCTTTGTGATCCCCTGTGCCCCAATGAGACCCAAGAACCCCTGGTGACTCCTTGGACACTTTTCACTGTGTTCTGTTAGTGGGCTTAAGGGCAGCAGCTAGAAATTCCCCCATTCCCCTTTTTGGGCTTATCAGTAACTGAGATCTTTGTCTCTAGGAAAAATGTGGCCTTTTAGAATTCAAGTGGCTGGAGGTTCCCCCCTCCCTCTGCCTTCACACTACAAAAACATTGACTGCTGGACATGTTTAGAAATAATTAATGGAAGATTTGAGGCAAAGTCATACATTTTTAAAGGACATAAAAAGAATGTTTAAAGACTCTTTGAAATTATGAAGGTTAGTGTATGTAATGAAAAAGAGAGCAGAGAAAAGAAAGAAAGGGTAGGAAGCAAAGAGAAAAGAATTATTATGCTTCCTGTAAAAAGTAGGGCCATTGAAAGAGAGAATGTCCTGACAGGTTAGTTAAGAAAGCAAAAAGAGAGACTCAGACCCCAAAGGTCTTTAACTTAGAGGAAGAGTACTGAGAAGGCCGATGCTCCTTTCCATTTAGCCTCCAGGAGCTCAAGGTAACCTTACAAGTGGAACACAAGCCTGTTGGTCTCCTGGTGGACACTGGGGCAGCCTATTTAGTCTTGACAGAGCCGATGGGATCCATTACCTCTAAGAAGACATCAGTCCAGGAGGCCAATAGACAAATTGCCTGTTTTCCTTGGACATCAAAAAGGACTGTGGACCTCAGAAGGAACATGGTAACGCATTCATTTTTGGTCATGCTAGAATGCCTATACTCCTGACTTGGACACCACCATATCCTTTGAGGGGGACGGATTACACCTCACTGTGGATCCAAGGAACCCAAATCCGGTTACATCCTCCCCTACCTGTACTCATTTAACCTGTCTTCTTTTAGAGGAATATCTCTTGCAAGAAATGGAAAAAGCAGTGCGGGAGGAAGAGCATAAGCCCTCCACCTACTTGAAGAAATTACAGTGTCTCTATCCCATAGTCTGGGCAGAAAACAACCCTCCTGGGTTGGCAAGTCATCAAGCTCCTGTAGTAAGTAGTCCAATTGCAAGCCACCACCACTCCAGCTCATCCACTGAGCTGGACTGAAGTGGAACAATGGGCCTTTAAGGAGCTAAAGAAGCATCTCATCTCAGCAGCTGCCTTAGCATTGTCAGACGCCACCACGCCTTTCCACCTCTATGTGAGTGAGGTAAGGGGTATTGCCAAAGGGGTTCTCACTCATACGCTAGGTCCCTGGAAGAGACCTGTGGCCTATCTGTCTAAGAGATTCGGCCCTGTGGCAGCAGAATGGTCAGAGTGCCTCTGGGCTGTGGCTGCCATAGCATTGCTGGTAAAGGAGGCAGATAAGTTGACTCTGGGCCAGGAACTAGCCCTGACAACACCCCATGCTGTGGAGGCCCTCCTTCAGGGTGCTCTGGAGAGATGGACGTCAAACACCAGGATCACCCAGTGCCAAGCTCTTCTCCTGAACCAGCCCCGCTTCTGGTTCCATAAGACACTGGTCATCAGCCCTGCCAGCCTGCTCCCAGATGATGATCTGGAGGAACCCATTCATGACTGCATAGAGGTAACAGATGCAGCACAGACAGCTCACCCAGACCTGACAGATGTCCCACTATCATAACCAGACAAGGTACTGTTCACGGGTGGAAGCAATTATGTTTGGGATGGGGTCTGATATGCAGGGGTAGTGGCAGCCACCTTGGACCACACCATTTGGGCACAGTCTCTGAACAAGAAGACATCAGTACAAAAAGCTAAACTTTTGGCCTTGTTCTAGGCCCTTCGATTGGAACACAGTGCCATCCCCCAAGAAAAAGAGTTACCGACTTTAGCCAGAAAGAACGTTAAAAATAGAGAAAAGATTTTAGCCTTATTAAAGGTCATCTGGCTTCCAAGAGTTGCAATAGTACACTGCAAAGGACATCAGAAAGGGGAGACAATTGAAACCAATGGAAATAAAGCCATAGACCAAACTGCCAAGGAAGCCAACCAAAACCCAGTGGGGCCTTTACAAATTTTAGTCGAACTGCTGGACCCAGGACCTACCACAGACCCCCTCCTACCCCAAACAAGAACAGAAAAAGGACCAGATGGTTGATAGATGTTGGTCCCAGAGGCTCTAGGTTGGATGTTGGTTGTCCAGTGACACCAGCAGAGACACCAGGCTACCCACCTAGAAGTCACCAAGACTTCTGAACTTCTGTGAGGAAGGTACTACAGACTAAGCTTAGATAAGATAATTAAAAGCATAGTCAACTAGAAGTACTGTGTGTGCACAGGTAAATGCTAAGCAAAATAAGAGGGTCCTCCTGGGAATTCAGGCCCCAAGGATATTCCCCAGGAGAGCATTGGGAGGTGGATTTCCCAGAGATTAAGCCACCAGCATCAAAGAATAAATACCCAACAGACACCTTTTTGTGTTGGGTTGAAGCATACCCCACTAGGACAAAAACTACCTCTAGAGTAGTCAAGAAATTACTCCAGGAGATTATACCTAGATTCAGGCTGCCCATAATCACAGGATCAGATAACAGCCCCACCTTTGTAGCCAAGGTATCTCAAAGTATAACTCAAGCCTTAGGCACAAATTGGAAACTCCATTGAGCATACCAGCCACAAAATTCAGGACAGGCATAAGTTTAATTAAATATGTCATAGAAACTAGTGAAAACTGAACCAACCTTCTGCCTTTGCCCTCTTGTGGGCCAGATGTATCCCTTACCAGGAGGGGTTCCCCCCTTTTGAGCTCATGTATAGTAGACCTCCTCCCATTCATCCCTGAGTCAGGGAGAAACTGAAAGCTAGAATTCATAACCATTCCTTGCTCAAGTCCAAAAAGCCACCCATAAGCTGATTTGAAATGCACTACCAGTGCCCACCGCAGACCTTGTACATTCCTTCCAGCCTGGGGCCACAGTGCAGGTAAAGAAATTTACTGTCCAAGGACTCACCCCAACCCAAAAGGGATCCTACACTGTTATCCTGAGCACGCCCATGGCTGTAGATAGCGTCCAGACCTGGCTACACCATTCCCAGCTCCTGCACCAGGAAATGGCCTGGATCCTGGCAACCAGCAGCCTCACTTGTGAGATCCTTAGCCTGAGCTCCACACAGGCCAGGAGGAGACTCGACACCTGCAGGAGGGAAATGGACTTCAGTGTGGATAGTACTAACAGAGACTGGGTCCATGGGCCTTGGTAACTGTAAGAACATTTTTGCTAGCCATTGAAAAAGTCCAGGACCAAGCAGGGCTAGATATGCTAGAAGACAGGAGAGTAGAAACAGAAAAAAAAAATGCCCTTAAAAAAAGTAAAATAAATAATTAGAAAACTAATTATGCCAGACAATTTAGAAAAATTAATATGGTCAAACTACTTGAAGTTAGGAGGTAATACAGTCACCTAACTAATAAGGATGAGTCTATGATTTGACTCATGCACATAAAACCAGGGGGGGAATGAAATATGGTAGCCATCATCTCGAATAAAACTGCTGAAACTTGATCCTGCTATTCTGCTTAAAACAAAAGGGTAGTTAATTCGGCTTTCAGCTTGAGACCTTGAGGCCCACATAAATCCCTTTGTAGACCATAAAGGAGTGACCCAGTGACACCAGATATCCCCAAGTCCAGCAGGAGGTATGGTTAGAGATAAGGAACAGGCAACAGGCTTAATCATAGTCCACTGAAACCTCCCTATATGACCTTGAAACTGTTCTTGAATTTAAAACAATGAAAATTTATGGTTAGGACCCTTTAAAAGGACTGCCTACATCTGGGATGGCACAGCCGTGGGTGTTTGGTCTCCACATGTATGGTGCCCTCTCGACGATCCTTACCAGTTTAATAAATCCTTGCTTGCTTATTATCAACTTAGCCACCTCTGTGGTCATTTGCAACTGGTCATGGAAGTTGCACCACAATACCAGAGATAACATCACAAATTTTGAATCTGTATTCTAATAGATAAGTATAGAGATCAATATATTTTCAAGGTGATATACAAAGAGGAAAAAAAAATGGATAGTGCATATTTTTGTTAGGAAACCAGAAAGCATTCCCACAAAAGGACATTTGGGAGTGGTCAGAAGAGATCTAGAGCTTTTAAGCACTGCCGAAATAAGAAAGTATTAACAGAAGTCTGGGTCTGCCAAAGACATCTAAAGAATGAGATCAAATAAATAGTAATAGGTCTTCTGTTTTTTCCCAGGGGCTATTGGGAACCTTTGAAAGAACTTTAAATTTTTCCATCGAATATGACCTTATGGAGCAATTCAGGAAGATAAACATATTAAGAGATATAAAAAGAGCACATGCATACCTAGGATTTTTTTCTTAGTCTTTGTAGGAAATTACAAACATTTGACTTTTAAATCACTAAAGAACTTTTTCCAGTATTGTGTTTTAAATAGTACCATAACATCTTGAATGTCTATTGTTAGGCCAGGAAGCTGAAATGATTGTTAACCTGTTCAAAAGACTTTCACTGTTTCCCACTCAATATTAGTTTCTGAATTTAGATTTCCCTTCTGTTGCCACAGGCATTAACAACTTGCGCAACTAGGAGCATCAGCGTGTGTTTTACTTTAACAGATGGTTTCTGTTGAGGCAGATTGAAGTCAGCAATGTGCACTTGTTTTAACGCATTATTTTCATTTTAATTGTACCCCAGGACCTGGTAAACAAACAAAAAAAAAATCTCTGCAGGTTAACCTGGTGTGTGTGTGTGTGTGTGTGTGTGTGTGTGTGTGTGTGTGTGTGTGTTTGTGAAGATTTTCTGCTGTCACAAAAAAATATGGAGACAAAGGCCAAATATTAAGAGTGATAATAATGCACTAGTATGAACTCTACATGAGATCTCTGAGACACTACAAATCAATTAACAAATTACTGGTTAAGGGGAAATGAGATGTGGGAAAGACATGTAGGAAACGCACAGAAGATTATACTTTTCTTAAGAGTCATTCAGCTTTTCTGTGCGTGGGGAAATGAGACACATAGTGCATAGGTGCCTATACAGAAAAGGTGAATAAAGAATAAATGATGCAGTATGTCTCCAACTATTGAATACTTCCTTTGTTGCCTGGCTCTCCAAGCAGTTGTATGTGTTTAGGTTGCTAATGGCAAAGGATCCTGCAGATAAAGGAAACTGTCAAGACAAATTTTGTTAAAGTTACATGTACTATCCTATTTCTTTGCGCACTACAATATGAAAACATGTCTAGGAATCTGAGGGAAAATAGATAAGAAATATATGGCCTTTCCTAGTCCAATTCATGACATACTCTTCTAGGTCTATACTCAAAGATAGGAATAATTCAACATGCTAAGTGTAGGAAAAGATTTAGGAACTTTTTAAATACACATTTGAAGTATTTTCAGAATAAGAATCAGCATTTCAGAGCTGGAAAGACCTAAAATATATATATTTTTCTAATTTTACAGCTTGGCAAACAATGGAAAACTCATGGACTGGGCTTAGAGTCTAGTTTAGTCCCAACTTTGTATGATGTGTAACTTAGCAAAATTAGTTGAACCCTTCACTTTTTTTTTGTTTGTTTCTTCAGCTGTAATTGTGAGTTAAGACTGACATAATCCACAAAGTTGTCATCATCTGTAAATGAAGCAAAATGTATTCAAAGAACCCATGAGAAATGGCTCACCTGTCTGCATTTCAAGTGACAGACTGGGAAACAGAAACATGGCAAAAATGAGGCTTTTAATAACACTCTTGAGAGTGGGTGCCCATTGTACAATAACACAGATGAGGCAGGGAACATAGCCTATTTATTTAGTCGCTCCTCTGGTTTCTCTTTGGTTGAGTCCTATGAGGTCATCTGTTTCCTCATACATCACCTAAGTCTGGCTATTTCCCAGTGAGCCATTAAAATACTGGGCTGAGACCTTCTAAGCTGTCTCCACCTCCCTTCATTTAGGCCCTAAACTTTAGGGGAATCTTCCTGGAAAATGTGCTATCAGCCATGAACACAGCTCTCGTGCCTTCTCCCTAATCCCTATGCCCTCCTACCCCCACATCCTGTTGCTCTGGGAAAATTCAGTAACTGCCTGGCCACATGCTATTTCTTTTCTTTTCTTTTTAAAAAATATATTTTATTGATTTTTTACAGAGAGGAATAGAGAGTTAGAAACATCAATCAGCTGCCACCCACACATCTCCCACTGGAGATGTGCCCTTGACCAGAATCGAACCTGGGACCGACCCTTCAGTCCACAGGCTGACACTTTATCCACTGAGAAAAACCGGTTTTAGCCATGCTGTTTCTTTTCTACGAACATGAATCAGAGGTGTGCTTCTTACAAACCTAGCTCAACACTCAACATGGAATGGACACTCTATAAACATTGGCTCTTTTTCTTTCCTAAGGTATCAAACAGTAAACTTGATTCCACATACTTGCCTTCATGTTTTTAGACTGCTTTTAAATGAAAATGATACATATCTTGATGTCTGAAGCCATTCCAATTTAGAAATAATAATAACCACGGAGTTGCAGTTCTTGAATTAGAAATTGTTTTTATATTTTAAAACAAATTTGAGACCCAATTCACCAGTGTACTTTCCCCTATCTATTACTTCTTGTATAATGGTAGATATTACCAGAACTATATTGTTTTCTCTTCTGAAATCTCTGAGCTGGTATATGAAAGATTCCTTTACCCATAGAGATACAAGAAGAAGGTTGCTTACAACTGAACACTAGTGAAACAGGGATTTGGGGGGTAAAATAAGACAGGTTTAGGAATTTTAGAAATTTTGGGAATTAAGGGGACCACAGAGGAAGCACAGGGCTGCAGAGCAGCAGAAGGTATATTTCCATAGAATAGGGAAGCTGAAAAACTGCAACAGGTGCTTCCATAGAATGAGGAAGCTGGAAACAGCAAAGGATCTATATTTACAAAATAAAGAGAAGGAAGCCCTTCAGAAGGAGAAGAAAGCCCAGGGGAAATAGAAAAACAATAAGGAAGGAGGGGGGACATGTGAGGTTCCATCTTTGAGCCCAGGAGTTACTATAGTAACAAGTCTAAAGAAAGGAACAGTGACCAATCAGAGGGGATATCAAGGCACCAGGATCTGCAAACTTTGTAAGCTGTATTGAAAAGGAACTCTGAGCCGAAACTGGTTTGGCTCAGTGGATAGAGCGTCGGCCTGTGGACTGAAAGGTCCCTGGTTCGATTCCAGTCAAGGGCATGTACCTTGGCTGTGGGCACATCCCCAGTGGGGGGGCGTGCAAGGCAGCTGTTCGATGTCTCTCTCTCGTTGATGTTTCTGACTTTCTATCCCTCTCCCTTCCTTTCTGTGAAAAATCAATAAAATATATTTTGAAAAAAAAGAAAAGGAACTCTGAGGGACCCTTTCCAGCTCCCTGGGAGTCCGTTCTATGGGAATCTTTCTCATGTGGGAGTCTGTACTTGTTCTTCAATCAATCTCCACCTTTGCTATACCACTTTCTGATGGATTCATTTTTTTTATTCCAGTGGACAAAGAATCTGGGTTCAAGTCCAAAAATTCCATTTCATTAGCCACTTCTGTACATGTACTAGTGAACAGGAGAAGGAGTAAAAGATGTTAGAGCACTCCCCCATATCTTTCTACTAAGTTTTCTTGTATTATAAATTGAACATCATTTTGATATCCAATTTGAAGATATTTTTTGTACTTAATATTTTGATAGAGTTTTCTCTAATCCAATTGTCTCAATATTGCGCCATCACCTTCTCTCTCTAAACAAAAAGATAGACAGACAATTAAATAGATAGATGGCAAACAAGCTACTTGCCAAAATAGGTCTTGCTCTGGGTTTTTATGAAAATAGAAGATAATCCTGAATTTTTTATCCCACTTATTAAAGGGATGAATTATAACATGACCCTGTTGAATTATAACATAACAGACTCTATATCTATTTTATATTACTTTTAAGTATAAAATAAATTTTAGTAAGTTTCTAAAGATCAAGACATATCTAATTCTTGTTCTTTGTATAGGGACTAGCATACAGTTAAAATTAATAACCACGGAACAGAACTAAAGAATAGATTTTTATAAATAACTAGGGGCCTGGTGCACAAAATTCATGCACTAGGGGTGGGTGGTCCCTCAACCCAACCTGCCCCCTTTCACTTACTGGGAGCCCTCAGGGGATGTCCAACTGATGGCTCACCCCCAGCCTGCTCAAGACCTAAAGCCTCTGGCAAGGCTTTAGGCTTTGGGCACCCAGCCACCGCCCTGCTCAGCTCAGTCCTGGCTGCCTGCGACCACCTGGCCTTGGGGGCTGGGCGCTCGCTGCCACTTTCACTCACAGCGCCCAGGGGCTGGGTGCTCTCTGCCGCTGCCCCCACGGCTGCTGCTGCTGCCATTTCCCTGCACAGTGCCCGGGGGCTGGGTGCTTGCCGCCACTGCCATTTCATCTCCACCTCCTCATCTCCACCCCCGGGCCCTGCGCTTGTGCCACTTGCCCCCCCCCCGCCTCGCTCCTGATTGGCTGGTAGCATGGCCAATCAGGAGCAAAGGTACGGTCAAATTTGCATGTTTCTCTTTTATTATATTGGAGGGTTATGCTAGGCACATTGGCATCATGGGGAGTACTTTAAAATAATTTTAATTTTTTTCTTAAATAAATGTTACTTTTATATTGTAACCCAAAATAAAGGCACATCTTTGTGAAGGAAATCTAAGAAAATGAGTTCCTATTCAGAGTCATGCAGAAAACTAGCTGTATTTTGTTGTATTGATAGTATTATTGCGACAAGTTTTATTGATTTTTTTAAAGAACAGTACATTTTCAATTATGTTCATTAGACATTTGTACAATGATAAACGTTCAATAACTTCAAGTGTTGAAATAGTTGTAGAAATCTTTAAATATGCATTATAAACCAAGTGCTACCAGATGCAGAAATAAATTATCTGGTTTTAAGGCAATTAGGAGTAAGTGAAACTGTGAGAAACTGCTGTCTATATGCTTATTTTAAAGATATTTTATATCACATCAGTTATTAAAATACAAAATAATTTACTACAAATAATTGTTAACCAAATATTAGATAACTTGAAGCACTAAGAAATTACAAGAGCAACTATAGAAAACACGTATTCGCTTAGGAATGTGGGGACAAAGGAAAGAGATGGAAATTATTAAAACTCTGGTGTTTTTAGGGAGGAGTCCCGAAAGCAGGAACTTGTTTCTATGAGAGGGAGATGCTGCTCCTTTCCTACTGACTACTCAGACCCAGTGAAGTTCCCCACGTGTCTGGGAGCCTGAGAGTGCCTTGTCCCTGACTGTGTGCGCTGGGTCTCCTTCTCCCAGTCCTGAAAAAAATGGAAACTAGAATCAAATGCTGCTTTTGGACAATCTTTCACCTGGGAGTGAGGAAGAGTTGCCATCGTAACAATGAAGGAATAGGATGCATAAAGAGGAACTGGGAGCAAAAACAGATGGAGGGAGCAAAAAAGGAACTATGATATCTTCCTTTCCCAGGTTTCACTATTCCTCTACTGCCTCCTGTTGGTAAAAGCTACCAAAGAGCAGCAAAGAAGAAATGTGCTTGACAAGATTTGTCTTGGTCTATATACTATAAGAGCGTAGGAAGGTGGACAAGGTTGAGAAAAAAACCTTAATGCGCTATTATTTTTTATTTTTAAAAGTTCATACAGATTAGTTCATGTTGGTTCTCTTATAATCTATCAATAAATTTAACAGTCTGGGAGGAAAGAAGTCAGCTGGGTCAATCTATGGATTCTACTGTGGTTTATTGACTTAAAAACATCCTTAGATTTTGAATTAGCAGTGGCAGCAGTTTATGTGCCCACTCATTGCACACATGAAAACGTGCAGTTCTACATTGCAATCAGCAGACATTTAATGAGAACAGATCTCTCAAAAATATGTAGGAAACAATTAGCCACAGTGTTAGGCTGTATGTGAACAGTGATGTAGGAGAGATACAATGTAAAATGGGGTCGAGGAGAGGGGAGGATTCCATCAGAGAAAGCATATAACTTTAAAAGATGTGATATTTCTGATGTGAAACCAGTGGTTATAGAAATAAACATACCTTTATGTGTAAGCACTTCAATATAAATCGTAATGCCTAACCTTGAATATTTGGACATTGAGATATTCATTCAATAAAAATAAGAAAATCAATTGATCATACAAAATGTGATGTTTTGTACATTAACAAAAATTATTTTTGGAAAGATAAGAAAATGTAGTGAGAAAGTAGAAATGAAGAGAAATAAGGAAGGGTATGCAGAAGGAGGAAGGAGGAAAGAAAAGATGGAGAAATAGTTGATGGGATGAAGCAAAAAAGCAAAGAGGGAGGGAGAGGGAAAAAAATGACATTCCTCTTAGAATGAACATATCAGTTGTTATATTTAAAATATCTAAAGCTTATAAAATCAGATACTATTTAATTAATTTTATTTAATTTTTCCTTCCTGAATTGGTTATGAAATATTTCGTTTTATTTTGTATAATTGAACAAGATTCTAAAATATATATTTAATCTATAATAGTTGCATTAATAAAACTATATGTAACTTAAAGACTTCTCTTCTTTCCTATTTTATTTACCACTTAGCTAGGATCAGAGCAAGGTTTAGTACTCTCCATTTTATGGCTAGCTAAGTATCTTCTTATACACAGAATATAAATTTGGAGATTTGGGTTGAAAAAAAGGATCACAATTAAAAATCTCAGCATTTTTAAATATTGTCAGATATCTTTGAAGCTACTCACATCAAAATGAAATAGATAAAATATTATATTCATTTAATGTAATAATTAATTTATAACAAGTGACAAATTGAGTAATTCAAGCCCTCTTGATATTTTTTATGTTTGAAGGAAGCATTTTTGTACAGGTATAAATAGTTGCTGTTACTTTTGTTTTAATTAATATTTGAATTATTATACTTAAAAACTTTAAATTTAGTTTCCTTTGAGTATTTAATATTTTTTCAATTATATTTTGATTTTGTTTCTTTATTGATAAAGTATTACATATATGTCCTTACACCCCCATGGCCTCCATGCCCCCACTCATGTCCTCACCCCACTAGCTGGCTTATATGTATGTATACAGGTCTTTTGGTTGATCTCTTCCCTCTTATCCCCACCCTCCCCTACTTAATCGAGTAATCCTATCTAACAAAAGAGTAATATGAAAATTGACCATAACTCTGTTTCATCCACAAACCACACCCACAAGCCACATCCACAAGCCAATTCAGGAGTGAATATGCAAATAAACCTAACCAAGATGGCTGCAGCCACTGAGATCAGGAGGAAGGATTGGGTTTCCCCTGCAATAGAGGAAGCCAAGCTTTCCGCTTGCCCTTGCCAGCCTAGGCCTCCACTCAATGCTACAAAGTTTCAGTTATAGAAGGTAAATAAATCCCAACAAAAATGACTGCTGCCACAGAGCAAGCAGAAGGCTTGGCTCCACTCTAGGCTACAAAGTTTCAGTGGTGGAAGATAAATAAACCCCAGATACCAGGTCCCTCATTTGGGGCACCAGAGCACATGGCTGGCCTGCAAACCAAAACAGGACCTTCCCCCAGGGCACCCCATGCCCCAAAGGAACCCCCACCCTGATCTGGGACACCCTTCAGGGCAAACCGGCTGACCCCCACCCTTGCCCTAGGCCTCTATCCTATCTAATGAAAGAGTAGTATGCAGATTGACCATCACTCCAACACACAAGACAGCTGCCCCCATGTGGTCAAAGATCCTGCCCCTATGTGGACACAAGATGGCCACCACAAGATGGCCAGCAGGGGAGGGCTGTTGGGAGGGACCAGGGCAGCAGGCAAGGGCAGTTGTGAGCAATCAGGCCAGCAGGGGAGGTTAGTTGGGAGGGACCAGGTCTGCAAGGGAGGGCTGTTAGGGTGACCAGCTGGCAGAGGAAGGAAGCTGGGGGTGAATGGGCCTGTAGGGAAGGGCAGTTAGGGTGACCAGGCCTGTAGGGGAGAGCAGTTGGGGGAAATCAAGCCTGTAGGAGAGGGCAGTTAGGGGTCAGCAGACCAGCAGAGGAGGAAAGTTGGGGGCAAACAAGCTGGCAGGAGAGTGTTAGGGGGTGATCAGGCTGGCAGTCAAAGCAGTTAGGGGCAATCAGGAAGGCAAGCAGGCAAGCGGTTTGGAGCCAGCAGAACTGTATTGTGAGAGTAATGTCCGACTGTCTGTTTAGGGCAGTCGGACATTCCTCCAGGAGTCCCAGATTGGAGACGATGCAGGCTGGGCTGAGGGACACCTCCACCCATTATGGGGCCCCTAGTCTATCCAATAAAAGAGTAATATGCAAATTGATCATCACTCCAATACACAGATAGCTGCCCCCATGTGGTCAAAGATGGCTGCCCCTATGTGGACATAAGATGGTTATCACAAGATGGTCAGCAGGGGAGGGCAGTTGAGAGGAACCAGGCCTGCAAGGGAGGGCAGTTAGGGGTGACCAGGTCAGCAGAGGAGGTAAATTGGGGGCAACTGGGCCTATAGGGAAGGGCATTGTGTGGGCAGACATAAGCCTGCAGGGGAGAGCAGCTAGGGGCAAACAGGTTGGCAGGGAAGCAGTTAGGTATCAAGCAGGCTGGCAGGGGAGTGGTTAGAGAGTGATCAGGTGGGCAGGCAGAAGCGGTTAGGGGCAATCAGGAAGGCAGGTAGGTGAGCAGTGGGGAGCCAGCAGTCCTGGATTTTGAGAGTGATGTCTGACTGCCCATTTAGGACCAATTCCAGTGGGATTGGTCCTAAACGGGCAGTTGGACATCCCTTGAGGCATTCCATATTGGAGCAGGTGCAGGCTGGCCTGAGGGACACACACCCCTGTGCACGAATTTCATGCACTGGTCCTCTAGTATATATAGAATAGAGAAATATGCTAATCAACTATGATACTTAATGGGTCCACTCGACAGGTAGAGATTGTGTGTGTATAGCATCAGGGGTGGGGTCGCAGGGGTCTCCGTGCACCTGTACTGGGGCAGGACCTGATCAGCGACCCTAGGGTGGGTCGTGCTGGGTGATTTTGAATCACACCCTGGGCTCCTAATATGGTATATATCTTGCTCTGTCCAATTTACTTCACTTAACATCATAATTTCTAGCCCATTCATGTCAAATATATAACTTTCATGAGCAAAATATTCCTATACACTAAGGTATTATTTATAAATATAATAAACTTTGTAAATTTCATAACTCAGGTTAACTTAACAATTCAGGTCTCTGGAAACATATACATACACATAATGCAAAGACTCCAATATCCAGTAGCATACTAACATTACTAACATGAACTACATAAAATATTCAGTAATATCTTGATTTCTTTTTCTCAGGATTACAAATACATTATCTTAATGAAGTGAAACATAATGATCATCTCATGCATTCTGTGGCAGCTTCAATTTTACACTACAGTTATAGACCTCAGATTCACCTTTTGGACCTAGGTAGAGCTTCCAGGAAGATTCTACCCAAAATTAACTATTTTTTATGTAATGCAACTTTCCAAGTGACACCTTATATTTCAACCTGGGTAACACAACATCCCCTAAACATACTGAAGATTTTAACTTTATAATATCTTACGTGTGTGTGTGTGTGTGTGTGTGTGTGTGAGAGAGAGAGAGAGAGAGAGAGAGAAAGACTTTATGTTTGGAGAAGGCATTAAGGGTATTTAATAAAATCCATTTACTCAAAACAACATTTAGTGAGTCAATTCATGAATTACTTTAAACCTTTACAGAGTAATTTTTTTCAATGTGAATCCAATAATTAGAGGAACATATTTCCATGAGATTAACAAATTCAATATAGATCTTTACACCCTTCTTAAAATTTTTGTTGACTGACTTAACCTGTTTAGATTTTTGCTACCACATCTGAAAGTAGAACTAGTTACTTTAATATCAAATAAGTTAACACTTGAAATTCATTTGCATATATCTATTTTTTAATATTTTAATATCATCATGTCTTCCATGTATTCATGATTTTTCAAAGAAGTATTTTTTTCTTATTGAATTCTTATAGACGATCACTCCTTGTCTATGGAAGCTCCTTTGCTGACTCATTTGTGTCTCTGAAAGTGTTTCTGCTTTCTGGCAACAGTAAGATTAAAATTCTACAGTAGGAGTAAAATGTTCTTGTTCTATCTTTATTTTCCCTGATCAAGACCCAGACAACTTCTAAGAATCTTATCTTCTTTTAGTGAAAATCTGGTTAACATAAGGTAGGGCACTTTAAATAAATAAAAAGTGGCAGCAATAGGTACCACTATTTATCAGGACATCTGAGTAAGAGAACTAGAAAAATATGATTTATAAAGTGAGGAGTTTTTATTGTTTTTGATTTAATCTCTTGCATACATGTTCTATTTATCTAATAAAAGAGTAATAGGTAAATTGTCCATACCTCCTATCAAGCTACGCCCACAGCAATGCCCACCAGCCAATCAGGAGCAAATTATGCAAATAAACCCCAACCAAGATGGCTGACACCATGGAGAGCAGGAGGGAGGCTTGGGTTTCCCCAGCAACAGAGGAAGCCAAGCTTTCTGCCTACATTTGCCTGCCTAGGTCTCCACTTAATGCTACAAAGATTCAATAATAGAAGATACATAATCCCAACAGAAATGGAGGCAGCCACAGAGCTGGAGAGAAAGAGGTTAGGGTTGCCAGGGCGATGGAGGAAACCAAACTTCTGCCGCCCTAGCGCCTAGTCCTCCACTCTAGGTTACAAAGTTTCAAATAGAAATGGCTGTTGTCATGGAGCGAGCAGAAGGCTTGGCTCTGTTCTAACAAATTTCAATTATAGAACATAAATTAATCCCAGATACCAGGGCCTCCGCTTGGGTCACTGGGGGGTGTAGCCGGCCTGCAAACTACCATAGGCCCCTCGCCTAGGCCACACCACACCCCAAAGGAACCCCCACCCTGATCCAGGACACGGTTCAGGGCAAACCAGCTGGTCCCCACCCATGCACCAGGCTGCTATCATATCTAATAAAAGAGAAATGCACAGTTGACCATCACTCCAACACATAAGAGGGCTGCCCCCATGTGGTCAAAGATCCTGCCCCGATGTGGACACAAGATGGCCACCACAAGGTGGCCAGCAGGAGAGGACAGTGGGAGGTTCCAGGAATGCAAGGGAGGGCAGTTGTAAGCGATCAGGCCAGCAGGGGAGGGAAGTTGGGAGGGAGCAGGCCTGCAAGGGAGGGCAGTTGGGGGTGATCAAGCCTGCAGGGGAAGGCAGTTAGGGGTTTCCAGGCTGGCAGAGGAGGGAAGTTGGGAGCAAACAGGCTGGCAGGGGAGCAGTTAGACATCAATTAGGCTGGCAGGGTAGTGGTTAGGAGGTGATCAGGCTGGCAAGCAGAAGCAGTTAGAGGCAATCAGGGAGGCAAGCAGGTGAGCAGTTTGGAGTTAACAGTCCTGGATTGAGAGAAGGATGTCCAACTGCCCATTTAGACCCGATCCCAGTAGGATTGGGCTTAATCAGGCAGTCAGACATTCCTCAAGGGGTCCCAGATTGGAGAGGGTACAGGCTGGTCTGAGAGACACACCCCTCCTTACACCCCTCCTCCCCCACACGAGTTTCATGCACTGGGACTCTAGTTTGAATATAAAATGTTTCAGTCTAATTTGTTCTTTTTCTACATTTACCCTTATTATTTCACCTTATTGACTTTTATATGTAATATCTGTGTGTAAATTGTAGTGTTATTTCATACTTCATGTAGGATATCATAATCTACATCATAGATTCAATTGCCTTTCCCTAATTTCGATGGTGTTAGTATATTTCATTATGCATCTATAGTCACATATTTACATGTTATGGGTTCTGTAGTAAAAATAATAGTATATCCTGGAAGTCCCAATTTGCCACATCTATATTTCCATTATAAAATAACTAGAGACTTGCCGAGACCGGTTTGGCTCAGTGGATAGAGGGTCGGACTGCGAACTGAAGGGTCCCAGGTTTGATTCCGGTCAAGGGCATGTACCTTGGCTGCGGGCACATTCCCAGTAGGGGACATGCAAGAGGCAGCTGATCGATGTTTTTATCTCATCGATGTTTCTGACTTTCTATCCCTCTCCAGAGCTTCTGCTCTGTAAAATATCAATAAAATATATTTTAAAACATAAAATAAAATAAAATAACTAGAGGGTCAATGCACAAAGATTTGTGCAAGAATAGGCCTTCCTTCCCCCGGCTATTGGCATTGGTTTCCCTCTGGCACCCAGGACCTGGGCCTTTGCTCTGGCCACTGCCTCCTGCCTTTGCTCCAGGGCTGGGAGCTGCCTCCTGCCTTTGCTCCAGGGCTGGGAGCTGCCTCCTCCTGCCTTTGCTCCAGGGCTGGGAGCTGCCTCCTGCCTTTGCTCCAGGGCTGGGAGCTGCCTCCTCCTGCCTTTGCTCCAGGGCTGGGAGCTGCCTCCTGCCCTTGCTCCAGGGCTGGGAGCTGCCTCCTGCCTTTGCTCCAGGGCTGGGAGCTGCCTCCTCCTGCCTTTGCTCCAGGGCTGGGAGCTGCCTCCTCCTGCCTTTGCTCCAGGGCTGGGAGCTGCCTCCTGCCTTTGCTCCAGGGCTGGGAGCTGCCTCCTGCCTTCGCTCCAGGGCTGGGAGCTGCCTCCTGCCTTCGCTCCAGGCTGGCTGCCACCATCTTTGTCACGTTAGTTTTCATATTCCCTCCTGATTGTCTGTGGACACCTCCATCTTTGCTGCAAAGTGACAGTCAATTTGGATATTCCATCTTTATTAGATAGGATAAATGTATTCTGGTTAATTTATTAGCATGTTATTTTGTTTCTAGAGATTTGAAGGGATGCATTGCTCAATTCTCATTAGTGTTTTGTTTGTCATTATTAGCAGTTGTGGTGCCACTTGCCCTATAAAGTTTTTCTTCGACTGGGTTCCTGCTGTGACAGGGTGATTGGTTATAATATGCTGATTTTTGACTGATGGAAATTCATTTTCTGACTGAATTATTTATGGGTACAGAGAACTATACAATTTTTTTACTAAACTATGCTGAAATCACACCGTTATCTTAACAGCCTGTATTTATTATATAGACTATAATAAAAGAGCCTGCTTATCTCAAATGCTCCACTTGTTTTAAGTGCTTTAATTCAATTCACTCTTTTCTCATCTAATTAACAACAAACAAGGCAAAAAATAGTGGTAATACAGTGACACAATACAATTAAAGCATGAATAAGTTCAAGGTTCTAAAAGTCAGTTAGAATAGAAAGGAATGCAAAATTATGATCAATGTAGTATTGAAATTACCAAAAGAGGAAGAGATTTGAATAATTCATTTCATCGGACAAAAATATGAAGTACAAAAGAAACAATTTATAAGTTGAGACCTAAGATCATATGCTCAGAGCTCTAATAATCAGTCACATCTAATTATTCCAATGTATATGATGACCATGAAAAACTTTCTTTGTTCCTCCTGTTAGCATTTCACAGACTAGAAAATAGTCACCAAATAAAAGTGAGCACAATTGGTTGGAGCTTTGTCCAGATGTGTGAAGGTTGCAGATTCTATCCCATTCAGAACACATACAAGAACCAACCAATGAATGCATAAACAAGTGGAGCAATTAACTGATGTTTTTTCTCTCTCTAAAAAATTAGTAACATTTTTAAAACTAATCACAGTGAATTAGGCAGATAAAATTATATATTATATATTATTTTTATACTAGAGGCCTGGTGTGTGAAATTCGTGCACAGGGGGGAAGGGGGAATCCTTCAGCCCAACTGCACCCTCTCCAATCTGGGACTTCTTTTTTGTTTTTAATCAAATAATTTTAATTAACAGTATGCAGTAAAAGTGCAATTACATGAAAAGCCTCATATTTTACATTTTTAAATTGTTCATTGTCTTTACTTGTAAGGTGTTGAAGGTGGGACCCACTCCTGAATCTTCTTTCTAGTGGTGGAATAAGGTACATATTGCTCTGAAGTGCCGCTCAGGTTGAATGTACGGTTTGTCCAAATGAATTTCCGGGCAGTAGGTGGTTTTGTTGTTGGAAGATCATCAGTCATACAGTGAAGCCAACGGTGCCATTCAGAGGGCACCATGCTTCCATCCACATCCCAGAATGTATCTTTGCCATTCATTTCAGTAGTATACATAACCCAACGGTGACAGCCAAAAAACTGCTTGTTGTCTTCATAGTATTTGTTTCCATATTTGTCTTCCCCCACTAATATACCAATCTTCACATCTTGTGCCCTGAAGAACACTTGTAGCAGGCCTCGGAGGCCATTGTGGCCGCTGATCTGCTGCAGTCCTCTCCTCAAGATCTGCAGGAACTCCATCTTTCCCCACAGACCCGGCCTTCTGGGTGTGCTATTGAAAACGCAGCCAGGGGTCCAATCTGGGACTTCTTGAGGGATGTCCAACTGCCCAGCGGTTGGACATCCATCTCACAATCCAGGACTGCTGGCTCCCAACTGGTTGCCTGCCTCTGCCTGATTGCCCCTAACCACTTCTGCCTGCCAGCCTGATCATCCCCTAACCACTCCACTGCCAACCTGATTGACACCTAACTGCTCCCCAGCTGCCCTGATTAACCCTAACTGCCCTCCCCATTGAGCCTGGTCATGCCTAACTGTCCACCCTGCTGGGCTGGTCACCCCTGACTGCCCTCCCCTGCCAGCCTGCCCCCCCCAACTCTACTCCCCTGCTGGCCCTATCAACCCTAACTGCCCTCCCTGCTGACCTGATTGCCCCCAACTTCCCTCCCCTGTAGGCCTGGTGTCCTCAACTGCCCCTCTCCTGCATTCCTGGGTCCCCCCACAACTGTCTCCCTTGCTGTCCTGGTCTCCCCCAACTGCCCTCCTCTGGTGGTATGGTCACCCATAATTGCCCACAACTGCCCTGCCCTGCTGGCCATCTTGTGGTGGCCATCTTGTGTCCACATGTTGTGTCTTGGAGTGACAGTCAACTTGCATATTTCTCTTTTATTAGATAGGATAACAAACAGTTTTTGCAGGCTTGCTTGATATCTATATTTTCTAAAATCAATAATATTTTGGAATTTTCAACTAATTTTAAATTACATTTAAAATTTATTAAGGCTCAAGGAGATTGTTTATTTAATTAATCATATTTAGTCATTATTGCAAATCAATTTTTACAATGAAGTAAATTTAATTTATGTATGACCAGCTTCTCTTTTTTTTTTCTTGTATTCATTATGAATGTGACTTTAATTTTTGTTAGAATAACAGTTTAAAAACAAATACTTATGATTGCTCTAGATATGTCAACTTGATGAGATACATGACAATAATAAATATAAGTAGAGAGAATTTTAAAAAGATGAGGTACACAAAAATAATAAAGTATAAGAAAATTTTAAGGGAAAAATAATATTTATATTTATATTCAAAGGAGAATATTTTAGCCTATAATTCAGAAAGTTCACATTTGGAAGTGAAGGGTAAATTAAACATGACAATAAACATCATAATTAATATCTATTTCCAGTTAATAAGTAATAGTTGCTCTATTTTTTACATTGTCTCATTTAGTCTTCAAAAAACCCTACAAGATGGGGGTTCTGTTTTTTCTGTGATTGCAGACGAGGAAACTGAGCTGTAATAGGTTAGATATAGTCCATATATTTGTGACAGAATTTAAAATCCATATATTTGTGACAGAATTTAAAATTTGTGACAGGTTCTGTTTTGGCTGAAGAATCCAGGGAAGGGAGGGTCAACCAAAATGACAATATAGGAGGCTCCTGAACTTCCCTCCAGGAACGCACCAAAGTACAGCTGCAGCAATCCCTCAGAGAAATCCAAAAACTAGCTGACCAAATCCTACAATTTGGGCAAATGAGCTAATTCTCACATTGAACTGGGTTGAAAAGCTGAGGGGTCTTTTAACATAAAAACCCCACTCCCACAACTGTACCATACAATATAATTGAAACATAAATTTTTAGGGATGAAAAAGACAGGTTTAGGAAATTTTAGAAGTTTTAGAAATTGAGGTGGCCATGGAAGAAGCACAGGGCTGAAAAACTACAACAGGTACCCTTCCATAGAATGAGGGTTGGGAGAGCAAAAGGTCTATATTTGGAAAAAATTAGAAGAAAGCCCAAAAGGGAATAGGAAAACAATAAGGAAGGAGAAGGGAGAACATCACATGTGCCATATGAGGTTCAAACTTTAAGTCCAGGAGTTACTATAGTAACCAGTCCAAAGGATTGGTGACCAATCAATGGGGATATCAAGGCACCAAGATCTACAGGCCCTATAAGCCATAGGGAAAAGGAACTCAGCAGGACTTTTCCTCCATCTCCATGTGGGAGTCCGTATTTGTTCTTCAATAAATTTCCACCTTTGCTATATCACCTTCCATCTGTGGATTCATTCCTCAACTCCAACAGAAAAAGAATACAGGGAACCATCATGCACAGGGGAACACCACGTGTTCCGATCCAAAAACCCCATTTTAGAATAGAACCCCAATTTCACATATCTATCACCCCAAATGTTAAGATTCCAATTTAAGCCATGGGCCCCCAAAACACCTATCTCCAAAAGCCGACAACAATAGCAAACAAAGAAGCAGTTTTCACAGACCCAGGACTGCTGCTCACCAGTGCTTAGCACAAAAGAAGCACACAAAATGCCCACCTCCAGTCAAGCAGCCTGGCTGCCTGCATTATAAGATCTGCTTGAAGGCCCAGCTTCTAATTTTAGCACACAACTGGGAGCCACTGGAGATCCTCCCCAGAGACCAAGGAAACTGGTGGACACCCTCCCTACTTTCCCCCATGATGACTCGCTTTAACAATAAAACCAAGTCACCAGTGCTCCTGGAAGGATTTTGTCACAAGCATGGCATCCAAATATTTGCCATCGCCCCTTGAGGGATGAGTCATCAGATAACCAATGGTGCAAACATTCACAATCCCACAGAACAACTGCAAAGACATTTTAAGCAGGCATATCCCCCACCCCCATACATCCAAAATCAGTCCAGAAAAAACAAACAAAAATACCCATCTCCCAATTTCTTCCTGGAAGGTTCCCAGCTGCTATAAAAAATTAAAATGACATTTTTCAAGAAATAGAAAATAATTTCTCACATTTATATAAAAAATTTTTTTTGAGTATCCAAAGAAAATTTAAGAAAGAACAAAGCTGGAGGCATTACTCTTCCTAAATCAAACTTCATTACAGAAATATAGTAATCAAAACAGTATGGTATTGACAGAAAAACAGACATACCAAACTGAAACAAAATAAAGAACCCAGAAATAAACCATGCATACATGGTTAATTAATTTTTTACAAAGGAGTTAAGAATATACAATGGGGAAATAATCATCTCCTTAGTAAAGGGTGAAGGAAAACTTGATAGCCACATGTAAAATAATTAAGCTGGATCAGTTCTTCTTCTGTTATGTTCTAAGAATTTTATAGTTGTGTGGTTTTCAGTTACTTCTGTGATCAATTTTGAGTTAATTTTTGTGAAATATATTCTTACCTAGACTTAAGTAGAATGAATAGATAGCATTTTAACAAAGGAGAAAATCCTCTCATATTTGGCAATATGGATGAATCTGGGAAAATTATACCAAATAAAATAAATCAATCACAGAAAGACAAATGTATACTATTCCACTTATATACAACTAGGGGCCTGGTGCACAAAATTTGTGCACTGGGGGTGGGTGGTCCCTCAACCCAACCTGCCCCATCTCACATACTGGGAGCCCTCAGGGGATGTCCTACTTATGGCTCACCCCCAGCCTGCCCAAGGCCTAAAGCCTCAATTAAAAAAAAACAAACATCTGTAAAACACAGTAGTTCAGGAGTTTTTCATTACGGACTGGGTTCACCAAGAAGACCATGTTGCAATGTAAAGCGGAGAAGCTTGGTGGAAGTGCAAGCGCCCCTGTAGGTAGCCAGCGTGGGCTCAGGCTGTCAGGGCTCCCAAACCTGTTGCCTAATAGAGCTGCTTTGTCTACTAAAGAAAACACTCTTCTCTTGTAGTACTTTCTACATTTTTTTCATAAATATCCCTTTAGATAAGACTTTTTTAATGTGTCCTTTCCTTTCCCCTAAAAGAGGGATGGTCGATTATTTCAAGGAGCAGCAGAGGGTCGGGGAGGAGGCAATGCGGATCTAGGTCCTTGCAATCACCAGAGAACTCTGAACTCGCTGTGTCAGAAGATAATCCTGTGGAGGGAAGTGCAGAGCAAATGGAAAAGTCTGTGTCCTTTTAAGCTTCTCCTGGACACAAAGGCTTTGATTCTGTGATGTGTCTGATAGTAACTTTCTGCATTTCTGGGTCAGATAGGATATGCGTGAACAGATTCAGAGAGCTGTTGTTCCTTAGTGAGTTTTTCTGTCCCATTTTCACTGAATTGACCAATAATCTGAGCTCTGTAGTGAATATGTTGGGGCTGTGACGTGGATTTAAGCAAACCGTCAATTAAAGCTGTGAACAAAGAAAAAAAAAGAGTTGCCGCCGCCACCTCTCCCCCCACCCCCCTGCCCGCTTCTGCGCTCAAATGGCAAGGGGGCTATGGGGTGCCACCACCGCCGCTCCTGCTCCCCAGCCACTTCTGCATTCCATGCTCAGTACTTCAAACTGTCTCCTATGGAGAGTTCACAGCTTTAATTGAAGTTTCACCTAAACCCAGGTCACAGCCCCAACATGTTCACCACAGAGTTCAGATTGTTGGTCATTTCCCAGAATTCTTGCTGCTCCCAATACCCTGTGGTGCCCACCCAGTCCCGCCTCTGCATGCACACTGCACCCTGGCCACACCCCCGCATGCCTCGCCTCCCATCCTGCCGGCCATGCCGCCTGCTCCTGATTGGCTGGTAGCATGGCCAATCAGGAGCCAAGGTACGGTCACATTTGCATGTTACTCTTTTATTAGATAGGATGTAAGTAAAATAGACTCATAGATAATAGAGCAGAGTGATGGCTGGGGAATGGGGAAATGGGGAGATGCTGTCCAGCACGTATACAATTTCAGTTATACAAAATGAGTAAATTTTGGATATTTGCTTTACCACATTGTGCCTGTAGTTAATGCTTACTGGAAACACAAATATTCATCAATAGAACTCAAAGAGGTCTACACCAAGACACATAATTAAAATGCCAAGGATTGCCGAGACCAGTTTGGCTCAGTGGATAGAGCATCGGACTGCAGACTGAAGGGTCCAGGGTTTGATTTCGGCAAGGGCATGTACCTTGGCTGCGGGCACATCCCCGGTGGGGAGGCATGCAAGAGGCAGCTGATGGATGTCTCTCTCTCATCGATGTTTCTGACTTTCTATCCTTCTCCCTTCTGCTCTGTAAAAAAATCAATAAAATATATTTTAAAAAATAAATAAAATAAAATAAAATAAAATGCCAAGGATTAAAGATAAAGAGAGAATATTAAAAGATCAAGAGAAAAGCAGTTAGTTACTTACAATAGAGCAACCATATGACAGTCAGCTAATTTCTCAACAGAAACTATGCAGACCAGAAGGGGATGGCAAGAAATACTTGAAGTGATGAATAGCAAGGACCAACAAACAAGATTAATATACTCAGAAAAGGTATCATTTAGAAGTGAAGGTCAGATGAAGTGCTTTACAGGAAAAAAAAAAGTTTATCACCACCAAACCAGTATTACATGAAATGTTGTAGGATATTCTTTAACAAGAGGAAGAAAAGGAAGAAGAAATATGAACATTAAAACGCTAATAAATACATATCTATCAACAATTGAATCTATAAATAAAACTAAATGAACAAGAAATCTAATGAACAAAACAAAAACTTAAATAAAATAGAATTAGAGGCATGGAAACACAGAACAGACTTATGAATCTCAGAGGGCAGGGAGGTGAGAAGGAAAGAGATTAGCCAAAGGTCTTATATGCATACTAAAGGCCTGATGCATGAAAATTCATGCACTGTGTGTGGAGAGGTGTCCCTCTGCCTGGCCTGTGCCTTCTCACAGTCTGGGAGCCCTCAGGGGATGTCCTACTGAAGGCTTAGGCCTGCACCTGCAGGGAGTGGGCCTAAGCTGCAGCCTGGCCTCCCTCTGGGGGAGGCGACCGGGCACATCAGGGGAAGGTGCCACCCCCATCATCCTGCTGCTGCTGCCACAGCCAGCCAATGGACCTCCTTATCCCTCACAGCCACTGCAGCTTTGTCAAGAAGATGTCCAGTCTATCCAGTCTAATTAGCATATTATCATTTTATTGGTATAGATATGCATTACCTATGGACATAGACAATAGGGTGGTGAAGGCCTGTGGATGGGACAGAGGCAGGAACTGAGGGGAGGAGAAAGGAGACATCTGTATTATCCTCAACAATGAAGTTGTGTTTTTTTTAATTGTCAATAGTTAGATCATGTTAAGTGTTTTTATCACACACACACATACACACACACACACACACACACACACACACACACACACACAATCTAAGAAGCAATCTGTCATAATCAGAAGCTTTTCAGAAAAGTATGATAAAACTACATGTTCATTTTTCAAAATATTACCCTTGTAAATTTGATCATGGGAGTAATATGAATTATAAAGAGACTAGAGGCCCAGTGCATGGGGGGCGGGGGAGGAAGGGGAGCAGGGTCCCTCAGCCCAGCCTGCACCCTCTCCAATCTGGAACCCTTTTCACAATCCAGGACTGCTGACTTCCAACTGCTTGCCTGCCTGCCTTCTGATTGCCCCTAATCACTTCTGCCTACCAGTGTGATTACCCCCTAACTATTCCCCTGCCAGCTTGATTGATACCTAACTTCTCCCCGAAAGCTTGTTTACTTTAATGACCCTCCCCTGGAGGCCTGGTCACCTGTAACTGCCCTCCCCTGCAGGCCTGATCCCCCTAACTGCTCTGCCCAGCAGACCTGGGTCCCCACCTACTGCCCTCCCTGTAGACCTGGGTCCCCCCGCAAATGCCCTTCCCTGCAGGCTCGGTTACCCCAAACTTCCCTCCTTTGCCAGCCTGGTGACCCCTAACTGCCCTCACCTGCAGGTCTGGTTCCTCCCAACTGCCCTCCTCTGCTGGCCTGATCACCCACAACTGCCTTCCCTTGCAGGTCTGGAACCTCCCAACTGCCCTCCCTTGCTGGCCATCTTGTGTACACTTGGGGGCAGGATCTTTGAATACATGGGGCATCCATCTTGTATGTTGGAGTGATGGTCAATATGCATTTTACTATTTTATTAGATAGGATAGAGGCCTGGTACGTGGGTGGGGCCGGCTGGTTTGCCCTGAAGGATGTCTTGGATCAGGGTGGGATTCCCGTGGGACAGCCTGGGTAAGGGGCCTGTAGTGGTTTGCAGCCAGTCCTGCCCCCCAGCAACCCAAGTGGAGGCCCTGGTATCTGGGATTTATTTATCTTCTACAATTGAAACTTTGTAGCCTGGAGTGGAGCCAAGCCTCCTGCTGGCTCCATGGCCACAGCCATTTCTGTTGAGATTTATTTATCTTCTATAATTGAAACTTTGTAGCCTTAAGTGGAGGCCAAGGCAGGCCAGGGTAGGCACAAAGCTTGGCTTCCTCCATCACCAAGGGCAATCCTAGCCTGCTCTCTCCAGCTCCTGGTTTGCCGCCATTTTTGTTGGCATTTATTTATCTTCTATAATTGAATTTTTGTGGCATTAAGTGGAGGTCTGGGCCCTCCAGGGTGTGGGGAAAGCTTGGCTTCCTCCTTTGCTGGGGAACTCCAAGCCTCGCTCCTGCTCTCAGTGGCCACAGCCATCTTGGTTGGTGTTAATTTGTATACTCGCTCCTGATTGGCTGCTGGGTGTAGCTGGTAGGTGTAGCAGATGTATGGTCAATTTGCATATTGCTCTTTTATTAGATAGTATTAGTATGCTATTCTAGCAATTGAACTAAAAGAGAAAGGCCTGGTATTAAAATTAAATCTGAAATTATGTGTTATTTTGTAATAATCAAGAGAATGGGTTACAAATATATCTTGGAGCTCACTGACTGTACTATTCTCCTTATCTGTAAACTTTTAAATAACAAAAATATTGTCTGTGGTTATAATAAATGCACAAAAATTTTATTTAAGTAGTGTATTTAAAAATTAAAGTGACTTTTTGTGTACATATTGGTAGACTTGACATCATTAAAATGTAAATACTACACAAAGCAATCTATAGATTAAATGCACTCCCCACAAAAACACCAATGGCATATTTCACATATCTAGAACAAATGCTCCAACAATTTATATGGAACCAAAAAGACCCTGAATAGCTCCAGCAATCTTGAGAAAGAAGAACAAAATTGGAGGAATCACAATACCAAATATCAAGTTATACTAAAAAGCCACTGTTTTCCAAATAGCCTAGTACTGACACAAGAACAGGCATATATATCAATGGAACAGAACAAAGAACGCAGAAATCAACCCAACCCATATTCTCAATTAATATTTGACAAAGAAGGCAAGAACACATAATGGAATCAAGACAGTTTCCTCAATAAACAGAGTTTAGAAAATTGGAGAGAAAAATGCAAAATAAGTGAAACTAGACTACTAACTTACACCATACACAAGATTAAACTTAAAATGGATAAAAGACTGAAATGTACCAGTAAGTCGTGAAACCATAAAAATCTTAGAAGAAACCATAGGTAGACATCTCTCTTAGCAACTACGAAAAAAAAAAAAAAAACAAATGGGACTACATCAAAATAAAAAGCTTCGTCACAGCAAAAGAAACCATCAACAAAATGATAAGATAGTCCATTTTATGAGAGACTCAATGATACATCCGATAAGGAGCTAATTTTCAAAATATATAAGGAAATCATACAACTTAATAAAAAGACAAGCAATCCAGTCAAAAAATGGGTAAAGGACCTAAGTAGACAGTTCTTCAAAGTGAACATACTTAATGGCAAGAGAAATATGAAAAAAAATGCTCAAAGTCACTAATCATCGCAGAATGCATATCAAGACTTTAATGAGTTATCACTTTATACCTATCAGAATGGCTATCACCAACAAATCGATAAGTGATAAGTGTCGGCAAGGATGTGGAGAAAAGGAAACTCTAGTACCCTGCTGGTAGGAATGCAGACTGGTACAGCCACTGTAGGAAAAAGTACAGAGTTTCTTTAAAATTAAAAATGGAACTCCCATTTGACCCAGTGATTCCACTTCTAGGAATATATCCCAAGAACTCAGAAACACCAGTAAGAAAGAATATATGCACCCCTATGTTCCTGGCAGCACAATTTACAATAGCTAAGATATGGAAACCTCCCAAGGACCCATCAGCAGATTAATGGATGAAAACACTGTGGTACATTTACACAATGGACTGCACAGCTGTAAAAAAGAAAGAACTCTTACCATTTGCAACAGCGTAGATAGACCTGGAGAGTATTATGCTAAGCTAAATAAGCCAGCAGAGAAAGATAAGTATCACATGATCTCATTCATATTTGGAATCCAATGGACAAAATAAGCTGATGAACCCAAAGACACAGAAGCATGGAATAGACTGTAGAACCGCAGAGGGAAGGTGGGGAGGGTGGGTGGGTGGGGAGGAAGCAACCAAAGAACTTGTATGAATATATGCATAATCCATGGACATAGACAAATAGGGTGGTGGAGGCCTTGAGAAGGGAGGAAGAATGGGCCAGAAGAGGTCAGTGGGGGCAGGGGGAGTAAGGATACATATGTAATACTTTCTTCTTTTTTTAATTTTATTTATTTATTTGTTTTAATTTTATTTACAATATAACTTATATTTAATAGTAGTACATATTTTTTCCTCCCCCCCCAATATCCTCCTCCCAGCCTCCCCCACCCCCCAGCACATGTCCCCACCTGCCCCCCTCCCCGCCCCAGTGTCTTTCATTCATTGGTTATGCTCATATGCATGCATACAAGTCCTTTGATTGATCTCCCCCAGCATCTGCCTCCCCTCCACTCCAGCCTTCCCCCTGTAGCTTGACAGCCCGTTCAAGGCCACCCTGCCTCTATATCAATCACTTAGAAAATCAATCATTGTGAATTAAAAAATATTGAAGTAACTTACTAAAATCCTATATAATAAAAGCCTAATGTGAAAATTGCCCCCTCAACTGGGAGTTTGACTGGGGGCGGGGGATGTAGCAACAGCAGGCATCCAGGGGAATGGGTGCACCACCTGCCAGAGATGGGGGCAGTGGTAATGGCAGGTGACTGGGAGAAGGGAGGCATCCCGAGCAGCAGCTAGCGGTTACTAGGAGAGTGGTTGTCAAGCTTTCAGACCTCACTGACCACCAGTAGTCCATGGACCACTGGTTGGTGACTGCTGTGCTAGGGATTCTACGCATGCATGAATTTCATGCACTGGGCCTCTAGTTTATAAGATAAAGAATTAGAATATGATTAGTTTTTCCCTATACAAATTAACTCACATGCACAGAACCTGGAGACCTCAGGAAAAAGCTCAATAATAATTAGTGACTGAAAAATAGCATGTATTGGAGAAAGTTGAAAGATGTAAAACCCTTTAACTAAAGTAGAAAATGACTAAATAGTGATTAATTAGTTGTAAAGAATTCAAGGTAATTGGAAAATTTAATTTCCAGAAGATTATTTATGTTTATCTTGGGTTTTTAAGAAGTAACTTTCTCCTTAAAAGAACTTTGAAATATTGGAGAAAAAAAACTAAGTTAAAATGGGAAGTTATAGCAATGTTTTCTCTAGAGAATTGTAATACAAAATAGGACATATCCTCATTTTTGAAGGGGGACAGTTTATGTGGGAAGGGGTGAAATGTGTGACATCTCCAGGGCTCTTTCCATCATTCAGACTTAATGATGTTCAGTTTATTCAACCATGCTGAAGTTGGAAAAATTCATTTCATTTCTTTATCATCAACTGGGGGAATAACTTCATTAACTGACATATTTTTCTTCTCAAACTTGTTGTTTCCCAAGTGACTCTCCAGTTCTAGCCAATATTACTCTAGATCATTGTAGCAAATGTACAGATATAAGGTCAACTGATTAAATTATATGTTAAATCTAATATGCATTAGAACTACTTATTTGTAAGGCAAAAAAATCAGAAAGTACACTTCAGTCTGTTTCTCTCAAATTTTATTGAATGTTTAACATAAATTTGTAATGTGTATATTATTTTGATGACAATTTTATAATTGAAATTTTGCATATGTATATTTCATGCTTTAAAAACAACATTATTGTTAATATTTGTTTTTTAATTTAATAAATCTTTATTGTTCAGTTTATTAATTACAATGTTCCCCTTTTTCCCCCTATAGCTCCCCTCAACCCATCCCACCCTCTGCCCTTACCTCCCCCCCACTGTCCTCATCCATAGGTGTATGATTTTTGTCCAGTATCTTGTTGCACCTCAGTTCCCCAAGAATTGTCAGTTCATTCCCTCTCTATGCCCATGATTCTGTTATATTCACCATTTTATCCTGTTCAGTTTTAATTCACTTGATTTTT
Organism: Antrozous pallidus; assembly: GCA_027563665.1. Taxonomy (NCBI): domain Eukaryota; kingdom Metazoa; phylum Chordata; class Mammalia; order Chiroptera; family Vespertilionidae; genus Antrozous; species Antrozous pallidus. Next base: position 11,492,382 of record CM050522.1, read on the forward strand.
AGATTCATTTGTTGATAGATGTGTATTTTTGTTCATAAAAATGGCAGCATTTTTATTGTTCATAATTTTTATTTTTACCTTTTTCTTCTTCCTCCTCTTCTTAAAGAATACCTTTCAGCATTTCATGTAACACTGATTTGGCAGTGATGAACTCCTTTAGCATTTTCTTATCTATGAAGCACTTAATCTGACCTTCAATTCTGAATGATAGCTTTGCTGGATAGAGTAATCTTGGTTGTAAATTCTTGCTATTCATCACTTTCAATATTTCTTGCCACTGCCGTCTGGCCTGCATAGTTTCTGTTGAGAAATCCGCTGACAATCGTATGGGTGCTCCCTTGTAGGTAACTAACTGTTTTTCTCTTGCTGCTTTTAATATTCTCTCTTTGTCTTTTGGTCTTGGCATTTTAATTATGATGTGTCTTGGTGTGGTCCTCTTTGGATTCCTATAGTTTGGGGTTCTGTGCACTTCCTGGGCTTTTAAGTCAATTCTTTTCACCAGGTAGGGGAGGTTTTGGTCACTTTTCTTCATATAGGTTTTTAGTATCTTGCTCTCTCTCTTTTACTGGCACTCCCATAATTCGGATGTTGGTATGCTTGAGGTTGTCCCAGAGGCTCCGTACACTATCTTCAATTATTTGGATTCTTTTTGCTTCTTGTTTTTCTGGCTGAGTGGATTTTGCTTCGTTGTATTTCGAATCTTTGACTTGATTCTTCCAGTCCCCTAGACTGCTTTTTGGTCTCTGTATAATATTTTTTATTTCAATCAGTGTATACTTAATTTCTAGTTGGTCATTTTTATATCCTCAAGGGTCTCACTCATATCCTCAAGGGTCTCATTAAGTTCATCGGCCTTTTCTAGAAGCCTCTTGAAAAACCTTGTTACTATGGTTTTGAACTCTATGTGCAGTCATTTTTTCCCTCCATTTCTTTCAAATGTGATTTCTTTCCATGTCTCTGCATTTTGGCTGCTTCCCTGAGTTGTTCAAGTAGCTTTGTGTGGTAATGTCCCCTAGGGGACAGTGGCTCAGTCTCTCCAGTTACCTGAGGTGGATACTCTTGGTGCAGCTGTTTATGGGTTGCACAGTCTTGTTGTAGTTAAGCCTAGATTATTGTTGGTATCACTGGGGGAGTTTGACCCCCAGGCCAATTGGCTGTGAGGATCAGCTGCTTTTACATTGTGAGAGCCACTGTGCTCAGGTTGGATGGGCAGAGTCTCTGGGCTGAGCAAGTGCCTTTGTTTCCCCTCAGCTCCACCTTATGCAGTGCCTGGGTCTCTGTGCCTTGCAGTAACAGCTGCACGCACCTCTGAGAGAAAACTGCCGCCAAGCTCTACCTGCTGCCGGACAGTTCAGCCTCTCCCCAAATGAGTCTGTACACCCAAGGTCTCACCCAAGGTTATAAAACAATTCAGTCCTATGGTTTCCCTTCTTCCCCCTCCCCCTCCCTGGAACGAGAGAGCAAGCCCCAAGTCCTGTCTGCATGCTTGCGCATTTCTGCAGTTCCAGAGTCTACACGCCCTCTCCACAAGCTTGCAGACCTCTGTAGCTCCCGAGTTTCAGCGTGCTTCCTCCTTACGGTCCAGTTTCATATCGTATGAGTATAGGTTCCCTGAGACTCGCCTGGAACTGGGGAATTAGCACAGTGGGACGCCTTTGTCTCCCTCCCCATTCGATAAAACCAGCCAGGTATCCAGCTGCCCGCCCTTTCCACTCGCGTGACTCCGTGCGTATCTGCAACTCTGCCCTCCACAGCTCCTATGAGTCTCAGTGTCCTTCTACCTTTACTTCTATTTGTGGAATTTCCACTCAGCCAGCTTTCTGGTGATTTTGGATGATGTTTGTTCTGTCTTGTAGGTGTAGTTTTGAAATTGTTGTGTGGGGCAGCAGTATAGGTGTTTACCTATGTCGCCATCTTGGTTCCTCCAGGTCTGCCCTAATAATATTTGTTTTAAGACTATAACATATTTTAAGGCAATTTTATTATACAAGTTATTCCAATATTTTTTACATAAAATTTTTGCAATGTACATTTTTATATATTAATTTCATTTCTTCTGCCTTTCTATGCTATTTTGATTTATGTTGTTATACAAATTACAAGAGAAATAGTTGGGTCAAAAGCCCTTAAAACTTTTCAGATTCTTTTTCTTTCTTTTTTAAATATCCTTACCTAAGGATATTGTTTTTATTGATTTTTAGAGAGAGTAGAAGAGAGAGGGAAATACAGAGAAATATCAATGTCAGAGAAACATATTGATTGGTTGCCTCCTGCACAAGCTGACCAGGGCCCAGGACAGGGAGGAGCCTGAAACTGAGGTATGTGCCCTTGACCAGAATCAAATCCAGGACCTTTCAGTCACAGGCTGACACTCTTCCATTGAGCTGACTAGAGCAAAACTTTTCATATTCTTAAAAATATTTCCAAATTAATTTATAGAAATATAACTCAATTTCCCAACAATATTATTGCACTTCAGTATGGATACCCTTTTTTCAAATATATAGTATATTATTATTATTATTATTATTATTATTATTATTATTATTAAATTCACAACAAAAAACTTTACTAATTCAAAAAGCAAATTATTGTATTAATTGTTGTATTTTACAGTGTTAGTGAAAAGCCAACCTATTGGTAATTAATTATTTAAAAGAATAATGGATAATGATTGTGAAACACCACAGTTTCAAAATTAATAAAGTATTTGTTCATATATATGTTAATGCAAGATGGTACCTGGAATTCACCAAGTGATTTTCTGATAATTATGGGAAAGGCTCTCCTCAAAACTGTTTTCACCTATATATAAAGATTAATAAAGTAATGTAATTATATGAAGTCAGGTATGGCCCATATTATAATCATATTGAAAATATAATACTTCAATGCAAAAGGAAGGAAAGACCTAAATAAAGCACAACAAAACAAAAATGATCTTTTATTTGAAACTAGAGACCTAATGCACGAAATTCATGCATGGGTGGAATCCCTAGCACAGCAGTCGCCAACCAGTGGTCTGTGGATTACTGCTGGTCCATGACGTCTGAAAGGTTGACAACCGCTCTCCTAGTGACTGCTGACTGCCAGCCAGGATGCCTCCCTTCTCCCAGCCACCTGCCATCACTACTGCCCCCACCACTGGCAGGTGGGGCCTCCCTTCCCCTGGATGCCTGCTGCCGCTGGCCCCCACACCCTGGTTAAACTCACAGTTGAGAGTAAATTTGCATATTAGGCTTTGACTATAGCATGCAAGTGAATGGAGCACCCATTGAGGATTTGATTGTCTTTCTTCCATACTATTCAGACACATGTAAACATCTCTTCTTGTCCACAATTTCTTTTAAACCTTTAATTTCTACTAGTTTTTCTTTTTTCTGAACTTCCTTTATCCTTTAAAAATTTTGCAGTATAGAACTTATTCCCCCAATATAAAAAAGTGTGTTAGCTAGTTCTCACTTTAAACTAGATCAAGTGAAAACAGAAAAGCTGCTTTAGTAAATAGCCAACCTAAGGAAGGATAAAGGTGAGATGGGCTTAGGGATAATGAAAACTTACACAGTTATGTTATCAAAATCATCTCCATTATTTTTCTTTGCCCTGCCTTGGCACTTTTCCACTGAAGAAAGATGAGGGTGAAAAGGAGATGGAAACATTCCTATTAATTCTCACATTTTATCACCTTTGAAAAGAGTGAAGTAAATGTTTGCATCAAACATTGTGCAAAATGCTTCCCTTTTCTACCTGCATGTTATAAGTACTTTAGGCCATCCTATATGCCATTTTGAGAGCAATCCTGTAAAAGCCAATTTAACCCAATTTCCTTCCAGTTGAAGGCAGGTGTGTCTTCTCATAAAGTTCTCCTCTAACTTGCCCTCAATCTACCTTTTTAACAAGCTTTTCCTACAGGGAATATAGTCTAGATGCTCTAGTCCAGTGGTTGGCAAATTCATTAATCAACAGAGCCAAATATCAATAGTACAACGATTGAAATTTCTTTTGAGAGCAAAATTTTTTAAACTTAAACTTCTTCTAAGGCCACTTCTTCAAAATAGACTTGCCCAGGCCGTGGTATTTTGTGGAAGAGCCACACTCAAGGAGCCAAACAGCCACATGTGACTCACGAGCCGCAGTTTGCCAACCACAGCTCTAGTCAATCAAGAATATCCTCTTAGGGAGAAACCAAGATGGCGGCATAAACACCTAAACTGCTGCCTCCCACAACAATTTCAAAACTACAACTAAAAGGCAAAATGGACATCATCTAGAACCACAGGAAGACTGGCTGAGTGGAAATTCTACAACTAGAAGGAAAGAGAAAAGCACACTGAGAGAGACTTACAGGAGCTGTGGAAGGCAGAGGTATGGAGGCACGTACGTGGAGAGGACTGGCACCTGATGTACACAGAAAGCTTTCTCAATCAGGAGGGAGACAAAAGCTCCTGACTGCTCTGAACTCCAGTTCCGGGCAAGGCTCTGGGGACCCAGACTCACATGAGGAGAAATTGGAATGTCTGGCAGCGGGTGAAACATGAGGGTGGATTTCTCTCAAAGGTGCTTGGAGTGATTACCATGGGAAAATGAGAACCAGGAGCCTCTTAGGGCATGGGTGATGGAAAGCCATTGCTGTTTGCCCTGCCCTGTGATCCCCCCCTCTGCCCCCTGATGAAGCCATAGCTGTTTGCTCCACCATGAGACTCTGCCTCATCCAAGCTGAATGCAGAGGCTATTGCATATAAATGTCCTAGACCTTTGAATTTTAAACTTACCTACAGCTGAGTCAGTGAGACTCAGAACATCCAAAAGAAGGCCCAAAGCTCCGCAGCAGCTTGCATTGTTTCACAGCTGTGCCTCATCTGGGCACCTCCAAAACCAAACAAAGAAGAGGAATCTGCAGATCTCTCCATAGGTCCTGCTGACTGGTCTCAGGCAGAGGCTAAATTAGCACCTCCTTGGAGGTCCAAGAGCCAGTGTACTCAGGGATCAGAGTGGAACCATCCAGATTAAAATTCCTCAGATCCATAAGGGACACACTCAGGGGGCAGACAAAGCCACTCTATCAAGTCAAGGAAGCAGCCAAAATGCAGAGACAAAGAAACAGATCACAAATGAAAGAAATGGAGGAAAGCAAATGACTGGATATAAAGTTCAAAACTATGGTTATAAGGTTTTTCAAGAATTTCCTGGAAAAGGCTGATAAATTTAGTGACCCTTGAGGATATGAAAAAGAACCAACTGGAAATTCACCATACACTGACTGAAATAAAAAATAATATACAGAGATACAATAGCAGACTAGAACATCATAAGAATCAAGTCAAAGATATTAAATATAAAGAAGCAAAAAACACCCAACCGGAAAAGCAAAAAAAAAAAAAATAAATTTTCAAATATATAAAGATAATATAAGAAGTCTCTGGGACAACTTCAAGTGTACCAACATCTAAATTATGGGGGTGCCAGAAGAAGAGAGAGAGCAAGATACTGAAAACCTATTTGAAGAAATAATGTCAGAAAACTTCCCCCATCTGGTGAAAGACTTAAAAGTCCGGGAAGTGATTAACAAAAAGGAATCAAGATGGCAGCATAGGTAAACACCTATCTTGCTGACCCACACAACAATTCCAAACCTACAACTTAACGACAGAACAAACATCATCCAGAATCACCAGAAAGCTGGCTGAGTGAAAATTCCACAAATAAAAGTAAAGATGGGACACTGTGACTCAGAGGAGCAGCAGAGCGCAGCCTTGAAGATACACCCAGAGTCAGAGGTTTGGATCCTGTGCGCGGGCGAGCGGAAAGGGCAAACCCGGCAGGTTTTCTCCAATGAGGAGGGCAAAGAAGTCCCCCTGCATTGGTTCCCCAGTTCCAGGCGAGGTTCGGGGAAGGCACGCTGAAATCCAGGCGTGGCAGAGGTGGCAAGCCTGTGGAGAGGGCAAGCTTGTTGAGTGCGTGTAAACTTGGAAACAGCAATTTGCACGCAAACTTGGGAACAGAAGTGCACGACCTCACAGAGAGGACTTGTGACTTGTTCCCTCATTCGGGAGACCACCAGATTGCTTTGCTTTACAACCCTGGGTGAGACATTGGGGGTACAGACTCATTTGGGGAGAGGCAGAGTTGTCTGGCAGCAGGTGGAGACCAGCAGTGGCTTTCGCTTGGAGTTGTGTGCAGACGTTACCTCCCAGCACAGAGACCCACGCGCCGCATAGGGCTGAGCAGACGCTGCCTGCTCAGCCCAGAGACACTGCCCATCCAACATCAACACAGCTTACCCTCACTTTCAATTGACCTGGAGGTCAAACCCTCATAGTCTAATATTAATAATCTGGGTTTAACTTCAACAATACTGTACAACCCATAAAGGATTTCAGTAAGAATATCCATCTCAGGTAACTGGGGAGGCTAAGCCACTGTTCCCTAGAGGACATCTACCACACAAAGCTAATGGACCAACTCAGGAAAGCAGCCACAATGCAGAGAAATGGAAATAAATCAGGTGTGAAAGAAATGGAGGAAAAAAATGACTAGACATAGAGTTCAAAACCACAGCAATAAGGTTTTCCAAGAGGCTCCTAGAAAAGGCCGATGAACTTAAGGAGAACTATAAGGAAATGAACCTTACCTATGAGGAAATGAACGAGACCTATGAGGATATGAAAAAGGACCAACTAGAAATTAAGCATACACTGACTGAAATAAAAAATATTACACAAAGACCTAAAAGCAGTCCAGAGGACCACAAAACCAAGTCAAAGATTTGAAATACAAAGTAGCACAATCCACTCAGCTGGAAAATCAAGAAACCAAAAGAATCCAAATAATTGAAGATAGTGTAAGGGGCCTCTGGGACAATCTCAAACATACCAACATCCGAATTATAGGGGTGCCAGAAAAAGAGAGAGAGCAAGATAATGAAAACCTATTTGAAGAAATAGTGAATGAAAACTTCCCCCACCTGGTGAAAGAAATTGATTTAAAAGCCCAAGAAGTGCACAGAACCCCAAAATATAGGCATCTAAAGAGGACCACACCAAGACACATCATAATTAAAATGCCAAGATCAAAAGATAAAGAGAGAATATTAAAAGCAGCAAGACAAAAACAGTTAGTTACCTACAAGGGAGCACCCATACAATTGTCAGCAGATTTCTCAACAGAAACGATGCAGGCCAGACGGGAGTGGCAAGAAATATTGAAAGTGATGAACAGCAAGAATCTACAACCAAGATTACTCTATCCATGCACGGAGGGCAGAAGATGTCTCTTAGCCCAGCCTGCATCCTCTCCAATCTGGGACCCCTCAAGGGATGTCTGACTGCCCGTTTAGGCCCGATCCCGGTAGGATTGAGCCTAAATGTGCAATTGGACATCCTTCTCACAATCCAGGACTGCTGGCTCCAAACTGCTCACCTGTCTGCCTCCCTGAATGCCCCTAACCGCTTCTGCCTGACAGCCTGATCACCCCCTAACCACTACCCTGCCAGCCTAATTGATGTCTAACTGCTCCCCTGCCAGCCTGTTTGCCCCCAACTTCCCTCCTCTGCCAGCCTGGTCACCCCTAACTGCCCTCCCCTGCAGGCTTGATCACCCCCAACTGCTTTCCCTTGCAGATCTGGTCCCTCCTAACTGCCCTCCCCTGCTGGCCTGATTGCCCACAACTGCCCTCCCTTGCAAGACCTGGAACCTCTCAACAGCCCTCCCCTGCTGGCCATCTTGTGGTAGTCATGTTGTGTCCACATGAGGGCAGGATCTTTGACCACATTGGGGCAGCCCTCTTGTGTGTTGGAGTGATGGTCAATCTGCAAATTATTCTTTTATTAGATAGGATAGAGGCCTGGTGCATGGGTGGGGGCCAGCTGGTTTGCCCTGAAGAGTGTCCCAGATCTGGGTGTGGGTTCCCTTGGGGCGAGGGGTGGCCTTGGTGAGGGGCCTGTGGAGGTTTGCAGGCTGGCCACACCCCCCAGTGACCCAAGCGGAGACCGTGGGATCTGGGATTAATCTATGTCTACAATTGAAACTTTGTAGCCTGAAGCAGAGTCAAGCCTTCTGCTCGCTCTGGGGTGGTAGCCATTTCTGTTTGAAACTTTGTTACCTAGAGTGGAGGCCTAGGCCAGCAATGGCAGGCTGAAAGTTTGCCTTCTTCCATTGCCAGGGAAACCCAAGCCTCTGTTCTTTTCAGCTCAGTGGCTGCTGCCATTTCTGTATCTTTTATAATTGAAACTTTGTAACCTAGAGTGGAGGTCTAGGCCAGCAATGGCAGGCAGAAAGCTTGGCTTCCTCTGTTGCCAGGGGAACCCAAGCCTTCCACCTGCTCTCAGTGGCAGCAGCCATCTTGGTTGGGGTTTATTTTCATAATCTGCTCCTGATTGCCTTATGGGCATGGCTGGTGGGTGTGGCTTGTGTGTGGCGAAGGTATGGTCAAATTTGCATATTACTCTTTTATTAAAGTTTCACTAGTCTTACATAATGTTACCTGAGATTGGAAATCCCTGGTTGCTCCCTATTTTACTAACTACAAAACTGCTCACAGCTGGTATATAAGCCATTATTACTTATTCACTACTATGCAAGATAGTTTATCTGGAGCATAAAAAGACATGGCTAAAGCTATTGGAAGAGAATAGTCACACTGCAACAATTCAGCTTTGTTATTACTGCATTAGTTCTCCCTTGTTGGTTATATCTTCTCAACAGTTGAGCATTATCTTACTCTTTAAACATCTTGACATTTGGAGGGACTGGACACCTTTCCATTAAAATTATCATAAAATTGACAACCAATGACAACTATAAATAATTTCACTCTTTAAGCCAATAGGATATAAATGTTTGCTATTCTAACATAAATAAGTAAATGGGATGCATGGGGAAATCATATAATTCAGGAGATCAAGTTTGCTGTCTCTTTTCCCCCTATTTCAGCAGGAAAGAGAGAGAATAAAACACAAAGAAGAGCATTGCTTCTAAAATAGCTCTTAACACCTTTGTCTTACTCTAAGCTCCACCGCAATTAGGATGTATAATTAAGAGAAGGTTTATATTGACAAAAAAGCAATTTTAAGACATTTAAAAGTAACCAATGTATCAACATTTAAAATCAGAGACAAAAAGTAGGTTGCTATTGGACTATTTATAAAACTGCATTTCTCGGGCCTCTGTCAGTTAGAGAGTTGTGATTTAAAATGAAATAGTACAGGCATATGACTATATTTGCATATTTATTAAATAAATAATTGCAGTTATATGAAGTATGCTCAATTTTTCTTTTCACAAGAACAAAGCATTGAAGAAAAAAAAAGCTGAACACCACTTTTGAAAACTAAAATCTAAATTCTTGGAAAAAGGAATTTAGCCACCAGTGTGTTCAAGCATACATTCCTCCCTGCAGGCATACAACCTAAAGCCCAAATTTGAGGTGGCAGATATGAAGGAGTTTAGACTTTACTTATGAGTGAGCCTCACACCTTTAGTCTCCTGAATTCTAAATCATTGTTTATGAGTTGTGTTCTAAGAATCTGTTTTTTCCAACAAGTGTATTTTTAAAAGCATTTGTCTCACCACAGTAATTATTGGTCATTACTCTTTACTTACAAACCCTTACTTATTCCATTCCGATTGCCAAGAGTATTCTTTTTCCTTTTGGGCAATAAACTTCTAGTAATATTTGATGTCCAAAATATACGTCCTTTTTTCTGTAATGTTTTCCCCTTTAGGGAAGGGGATAAGATCACAAACCAGCAGCATCGCCACCTGGGAGCTTGTTAAAAATGAAGAATCTCAGGCTCCACCCCAAATCTATGGAATCAAAATCTATTTTAACAAGATCCCAAGTTGATTCTTATGCATAGTAAAGTTTGACAAGTACTTCTTTGCACATTTCCAAGTAGCTATTTTTTAAAGGACATTATTTCCAAAGCTTTCAGCACCAAAACAAATACATAGTAAGTATGCACTGTGAATGTATCAAATTGAATGTGTATTTGTGAAAAGAATTCTCACTGCTACAAAGAGAAGAGAAACACATGAAGAAAAAATAAAGATTAATAAAAGCCAAAATAGAGTTGTATAAAAAAGGATAGAAACAGAGAAGACTTTTATTATGATACTTCATTTTCAGATGAAATCAATTTCAAAGGATGCATTTCCTTTTGTAACATAGCAACCTCTTATAAGCAATAATGCTACTAGCTAACTTAAAATTCAGTATTCTATTGTACCCAAGTTCAATGTCAAAAGGTGTTCTATCTTATGAATAGCACAAACTATTACCATAGAAACATTAGAATATGATATATATATATATATATATATATATATATATATTTATAGTAGTTATCTTAAACGTTTGTACTAGTTTTTAAAAATCCCCAATCTGGGCTCAATAGCCTTGAAAAATGTGATTCAGGGGTCCTGAGGCTAAGAATCACCAGTATTAGCTTGCTACCTAGAAAATTTGATTCATATTATCATGCGAGGTCTTGGGTGAATACACAGCTATTTTTTGTTATGAGTTGAATTGTGTTGCCTCCAAAAGATATGTTGAAGTCCTAACTCCCAACAGCCCAGAATGTGGTCCTATGGGGGCCCCGACCAGAGTTCGCTGGAGGTTCAAGGCCTCCTCACCCAAGCATATGTGTGCAGGCAAGACAGGGCAATATTACTAGGTGAAAAGTCCTTTTGCCCTACACAGGCATAGGGGCAATGGCTAAGCGATAGCACTATACTTACTGGGCAAGAACACCCTTAGGTAACCTGTTTGTGTTAATGAAGCACAAGTGTCACTAATTGGCACGAGGCCTCTTTTATTTGAGCACATAGGATTGTGCTGCAAGGTGCCACTGACCAGTCAGTTGGTGGCTGCTTTGTTCGAAATAAAGCATGTCCGGCTTGCCTGTTGTTACCCGCATGTTGTTCAAATTCCCTGCATCCAGAAGGGTCAAGACCCTGGCTGAAGAGCTTTGCCCCTAACAGGCCCTAATTGGAAATAGGGTAATTGTAGATGTAATTAGTTAAAATGAGGTAATACTGAAATAGGGTGGGGCCCTCATCTAATATGACTGATCTTTGTAAGACAAGAGGAGAGAGAAACACGGGAGAACTCCAGATGATGGTGGAGGCAGAGGATGGCCTGATGGATCAACCACCCAAGAGACATCGAGGAGTGCGGGCCGTCCTCCGAAGCTAGGAAAGACTCAGAGCCTCCCATGGAAACAACTCTGCCAACACCTTACCTTTGGAATTCAAGCCCCCCAAACAGGTAAGAAAATAAGTTTCTGTTGTTTTAAGCCACCTGGTTTGTAGTGTTTACTTTCTCCCACCAGCCCTAGGAAACATACATTCCCGTTTGTCCTAAGTCAGCTCAATGCCGCTCTTATTCTTACTGCCACAGGTAGGAGCAGTTCTCAAACATCAGTGTATGGACCATGACCCCATTGGCTTGTTTGATAATTCTAAACACCACTTTGCATGAATATTTAAGGGTGCTTACTTAAAGACAGAGCTGATCTGCTGAGTTTTTTTTTTTTTTTTTTAGTCTAGCAGACTTCAGCTTTATAAGTCTTGCAAGGTTAGTGGGTAATTCAAACCATAGTCAATAATTAAATTACATCTCTTTTAATACAAAAAAGAGACTTTGCTTGGGGCAGTGGGCTCACATTGCTGTTTGCAGATGATATCGAGTTGTACACTTTAAACCCTGTATGGTTTTTTGAACCAATGACACTTCAATAAATTCAAAATAAAAATAAATAAATGGAATAAATAAGTAAAGTTCTACTTAAAGCTTCGGAGAAAAGGGAAGTCTAACCAATTCTTTGTCGACAAATGGCTGTTAAATTAATTAACATAATGTTTGCTGAAAGTAAGTATACACAAAAGGGAGAAAAGTAAGCCTTTGCATCCAGATAGTCTTAACTTCAAAGTCTATGCACTTTCTTCACTGTGGCAGTGCTTTGCCTTGAAGGCTATTTTAGAGGAATGGTGAGAGAGGGATATTAATTTCTCAGGTTTGTACGCAAAGAATCTGAAACTCTCAGATACTTTATTTTTCTTGTTAAAATTTTGCAGGCGATGAGGAGTGGAGGAAAGCAGCTGATGTAAGAGGCATCTTTTGTGAAGCCTCCATGTGATGTGCTTGGAGGCATATGTGGTGAGGGACAAAGGGGGGGCTTTCCTCTCCAATACAAACAGTCCAGCAGCCAGTGGCAGTCCCTAAGGTGTAGTGGCATCTGGTGGTGGCATGCTTGGTGTGCAAGGCACTAGGAAAGCCTGGCAACAGAGAGATTTCTTTAATCAAATTTCAAAGACATAAACCTGAACCCAACTTCTCATCATTAATATCTTACTCAAATGTCACTTCCTCAGAGACCTTTCTTTATTGCTATTTCTGAAATAGCAAACATTGTTGGTTGCCCTAGCTCTTCTCTCTCTGAAATAATCATTTGTATTTATTTGTTTGCTTGCATAGTATCGATTTCTCCTTTCTGAAAAGAAGTTCTTCAAGGACAGGAGACTTGCCTTCACAGATTGCAATGGAATCTTAAGTCTAGAGAAATACCTGGAATGTCCCAGAGCTCAAGAGTGTTTGTGGAAAGATTGCATTCATAATCCAGGGAGCTGGTTAGAAGAGGATACTTGTGCCAGTGGTAGGCAATAAATCATTGGGCAGGACAGTCTGATTTTGTTTTGTTTTGTTTTGTTTTGTTTTGTTTTTGCTGAACTTCCATTTCGAAGCAATCAGGAATCATTTAGGATGTTTGGGAGTCATAGGATGTTTCGTATTCTGGTAGTCATGCTGATCTCAAGTAGATGATTTTGGATTAGAATATGTGTGTTAAATTATATACTTATATATGTAAATATGTATCATTTGGATTTCGTTCATGCACATATATTGTTTACTTTTTTCTTTTTTATTGAATTTGTTGGTATAACACTGGTTAACAAAATTATAACAGTTTTAGGTGTACAGTTCTACAAATTATCTGTACATTATACTGTCTGTTCACCAAGTCTCCTTCCATCACCTTTATCTCCCACACCATTCGCTAGTTCCCTTCACCTCTCCTAGCAATAACACATTGCTATCCCCTAACAGCTGTCTGCCTGTACTCTATAAGACTGTCTCTATTTTGCTTGTTAGTTCATTTTTTTATTAGGTTCCACATATGAATGAAATCATATGATGCTTGTCTTTCTCTAACTGGCTTATTTCACTTAGCATAATGCTCTCAAGGTCCATCTATGCTGTCAAAAAGGGTAAGATTTCCTTTTTTATGGCCCAGTAGTATTTCATTGTACTCACACATGCTTTAAATATCCTGAAAGCTAAGACAACAAATTAAGGAATATTAATACCAGAAATAATTGATAACATTAATGGAAAACATTTTGCATATTTTCAGTTTACTAGAATCAGCACAAATGTATTTTATGATTAAAGAGACACTTAAGAAGCTTTAGTGTTCATCCTATTATGTGCTGAGGATGTGAGAGAAATAGCCATTAATTTTACATGCTCCTGTTTGGATATTCAAACAAGTAAAAAACTTTAGTATATGGGATAGTTCACTGCTATGCTAGAAGAAATAGAAACTGTTTTATGGTGAGCATAGGTGTCTAACTAAATCAGATATAGAAGAAATCAGAAAGGAAAAACAGAATCTTCTAAGAGATGTTAGTGATTTGGTTTTGAAAAAAGCTGAGTTAAAACTATGTAAGTAATAGATGTGTGAGTATGACTTTGTATATGTGTGTGTGTGTGTGTGTGTGTGTGTGTGTATGCATTTGCACATGTGCATTTTGTGGTTACACTGGGGCAGGAATAAGGAAAAGCTAGAACTAATAATAGGACATATTCCATGTTATTTGTAATCAGAACATAAAAATATTTTTTATATATTTTGTTGGCACCGGTTAAAATGTTTGACAATATCTAGTGTTGTAGCAAATGGGAATCCAAGTATTGCTTTTATATTATGCTCCTAGGGATGTAAATTAGTACAACCATTTGACAAAACTGGGATTACTTTGTAATTAAACATACTCATACACTATAACCCAGTAATTCTAATTTGAGGTACATTACCCTGCTTAAAAAACCTTATTTTGTATCTATTTTGGTCCATCAGTTCATCAGGTTGGTCATTAGATTCTACATATGAGTGAGATCATGTGATACTTATCTTTCTCTAACTGGCTTATTTTGCTTAGCACAGTCATCAGCAAACTCAGTCAATAGAGCCAAATATCAACAGTACAGCGATTGAAATTTCTTTTGAGAGCCAAATTTTTTAAATTTAAACTTCTTCTAATGCCACTTCTTCAAAAAAGACTCGCCCAGGCTGTAGTATTTTGTGGAAGAGCCACACTCAAGGGGCCAAAGAGTTACATGTGGCTTGTGAGCCACAGTTTGCCGACTCTGGGCTTAGGATAGTGCTCTCCAGGTTCATCCATGCTGTTGCAAATGGTAAGAGTTCTTTCTTTTTTACAACTGCATAGTATTCCATTGTGTAGATATATAAGAGTTTTTTAATCCACTCTTCTACTGATGGACACTTAGGCTGTTTCCAAATCTTAGCTATTATAAATTGTGACACTATGAATATAGGGGAACAGACTGTCAAACCTCAGAGGGAAGGCAAGGAAGGATGGGCTGGTGGGAAGAGAGCAACCAATAAACTTGTATGCATATATGCATAATCTGGGAACACAGACAATAGAATGGTGAAGCCCTGGGGTGGGGTGGTCTGGGAAAGGTCAATGGGGAAAAATGGGGGCCATATCTAATATTTTCAACAATAAATATTTTTTTAAAAACCTAATGTAATGTTATCTTTCAAATGTACAAGTATCTACTGTTGCAATGATGGCATATAAATCTATACTTACAGTGAAAAAATTTTACATATATGCACTGGTAGACAAATACAGCCATTTTTATAGCTGCATTATTTTTATGGAAAATGAGGTGTGCCATGAAGAGAGTATTATTATTCATTGAAATCTATATTACTCAGGTTTGGTGAAGGTCAACATTATACAAGGACTTATAATCTTGCTAAGTAGAATGTATATAAGCTGGGTTGACCATCTTGACTGAAATAGAAGCAGTGAAAATGGAGACAAGGTGGGGAAGGAGAGATAATAGATCAGGTACCATTGATAGAATCCGTTGACTGGTTGTGAGGAATGAGAAAGGAGTCTGAATGACTTAAAGAACCAACACAGTTATGGTTATTCCAATTATTGAGATAAAAAATACAGGAAAGGAAGCCAATTTAAGAGATGTAAAGAGGAGTAATCTTGATTTCTAATTAAGAAAGAATTAGAGGAAAACATTCAATATTTTTGTGTATCCCACAGTCATTTTCAAAGGAATGGGTGCATCTCATAGCTTCTTTAGTTATTTAATGGTTTCTTATATTGAAAAAAGTAACATATTGGAATACTATCTTTGATTTTCATTTCTACATCTGGCTTAAAACTGAGACATAGACAATCACTATGGCATTTCTTGCATCAGACTTCAGTGTTTTTCAAAAATAAACATAAACTATCAATTTTACTATACTATTTTCTTTTGTTTGTACCATTATATATATAAAGCTCTCTTATCATTCCTGACACTTCAAAAAGTGGATAGTATCTCAAGTTGGCGCTTAGTTTAATCAGCACAAGCATTGCTTTTTTTTTTTCTCTTGTTGATCCTTAAAGACTTTCATTTGTCTCTCCCATATGGAAAAAATGGTACATATTTTGTGAACATCTGCAAGGCAATATTTAATGCCTTCCAATTCCTAAGAAATTATGTTGCAGCTGACACATGTTCTCCCAAACAGTGTAGTGAAAATGTGGATTGTCCGACTGCCTGAACAGAATACCAATCAATTGTCTGCAATTTACTTTAGACAAAACTTCATTTTAACTAATTTATTTGGCCATTCGATGTGTTATATTGATTACTTTTATTTTTGCTTAATCCAAACATTCATTAAAAAATTGAATCAGGATAAAGGTGGATACACAAACGTGCTGTGATATTGCCTACACTGCCATCAACTTCACATTTACTATATGCCCTGTTCATACCACCTGTGGCTCTAAATTTTGGGGTGTTGCAACATAGAAATTTTGGAAGCTAACACTCAATCTCCTGATGCTTCTTTTGTATAAAACATTTTTAACATTTCTTTGGAGTTATCTTAGGAGTCAGATTACAGGCCACATAAGGAAAGAGATACCATCACTTGAAATTTTCAAACCCAAACTGCTTGGCCAGTTATCAGACTCATTATTCAATCACATTACATTTCTGTAAGAAACTTCTATTGCTTCCAAAATTTAAATATAGCATTACAGGGCAAATGTGTTTTCACTATTGAGAGAATTTAAACGAGTGTGCCACAGGAGCCAACACTCGTTTTTTATTATTATTTTTAAACATTTTATTTATTAACTAGAGGCCCAGTGTATGATATTTGTCCACTGGAGGGTGGTAGAGTCCCTAAACCCAGCCTGTGCCTTCTCACAGTTCAGGACCTCACAAGGGGATATCTGACTGCTGTCTTAGGCCCGCTCTCTGGAAAGCGGGCCTAAGACAGCAGTCAGACATTCCCTGAGGGGTCCTTAGGGCTGCTGTAGAGGCGAGAGGGCTCCACCTCTAACACTGGGCTTGCAAGCTGTGAGCCCGGCTTCTGCCTGAGTAGCACTCACCCTGTGGGAGCACCCTGACAACCAGGGCAGCTCCTGTGTTGAGTGTCTGCCCCATGGTGGTCATTATACATCATAGTGACTGGTTGTTCTGCTGTTGGGTAAATTAGCATATTAGGGTTTTATTATATAGGATTTTTAGAGAGAGAGGAAGGAAGAAAGAGAGAAGCATCAATTTGTTGTCACACTTATTTATGCATTCATTGGTTGATTCTTGCATGTGCTCCAAACCCTCAACCTTCTCATATTGGGACAATGCTCTAACCCCATGGTCAGCAAATTGCGGCTCACAAGCCACATGCGGCTCTTTGGCCCCTTGAGTGCGGCTCTTCCACAAAATATCATGGCCAGGATGAGTATTTTGAAGAAGTGGTGTTAGAAGAAGTTTAAGTTTAAGAAATTCGGCTCTCAAAAGAAATTCCAATCGTCATACTGTTGATATTTGTCTCTGTTGACGAACGAGCTTGCCGACCACTGCCCTAACAAACCGAGCTTCCTGACCAGGATCCAACACTTATTTAGATGTATATTTTCTTAAACGCTTTTTACAAAATCTGTCGCATGCATTTAAAGTCATATTTTTTTCTGTACGAGGCTGAATATTATCACCTGGTATTTTCTCTGGGAGGTTTTCTAAATAATGCAGCAATTACTAAACATTGTTGTGAGAATGTCATTTTTCTAGACTAAGGTAAATTACTTTTTTTCAATAAGAAGCTAGATAGTGAATATTTTAGGTTTAGCTATAGTCTCTACTCCAACTACTTAGTTCTACTATGGTAACTAGAAATCATGTATAGGCAATAACTTAACAAATGGGCATAACTGTGTTCCAATAAAAATTTAGTTACAAAAATAGGCAGCAGAACAGTTTGCCAACCCCTGCTCCAAACAATCTTATTTCTCTACTGAGTAAACTAAACACATGCTTTTTACCTTAAGAAATAACTAGTAAATGTTTGAAAGATATATAATGAGCCTTGTGTAGCATATGCAAAAAGGTAAATATTCATGGTTAAACTAAGGAAATATCCTTTGTGTATTGGAGAAGTTTACTTTTTTCCTTTAACCGGTGTTTATTGAAAAAATAGTAAATGCCAGCGTTTACAGTAGGAACAGGAGAAATAGGGATTTAAAAACATACACCATCCCAGTCTAAGGAAGTCTTCATTAAAGTAATTGAGGGACACACCTCTCTGCTTTGGTATAATATCCTCTGCTAAGAGAGGTGAAAGAGATGAACAAAGATTACTTAGATCTTTTGTGTTTCTTTCTTATCTTTATTTTTGGTCCATTTCAGGTCTCCAGGTATTTCCATTAACCAGACAGTAGACTGGAAGATATATAGTAGGAATAGTAAGATGGGGACAAGAGAGAACAAAATATTGTTGTATATACTTGGCTGGCATGGCCTAATGGTTGAGTGTGTAGACCTGTGAATCAGGAAGTCATGGTTCTCAGTCAGTACATATGCCCAGGTTGAGAACTCAATCTCCAGTATGGGACATGCAGGAGACAGATGATCATGATAATGACTCTCTCTCTATCTCTGAAATCAATAAAAATACATATATTTTAAAATGTTGTATAGATAGCAGAACTACAGTAGAGAGAGCTTATAGAATTTGACCAAAGTCATCTCTAAAGGGATGAGAGAAATGGTGGAAACTAATATTGTAGCAACATTTGCCTATATATTTCAATGTTTTTATCTCAAGAAATTAAAAACAATATGGGTAAAATTAATAAAGGTGAAATTAATAATTTGAGGGCCTCTATAAACTAAGTACTAAGTATACCCCAAGAGTGCTCTATGTATTTACCTCCTTAATCCTAAACAATTATTTTACGAATCTGAAATATTTTCCTTGTGTCACATATGAAAACTAAAGCTTGAGAAAAACATGCTGGGCAACCAACAAATAAAAGGCAAATCAAATTAGAACTCAAGTCTTCCTACCTCAAAAAATATGTGCTGCTTACAATTATAATCTGAACATATACAAGAAAGAATATTAATAGCACATTAGAATTATAAGTACTATCATAAAGATAACAAACTTTCTCATTTACTAAAATCTTAAAACTTGGCTAATATTAAACAGTGAACATCTCTTAATTTTGAATTTGTTTTCAGAAAAATGACTCTTTTTAAAAATATGCACTTTTATTGATTTCAGAGAAGAAGGGAGAAGGAAAGATAGAAACATAAATGATGTGATAGTGAATCACTGATTGGCTGCATCCTGCATGCCCCTACTAGGAATTAAACCTACAACCAGACCCTGATTGGAATCTATGATCTACTGTTCATAGGTTCATAGTCACCCTCTGAATCTAACTGGTCAGTTGGAAAATGACCCTTTAGATATGAATTTTTATTCTCATTTGCAAATCCTATATAATAAAAGTGTAATATACAAATAGACCAAATGGGGGAACAACTGGTTGCTATGATACATACTGACTATCAGGGGGAAGATGCTCAATGCAGGAGCTGCCCCATAGTGGTCAGTATGCTCCTACAGGGGAAGTGCTGCTCAGCCAGAAGCCAGGCTCATGGCTGGTGAGTGCAGCAGCAGTGGCAGGAGCCTTTCCCACTTCCTCTGTAGGCAGGCGGTAATGAGTGAGAGGTCCCAGACTTGGAGAGCCCCAGATTGCAAGAGTGATATCTGACTGCTGGCTTAGGCCCAAACCCTGGGGGATTCGGGCCTAAGCCAGCTGATGGACATCCCCAAGGGGTTCAGGACTGCGAGAAGGTTAAGGCCTGCTGAGGGACCCCTGCAGCCATCCCCTGGCCAGCCTAACCCTCAATCAGGCCCTCCACCATGATTTGGGTTGGGGCCAACTGGCCAACCTCCTACAACCCCTATCCCCAGCCAGCCTGAATCAGGATCATGCCCCAGACAATCTCGTCCCTGATGGGATGCCCCTCCCAACCTGATTAGAGCCAGGGCCAGCTGACCAACCTCCATTTTTAGCTCTTACCAGTTTTAGCTCAAAATACAGCCACAGTGTGTGTTATAGCAACCGGTCATTTTGGACATTCTATCTAATAAAAAAATAATATGCAAATTTGACCATACCTTCGCTATATCCACAAATCATGCCCACAGCCACACCCACCAGCCAATCAGGAGCAGATTATGCAAATAAAATCCAACCAAGATGGCTGCCACCACTAAGAGCAGGAGGAAGGCTTGGGTTTCCCCGGCAACAAAGGAAGCCAAGCTTTCCACCTGCTGCTGGTCTAGGCCTCCACTCAATGCTACAAAGTTTCAATATAAAAGATATAGAAATGGCAGCAGCCACTGAGATAGAGAGAAGAGAGGCTTTGGTTTGCCTTGCAATGGAGGAAGCCAAGCTTTTCACCTGCCTTTGCTGACCTAGGCCTCCATTCTAGGCTACAAAGTTTCAAACAGAAATGGCTGCTATGGAGGGTGTTTTTTCCTTCTCTCCGACATCCAGCGTGGAGAGAGACTAGGTTCAGTTTCTGAGTGGAGGAGCTGAGGCTTAAGAAAAATGAAGAATAAAAGAGAAAGACACAGAAATAATAAAAAGCTGGGGCCAGGTGGGTATCTGTTCTCTCTCTCATGGAGACACAGCCACACTGAGCCCACAAAGCTGCATTTATTTATGTTCCACAATACAAAGGGGTTTCTCCACCATTAGGATCAAAGGAGTTTTGGTGAGCCCAGGCCCTACTCATCCACCCATTCCTGGGGCAAGCCTGCATTTACATATCAAGGTCCTCTTCCCCGATGCCTGAGGCAAAGTTAAGCCAAGCTGATAACATATCCAGCCTCATTGGTGAATATGTTTTTCCAAGACCTGGTTTTTCCAGGGGCCTTGAATTCAGCCTGACAAAGATTTAAAGAATGCTCAAGGTGTCTTGCCTGGGGCCAGCCCCCACAGGCTGCCTCCACAGAGCGAGCAGAAGGCTTGGCTCTGCTCCAGGCTACAAAGTTTCAATTGTAGGTATAAATTAATCCTAGATCCCAGGGCCTCTGTTTGGGTGGCTGGGGGGCGTAGCCAGCTTTCAAACCTCCACAGGCCCCTCCCCCAGGCTGCCCCTCGCCCCAAGGGAACTCCACCCTGATCTGAGACACTCTTCAGGGCAAACCAGCTGGCCCCCACCCATGCACCAGGCCTCTATCCTATCTAATGAAAGAGAAATATGCATATTGACCATCACTCCAGCACACAAGAGGGCTGCCCCCATGTGGTCAAATATCCTGCCCCCATATGGACACAAGATGGCCACCACAGATAGCCAGCAGAGGAGGTTCCAGGCCTGCAAGGCAGGGCACTTGTGGGTGGGTGATCAGGCCAGTAAGACAGAGCAGTTGGGAGGGACCTGGCCTGCAAGGGAGGGCAGTTGGGGGCGATCAAGCCTGCAGGGGAGGACAGTTAGTGGTGACCAGGCCAGCAGAGAAAGGAAGTTGGGAGCAAACAGGCTGGCAGGGGAGCAGTTAGACATCAATTAGGCTGGCAGGGTAGTGGTTAGGGGTGATCAGGCTGGCAGGCAGAAGCAGTTAGTGGCAATCAGTAAGGCAGGCAGGTGAGCAGTTTGGAGCCAACAGTCCTGGATTGTGAAAAGGATGTCCAACTGCCCATTTAGGCCCGATCCTACTGGGATCCAGCCTAAATGGGCATTCAGACATCCCTCAAGGGGTCCCAGATTGGAGAGAGTGCAGGCTGGGCGAAGTGACATCCCCCGCACCTCCGTGTACAAATTTTGTGCACCGGACCTCTAGTGTCTATATATATATATCAAGAATCAGACTACACTTAACAAAGCATCTGTGACCTTTGAGCATAGTTTTAGAATTTCCCATATTTTACACCTAGAGAATTTAAACTCACAACAATCCACTCCACATTACCATATATATATATATATAATTATATATATATAATTTGATCATTTATTATAGTTGTAATTTTTAATACTTATCAGTTTTAGTTCAAATCTTGTGCACTGGGCCTCTAGTAATTTAATAACTCCCCAGTCACAACAGTAGAGTAGATACTGAATATAAAATATTATCAAAAACATTTGGTATTAAAACTATCTACTTTGAATAAAAAGCAAGTCAAATATTTTATGTGATACTCAAGAGTTGACTATCAGCCTACTACCAAAGCAAAATCCAGCTATAAAAAACTTGATACATTTTATATTAGCCTCTCATGTATACCTTCGTCTAAGACATTTAGTAAAGAAATTTTGACTTCATGAAATTTTTATCTAATTGCAAATCAATTCTTGTAGAAAAAAATAATTTCACTTTATCCACTGTAGCAAACTCATGGAATAATGGCTAGAACAAAAAGAAAATGCTTTTAGTATACTTGGCACAGTGAACTAAGCCTTATAAGTACTCAAACTTCAGCTTCTACTCAGAGAAACACTGCAAGCTACTACTAAGTAAAGCAAAACTTTTTATCTGAAATAAAATGAGGAAAAAGTAAAAATCTTCATTTCCCATACTTTTAATAATTGAACTAGAGGTCCAGTGCATGAATTTGTGCATGGGTGGGGTCTGGCCTGCCCACCCCGATCAGGGCCAATTGGGAATAGCCAGCTGTGGGGAGGAGACGCCAGAGGTTGGCTAGCTGGCCTTGCTCCTGATTGGGTTGGGGGTCCAATCAGGGCCTGGGCTGTCTGGGGGTGGGGGGTGATCCTGAGTCAGCCTGCCTGTGGGTAGGCATTGCAGAAGGTTGGCTGGTTGTAGCAACCAGTCATTCAGGTACTTCTGGTCATTGTGATTGTTGGCTTAGATAGATAGATGGATGGATAGAAAGAGAGAAAGAGAGAGAGAGAGAAAGAAAGAAAGAAAGGAAGAAAGGAAGGAAGGAAGGAAGGAAGGAAGGAAGGAAGGAAGGAAGGAAGGAAGGAAGGAAGGGGGAAAGAAAGAAAGAAAGGAAGAAAGAAAGGTGATAGATAGATGATAGATAGATGATAGATAGATAGATGATAGATAGATAGATGATAGATAGATAGATGATAGATAGATTGATAGATGATAGATAGATATAGATAGATAATTTGATCATTTATTGTAATTGTAATGTTTAATACTTATCAATTTTAGCTCTAGCCTCATACATGTGACATATGATTATTGTGATCACATTATTTTTCACTTTATGTTTGACTTGTCCAAAACAATATTACTATTTATATGATTATCTTATGAAATTTTACTTACCTGGAACAAAAGTATTTTGGTTTTTGTTTGTGTATTTGTGTTTTATTACAGATTATATATAACATATATGTCCATATCCTGTGATATCTGGCTCCAAGGTATTAAAGATGCTGATGTCTTAAAATTACCTTGTTATGGAGTCAAGAATAATCCTAATAATAAAAGCCCAGTTTTGTAATTTGTAACGACTGATCATGACCAAAGGGTGACCAATAGGAAGTCAATGCTGGGTTTCCATGGCGACCTTCACAGACACTGCAGCATGCTGTGAGCTCCACTGGTTAGCTCTCTCCAGCCCATAGGAGACTGGCAAGCTGCAACTGGTGGAAAGCAGTGAGCCCAGGCTGAGCTGCCCTGTGATCATGGGAGAACATGCCAGGCCGAGTCACCACGCAGTTATGGGATGAAGAGCCCAGGCCGAGTAGCCCCGCAATCATGGGAGGAACAGACCAAGCCTAGCCTGGCCAAGCTGCCTCACAGTCCTAGGCGAAGAAGCCACGCCGCTGACCAACCTGTGTTAGGGAACAGTTCTCGTGAATTGCGCGGAGTCTGGAGCCTCTAGCCTGTAGCCATGGGGAATCTCTCTCTCTCCCCAGAGTTAGGAGCACCAGCCCAATCTACCCAGCATCCTGGTCCTGACTGTGGGATGAGTTCCTGCAGGCTGGCGTTTGATCCCCATGCATTAGCAGTAGAATACCAGTGCCTTTGTTATTGCTGTGTGTCTGGGTTTTAATTAGACAAGTGCCCAGCGGTCCTGGGCCCCAGTTTACCGACATCTTTTAGGAGGAGAATTCTGTCTGGGTTTCCTCAAATTCCCTCGGCCCCTACTCACTCCTCTGTAAAGGCACAGAACAAGTGAGGTCCCTTAAATAAAAATCAGAAGTCTCCAACAATGGTGGGCCTCTCTCATCACAGTCATTTGGACTGGATGGCATTTTGAGTATTTATCTAGGCACCATGACAGAGAAACACAAACTCAAGTCACAATCTCTGCCCTTAAAAAAGTCACAATCTTATTGAGAGAATGCAGTAATAACGTCAGAATGTAAGGCAACAACACAGAGAGGAACAGAGACAATTGCTAGGATGATTTTCTAATAATTAGTACAAAGAGTATGTGCTGTGAATTAAATTTAAAAAAATAGTGTGGAAGTAGCTGCTTCATGAGTATGGCATCCCTTCCTATTTTTTTATAATTAATTTTTATTGTTTAAAGTATTAGAAATAGTAGTACATCTGTCTTCTTTTTCCCCCCATTGACCTCCTTCCAGCCTCCCCTACCTCCCAGTACATGCCCTCACCTGTCCCCTTCCCCACAGTGTCTTGTATCCATTGGTTATACTTACATGCATGCATACAAGTCCTTCAGTTGATCACTTACAGCTGCCGCCCCAACCTCCCCTGCCTTCCTCCTGTAGTCTGACAATCTGTTCAATGCTTCTTTGCTTCTGTATCTATTTTCCCCCATTTCTTTTCTTTTAAAAAATCTTGCCTCTTGCATACTAGAAATAAACATAATAACGAAAAATGTTTGAGTCCCAATTTCACTGTCCAACACTTCTGAGTCCCAGTTTCAATGTCAAACAACTCCTAATGTGTACATGTCAGCAATGGTATCTGGATGGTAGACAAATGATGGCAATACAGGTCTGACCCTCTCAGATTTGGTCCTAGGCAAACTGCAGCAATGCACAGCTGCTGACTGGTAGCATGGCAAGGTGTCCTCAGCATCGTCCATCTCTGGAATGTTTCTCCTCTTGTCTTCATGGTTGGAGCAGACCTGTCAGTTCCTCTCTGCTTCAGGAGTCCATGTGGTCTTAGAGTTGTTTTCTGAAAATACACAAACAAAGTCTTGACAAAAAGTTAATAAAAAAATCTTTTCTATAAAATTGACTTGGGATCTTTTTTTATTTTTGCCCAAATGATTTTCCTTTGGCTTATTTTGACACCATGTGTGTTTTTCATGGGTGTCTTGTTGTTAACATTACAAATGAAAATTAATTTTTTAAAGTAAAAATTTTCTAGATGTTATTTACTTACAGGATATTTTTTCTTACATGATATTATCCTACTATCCCCCCTTTTTTGATTAATGGAGGCTTTTGTAAATTTTATAATGCAATCTTGATAACTTTAAATTTTAATTTTTTGCACAAAAATATGACTGCTTTAGGTTCATTGCATGTTAAACAATTTTACCATGAAATGAACTACCAATAGAAATTTTAGTTAATACTTTAGGAACAGCTTTTTATCCAGTATAATTACATTTTCTCTAATATTTACTTATTTCAATTAGCCAATTTAAGTTAATCTGAAAACTTGATTACTATTTTACTGTCATATTTAATATTCTACCGACAATCTTAGTTTACCCTGTAAATATTAGTGGAAAGGATTATTTGCATTCTTGAATAGGCCCTGAGCATTCTTGGTGCTAGGCTGGATTTAGATATAGGGCAGCTGCTGTCGGCCAAGTCTCTGTCTGTTACCTGGGTCCCGATCTGAGCTGAGCCAAGTCTCCCTCTGTTACCTGGGTCCTGATCTGAGCTGGGCATGGGAATTGAAGCAGCCATGGAGGCAGGAGACCTCCCTCAGAAGGAGTGAGGGTTCAGGCCTCTGAAAAGTTGAGGGGGTGAGGGTCTGTGCCCTACCTCTGTTGACCTTCAGGTTCTCTCCCGATAGCCCCTCTGTGACTGTGCCTTTCTTAGGTTATTCCTTCCCTGAGGAATCTTACTCGTCTCTGGCTAACCAGCAATCCTTTGGGGCCAAGCAGGGTGATGTGCGGTTCAGTTCTGTCTCCTTAGTAGCCTATGTCCCTGTGGCCTGCATGCCCAGCACCTGCCTTGGGACCCCATCTCCTGCTGGCAGGGCCCCAGCATTGATCACATATCTCGGGGAACTCAGGTTTCTTCTTCAGGGAGGGCCCAGCATACACCATTGGGTGAAAGATAGACCATGATACCAGATACCACGAGGCTTCAACCTCAGCATGAACAGAAAGCTCAGGCAACAGCTGAGGGCAATTGGATTGTGAGAAGAGGGTCCCTCTTAGCAAAACGGGCAAGAGGGGCCAATATAGAATGCTCAAGTGCTTTCCCAGTGCCTTAATTTCTTCTGAAAGAGATTAAATCTTTTCATATTCTTTTTTAAATTGCTGCCAAACATTCAAAGAATTAGTTTTTAAGTTTGTTTGGGATAATTGTACAATATGCTGTTGTAAAATATCAAAAATTATAATGATATTGTAGAATAATATCATGTAAGGATATTCTTTTCTCTAAGCTATAGCAATTCAAATTCAAGCTGGCTGTCAATTTATTTTTGTAACTTTATATAAACTTTGTCAGGGAGGCAAAAACACAAATTACTTACTTTAGTTCAAGAGGCCAAATGTATTCACTTTCAGTTACAATCCTTATGACTTTTGAAGGAAACTTCTCTTTGTTTTCTTCCAAAATAATTTTCAGGCTACAGAGAGTTTCATTTAAAAATCTTTGTCATATGAAACAATTTCTCTTAAGATTATGGTAACCACTAGTATGGGTTAGATTTAATATTTTATTTTTATTTTTTCTTATTTTTTTAATTTTTATTTTTACATTTGTGTCCTTCTGCCCCCAAAGCCCCCCACCCCACTTATGCCCACCCCCATTGTCTGTGTCCATTGATTAGGCTCATATGCATGCACACAAGTCCCGTGATTGATCTCTCCATCTTACCCCCATCCTCCCCTACCTTCCCTGAGACATGACATTCTGATTAATGGTTCTCAGTCTCTAGATCTGTTCCTATTCATCAGTCTATGCCATTCATTATATTCCACAAATTATTGAGATCATATGATATGTATCTTTCTCTGCCTGGCTTATTTCACTTAGCATAATGCTTTCCACCTCCATCCATGTTGTTGCAAATGGTAGGGACTCCTTTTTAATCATAGTGTAGTATTCCATTGTGTAGCTGTACCACAGTTTTTTTAATCTACTCATCAGCTGATGGGCACTTAGGCTGTTTCCAAATCTTAGCTATTG
Source organism: Antrozous pallidus (assembly GCA_027563665.1). Lineage (NCBI taxonomy): Eukaryota > Metazoa > Chordata > Mammalia > Chiroptera > Vespertilionidae > Antrozous > Antrozous pallidus. The sequence continues at coordinate 11,519,350 of CM050522.1, forward strand.
TGAACTGTGCTGCTATGAACATAGGGGTGCATATGTCCTTTCTGATTCATGTTTCTAGTTTCTTCGTTCCTAGAAGTGTAGTCACCAGGTCAAATGGGAGCTCCATTTTTAGATTTTTTATGAAACTCCATACTGTTCTTCCCATCCCTTCCTATTTTAATGGAAGCTGAGTTCCACGTGAACTGTGTACTATGCTATGACATCTGAAGCACAAGACAAGGGAGGCCCTAAGTGCACTATGTCTTGATATTTGATTAATTCTTTATTGTTCAATGTGATTTATTTCTGTATGACTCAATTTTGTAATAGTTAAATTACTAGAATTATATATCTTGCTATAAAATATTACTAGAAGATCAAATGATCAGGTGACATTTATTGTTACTTTCTATAAATAAACACAATCTCTGGAATGCTAAAGTGATAAGTATTATAGAAATATTCAGATAGAGAGACCTTCATGCTTGATTTCAAAGTGAGGTTTACTATCACAACCCACATTTATTACTTTAAAAAAAGCAGCTAGCCAACTAGAAACTGAACAAAATATAAACCCTCAAAGGGCAAATGTAAATTGGATAAGCTTTGCTATTACAAGTACAAGAAGAAAAAAATCAGATGCAAGAGTGAAAACCACATTGTATCTACTCTAACTTAAAAAAAAAGAATGATATACTATGTAAATGCTTAATACAGATTGTAAAGACATTTGTTCAAAGAGGATTTCCTAGAGTATGTGATATTTCAATTATTTTTTTTAATGTGAAGAGGTTAGCTAGATAAGAAAAAGGTGTAGGGGTCCTGAATTGCATAGGGGACAGACTGAGCTGACGGACTCCCCCTCTGTGCACAAATTTTGTGCACTGAGCCTCTAGTCCTATCTAATAAAAGAGTAGTATGCAAATTGACCATATCTTTGCTACACTCACAAGCCATGCCCACCAGCCACACACACCAGCCAATCAGGAGCAATATGAAAATTAACCCCCAATCAAGATGGCTGCTGGCTGCAAAGAGCAGGAAGGAGGCTTGGATTTTCCTGGCGATGGAGCAAGCCAAGCTTTCTGCCTGCCCTTGCTGGCCTAGGCCTCCACTCAATGCTACAAAGTTTCAATTATAAAAGATACATATATCCCAACAGAAATGGCGGCAACCATGGAGCTGGAGAGAGCAGAGATTAGGGTTGCCCCTGGCAATGGGGAAGCCAAACTTTCTGCAGCCCTGACCTGCCTTGGTGTCTGCTTAAGGCTACAAAGTTTCAATTATAGAAGGTAAATATCCCAAGAGAAATGGCTGTGGCCACAGAGCGAGCAGGAGGCTTGGCTCTGCTCCAGGCTACAAAGTTTAAATTGTAGAACATAAATAAATTCCAGATACCAGGGCCTCCACTTGGGTTTCTGTGGGGCATGGCCAGCCTGAAAAGCACCACAGGCCTCTCACCCAGGTTGCCCCATGCCCTAAAGGAACCCCCACCCTGGAACACCCTTCAGGGCAAACCAGCTGGCCCCCACCCATGCATCCTGTCCTGTCTAATAAAAGAGTAATATGCAGATTGACCTTCTCTCCAACACACAAGATGGCTGCCCTCATGTGGTCAAAGATTGCCACCACAAGATGGCCATCAGGGGAGGGCAATTGGGAGGAACCAGGCCTGCAGGGGAGGGCAGTTAGGGGTGACCAGGATGGCAGAGGAGGGAAGTTGGGGGAAACTGGGCCTGTGGGGAAGGATATTTGAAGGCGGGGGTGGGGGGGACCCGGGCCTGTAGGGGAGAGCAATTAGGGGTGACCAAGCCTGCAGGGGAGGACAGTTAGGAGCAAACATGCTGGCAGGAGAGTGGTGAGGGTGTGATCAGGTTGGCAGACAGAAGCGGTTAGGGGCAATCAGGAAGGCAGGCAGGCAAGCAGTTTGTAGCTAGCCATATTGGATTGTGAGAGGGATGTCCGACTGCCCGTTTAGGCTTGACCCTACTGGGAATGGGCATAAACGGGCAGTCAGACATCCCTTGATGGGTCCCTGATTGGAGAGGGTGCATGCTGGGCAGATTGATGCCACCTGCCCTCTCCAGGCACAAATTTCATGCACTGGGCTTTAGTATATTACAATATTCCTTGTCTACTTTTTAATGCTTATGATAACATATTAGATATTATATATTTATCTATTTTAATATGTGACCTAATTACAAACTTTAATTTTTTTATTGAGTTTTCATACACAATGCTGACCATGTTTTCATGAGGATTTTATATAGTATTTCCAGGTCCTTTTTAAAAAAAAAAATGAATATTTTCCCATCCTAAAGTATTTTGCAATGAGTAATCCACAGAAAAAGGGCTTATCTTCAGTCTTCCTGTTGCATTTTATGATTGTGACTATAACTGACAATGATTAATTTTAAGATTTAATAAGTACCACTGACTGCCTTTATGTAAGAGAGTTGCTATTTGCCTATTCTTTTATAAGTGACTTTTTGTTTCCCAAATAATTGGTTTTAAAAAATTTAATTATGTCTATAAGTAAAACATTGATAATAATCAAGCCAAAGATTTGAGCTTGTAGGAAGATTTCTGTTGTAGAAAGTCAGATATAATTTCTGTCTAGAAATTATAGAAATAACTGAAGGAAGCCATTCTTGGCTTGATGATGTATAATTATAAACAATTTAAATAAGGTCTCATGATGCAGCAGAGCATATGATAACAGAATTTTGATTATTTTAAATATGAAAAAGATTGCAGTTTCTGACCTTTAGGGAAATAATTTCATTTGTAGGAGAATCCATTCGGTTTCTCTCTTGCTCCCACTTGTACTATTTTTTCTTTACTATCTTGTATAATGTAAGAATAACTTCAGAATCACTTTACAAATATGATAGGTATAATTTTTAAAGTAGGTCAGGATCGATCTGCATTCTTTTTCATAACTCACCTCGTATAGAGTGTAAAGTAACCTTTAAAAATACCAGTGTACCTATATTACTCTCAAATAGCTCTTGTTTTCTTCTAACAAGGCTTCAAGAAGTGTTGGTTTATAACCCTACTCTCTCCTCCCAAAATGTCTGGTTGTTTTCTGAACTGCATAATCTTCCCTGGAAAAAAACCATATATATTACAATCTAATGCACATTGATCTATGTGTTTCTATATTGTAGGTAATATACTCCATCTGAAGTATGGCACAAGGTGTCCATCTGTAATGCACTTTTCTTTTTGAAGCAAGTCTGAGCATTTCTTTATTGTATAAACTAGTTATCTAGAAAATTGCCATTATTTTAGAAAAGTGCAATTTGTTCAAATTATGTAGGGATTATGTGCTCTTAAGGGGACTTTGAAAATGACAGGTTTTCCAAAGAAAGTCTTAAAAGCATTTATGGGAGTCCCCCAAAAAAGTGCTTTCAGTAAAAGAAAAAATACTTTGATTCTGTTAAGTAGATCACCCAAATTATTTTCTATATAGCTTCTCTCTGGAAGTCATATTTTTCCTTGTTCTTTTCATTTTCATTCTCATAATTGTTCTTCCTAAGAGTATTATATGCAATGTAATTTTTATTCATTGATGGGCTAGTTTATAGAAAATATTCCAAAACAGAACAGTAAAATTAAAAGAAGGAAGACCAACTGGAAAAATCAACCTGTTAGGATGTTTCAGGTATGAGACTAAATCTAGAGTTTGCATTTATGATTAAATAATTGTTGCAGTTAACTCTCCAGAAGCATCTTAAAGATGAAGGCATAGTTTCAAAGCTGACTATTGGTCTTCAATTAAAAAAAAAGTTATGTAATTTAAAAAATACTTATTAACACATTTTATTTGGTTTTCTTTTATAACCTTTGGAATATGAAACTAGGCCATCCAATTTGCAATGCCAGTTTTTAAAGATGATCAATGGAACTTCAAAGTCCTTGGCAGCAAGAGTGTATTTTTGGACCACGTACCAATCCTTTGGCCTATATTCTTCAAAGAAAGATTATAAAATATCTTTTGGAAATTAATTGCAAGATAGTGTCACCTGGACATTAAACGGAAATTTTAACATACTATTAAATGTATTTCAGAAAAAAACCTTAAAAGAAAAACCCAACTCAGCTCCATAAATGCCTCTTTATAGAAACAAAAGCCCTAAAACTTTATCCATACTTCTACAACTGAGGTCATTTATTTTCCAACCATTTAAACATAATTGAAGGGAAAAGTAAAGTGATAAGTAAACTCTTTCTTAAACCCAAAAATATATTTCTTAATACAGAAGGATAAATGGGAAAATTACCTGCCACTGAATCTGCTTTCCTTATGTTGTTTTCATTGATGAACTGTATTTGAACATTGGAGAAGACTTCAGTTATGACAGCATGAAGAGAACTCACAATATATTTTGACATCTTAATCCATTTTTGTGGATCTAATAGCTTTATATCATTTTGTATGAAGTCTAAAAATGAGTGCCTGCTATAAACTTTTGTGTATTGAGTACTTTGAAGTTACTATTAAATCCTAAAGTTAAATCAAACATGGTTAGTACCAAAAAAGTTATGTCATATAGTAAGGTAATTAATACATCTTTAAAGTACATTGATTTTTTGTCATATATATTTAATCAAGTTCTCAAATACTATTTTTAAGTTCACGATTAATAAAAAATTTCTACCTGTCAAAAGTTGCAAAAGGAAATAGCTTGTTCATGTCCCAGTGTAGTTACCATATCAGAGGATGACTAAAATGCTTGTGATATATAAATTTATATACGTAAAAATTTCCTGCTTTGCCTCATTAACAGTGTAGTAGTTGTGGCCTACATTGATCTTTTTTAATGAAGTAAAAACAGTGAAGTATCCTACATATATGTGTGTGTGCTCACCAAGAATTATTTGCCAACATAAATTAGTCATTATATACTTACTGGAGGCCCGGTGCATGGATTCATGCACCGGTGGGTCCCTCAGTCTGGCCTTGGGGATCAGGCTGAAACTGGCTCTCCAACATATCCTGAGGGGTCCCAGATTGTGAGAGGGTGCAGGCCAGGACAAGGGACCCACCAGTGTACCATCGGGGCCTGAGAGGGTCTGTGGGAGGGCTCCAGGGCATGTCCAACCCATCTCCCCCAGTCCCAATCATCCAGACTCCAGCACATTTTAACCTACAGGCTTAGTGTCTGCCCCTGGTGGTCAGTGTGCATCATAACAACTGGTCAAACAGTTTAACAAATGGTCAGACACTTAGCATATTAGGCTTTTATTATATAGGATGATCTGGAAAATCCTATACTAAGTGAATGCATTCAAAGAATCTTTCTGAACAAGGTTAAAGATGATTGATATCTTGTGAAGAATTTCTACCACAAACATAAATAATATGTTTGTAATATGTAATTCCAAATACAAATTAAGAGACAATCCATTGTCCTGATCTGGTGGTTGGTGGTTGGATTACTTGGAGCATTGTCCCAAGTATCAAAAGATTATGTGTTTGATTCCTGGTCAGAGCCCATATCTAGATTGTGAGTTAGATACCTAGGTTGCGGCAAATAGATAAGAGACAAATGATCTCTCTCTCTCTCTCTCTCTCTCTCTCTCTCTCTCTCTCTCTCTCTCTCCAATAAAAATACATAAATTGGTGAGGATTTTTTTAAAAAGACTATTGCTTTACAAGACAATAGAGAATTACAAGAAAAAAATTATCATTCAATGGTTACAAGGCCTATCTATTTAATTTTCTTGCAAGTGTTGCAGTTGTTGGTTTCCATGAAATCAATTTGTAGGCCCCGATATGGCCAAATACTCAAGGTGATTTGAAGAGAACCCAGCCTGTTACATCCACCGTCTCTGTGCCAAACTCTAACCCTGTGAAGCTTGGTGCAAGAGAATTACCTACTCAGTAGAACAGGGGAGAGCAAAGGTACATTCCTGATCTTCTCCAACTTCTGTCACCACAGGGGCTCTTAAATCCCAGCCTCTAAGTATCAGGAATACTGAATATACTGGTACTGCTCAGGCTGGGGAAGAAGTTAGTATCAAGACTTCCATGTTTTCTCTTTTGATTCTCAGGGACAAGGAGCTGGCCCTTTAGTCAACACTAGAAACATGCATATATAACCTGCTTTCCCTTTCTTCCCAAGGTTCACATCCAAATATTTATACTCTGAACATTATACATCATTTCCCAGTAAAGGCAAAGCCAAAAATATTACCATCAAAAGTATCTTCTAATTATTTATAGGAAAATCCAGTGAGACTCTCCTAAGATGCTGAAGCTCTCAAACCTGACCAATGGAAGATTGGGAATTTAAAATTGAGAGAGGCACTCGTTTCCAATCATTTTTTTAAATTCCTCATCCCTCATTGATTATGCAATATTTATAAAACGATATAGGCCTTAGAGTTAGTAGCAATGCTAAAAAGATAACTTTAAAAAACTCAGTTTCTTCATGAAAAAAATAAAGATTATAATGCCCAACTCATAAATGAGGATCAAATAAGATTTTCATGTTAAAAAGAATGGAGCATGTCTGGGACTTTATTGCAGACAGAAAATTCAATGTTTTTATTCCTCTGCTCTATTTAAACCAAAAATGAACATTTGAAAAACAAAAAACACAGAAGAAGCTAGATGGATGTTAAAGAAGGCTGCATAGGCTAAATAATAACCCTGATCCATGAGGTTACGGGTCAATCTCAAGAGAGAATCCTTTATTTTTTTGAGGTGGTCAAATACTTTTTATTTTAAAGAATAACCTTTTAAATATATATAATTTCAAAGCATAGTCACTGGGCTGTCATCCAAAACCTAGATTTTTTTTCAAAGGCCTCTTTGAAAGCATAGATAATGTTAATTCAATTCTATTTATAAAATCAGCACAATGCTATTTGTAGCATTTGACCTATTCTAGATTTTCAATAGTCATACTTGTTTGGGCACGGTTGCCAAAGCTCAAGGGTGTCTAAATGGTGAGACACAAGTCAGCCTCTTGGAACTTAAGAAAAATGGGTTGCTCAGTAGCAGTTATCTTAAGGTTAATCGCAACTGGTAAAGCAAATACATGTGTATGCATGCTTCTGTATAGTTGGGAAAAGTGGTTCCTCTCTGGTAAGAATAAAATTGAGTGTAATGATAAATTACAAGTCTAAAAGAGTTATGCATATTCTTCATCTATAAGCTTATGAATTGTGACTTGGTAGAGAGAGGGTGACCTGAAATCAGGTGGATATTTGTAACATCAAAGAGCATAAGTATGACTCATAACAGAAAAAATGAATTGAAAAGGTGAATATATGGCCTAGATGTGTGCAATTTGTATATTTCTACACAGCATGGCTCAGTTGGGTTCAAAGACTGTGTTTTCCTAGGGTTTCTTGGGATAAAACTGAACATAAACAGATAAAAAATGTGTGTGTTGCTTAATGTGTTTCTTACTGTATCAGTTTCATTGAAACAAATTTGTGTTTCAAACAATATTATAACCAAACTGATTGTAATTGAACTACCTAACAAGGCAAGATTTTTTTCTTCTTTTTTCCTTCTTTTTTTTCTTTTTTAAAAAGTTCTTTATTAAGGTATTACATATATGTCCTTATTCCCCCATAACCTACCATCTCCTATTCATGCCCCCACCCCTGTTGTCTGTGTCTATTAATTAGGCTTATATACATGCATATTTGTGTAATATAATGAACAACATAAACTCATGAACAAAAATAGATCCAGAGACAGAGAAACATCAATCAGAACGTCAAACCTCAGGAAAGGTAGGGAACCATGAGAGTGAGGGGGAGAGATCAACCAAAGGCAAGATTTTCTTCTGCTTCCTCTCTTGCTCCTCTCCTGACACCTAGCAAAAGAGCATTGTGAATAATAATTTGAAAGATATGGTAATGTGACTCAAAGCAGAAGAGCAGACAGAGGGAATATGCTATGAAGAAATCAAGGTTTTACATGTCTTCAATTTCCAGTGCAATAATAGATTAGAAAACATATTCATGAAGGAAATTATTGAAGCAATTCATACATCCAGAGTCTGTGGAAAAGGAATGCTTGCATCTTGCAATTAGGGGTTTAAGAACATATCCAAAAGATGCTGGAGTCTTACATTCTGAAAAAAAAGTCATAAGCCTAGAATTATACAAATCTGTGAAATTGAAAATCCTAAATTCTTCCATAAAACTAATGACTATTAAATATTTATGGCCCTTTTGAGGATTTGATGAATATAATTAAATATAAAACATTATTGCTTATTTTGGTCCAGTTTATTTTGGCAATGAACATGAGATTATTATGGCATAGAAAAGATCTTGCTTTCTAAAATGTATGCCATAGAAGGATCCCAAAAGCTTTACATCCTATGATAGGCTGACAAATTGTTTTTTGTCAAAGATAGAAATGTATTTTTTAAGTTAAAAACTAGCACATTCTTATTCAACCAGAATTTTTAATTGTGTATGAAAATTCGACTTATGAGCACAATCTTTCCTCTTCTGAGGGCTTATTTTTATGAACTCCAGACTCCTTAGCAATTTGATTTATTATTGAACATTACTGAAATGTCAGGATCAACTGCATGGTTAAAAAAAATCACTCCATATCCTGCAAAATAAATAGCATTTTAATTCAATTTAACTATAGAAGGAATCCTCAAATTGTCTTGGCTACGTATGTAAACCATGCGGTAATTTCAAGATATGCACTTACTTTTAAGTTCTAACTTAAAATATAGAATTGAGACATACAATTCCTTTGAGATTGCATACTTTTAAACAAGAAAAACTTTAAACCTTTCTGAAACAAAATAGCTAATCGGGATGGTGTTTCTATAGTGGTGATTCAAATTATTAAGCATGGTACATTAGTTATTCTCTTGGAGATTAATAGATTACCAGATCAATCTTCACTTCTGCAACAGAGATACCTAAGTTACACAGACAATTTTACTAGCAAAGAAGAAAAATATAAGCAAGTATTTAAATAAATTAAAACTGACTTTAATTTTGCATGAAAGATCAAAGAGCTCTGCTTTCTCAGCATTAGTTGACATCTATGACAACTGTAAGAATGAGCTTGAACATATAACTTAAATATTGAGTTGTAGGTATAGGAAGGGACACGTGTGTCTGTATCTGGCTTGTCTGGGATTTCATAGCCACCTGTTGCTTATATCCGAGGTTATAATTGTTTTCTGTTTTAAGTATTGGTAAATTCTCATACACAAGTAAGTCAAGATTTGAGGTAAATCTTTGTGTGCCAGTAATAAGGCATTGAAAGTTTGAGGTAAGCCTTCATCTCAGCTCACCTTCTGACCACATGCTCTTTAACAAGGTTCTCTAGGTGACAATTCTGTATGTACATTAAGGTCTCCAATGAGCCTCAGCACCAGGGAGATGGCTTCAATCATACAGAGAAAGGCAACCTCAAAATCCCCAGGCTTGCCCTGGCTAGTGTCGCTCAGTTGATTAGGCATCATTCCTTGAACCAAAAGGTTGCAGGTTTGATTCCCAGACAGGCACATGCCTGGGTTGCAAGTTCAATCACTAGTAGGGGACATACAGGAGACAGCCAATTGACAATTTTATAAACCAAGATGTGGCCTAGTATATTTCAACATAGGTCTAATACTAAAATTAAATTTTAAATTGTTCTATATATTTCTATAAATATATATGTTAGTCTGTAATATATTTTACATGTTACTCTACAATAATTTATGAAACTCTTCACAAATGCGTAATAGTTACAAATTTAGTTTTTGTGGTGGGTTAGAAAAAATTAAGAGGCTCTTTGCCCATACCTAAGAAGACACATGAGAGAGATGAAAAGTTGCAAGACACCCAAGAAGAATTAAGTATGTAGTTGAGGTGAGTAGGAGAAATAAATATATAATGCCCAGACATTTCCAAAGAGTGGAAGAAAATCTGGGTTTTAATGATGACTCAATTTATATTTGAGCCACTTATAAATAGCATGGGTGAAGGTACTCCAACAGGCTAGAAAATTCATGGAATTGAAAGCTAAAATCTTTAGTCAGATAAAGACTGGTTAGTGTGCCTTGATATCTTTAAACAAATGAAAACATTGCATGTATATTAGAAAAGGCACAGTCTTTAAGATCATCAATGAGTAATAGCATAGAAAGTTAAGTAGTTTTTGGTGTAAGAAATACAACACTTAACACTGAATTTTTGAACATTACATTCACATATAATTCTTAAAGTGTATTTTATGTCACTATATTTATTTCAAAATATGTTAATGCAGTATAACATATTTTGCATTTCCTTAATGACTAATGTTGTAAATTTTTATTTTATGCTTATTGGCCATTTATATCTCCATCTTGTTTTACTCATCTAATGTCAAGTTATATATTTTAGGCTTTTACTTTTATCTTAGAAAATATAACAGTTCAAAAGCAATATACTATATTCATAAAATATATTTAAGACATATTTCTATATTTTTTTTAAAACCCTTCAGAATTAAACCCCCCTTATTCTTTAATCTACTTTGCTACAATTGTTTTGTTTGTTAGTTTGTTTTTTACCAGGTCTTTTAAGATAAAATTTGTACAATTAAAATAAATAGAATATACACAATTCTATATTCTATAGAATATGTAGAATTATATAATTTATAGAATATATACAATTCACCATTTGAAGTGTGTAATTCAGTGACTTTTAGCACATTCACAGGTTTCTGCAACCATCACCAGAAACAAATTTTATCACCTCACGAAGAAATCTCACTTTTTAGCCATCACCCTCTAGCTTCCTCCCCTCTCAGTCCTAGGTACATTAATTGACTTACATTCTATAGGTTTGCCTATCTTAGACATTTAATATAAATGGAATGATATGATAGTGGCCTTTGTGTCTTGCTTCTTTCACTTAAGTTTTCAAGGTCAGTCCATATTATAAAATGTTTTAGTACTTTAGCTCTTTTATTTCCAGTGTCATTGAAGTATGATAGACAAATAAAAATTGTTTACATTTAAAGTATACATCCTGATGTTTAGATATACCTATACATTGTGAAATGATTACCACAATAAAGGTAATTTACATAACTTTCACCTCACATGCTTACCTTTTGTATGTGTGTGGTAAAAACACTTGAGATCTACTCTCAGCAAATTTCAAGTAAACAAAACATTAATTACTATTGACTTTAGTCATCATAATGTACATTCGGTCTTCATAACTTATCTTATAAATGAAAGCTTGTATGTTCGTCAACAGTTTTTGAAAGCACAATTTTGTCACAATTTTAATCACATTTTCATGATTTTTGTACTTTACCTCTTGGAGTATTCTGTATTATAAGCATTTGTACATTTAAAACTTTAATTGTGGGTTTTTAAATGTTGATAATCAGAGACGTCAGTATTACATATGACAATATGTATAATGCAATAGCTATAAAACCTATCTGGGTGGTACAGTCTATATGTATAAAAGTCTAAGTGACTGTCCAACTGTTCTACCATCTGACTGGTAGCTATGATGTCCAATGACCACTAGGGGGCAGATGCTCAATGTACTGTAGGAGCTGCCAAGCTACAGAAACTTTGCAGAGTGCCCTCATGCACTCTGGAACCCCACTGGGGATGTTGGACTTCCCAATCTCTGCAGGCCAGGCCAAGCAACCCCACCTGCTAGAGGGACCCTGCTCAATCCGTGATGCCCTGCAAGCTCTGGCACCACCCCTGGTGCAGTTGGCCAGGGAGGGGCGATGGGAGATTGGCTCCGGGGCATGTCCAGCCGATCTCACCCAGTCTCGCCCCACCTGCCACATTCTAATTAATTTCCTTTCAATATGCATCAATCTGTGCACCAGGGCTCTAGTTGTTAATATAATATGAATACAACTCCTTTGTCAAATTTATTTATGGGGAATATTTTGTCCCAATCTGTGCCTTATGTTCTGTTTGCTCAATAAAAACTTTCAAAGACAAGTTTTTCATTTCAGTAAACTCCCATTTATTTTTGTTATAGTTCATTCTTTATTGTCCTAAAAAATCTTTACCTACTCTAAGTCATAATGATTTTTTTCTGTTTTATGCTTAAAACAATAATTTTAGCTTTTATACTTAGGTCTATAATGTAGTTTTCAACCCATGTTAATTTTTCAATACAGTATGAAGAAAAAGTCAATGTTTATTGTATTCCATATGAAAATCCAGTTTTCCCAGCATCATTTGTTTAAGAGATTTTCTTTCCCCAAGGATTTGTCATAATATCTTCATAAAAATCAAATGAATATATATGTATGTGTTTATTTTGGTATAGGCAATTATATTCAACTAATCTACATACTTATCTTTTCACATTACCTTGATGATTGTTATTTTATAATAGGTGTTGAAATCAGCTAGGATAAGCCTTTTAACTGGGTTATTTTAAGAAATCATTTGTGCTATTATAAATATTGCATTTGCATGGAAATCTTAAGACCAATTTTTCAGTTTCTAAATATAAACTGACTAAAATTTTTATTTATTGATGGATTAATTTTTCTAAAAGGATTCCAACACTTAACTGTAGCAAAGATATATATCTACACTAATAAAAGAGAAATATGCAAATAGACCATACTTCTGTGACACCCACAAGCCAATCAGGAGCAAGTGTGCAAATTAACCCAACACAGATGGGTGGGGCAGGACACTTGCTATGATTGGGAGGAGAGGGATAAGAGGCAACTACAGGAGCAGCGCTCTGGCTGGAGTGGAGAAGACTGAATGCTCTGGCCAGAGTGAAGTCCTGTGTCCCAGGTGCCAGAGGAAAACCGGTGCTGGCAGCCAGGGGAAGGAAGGCCTATTGCACAAATTTTTGTGCATCAGACCTCTAGTGTGTATATACATATATATATATATATATATATATATATATATATATATATATATATATTAGCTGTTTAATTTTTGTCTTGTTTAATTGTTAGCTTTATTTTGCTTTTTTAATCCTATTGATTGGGCAGTTAATAGATATCTCAGAAATCCATGGAAAGACACATTTGTGCTGCCTACCTGTTTGCTGTAGCCATGAGAGAAGGTACAAAGTTGTCAAGTGATGTGTTGTAATCTCTATATCTTTCTTTAGAGAGAGAGATAGTATGAACTATAGTATATGAATTAATAAAATTATACATACAAAACACTTGTGCTTTATATGTATAGTTTTATATATGATGGAGTATACACATATATAGGGTAAGCCAAAAATAGATGCACTCACTTTGAATAATTATAAAGGCAGTGTTTATTAAAATACATTTTACAATGTATATTCTATTTAGTTCTGTGGCTCTTGTTTCTCCTCTTCCCCTCCCCATCAGATGAAAACATATCTACAAAATGACCACTAATTAAATGGCTATTTAACAAAGAGTAAAAATAAATAAATAAAAATAAAATATATTTCATTTTCAAAATTGAGCTATCAACTGTTAAACTGTGTATACGTTTTGGGAGGATACCTTGAATATATATCAGACCATGAACTGTGATTTCAAAATTAGATGTCATTCTTCCTATGTAAAAGTTTGATTTTGACATCCTATATAAGATATAATAAAAGGCTAATATGCAAATTGATCAAATGGTGGAATGACTAGTCGCTGTAATGTGCACTGACCAACAGAGGGCAGATGCTCAATGAAGGAGCTTGCCCCTGGTGGTCAGTGTGTACCCCACAGGGGGAACACCACTTAACCGGGCTTGGGGCTGGCGAGCACAGAAGCAGTGGCGGGAGCCTCTCCCGCCTCCACAACAGTGCTAAGGATGTCCGACTGCTGGCTTAGGCCCACTCCCCATCAATTGGATTTTCCCCAAGAGCTCTCAGACTGTGAGAGGGTGCAGGCAGGGCATGAATTTTATGCAACGGGCCTATAGTAAAAAATATCCTGTGTAATAAAAGAATAATATGCAAATTGAGCATACATTTGCTATACCCGTCAGCCACACCCACCAACCAATCAGGAGCGGGGCCAATGTGGCCCAGGTCACGGGGTATGGGGTCAAGGCAGAGGGGGCAGGGCCAAGGCAGCTTGGGCTGTGGGGAGCGAGGCTGAGGTGGCCATGGCTACAGGGGCGGGGCTGTAGCAGTCCAGGCCATGGGGGGTATGGCCAAGGCAGCCCAGGCCATGTGGGACAGGGCTGAGATGCCCATGGCCAAGTGGGGTGAGGGCCGAGGTGGCCATGGCTTTGGGGGTTGGGGCCAAGGAAGCCCGGAACGCGGGGGGTGGGGCTGAGGCAGCCACAGCCTCAGGGACAGGGCCGAGACAGCCATGGCCATGGGGGCAGGGCTGAGGTGACCCAGGCCACCAGGGGCGGGGCCCAGATGGCCAGCGCCTGCTGGCCAGGGAGAAAGCTCAGGCTAGGGGGGAAGGGAGAGAGCTGAGGCCCACACTAGCCAGATGCATGCTGGCTAGGGCAGAGGCCCAGGCCAGGGTCGGGGGAGGTTTCTGGGGGCGGGGCTGGGACGGAGCTGGGATAGAGCCAGCCATCAGCCCCATTGCAGGGCGATGGCTGGATGCCCAAGGCGTAAAGCCTCAGCCAGAGGCTTTAGGCCTTGTGCAGACTGGGGTGAGTGGTCAATAGGACATCCCCTGAGGGCTCCCAGTATGTGTGAGGGGGCAGTTTGGGCTGAGGAATCACCCACCCCCAGTGCATGATTTTTGTGCACCGGCCCACTAGTAATTTTATAAAATAGTCTTTGTTTATAACATCACAATATAACTTACTTCACTGAAATAACCAGAAAGCATAAAGAAATCCAAAAAAAAAAAATTAAGTTGGTCTGCTCTTTGAGTATTATCTAGGAGGAAACATATAAGGTATACAGTGAGAAGTTTTAACACACAGAAGTTATGTACTAGCTAAGTGCACTAAACACAAAAGCATTGCAGCATATGTTCTTAAACTTGTTCCATGTCCTCCTTTGGATAGTGAAGCCCATGGATCCACTTACCAGCATGACCCTTTAAATGCATACATATTCCATAGGATTACCAAACAAAGCAATGAGTCCAATGTAAAGCATCTTTTGTTTCATTCATTCATTTCATTCATTCATTCATTTCATTCATTCACAAGTGCAGTTATTATTAATGTTCTATGCTTTGTTGCCTGTAATTATAAGCAATGTGAAGGAAATGCTTAAATTGTTACTGAAAATAAAAGTGTGATATTTTTTCTTCACATGTTCAATGGATTCCCTGGATTTAAGATGAGAAGCCTTTGGGTGTCTGTGAACCTCTTAGAATAATGCCTGAATTCATGAAAAGAAAATGTATTTACTAAGGATTAGCACTCAGCCATAAGAAGAGATGAAATGCTGCCATTTGTGATAGCATGGATAAACCTTGAGAGTATCATCCTGAATGATATGAGTGAGGCAGAAAATGTTAAGCACCATATGTGGAATATAAAACTGAAAACAGCAAATTAACAAGAAGACAAACACACAAAAATACTCATAGACACAGACATAGTATGGTGATTACCAGAGGGAAGTGGGTAGGAGAGGTGGTAGAAGAGGATTTAACTTTCAGTGATGGGCACACAGTGCAATATGCAGATGACGTATCCTAGAATCTTATTAACCAATGTCACCTAGGTGAATTTAATTAAAATTTAAAAAATTAAAGTCTGTAAATAAAAGGAAAGTGACAATTATTATAGTTAAGAAAAGTATTAGTATATTAATAAATTTCCTTAGGTGAAGGGTATTACAGTTTTCATTATAATATATATTGCATGTGCTTAGTAAATAATTTACACTTGTTTAAAATTAGATTTCAGTATAGATGATAATTATAAAAATAGTAGAAATTCTGAAACAACTAAAGAAAAAAGCACTGAGTTATAGATTATTTCAATGTGAAGTCAAACTTTTAGTTTAAGTATTTTAATACCATAAGAAATTTAGTAGGAATTGCAAAGGCAAATGATATTTTTCTAGCTTTTAGAGGATTAATCATCTAAGGAAATAAAACTTTGATTTTCTTCCTAACAAGTTTTTTCCTCTTTTGCTACCGTGTTTTTCATCCTAATTATTCTTAGCCTCTACCGACTGAAGTGTCTGGGGCATGTGAGGCCTGGAGAGAAGGGAGTTCCAGGACTTGTCAGTGACTCGCCCATTCTAGGTGGGGCATAATAAGCAGCTGACAGAAGAGGCTCGGTATGCTGAGTAGGCCTGATCCTCATACCACTTTGCAAATGTCCATCTTCATACTTTTCAAAAGCTAACTGTTACTGCTAGAAGAAGCAAGGACATCTTTCCAGATAGAAATAACAGAACAGGGGTGATGGAAAACTGTCCATGTGCAGTAAAAATCAAATTACTGTTTGAAAGTTCACAGGTGTAGCTCTAGGGGGAGAGCTGCAGTAGTAATAAAGAAAAAGTACCCTCATAAGTTTCCGGAGTAGGAAATGATGGAGTGTCAACCGAAGAAGCCCAGAGCATGATTGTGCATAGAAAGACCTGGACCGGAGTGGCAGTTACAGGGATACTAAGTTCATCAGAACCCTAGAATAGTGTGTCCTGGAGAAAGACAACCAGGCGCATTCAATCTAGTGCCCAGCGCAATCACATGGCACTGATGCAGGGGTACGTTATCAGGGTCTGTAGGAAAGAATATCTCAAAGGAGAATAACTGTACTAGTATGTGCAAGTTTAAACTTCAGAGATGCTTGGGAGATTCTTTGTATCCAATTACATTTTCCCAGTCAAATGTTCTGCCAGTGAAAAATTCTAAAGCCTTTTTGTCTCTTCTGAAAATCCAAATTATGAAGTAATTTTATATAAAATATTGTTAATAATTAATATATGCAAGCATCTATTACGGTCGCATATAATAAAATGAGTACATCTTATTAAGTGCATACTGTGTACCAGACACTGTTATCCCAAATGGATACAAAGGCAAAAAAAATGAATACAGGAACAACTGAACATCTGGAGGGAATAAGTGTCAAAATTGAAGCACAATATGAATATTCAAGGTGCTAAACATTGATGCGACCATTTCTCTGTGCTTGGACCAGGGACAGGAGCCACAGAGAAATTTAAAGCTTGAGCTGAGACATGAAGAACGAGTTTATTTTTTTCCAAATATATAATACAAAGGTGAATATTCTAGAGAAAAAGAAATGAAACAATACATGCATAACTTAGAAAACAAAGTCATGGAATTACTATGCATTATTTCTGTTTGTATTATAGTATCAGTGCATTTCTATTAGGGTAAGATAATGTCATTTATCTATATACTAGAGGCTTGGTACACACAATTAGTGTATGGAGTTGGGAGTGGTGTTCCTCAGCCCAGCCTGCACCCTCTCCAATCTGGGATCAGGCCTAAACTTGCAGTTGGACATTCCTCCCACAATCAAGGACTGCTGGCTCCCAATCGCTTGCCTTCCTGCCAGCCTGATGATTCCCTAAACACTCCCCTGCCAGCCTGATTAATATCTAACTGCTCCCCTGCAGATTTGTGTCCCCCCAACTGCTCTCCCCTGAAGGCCTGGTCCCCCCAACTGCCCTCTCCTGCAGGCCTGGTCACACCCCCAATTTCTCTCCCCAGCTGACCCAGTCACCACTCATTCCCCTCCCCTGCCAAACTGGTCACCCCTAACTGCTCTCCTCTGCAGGCCAGGCCCCCCCCCAGCTTCCCTCCCTTTTATCAGGCCGGGTAGCCACCAGCTGACATCCCCTGATGGCCTTGTTGCCTCTAACTGCCCTCTCCTGCTGGCCATCTTGTGACCATATGTGGCTTGCCATCTTGTGCGAGGGCATATGTAGGATAATAAAGAGATAATATGCAAATTGATCATCACTCCAACAGATAAGATGGCCACCCCCACTAGGTCAAAAATGGCCGCTCCCAGGTGGACACAAGATGGCCACCACAACATGGCCAGCAGGGGAACATATTTGTGGGTATTTAGGCCAGCAGGAAAGGGCAGTTGGGGGAGATCAGGCCTGTAGGGAAGGGCAGTTAGGGTTGACCAGGCCAGCAGAGGCAGGCAGTTGGGATGACCAGGCCTACAGGGAGGTCAGTTGGGGAGGACCAGGCCTACAGGTAGGGGCAACCAGGCAGGCGGGGGGGGGGGCAGTTAGGAGTGACCAGGCAGGCAGGGGAGGACAGGGGCAATTGGGCTGGCAGGGGAGCAGGTAGGTGTCGATCAGGCTGGCAGAGGAGTGGTTAAGGGATGATCAGCCTGGTAGGCAGAAGCTGTTAGGGGCAACCAGACAGGCAGGCAGGTGAGTGGTTGGGAGCCAGGAGCCCTGGATTGTGAGAGGGATGTCCAACTGCCCGTTTAGGCTCAATCTCAATGAGATGGTGGTCAGACATCCCTCAAGGGGTCCCAAATTGGAGAGGGTGCAAGCTGGGTTGAGGGACACACCCCTTGCATGAATTTTGTGCACCGGGCCTATAGTATAGGATATAAAAGCCAACTGGTCATATGATGTGCAAGGTGGCCCAGCCTGATCAGGGCCCTGATTTTCCCCCCTCAACCACTCATGGCCTCCCTGCAGTGGGCCCCACTTCCAATTTCCCCCTGACCCCAATCAGGGATGGGGCTAGTCGGCCTACCTCCCACACCCCCCTGCGGCCCCAATTGGCCTCCCTCTATCAGGAACAAGGCCAGCTGACCTCTTATGGTCACTCCTCCTGGCTGGCCCGGCCATAAGTATCTCTAGTAGAAGTGCTGAAAACAGGCTTTTTTTTTTTCTTCTTCATTTGTGGTTTGGGCTGTCTTTGTTTGCAAAGGAGAAAGATTTGATTTAGACATGATTGTTAAGTAATGAAATCATAAACACTGAACTTATATTTTTAGAAGTATGTTTTACTTTTACATTTTCAAAGTATTTTTTTTTATAAACTGAAGATATAAGAAGAATTTAAATGGCTATAACAATTTAACAGCAAATCCACAACCAACTGACTTTTCTCCCTTACTTAAAGATGAGATAAGGCTTTATTTCTATTTCGCATCATTTAACCTGTGTTGCTCTTGATTTTGTAAAGACAATAAGAACAAGAAAGATATAGGCTACACCCGGCTGTCATGTTTTAGTGGCTGAGCATCAACCTAAGAACCAGGAGGTCATAGTTCGATTCCAGTCAAGGAACATGCCCAGGTTACAGGCTCCATCCCCAGTGTGGGGCATGCAGGAGGTAGTGGATCAGTGATTCTCGCTCCTCTTCCTTCCTCTCTGAAGTCAATAAAATGTATATTTTTAAAAATATATAGGCTTCTCATTAACAATATATATGGCTTTCTGATCAGGATGGATCCTTTTGGCATTCCATTTCCTGCTGAAGACATTTCACATCAGACTAATTGTTGTAAAGGTGGTGTCATTATGCTGCACTCACCAATCTCTGGGAGAATGTTATTTTCCCAGCCACCATGCTGCCTGACACTGATTTTTAAAAACAGTATCATTGATTTGTACAGGTTTCATCATCTTCCTTTTATACTCTGTACCTCTCTAGACACTTAATGTGTATTTTATGACATCTTTTAGTCAACTGACAATCCTGGGGACTATGAGGTGAGCTCAGGATATTTGTTAACCTTGATGAATCCTTTTTGTCAGAAGATCAACACAGTGGAATTGAGTACAGATTAGATAGAACTGGAGTAGATTGCTTCCAGAAGAAAGACGTCTAGGGCCCCCTTCATCCCAAAGAAGTTGGTGTTGAACACCTGCCACCCAAGAAAAAGGATGAATCATATGAGCTATCACCCCATAGGGGAGTGGAAAGGAGTGAACCTGCTCATTGGTGAATGAAGAGTTTATACACTCAGTTTTCCATGTTACCTGAGAAAATCTCTTTAGAATCGACTCTGTGTAAACAAAATGCCCTTTCTACATCCTAAAGAGCACCTTCTTTCTCTGTGTAAGATTTAATTTAAACAAGAGAGTGACAAGTAATTTTAGGTTGACTATTTACCTCAGGGATCATGAAAAAGAAGATAGAAGGAGACAGCTTCAAAAAAAAAAAAAAAGAAAAAGAAACTACAGATAGAAAAAGAAGACATATAAATTAAATATTCTATGTAAGAGTGCCCATATGTATTTCCTGATGTCCTCTTTGGACTTACATGCCTGGGAAAGCAGGAACTCCATCCACTCAACTGTGTGCATATATTAACTAAATTTTTAAAATAATACTTCTGTATCTTGTCATTATCTAGGTTTTCTACTGTTATATTGAAGAATTTGCTTGGTGAAAATGATACATGCATGTTTCATTCAGGCAGGGTGTGTGTTGAAAATTTATAACTCTTATACTTTTCATTTTATTATAATTCAAAGGTAATTTTCTGCAAATTTTACACAAGTATAAGAATAACAGGATTTTTTTAATCTAAAAATTTTATTTCTTTCTTATCTTTTTTTTCTTTATTAAGGTATTATATATGTTTCCTTACACCCCCATTACCCCCCACCTCCCATTCATGCCCCCACAACCCTGTTGTCTGCATCCATTGATTAGGCTTATGCATGGATATAAGTCCTTTGGTTGATCTCTCCCCCTCACCCCCACTGTTCTCTACCTTCCCTGAGGTCTGACATTCTGATTGAAGTTTCTTTGTTTCTGGATCTATTTTCGTTCATCAATTTATGTTGTTCATTGTATTTTACAAATGAGTGAGATCATGTGATATCTATCTTTCTCTGCCTGGCTTATTTCACTTACATAATGCTCTCCAACTCCATTCATGTTGTTGCACATGGTAAGGACTCCTTCTTTTTACCACAGCATAGTATTCCATTGTGTAGATGCACCACGGTTTTTTAATCCACTCATTTGCTGATGGGTACTTAGGCTGTTTCCAAATCTTAGCTATGGTGAATTGTGCTGCTATTAACATAGGGGTGCATATATCCTTTCTGATTCATGATTCTGTTTTCTTGGGATATATTCCTAGAAGTAAGATCACTGGTTCAAATGGGAGTTCCATTTTTATTTTTTTGAGGAAACTCCCTACTGTTTTTCACAGTGGCTGCACCAGTCTGCATTCCCACCAGCAGTGAACAAGCATTTCTTTTTCTCTGCATCCTCACCAGCACTTGTCATTTGTTGACTTGTTGATAATAGCCATTCTGACAGGTGGGAGATACCGTGTTATTGTTTTGATTTGCATCTCTCTGATGATTAGTGACTTTGAGCAGGTTTTCGTATGTCTCTTGGCCTTACTTCTGTCTTCTTTCGAAAAGTGTCTATTTATATCAGTTGCCCATTTTTTGATTGAGTTGTTCATCTTCTTTTTGTTAAGCTGCACGAGTTCCCTGTAAATATTGGAGATTAAACCCTTATTGTTGATATCATTGACAAATATGTTCTCCCATGCAATTGGCTTTCTTATTGTTTTATTGACGGTTTTATTTGTTGTGCAAAAGCTTTTTATTTTGATGTAGTCCCATTTGTTTATTTTCCCTTTAGTTTCCATTGCCCTAGGAGCAGTATCAGTGAAGAAATTCTTTAGCAGAATAACTGGTTTTTATCATTTTTGTTTAGAATGCAAGATTTTAAAAATAGCAATATGCTTAAAATAAATGCAGAATGATATTCTGAGATAAGGCCACTAAATGGGTAGGGTATTGATTCAATGATCAATTACAAGAAAGAAACGTGACAGTGATATTAACTACAATGTTGAAAAGCAACATTAATTTTTATTACAGATTGATTTTTAAAATAATACCAATTATTTTGTTTGAAATTTTTATTTAAATAGCAATAGAACACTTTTCATCTTCCTACTTTAGTCATAGGAAAGAGTTTAGAAGCATAGGTTAGCCCATCTTTTGAAAGAAATGATGAAGCAGGAGCATGTAGCACACACTTGTCAGAGAGAGGAGACAAACGATTCTCTGTCCTTCCCTAGAAAGTGATGGAAACCTGGGTCAGCGACAAGTCACTGACTGGGAAGCCAGTGCTCCCCACAGCCTCCAGCCAGACAGCTTCCTGCTCTGTTGTAACTTGCGGCTGAGAAAGCCAGGCTTCCAGAGGCTTCATCACCACATTGGGCTGATAGGAGAGACAGACATGAAATGGCCTGACTGCACACCTTTCTGTGGCAGTAGAGACTCCACAGAAATATCTTAGCTGCATGGTCTCCCCAGACTTTTGAGGTATCTCAAACTCATGCTAGTATCCCCAGCCCTGAGCACTAGGGCGAGGATGAGGCACACACCTTATAACTGACTATTAAAAAGTCAGTGGTGATTCTGTCCCCCAGGGAGAGATGGGGGCCCGGTAGGAATCCAGGAGCCCTCTTAAAAGACCAGTGCACAAAATATTGTTTGCAGCCATACATCCCTGGCTCAAGCAGAGACATGGCAGCTCTGAGCAAAGGTAGAGTACTGGAGAACAATGGCCAAGGTCCCTATGCGGAGTCCATCCCCCCATGTTCCCCACAAGTACAATCTTTCACCGAGTACTTCTCTCCTTGGGCATCAGCCTGGGAATATGTACCAACCCCACCTTTCCAGCTCCATCTTGCCCACCCTGCCAAGCTTCTGCCCTGGGAGGAGTCTTCTGGCTGCAGCCAGCCTTGACCCCAGGTAAAGGACTTTGCAGAAGTCTGAGCAGATCTGGGGGGATCTCAGAGGTGCACAGGGAGAGACAGAGTTGTGTGGCTCTAGGGAAAGAGCCATCTCTTCTGCACGCCTGACCAAGTACTACCATTCCTGTGCACAGCCCTTTCTCCATATGGCCAAACCTTAATCTGCTTTAGCCTGATGAATGCTGTCTTTGTCTGTGTGTTTATATTCTTTGACTAATCCCTTCACCTTCTTTCATCCAATCCTTGTTCCCCTCTCCCCTCTGACATCTATCAGTCTGTTTCATGTATCCATGCCTCTGTTTCTATTTTGCTCCGCAGTTTACTTTGTTCATTAGATTCCTCTTGTAAGTGTGAGTATATGTTACTTGTCTTCCTGTGACTGCCTTATTTCACTTTGCATAATAATCTCCAGGTCCATCTATGTTGTCCCAAAAGATAAGATTTCCTTCTTGTTTAGAGCCATGTAATATTCCACTGCATAAATGTACCACAGCTTTTTATCCACTTATCTAATGTTGGGCACATTATTTTTCCCTCTCTTTTCCAGAGAATATATTTATTTGGTTATTAATTTTTGTGGTAACATTGGTTAATAAAATTATATGTTTCAAATGTACATTTCTATGATACATAGAAATGTACATTTCTATGATCTGTATATTGCTTTGTTTTTGAAGCTATTTAGTTACACACCAAATATGATTGTCATATATTCCTGCTTCATTGACCCTTAATTATTAATCACTGTTCTTTATTGTAAGATGCATTATCTTCATATACAAATTGATATTAATATAGACAAAACAGCCATTTATGTTTACTTTTTGAATGGCTTTTTTCTCTTTGTACCAAAGCTAACTATGTCATTATATTTCAAATTAATGTATTTTAAACTGTATTTGGGACTGCCTGTTTTATTTAATCTGATGATGTCTACTTCTAATAAAAATATTTAGTAGTTTTACATTTAATGGAATTACTAATGTACTTGGATTTGGAGCTTCCATTGTTTAATTTTTTTCATTTGCCCTCTCATTTACTGCCAACTTTTGGATCAGTCCAAGAATTTTATTATTGTATTTTAATTCATATATTGGTATTTTAACTATATATATTTTAAATATCAATGTGTGGATTATAACACTGTCTTATCAGCATCTATATATAGATAATATCATGCTTCAGAAGAACACTGGATACTTCAATTTCCTTTATACTGCCATCATTCTTCATAATATTGTGTCCATATGTTTTATAATTACCTATATTATAAATCTTACAATAGGTTTTTTTTTATTTAAACTTTTAACTGACATTTAAGTAACTGAAAAGAAGAAAAATATATATGCTCTTTAAAGTTACTCAGGTAGATCTTCTATCTAAAGTTACATTTTTCTTTCTCTATGCATGCTTTCCTCAGACTGCTATTATTTTCCTCTAGTCTGAAGAAGTCCCTCCATATTTTTGTATATAATTATGATACAGAGGTTATAAATTTTTCCAGCTTCTGTTGATCTGAAAGAGTATTTTCCCTTAGGTTTGATATATATATATTTGATTTTTTACAGAGAGAAGGGAGGAGAGGGATAGAAAGGAGAGAAACATTGATTAGCTGCCGCCTGCACACCCCCTACTAGGGATGTGCCTGCTATCCAGATATATGCCCTTGACCAGAATCAAACCTGGGATCCATCAGTCCAAAGATCGACGCTCTATTCACTAAACCAGTTAATGTAATGAAATTTTTACTGAATAGTGAATAAAGGTAGTCTTCACTTGATATGATTTCGATATGTATGTGTTTTAGTTACTGTGGTTAGTTAAAAAACAGTCTCCCATAACATGGTTCAGATTTCAGTCACCATAGCATATGAACTGTGAGTGATAACATGAACTACAAAACTGATGCTATCTGTTCAGTCTGCAAATCAATTTATAAGTAACAGATGTATATCATGATTATCAACTGCTCAGACCATTTCTTTAAATGCCATTCAGTGGTTGATGACTGCACATCTGTCATTTATATCAACTACAGGGACTAAAGGGTGTCAATGTGTTACTTTCTTGTCTCTTGGTGACAAAATCTTATGACAGTATACAAAAGTGGGTAATCAAGAAAGGAACTGGTTAACAAAAATGAAAGTGCAGCAAAGAAACAAAAAGGTGTGATGCTTGAAGTGAAAATTTAATTGATTATAAATGGAGTTGCAGATAAAATAGTTGCTTGTCTGGTTGTTGACACTGCTGTCACTCAAGAGACTCTAAATATGTATCCAGTAAGTAGACACATTCTTAACTTATAGATACACTAGTGCCCCCTTATTTATAGTTTCTTTCTATTGGGTTTTTTTTTTTTTTTACCCATGGTCAAACATAGTCTGAAAATACTAAATGAAAAGTTACAGAAATAAAAAAATTCACAATTTTTAAGTTGTGCACATTTTAAGTAACATGATGAAATTTGCATCATCCCACTCAGTCCCACCCAGGACTCGAATCATCCCTTTGTCCAGCGTATGCAGACTGTCTGTACTAACAGCTGGTTAGTAGCTCAGAAGTCATCTCTGTTATCAGATTAACTGGTCTTGCCGTGCTTTGTCCAAATAAACCTTCTAGTGGCCTAAGGCTACCTCACAATGCCTCTGTTTTTCATTTCACTCATCTCAACATGTAGGCATTGTGACATCTCACTCATCTCACTATATTCACAAGAAGTGTGAATATAGTACAATATCCTATATAATAAAAGCCCAGCAACCAAATGGCAGAACAATCAGAACGACTAGTTGACCAGTCGCTATCTTACACACTGGCCACCAGGGGGAAGATGCTCAATGCTCATGGTGGTCAGTGTGCTCCCACAGTGCTGACTGGGATGAGCGGCACTCCCATAGAAGGCCAATCCCCACCAGTGCAAGAATCCCATGCACTGGCCCTCTAGTGTTGTATAAGAGAAAGAGACCATGTTTGTAAAACTTTTATTACAGTATACTATATAGTTTTATGTTATTGTTTGTTATTAATCTCTCGCTGTGCCTACATTGTAAATTAAACTTCATCATTGGTATACATGTATAGGAAAAAAATATAGTACACATAGGGTTTGGTATTATCTGAGGTTTCAAGCATCCACTGGGGGTCCTGGGATGTATCGCCCTCAAGTAAGGGGGGACCACTGTACTTTACTACTAAAATTGATCTCTTAGTTTGTAAAAATGTTAAAGATTCTAAAGTTAATGTTATTTATATTTGGGTTATAAACCTGTCTAACAGCTTTGTAAAAGAAACCATTTTCCAAAAAATTCATATAGATATAATCTTCAACATACAACTTCAGGTATTCGTACAAACACTGATGGGCAGTTAAAAGTAAGTAAATAAATAAATAAATAAATAAATAAATAAATAAATAAAACAAAAACCCAGCAGAGGAACAAATGATCCTTCATATCTCAAGCTTACTATGAGCTATTATAAAAACTGAATTCATTTGAGAGAAAAACCTGCACACAGACAGTAAAAAATAAAAGTAACTTTAAAAAATTACTGGGGGCCCTGGGACATATCCCCTTTACATCCAGAAAAGGTGGTTAAGTATATAATTGACACGAGTCATATTTAAGCTATTGAACCTACAGCTTCCAGAAGTGCACATTTTTAATAGCTTCAAAGCACTGTGGTATTACTATGGAAGTGCCATTCTTGCAGGAATCCTGGGCAAGACGTTGCTGAAAATACTAGTCCTTTAAACATTTTAAACCACAGTACCTCACTCATATGCTTTACACAGTGTAATTCCTTGTTGCATTTTCAGTTGATTAGAGGTTAAGGTTTAAAACAAAACTTGCAAGATTAGTACATATTCTAATCTAAACAACCCACTCATGCTTCGAACCTTAGACATCACCACAACATGATGTATTTGACTGTGATTGTGAAATGGCTCCGTGAAATTCCACCCCTGTCCTCCCACCCACTACCTTGTGAGGAGTGCATGAACTGGGATGATTTATGCTGCTTCATAAATTAGTAACTCTGAGAGTTCATTCATTTCCAATTAGTCTCCTTAAAGAAATCAGTAATATTATTAAATAACCAGCAGGTAGCAAGAATGTCCTTGGCAATCAAGTGTCTCATAATGGAATGTTTTGTCAGTTCTTAACCTACCTGATCCAATAAAATATGCTCTGTCTCCAGGACATGCATGTCATTAACCACCGACTGTAATGCTGTGGGAAATGGTCTTGAAGCACAGTATCTGTACACTGATATGATTTGAGAGTTATTTCATTGCAAGCTCTCCATCACACTGAATTAACATCATCTCACAATTAGCTGTTGTTTACCCTAATAAGAAATGATTTGTTGTAATTAGATCTCACCTCATATTTTTAAAAATAACAATAATTTGGAATAGCAGATTAACTAGTATAAAATGACTCAAAATGACTAATAAGAAAAGAGTAATTTTTCCAGGCACATTTTTTTCTTTGTGTAAGTATAATGCATATATGTGTGTGTGTGTGCATGTGTGTGTGTGTGTGTGTGTGTGTCCTATCTAATAAAGAGGGAATATGCTAATTGACCCTCATGCCATTGCAAAAGATGGCAGCACCCACAGCCAATAAGAAGG
The DNA here is from genome assembly GCA_027563665.1 of Antrozous pallidus. Classification (NCBI taxonomy): domain Eukaryota; kingdom Metazoa; phylum Chordata; class Mammalia; order Chiroptera; family Vespertilionidae; genus Antrozous; species Antrozous pallidus. The sequence continues at coordinate 11,546,566 of CM050522.1, forward strand.
GAATATGTTAATTGACTCTCCTACCTTCAAATATGGTGGCACCCACAGCCAATAAAGAAGGAATATGCTAATTTACTGCCCTGCCCTCAAAGATGACAGTGCCCATGATCAATAAGAAGAGAATATGCTAATTGATTATCACACCCTCAAAGATGGTGGTGCCCACAGCCACAAGATGGCAGCGTTCAGTCCCCTCAGCCCTGCTGGGGCTGCAGGTGCATGGCAAGACTGGGATCATCCCCAAGCAGGCCTGGCTGTTCAATGCACCTGTCTCCAGAGTCCCCCAGTCTTCCTTAGCCCCCCAGCCACCCAGGGCAGGACCAAGGCACAGGCAAGCCTCAAATTGCAGCTTCCCAGCCACCCAGGGCCACCCAAGGCTCAAGTAACCAGGGCCATCAGATGCTTGTGCTGCCAGCAGTGGCAGCAGCAGATGTGTGATGGGACATTGCCTTCTCCTGATTGCTGGGTCACCTCCCGCCCCTGAGGGCTCCAGGACTGTGAGAGGGGGCAGACCAGGCTGAGGGACCTCCGACCCTCCAGTTCATGTATTTTCATGCACTGGGCCTCTAGTGTGTGTGTGTGTGTGTGTGTGTGTGTGTGTGTGTGTGTACACACATTTATATACAAACATACACACATATCCTTATATGTTTACATTACACCATTATTGAGATAGATATAGATACAATATTTCTCCCTCATATATATTTATATATACACAAACATTTATTTACCTCTTTCTTGCATGGGAATATAAAGGAATTTATGCACACACACACACACACACTCACACATACACATACCTCTTCTAGGTTCTTTTGCTGTTCTAACAAATTGACATAATAGAGATGAACAGAAAAGTACATATATGTAATTGCATAGATAGAGAATTCTCATGAGAATATGAAACCTACAGGCAGTCTAGGAATTAGGCTTGGGAAAGGAATAAGTGTCTGAAACCTCAAAGGGGAGGAAGGCAATGTACAGGAAGACCGAAAGAGCTAATGCTTCCTAAACAAACATTTGCCATGCCATGCGGAGACAATGGAGCACAGAAAACTTTTATCTCTGGGTCCTGTGGAGGTTATTCTTTCCCTTCCCCAAGACATACATATGACATAGCCAATTTTCATATTAGATCATTTAGATTTCTCTTTTTGTCTAGGGAATTGCATCTTTTAAAAGTAATGTATTACATTCATAAAGTATACTTGGGACATCTTAATCATCTTTAAAAACCATTCCAGTTATGAACCTTGATTATTATTTAATCTCCACCCAATAGTATTTGAAAAGCATAACTTTTTTTCATGATTTGTATGACTAATTTCTTTGAATGTTTTGAACTACAAGGAATTGTGTTTCATTTAATCATGTTTTCTTAATTCAGATAACCAGAGTTCCTTATTGCATGTGGTACTGTGTAGAGTAACTGGAAAACCTACCTGCTTTGCAAGGATATCTTAAGTTTTAAAAAAGTATTTTCTTCACCCTTGTGAAGTTGTATCTTTGTCACATCTCTTACCTAGACTATGGGTTTTTATTTGTTTTGTTTTGTTTTGTTTTGTTTTGTTTTACAGCCCTACCACTAGAGTGTGGTATGATCCAAAGAACCACAGAGAAAAAAATAAGTGTATTAAATAGTAGATAATGTGGAGAATGTTGAAGGTGGTGATTACCAACCAATCATTGACCAGTTTTCCTTAGAGCAAGCATGTCAAATTCACAGCCTGCGGGCAACATTCCTAAAGGCATTTAGCTTGATGGTTGCAATTAGCATATTCTCTTCTAATTGATTGTGGGCACTGTCATCTTTGAGGGAGGGGCACTAAATTAGCATATTCCTTCCTTATTGGCTGTGGGTGCCACCATATTTGAAGACGGGAGAGTCAATTGACATATTCCCTCCTTATGGGCTGTGGCTGCTGCCATCTTTTGCAGTGGCATGAGGGTCAATTAGCATATTCCCTCTTTATTAGATAGTATATATATATATATATATATATATATATATATATGCACACACACACACACATACACACATACACACACAAACACACACACACACACACATACGCATACATACATTATACTTACACACACATGCTTGCCTTAGAGAAACAGTCTTTAGAAATCTTGTAGCCTCATGGGTCAAAAAATACACCAACACACCAATGACAGTCAGCAAATATTAATTTGCTACTCACTGGCCAGAGACATGTCATAACACTTGATATTCAAGGAACTGTCCTATGACTCATGAGATGTTGATCAGTACTTTATTTATGTCATTTATTACATGGGTAACACAATAAAATTAATCTCTTAAATTAGATATTAGAAGAAGCTAGAACACATTCTATTTTCAACTTCTCAACTTACACAACATTACTCTTTTAATACATTGATATACACAACACATATGACTCCAAACATATTTTTGAAACTTTATAGGCCATTATATTTATACTAGAGGCCTGATACATGAAATCTGTGCACAGGTTGGGTTCCTAGGCCTGGCCAACGATCAGGGCCATTTGGGGTCTTCTGGGTGCCAGTTGGGGCCTTCCATCCCCAGCTGCCCTCTGCTGGCCAGGGCCTTTCTTTCTCAGCTGCTGGCTGCCAGCTGTGCCAACTGGGGCCTTTTTTTATTCCATGCCACCCACTGGTGTTCAAAGTGAGCAACTGAAGTCCCAGTTGAACTCCTGAGGGGACTCTTTGCATATTAGCCTTATATATATATAGAGGCCAAGTGCACGAATTAGTGCACAGGTGGGGTCCCTAGGCCTGGCCGGTGATCAGGGATGATCGGTGCTGTCTTGCCTAGACTTGATTGAGGCCAGCCAGCCCCCAGGAGAGAGCCACAGGAGTTTGGCCAGGCACAGGATTGTGGCTGTGGGAGCACACTGACCACCAGGGGCAGCTCCTGCATTGAGCATCTGGTCCCTGGTGGTCAATGTGCATCATAGTTACCAGGCAGTAATCCAGTCATCCAGTAATGTGGTTATAACAGTCACTTAGGCTTTTATATATATAGATAGTAATTTTAAAAATATTATGATATAATGTATACTATATGCTATTAACATATAACCAATGTTATAACTAGAGGCCCGATGCATGAAATTTGTGCTAGCGGTTTGGCCCTTGTAGCCATGGTAGCTTGCCTCCAATCTGACAGTCCTAGCTTTGTCCAGAAGTTTGTTAGGTTGTTTGGTCTAATTAGCATATTATGCTTTTATCACTAGAGTTTTATACTATGGAATTAATCTAAATTATACAATTTACATATATATTTAAATTTTTCCTATTAATTACTTCTTTCTCCTTGTAAGTTTCCATTATGAAACTTTCCTAACAAAAGCACATTCTTTAGATTTTCATAATTGTGCATCAGTTATTATAAACATTTTTTTAACATTTTTTAAATATATTTTATTGATTTTTTTACAGAGAGGAAAGAAGAGGGATAGAAAGTCAGAAACTTCGATGAGAGAGAAACATCGATCAATTGCCTCTTGCACACTCCCTACCAGGATTGTGCCCGCAGCCAAGGTACATGCCTTGACTGGAATCGAACCTGGGACCTTCCAGTTCGCAGGCTGTCGCTGTATCCACTGAGCCAAACCAGTTTCAGCTGTAAACATTTTCTTTATCTGAATTTTGCCTTCATTCATAAAAGGTTTATTTTGCAATTTAGTCTTCTGCAAAGCTTTTATTTTCCTTGATCAGAGAAAAGGTATCTTTTAGTTGCTTTCAGCTTGCATCTTTCATAGAGAGGTCTCTTTTGTATGACTGCTATTTCATAAATTGTCCTCTACCACCACTTCTAAATGCTGTTTCAAATTTTCCTATTTTCTTTCATTTTCTTTGTTTATCTCTGCTGTGTCTTGGTATGGTTCTTTTTAAAAATGTGTTATTTTAAGAATTTGTAAATATTCTTGAATCTATGATTTGAGATATTTCATTGGTTTTTTAAGAATCCAGCCATTCTTTGTTCCAATATTTCCTCTGCCCATTTTCTATCTCTTCTTCCTCTGGCCTAGAATGATGCTACATTTCCCCATAGAGAAGACAGAAAATCCCTTTAATCCAAGTTCAAGTCCTGTAGTACTCAGAACCACTGAGCTAATGCTAACCTAGACTGTAGTCTTATGCAAAGACCGTTTTATTTATGGTTCTCATTCCTCTGTGAGTTTGCTCTTTGTATTTCAGCTTTAAAGTATTTTAATTGAATTTATTGGGGTGATATTGGTTAATAAAAATTATATAGGTTTCAATTCTGCTATACACCATCTGTATATTGTATTGTATGTTTACCACCCCTATTAAAACATAATTGGCATGTAATATTGTGGAAGCTCAAGGTGCAGAATACATTTATATCTTGCTGTATGATTACTACAGTAACATTTATCACATCACACAGCTATCATTTCTTTTTTGCCTGAGAGACTAAATCTTAAGAACAAGGTTTAGTCTTTTAGCAATTAAAGTGAGAATACAGTATAGGTGACTATGATTGCTATTCTATAACATTCATTAGCTCTCCAGAATGTATCTACTAGCTTAGTTTCCTCAGCCCATCGCGATTGCCATTCTACTCTCTGTTTTTATATGATTAGTATTTTTAGATTCCACATATAATTGCTATTATACTGGATTTATATAAGAAAGAAAGCTCTGCCTGACCTATTTCACTTAGCATAATGTCCTCAAACTCCACCCATTTCGTTGCAAAAGCCAAGATTTCCTTTTTCTCATGGCTGAATAATATTCCACTTTATCTGAATGTTTTTTAAGTTTCAGTTTGAAATTGTATAGCAGCCTAGTCTTGTATATAGTCTTTGGATGTATTGGTATTTATTTTGTATCTTCTGTAAATAAGCTCTGAATAAATCTAGCTTGGTTTTATATTGCAAGGAACTTGAACTGTGAATTTTTAGGGATCTGGATATCTAATAGTTCTCTACACATTAAGTATATATATACCTTCCATGATTATGAGAACAGCCTTAGTTAAGTAGGCATTAAACATTTATTCAATGGCACTACAGTTTTTGTTTAAAATATTAGGTGGTTCTGTTACTTTCGATATAATCATGTAGTTAGTGTTTATTTTTTCTTTATTGATTAAGATATTACATATGTGTCCTTATCTGTCCATCCCACCCCGCCACTCATGCCCTCAACTCCCTGGCGTGTGTGTCCATTGGTTAGGCTTATATGTTTTTAAGACCATTGCCACATAATTTACATGTTTAATTACCTCATGGATTTAATCTTATTTTACCTCACATTCTAACTTTTTCTCATATATCTCAGTTTTGATGAAGTTTGCTATTTGAGAATTATTTTAGTGAGGGTCTTTTGGTTGTAAGACTTTATATATTCCAATTTCCATTGATATTTACTAATAATTTTAAGTTTTCTGAGTGTGTCTTAATTTTGTTCTTGCTATTTATTTTGTTCAGTTGAGTATAAATTTCTGAGTTGTTAATAGTATTCCAAGAGCATTCTGAAGATATCACACAGTTTTTCTGACATTGATGGTTGCATGTAAGACATGTAAGGTCAACTTAATAACTATTCCTTCATAAATATTTTCATATTATAGCTTTAAAAATGTTTATTTTTCATGATAGTCTGCTTTTTCTTTAAAATGACAATGGATTTAGATTTTCTTTATATTATTAATTAATCAATATGAATGCACTTTGAGAATCAGTGCTTATCTATTTCAGTTATGAAAAAATCAAGTTATTACTTTAAATATTAATATTCTGCTATTCCCTCTTTTTTTTTATAACAACTATTATTCAAACATAGAATTTTGTAATATTCCCAGCATTCTGTTTAAATTGCTTTATTACTTTCCTTTGTATTCTGTATGAATTCCTCAATCCTAACTTACCACTCACTAATTGTTTCATTCATCAAATGTGTCCAGTCTAGAATTCTTCTCACATATTGCATTTCACTAATTAATTACTTTGAATATTTTATATTTGCTTTTCCTTGTTTAAATTCTGTTTGCTTTTCTTTTAAACTGAAATCTATATACCCACATTTTTCTTTGAATATTTTCATGTAATTGCAGTCTTTAAAAATATCTTTTATAAAGGCCAGTTTATTAGTAAGTGCAAAGTTTTTATAATTCATAATTTTTTTACTACCATTGCACCAGATTATTTTTATATGTCTTGTTATCTCGTGTGATTGGTTTGGAATTTTTGGAGTGTAGAGTATTGTTTCTGTCTCCCCACCATTTTTGGATCACTTCTTGCTTTTCAAAAATACATCAGTTGCCTCCATTCAACCCTACCAGCCTATAGTAAAGAACAAAGTCTTTAATAAAATTTTAATTTTCTGCCCTACAGTAATATTTAGGCAGATACAAATGTAGACATAAGTTTAATATATATTTTTGTTATTTTTTGTCATCATTCAGAAATGGATTGGTATGGGGCTAACTTTTATTCTCTAGCATCATGTTGAAATATGGTAGCATTAATCTTGGATAAAACAGCTGTTTGAATTATGATCCTGCTTGCTTGCTTAAAACAAAAGGGCAATTACTTCAGCTTCCAGCTTGAGATCTTGTGGGGGGGGAGGTGCAAAAGTCCCCTTTGAAGAACAGACCAGAACTTAGAGGGGTGACTGGTCGGTGCCAGTTGTTGAGCTGCACCACCTGCTTTTGTGAGATAGGACCACTTTCCCACGTCTATCAGAGGTATGGTTAGAGATAAGGTGCAGGCAACAGGGTCAATCATAGTGCACTGGCAACTCCCTTGGATACAACCTTGACAGCTGTTCTCAGAATTCAAAACAATGAAAATCTATGGTTCAGACCCCTTTAAAAGGGGTACTCCCTACACCTGGGGCAGTACAGCTGTGGGTGTTCGGTCTCCGCGAGGTGCCCTAGCATCCGTCCTGGCCAGTTTTTCAATAAAACATTGGTTGCTTATTACCAACTTAACCGTGTCCATGGTCATTTGCAACTGGTCATGGAAGTCGCCCCACAACAATGTAGCCAGTATGGTTCAGAGTTCTCATTTTGTGAATCAATTTTATTCCCATTTACCAGCTTGGGAGTTCAGTCCCAAACTGAACTCCTGGCCACCACTTTCTTTTGCATCTAGCGCTCAGCAAGCCTGCGGCTTCTGACCAGCTCATTGCTTCTTGTTTTTGTACTATTTCTGGCACACAGAGATTTGTGTCTTGTATTTGAGCCCAGTGGCGCCTTTAGGTTTCCCTCTTTAATATTGTATCAATCATTACTGTGTGTTTAGAACAAAGAAAGTGATCAAAGCTTGAACTCCATGCTCCAACTTGACCTAAATGCCAGGGGCATTGATTTTTTTCACAAAACTGTGTAGCTGCTCTACAGAATATTACACCTACCAATAGTTCAAACAGATCATATTGACCACAAACATAAAGGTCCAATTATAAATTATGCAGCATGCAGAGAAGAGAGCAGAAATGTAATGCCTCTATCAATGAAAATATTTTTATTTGGTATTGAGTTTGATTTTCTAAGGTAATCACCTTAATCATCAGATGCAACTTAGCTGTATGTTGCCTATAGAATTAGAGAAGCACTGCATTTATATCTCACAAATGTATATTCATGCCAGGATTTCAAAACATATCTCTTTGACTCCTGGTACTGCTACCTAATGTTTTTTCACACTCCTGTTTTTTAAGTACATTTTTTTTCATCCTGGACACAGTACCTCTACTTAATAATCGAAAAGAATGGCTCAGGTATACCTAAAAGGTCAGTTTTTGTTTTCACTTTGTTATTGGGCTTTGAAATTTTTCTTCATGTGTTATTTTAACTCACAAACTTTGTCAGATTCGCATTAATGAACATTTGTTAAAACAGAACCACTTAGACTAAACTGAGTAACATAGTTGCAATATTAGCTTTTTCCTTCATGATAATTTTGGTCATTGCCTCTCATAAGAAAATACACAAATGGTTAATAATTTCATGAGTACTCATCATTATCATTCATCAAGAAAACTGAAATAAAATCACAATGAGTTACTACAACACACCTGTTAGAGTGGTTTAAATAAAAGACTGACAATACCAAATATTGACAAAGATGCAGAACAATCTGCATAATGCTTCTGGGAGTGTAGAGTGATAAAATAACATCAGAAATTGGTTCGACAATTTCCAAGAGGATTTCAGAAGACACTAAATCTATGAACTACCATTCGCACTTTTTATATTGACCAAGAAATATGAAAACTATGTTTGTAAAAACACTCATACACAAATATTCATAGCTGCTTTATTTATAATAATAATGTATTGGAAACAACCAACATTTCCTTGTACAGGAACATTGATTAAAATATTGTAATATAATATCTTAAATATATTAAAGCAAAGAAAAAATATAGATACAAACAATATTATGGTGATGACCAGAGGGAAAGGGGTGGAGAAGGGAGATAGAGGGGGCAAAGGGAGGATAAATGGTGATGGGAGGAGATTTGGCTTGGGGTAGTGAGCATCCAATACAATATGCAAATGATATATTGTAGAATTGTACAACTGAAACCTGTATAATTATGTTAACCAATGTCACCTTCAAAATTCAAATAAAATATTTAAAATATTGTGATCTATTGGAATATTATTCAGTAATAAAAGGAACATTCTATAAATACAAGCAACTTGGATGAACCACAGAAACATTGTTCTAAGCAAGAAAACTAGACACAAAATAGTACATAAATTTTTTATCTCATTTAAATCAAGTTTTGGAAAAAGAAAAAGTAATCTACAGGTAATAAAACTGATTGACTCATGGTCTTGGCGGTGGAAGATAGGAAGAAATTGATTGGGGAGTGGCAAAGGGGATGTTTCCTGGGTGACAAAAATAATTGTCTTATATCTGCCTTCCTGGTGATTAGTGATAATGAGCATTTTTCAATATGTCTGTTGGCCATCGGTATGTCTTCTTTAGAGAAATGTCTTTTTATGCCCTCAGCTCAATTTTTTATTGAATTTTTTTATTTTTTCTAACTGAGTTGTGTGAGTTTCTTACATATTTTGGATATCAAACTCTTATCAGATGTATCATTTGAGAATATATTCTACCAGTCAGTGGGTCACCTTTTTGTTTGTTGAAATTTCCTTTGCTGTGAAGAAGCTTTTTAGTTTGACGTAGTCCCATTTCTTTATTTTTTCTCTTTCCCTTTTCTAGGGCACGTGTCCAAAAAGATATTACTCAGACTGATGTCAGATACTTTACTTATTATGTTTTCTTCTAGGAACTTTATACTTTCAGGTCTTACATTTAAGTGTCTAACATATTTTCAGTTTATTTTTCTAAGAGTGGTCCAGTTTCTTTTTCATGTATTTGTTTAGTTTTCCCAACATCATTTGTTGAAGAGACTATTGTTACTCCAATGTATATTTTAATCTCTTTTGTCACAGATGAGTTGACCATATAAGTGAGGGTTTATTTCTGGACTATCTATTCTGTCCTAGTGATCTATGTGCCTTTTTATGCCAGTATCATGGTCTTTTGATTACTATAGCTTAGTAGTATAGTTTGATATCAGTTTGTGTGATATCTCCAACTTAGTTCTCCTTTCTCAATATTTCTGTAGCTTCTTAGAATCGTTTGTGGTTCCATTTAAATTCTAAGATTATCTGTTCCAGTTTTGTGAAAAATGCCACTGGTATTTTTATAGGAATTGCATTGAATCTTTAATTGCTCACTGATTAGTATGGTCATTTTAATTTCAATATGTATTACTTTTGCAATATTTTTTTCAGAAAATAAAACATTCTGTCTTGATAGTGGTAGAGGGTACATGTATGGGAATTTTAGATGTATAAAAAGTATCTATACATTTTAATACATGAAAGAAAATAAATTTTGTACCGCAGCATAGTATTTTATTGTGTAGATATATCACAGTTTTTTAATCCACTCATCTGCTGCTGGGTACTTAGGCTGTTTCCAAATCTTAGCTATGGTGAATTGTGCTGCTATGAACATAGGGGTGCATATATCCCTTCTGATTGGTGATTTTAGATTCTTGGGATATACTCCTAGAAGTGAGATTACTGGGTCAAATGGGAATTCCATTTTTATTTTTTTGAGGAAACTCCCTACTGTTTTTCACAGTGGCTGCATCTGTCTGCATTCCCACCAGCAGTGAACAAGCATTCCTTTTTCTCCACATCCTCACCAGCACTTGACATTTGTTGATGTGAGCCATTATTCTGATAGGTGTAAGATGGTACTGCATTGTTGTTTTGATTTGCATCTCTCATATTATTAGTGACTTTGAGCATGTTTTCATGTGTCTCTTAGTCTTCCTTCTGTTTTCCTTTGAAAAGTGTCTATTTAGGTCCATTGCCTATTTTTTGATTGGATTGTGTCTCTTCTTTTTGTTAAGTTGTATGAGTTCCCTGCCATTTGCAACCACATGGATGGAACTGGAGAGCATTATGCTAAGTGAAATAAGTCAGTAAGAGAAATGTCACATGATCTCACTCATTTATGGAATATAATGAACAACATTAACTAATGAACAAAAATAGATCTAGAGACAGAGAAGCATCGATCAGACCTTCAAACCTGAGGGACTGTAGGGGAGGTTGGGATAAGGGGAAGAGATCAACCAAAGAATTTGTATGCATGCATGCATATAGGCCCATGATGGCGAACCTATGACACATGTATCAGCACTGACACCAGTAGCCCTTTTCGATAACACGTGCCTGCATGCGGTCGCATACAGAAAAGTATGGGGCCTGCATGCTGAGAAAGACGTTTCATCCTTGGCTAATGCACAGCCAGGTGCAGAAGCCAAGGATAAAACATTTGCTACAGTGTGGTGTAGACACTCTGTGCCAGAGGTCTATGGGCCAAAACAACAGAACTCCGGCACAGAGCGTCTAGTTCTGGGACTTCCAGTTAGGCCGTTAGGGGATCTATGACCTCACTTCTGACCGGTGGAGCAGGGAGCCCGGGAATGCCGCTGCGGACACATCTCTGGGGACCCTGTGATCGCCATTACCAGCAACCACATAACCACAGCAACCATCATCCAATTTATTGTTCTGGGGTGTCATGGATTTCTAATTGACCATCATTATTGAGATAAGTGAGGGGGAGGCTGGGAGAGGTGAGGGCCTGTGCTATGGGTGCCTTTCCCCGCCATTAGAAATAGTGGCAACTGCCGAGACTGGTTTGGCTCAGTGGATAGAGCGTCGAACTGCAGACTGAAGGCTCCCGGGTTCGATTCCGGCAAGGGCATGTACCTTGGCTGCGGGCACATCCCCAGTGGGGGGCGTGCAGGAGGCAGCTGATCGATGTCTCTCTCTCATCGATGTTTCTGACTTTCTATCCCTCTCCCTTCCGCTCTGTAAAAAATCAATAAAATATTAAAAAAAAAAGAATTAGTGGCAACCATCTTAATTTATATAAGAAACACCATTTTGCAGCATACTGCAGACACCATTTCACCACTATTACTATTGTGAATCCTTATTAATCCCTATTTCTGCTTATTAACCCTGCCCTTTCCTAAAAGACAGTTACATGTGCCATCTTGAGGTCAATTAGGCTAGTTAACCCCTAATTGTCTGCAGGGCTAACAGGCTATCTATAATTCTATCTTCTGTCACTGCCCCCCTGATGGAGAACCAAAAAAATAAAAAACCAAGGTTAAGTAAAAGAAGTGGTAGCAGCAGTAGCCAACCCTTTCAAGAGACATGGAGCGAGATGTATGGCATTATAGAAGAAAATGGCAGATCATTTTGCATTCTATGTATTGAAACGGTAGTAAGCAGAATGTGGAATATAAATAGACATTTTGAAACTAATCATTCCCAGCTCTTGAAAAAAAGTGATGATAAAAGGAAGGAATACATTTCCAGCTACATCTTTATAAGAACCAATCTAATTCCATCCTTAAATTTATGAAAGGCTCTACAAATTTAACATCTGCAAGTTTGAGCATTGCTCACTCCATAGCTCAGCATGGAAAAACACTCAGTGCGGGATAATTTATTCAAGAAATTCTCCTAAGATGTGCACTAGTTCTATTTCACAATATGCAGAATAAAGATGCAATTATTAAAAGAATATCTGAGTTAACACTCAGTAGAAATACCATAAAAGACCAAATAATGAGACTGAATACAAATAAACAACATCAGTAACAGAGAGACATAAGTTATTGTAAATATTTTTTAACTCTTTTGATGAAACCACTGATGTCACATCACATGCTCAGTCGGTCATTATTGGTCGATATTCTGATGGTCTCACAATGAGAGAAGAGTTGATAAAGTTAGTATCAGTGCCAACAAGTACATCAGGAAGTGAAATATGTAAGGTTGTTATATAAACATTCCGTGACCTAAGCATCGATATCTCTAAAGTTGTGTCAGTGACAACAGATGGGTCACCAAACATGGTGGGGAAAAATGTCAGACTTGTCAAATTTTTTACAGAAGCTATTGGACATCTGATTATGCCTTTTCATTGTATTATCCATCAGGAGGTTTTATGTGCCAAGGCAGGATTCACCAACTTAAATGACTTAATGTCAGTTGTTACAAAAAATATTTAATAGCTGCTCACCCCCTTCACAAGCGAGAATTTCTACACTTTTACTGGAGGTTGATTCCACCTACAGTGACTGCTGATGTACAATAATGTAAGATGGCTTAGCCGAGGCAAAGTTCTTGAGCATTTTGTGGAGTGATTTGAAGAAAATAAGGCATTTATTGAGGATAAGGGTCTGGGAAAATTTTCTCAGCTCAATGATGATAAGTGGGTCAATATCCTGATATTTTTTACAGATCACTCTGTTCTGAACTTAAAGTTACAAGGTTTTGGCAAAAGTATTGATGTTATGTTTGGATACATAAAAGCCTTTGAAAGTAAACTTAAAATTTTCAAGTGAGATCTAGAAACTAAAACTTATAAGTATTTTCCTCGAATAACAAAGTATTTTGAGAAGGCCAGTGCAGCTGTACAAAATGAAATGGAACTCTTGCATATAAAGTACCAGCATGTTTTAGACTCGCTACATGACCAGTTAGTTCAGTGATATATTTAATTAATTTAGAAGCCTAGAACAGACCATAAAAATAATTAAGTTTCCTGATGTAGTAGTCTAAAGTAGGTTGGAATTAAATGATTTCCAATGGATGCAAATTGATGATTTGGAGATGCAACTTACAGAATTTTAAGACAGCATCTGGCTCAGGTGTTTGTCGACTTGAGGTCAAAGCTTGGGAATCTGGAAAGGTGCCGCATGGAGAATCAAGGGGAGTGCCCCTATGAACAGGAAATTTTGAATGCCTGGAACTGATTACCAACACTTTTAGCATCCTGAAAAATTTAGCAATGACTTTACTCACAATTTTTCACTCTACATACTTTTGTGAGACCTATTCTCAGCATTAGATAATATCAAAACTAACAAAAGAAGCAAATTGATAGATGAAGCTTGGGCTTGAAGTGTACAAAATACCAACCTTCAACAGAAGGTTTAGTCAATGAAATTCAGCAACAAAAAAGTCACTAATAGGCAGGTCAGTTAAAGAATTCCCCTCCCCCTCACTTACCTTAGTGAGTTTTAGTTTCTAGATCTCACTTGAAAATTTTAAGTTTACTTTCAAAGGCTTTTATGTATCCAAACATAACATCAATACTTTTGCCAAAACCTTGTAACTTTAAGTTCAGAACAGAGTGATCTGTAAAAAATATCAGGATGTTGACCCACTTATCATCATTGAGTTCATGGCATCCCACAAAGTTATGTAATATCAAGACCAACAAAAGAAACTGACTGACAGATGAACAAAGAAGTCACTAAGCAGGTAAGTTAAATAATTAGTTTTTTGGTTTATTAAACAGAGTTATATATTACAATTATTAGAGGCCTGATGCACGAAATTCGTGCACGGGGGGTGGGAGATGTCCCTTAGCCTAGCCTGCACCCTCTCCGATCTGAGACCCCTCGAAGTTTGTCCAACTGCCCATCCTGACCTAGTAGGATCAGGCCTAAATGGGCAATCAGACATCCTTCTCACAATCCAGGACTGCTGGCTCCAAACTACTCACCTGTCTGCCTCCTTGACTGCCCCTAACTGCCTCTGCCTGGCAGCCTGATCACCAGCTAACCAGTATCCTGCCAGCCTAATTGATGTTTAAATGCTTCCCTGCCAGCCTATTTGCCCCCAACTTCCCTCCTCTGTCGGCCTGGTCACCCCTAACTGCCCTCTCCTGTTGGCCTCATTGCCCACAACTGCCCTCCCTTGCAGGGCCTGGAACCTCCAACGGCCCTCCCCTGCTGGCCATCTTGTGGTGGCTATCTTGTGCCACATGGGGGCAGGATCTTTGACAGCATGGAGGCTGCCCTCTTATGTGTTGGAGTGATGGTCAATCTGCAAATTACTCTTTTATTAGATAGGATAGAGGCCTGGTGCATGGGTTGGGGCCAGCTGGTTTGCCCTGAAGAGTGTCCCAGATCATGGTGGGGGTTCCCTTGAGGTGAGGGGAGCCTGGGCGAGGGGCCTGTGGAGGTTTGCAGGCTGCCCACGCCCCCCAGCGACCTAAGTGGAGGCCCTGGGATCTGGGATTAATTTATGTCTACAATTGAAACTTTGTTGCCTGGAGTGGAGCCAAGCCTTCTGCTTGCTCAAGGGTGGCAGCAGTTTCTGTTTGAAACATTGTAGCCTAGAGTGGAGGCCTAGGCCAGCAATGGCAGACTGAAAGCTAGGCTTCCTCTGTTGTCAGGGAAACCCAAGCCTCTGTTCTCTCCAGCTCAGTGGCTGCCACCATTTCTGTATCTTTTATAATTGAAATGTTATAACATTGAGTGGAGGCCCTGGACGCAGAAAGCTTGGCTTCCTCTGTTTCCAGGGGAACACAAGCCTTACTCCTGCTCTAAGTGGTGGCAGCCATCTTTGTTGGGGTTTATTTCCATAATTTGCTCCTGATTGGCTGGTTGGCATGGCTGTGGGTGTGGTGAAGGCACGGTCAAATGTGCATATTACTCTTTTATTAGATAGCATACATTTTTGTTATTTAAACTATAAATATCATGAAATTATGTTTTTTTTTCTAAGTTTCACACCACCCGTTATGCTTGATTTTTTTTGGCGAATTTTGACACCCCAAGCTCAAAAGGTTGCCATCACTTATATAAGCCTAACCAATGGACACAGACAACAGGGAGGTGAGGGCATGAATGGGGGGGGAATCCAATAGTGGGGGTAAGGACACAAATGTAATATCTTAATAAAGAAATTAAAAGAAAAAGGAAAAAGTTTATAAGATCAGCAATAAAGAGTAATTCTGAGTGATAATCAGGGACGAGCTGTAGAGAAGTTAATATATCCATAGAGTTATGTTATTGTTTTTTCAGAAGTGACATATGCAGGATACAACTCCTACCCTTGACATAGAGATATAGATCTGGATAGAATTCATTTTCAGCATTTTGCCACTTAATACTATGGGACCTTGGGGAATTAATATAATTCCTCAAAGAATCAATTTATCTTTTATAAAATTATATACAAACCAAGATTTTGAATACTTTTAAGACAATAGAGTTAATGTGCTAAGTATAAGATATGGTACAATTGAGTATTCAGGAAAAGGGTATGTGGTAACTTAGTTATAAAGGTTGTTTAAATTATCACTCATATACTAATTTGCACTGTAATTGTCAAATAGAGTAAAAAACTATAAATTGCTTTATCCTTTAAGTTTTAGTATTAGTGACAATATCATTAAAACAGAAAAATGGAGATAAAAAGTTATTTTCTGATACTACTATACAAAAATACTGCTGTCACACATATTGATAAAGTAAAATACAGTAAACAAGTCTCCATAATTCAGATGGAATGTGGGAAAATGAAAATGAAGAAATTAATTTGAGTCATAAAATGTTTTAAATAATATTACATTTGTAACTTTGGCAAATGAGGCTTTTACAGCTTTGTCATTAGTGATGACACTTTAAAGATTGGATAAAATTGCTGACAATTACCACATTAGTCTTTTGATTAAATGACTATTTGAGATTTTTCTTAAGGTCCTCTGAATATAGCTTCATTAATCCTATGCTTCTGTTTCTTTTTTTTTTTTTTTAGAATTCATCTTTAAAATTAGTTTAAGAGTAAAATTCAGTTCTTCCAAGACCTTACTCAAATTATGAAAATTAACAAGAAAAATATCCTCAGTTGTGTCAGGCGCTGAAATAATATCAGCATAAAAGTGATTTAACTGCCTATATCTTTCCAAATTATATATTCAGAAAAGCCAAGGCTGATATTTCTGTCTTCAAAATTTTTTTATTGCTGAAGAAAATTGAATAAGTCAGCATGATTTCCATTCAAGACATGTTTATACTGGTAGCCATTTCATTTCCTACAGTTGGCAAATATCAGAGAATTTGTTGAGAAACCTCAATTCAGATATAACCATAGTACTGTCCTATTCTACCACAAACCTTGTTGCATTTGTGCCATATCAATGCCCTTCCCTCTTTCTGAATTATCTTCTTTTCTTACCATCCAGTCTGTTCTTCAACTCAATCTAGATTCTTTTTTCATGAATTCTTCTCCCATCCTTCTCCAAGAAATTTCTATTTCTTCCTTCTTCTTCTCCATTTTACATTGTACCTCTCATATATCAATGTTCACATACTTCGTAGAACTGTGGCTAATTGTTTCCTACATATTTTTGAGAGATCTGTTCTCAGTAATTCTTGCTGATTACACCGTAGCACTGCATGTTTCCATGGGTGCTATTTGATGAGTGGGCACATAAATGGCTGCCACTGCTAATTCAAAATTGTGTGCCGCCATGCTTCATCCCTTCGAACCTTACTGTAAGCAGTAATGTGTTTCATTCCCTCCATAAGCCACCTTTAAAGTAAACTGCATTAAAAATACCACTTATTCACAAAATGTGAGTGTTTTTGTAAGTTCCATTTAACCACAAGAATAAAAGAAAATCTGAAATGTTTGAAATTTAATTTTCTTTCATCCTTGACCTACAAATCTCAATCCTGTTCTTCAAATGTGAAAGTATTTTACATTAATCTACACTGAAAACTAGAGGTCATTTTGAAGAAGCCCCAGAGTAGTGAGACAAAATGGATTATATGGAAATAAGTGATTGCCAACAAAGCAAGTCCATTTCCAGTACTAATATATAGAAATTTAATTTGGCTATTCTTTTAGTCTAATTAGGGGTAATATTGCTTGGGAAAAAGTATCTTACTCAATAAAGGAAGGATATAAATTTACATCCAGACAAGCTAATTAACATAGTTAGCTTTTTGGGTGTGTTTTGAAATAGTTACCTTTATTGGTATATAATGAGAACACCTGAAATCTTTCTCAAGATACTTTCCTTTTTTAAAGTTCCTTGCTGAGCAAGAACAATTGATGGAATCAATGAGGTGACTACAGGGATAGATACAGAGCAGGCTTGTAGCAAATATATACCCCTAGACTACAAGGCTTCATGGGAAACCCATTATTGGCCCTCCCACTCCCCATGTGGGGGAGTCTGAATCTGCTTATAATAAATGTCCCACATATTTGCTTAAATATTCTGGTCTGCAATTTCGTTCTTTGGCTCCACAAGACATAACCCCAGACAAAAAACATTGGCTCACCATTCTGGTTCTCATAGTGATTCCCTTATAATCAATAGAAGGAGGTTGAAGTGAAACTGGCTGACTTCTGAGGCTAGGTCAGTAGGAGCTGTGCATGTCCCGCCTTAGTCTCTTAAAAAATTTGCTCTCAGAAACCTGAGTCTCCTGAGTTATGTGATCAGTAACAGGACCCCGCCAGCAGGCAAGGGAATCACAAGGCATGGGCTGGGTGTGGAGGCCATGGGGGCATAGAAGACCAAGGATACATAACTGAACCTCATATCACTTTGCTTGGCCCCAGAGAATGGCTGATTAGCCAGAAACTGGTAAGATTCCTCCGGGAAGGAACAACCTAAGATAGGCACAGTCACAGAGGGGCCAACAGGAGAGAACTTAAAGGTCAACAGAGGTGGGGCACAGATCCTCACCCTCTAACCTTGCAGGGGCCTGAACTCTCATCCCTTCTGAGGGAGGTCTCCTGCCCCCACGGCTGCTTTGCCTCCCATGCACAGCTCAGATTGGGACCCAGGGAACAGACAGAGACTCGGCCAGCAACAACTACCCTATATCTAAATCCAGTCTAGTACCAGGAATGCTCAGGGCCTACTCAAGAATGCAAAAAATCCTTTCCACTAATATTTACAGCATAAACTAAGATTATTGTTTGAGTATTAAATTTGACAGTAAAATAATAATCAAGTTTCAGATTAATTTAAATTGGCCAATTGAAATAAGTGAACATGCAAGAAAATTTAAGTGTACTGGACAAAAACTGTTCCTAAAATATTATCTAAAGTTTCTATTAGTAGTTCATCTGTTTGTAAAATTGCCTAACATGCAAAGAACCTAAAGCACTCATATTTTTGTGCAAAAATTAAAATGTAAAGTAACTAAGACTGCAATATAAAATTTCCAAAAGCCCCCATTAATAAAAAAAAGGGGGGGGTGGGAGGTAGTGGGGTAATATCATGTAAGGAAAAATATCCTGTAAGTAAATTACATCTAGAAAATTCTTACTCCAGAAAATTAATTTCCATTTGTAATGCTAATAGCAGGACACCCATGAAAAACACACATGGTGTCAAAATAAGCCAAAGGAAAATCAATTGGGCAAAAATAGAAAGAATCCCAAGTCTAATTTACAGAAAAGTTCCCTTTATTAAGTTTTGGTCAAGAATATGTTTGTATATTTTCAGAAAACAACTCCAAGACCATATGTATTCCTGCAACAAAGAGGTACTGACAGGTCTGTTCCAATTGCAAAGACAGTCCAAAGATGGAAGATACTGATGACATCTTACCATTCTAGCAGTCAGCAGCTATGCGTCGCTGCAGGTGGCCCAGGTCCAAACCAAAGAGGGTGGAACCTGCATTGCCACCATATCTCCACCATCCAGATACCATTGCTGACATGTACACATAAGGAACTATTTGACATTGAAACTGGGACTCAGAACTGTTGGATGTTGAAACTGAGATTCAAATATTTTTTGTTCTTATATATTTATTTCCAGTATGCAGATGCAATGTTTTTTTTTAAAGAAAAGAAACATATTGATACAGAGGCAAAGAAGCATTGAACAGACTGTCAAACTATAGGGGGAAGACAGGGGAGGGTGGGGGGCTGGGACTGTAAGAGATCAACTGAAGGACTTGTATGCGTGCATATAAGCATAACCAATGGATACAAGACACTGGGGCAGGGAGGCAGGTGAGGGCATGTGCTGGGAGGTGAGGGAGGCTGGAGGGAGGTCAATGGGAGGAAAAAAAAGGAAACATATGTACTACTATTTGTAATACTTTAAAGAATAAAAAAATAAATAAAATAATTTGCTCTCTCTATATTCATTCCCTCGATTCCCTCTCTCTAAATTTAGCTGTCATGCAATAAGAAGCTCAGGCCACATTGAGAGATCATGTGTACAGGTTCCAATCTGTAATCTTCAGCTGAACCTAGCCTTTAATCATTCCAGCCTATGAAGCAGATAAATGCCTGAAAAAGCCTTCAGAAATTCTATCCCAGAGTCATTTAAGCCAGCATTTCTGTATGATTTTTCCTATCTGAGTTCCCACATATGATGGAGTGGAGCCATCCTTCTTTGCCTGTTCCAATTCCTGATTCACAGAATCAGCATAATGTAACTTCATGTTTTGCATCAGGAATTTGGAATAGATTGTTGTGTAGCAAGAAATGGTTGCAATAGAATTGTGTATCTCAAAATATGGCATCAATATAGCCTAACCTAAAACTTTGGCAGTGATTTGGGAACTGGTCATGGGTATAGCTTGGCAGGCCTTGAATATGCTGCAATGAAGGCTTACAGGAAAGTGGGATGGGAGTAGTATATATTATTCAGCTAGAATAAAAAATGATCCTTGTTATACTAGTATAGTGGCAAAAAGTTTGCCAATACTGTCACCTGTGGTAACACGGAAGATGGAAACAAGTCTAGCAAACTAGTTGGATTTACTAAAGATATTTCTATGCTGAAGTTTTAAAGTGTCAGTAGGTACTTTTAGCTGTAAGTGATAAAATACAAATAGAAATCAGCAAAAGAAAAAAAAGCATTATTCAGTTTTCAAGCAAACTTTAGAAAAATTTAATAAAGGAGACAAAACTTGCTTAATTAAAAAAAACTTTTTTATTCCCAACTTTTTTTAGAATGAAATAGGATTTCAAAATAGTAAAGGGATTCAGGGCAAATAATTAGCTATACAGTGATATCAGGGAAATGTACCTCAGCGTAAGAATAAAGCGAAGGGTGTGACTGACAATCTCCTTGTTAAAATTATATCTCATGAACTCTTTAAGATGGTCAGAGGTTTATTAATTTTCTCTAGCATGTGCCTCTGAGGTACTCTGTTAAAAAACTAAACTTCTGTTAAATCTTAAGGATATTGTCCAACAACTTCTTAAAGAAAGCTCAGGGTTGAGATAGTTTATCACAAAGAGATTTGTCCATGTGTCTTTCTTTTAATGGAATGGATTATAAATAGATAGATAACAAACCCAGAATTTTTTAAAGAATTTGTCAGCTTGGACTAAAAGTGACAACAGAAACTTAAAATGAAGAGGCCTGTAGGACTGGTAACATATACCTAGCTAGACTGCAGAATTGCTATGGAGAAATGGTTGCTGTGAACCTTTCATTTTCCCTATTCTTTTTTAAATCTTTAGTATGGCAAGTATTACATATGTCCCCCTTTTGTCTTTATTGACCTCTTCCATCTACCCCAGGCCTTCACCACACTATTGTCTATGGTCTGGGTTATGCATATATGCATACAAGTTCTTTGGTTGATCTCTTTCTACCCATCCCTCTGAGATTCGACAGTCTGTCTGTTCCATGCTTCTGTATTTCTGGATCTATTTTGTTCAATTTATTTTGTTCACTAAATTTGACATATGTAGGGGATCACATGATACTTGTCATTCTCTGACTGGCTTATTTTGCTTAGCATAATATACTCCAGGTTCCTTCTTCATGCTTTCTCAAAGAGTAAGAGATCATTCTTTTTTACTGCTCCATAGTATTCCACGGTGTAAATGTACCACAGCTTTGGTATCCACTCATCTACTGCGGGCACTGTGTTCTTATTCACCCCTTTTCTACGGCAGCAGCTTTTGTAATGATCACATGTTTTAGTCACCATTATATGTTGAGTTGTTGGATAAAGATAACTGATCTCTTTAGTTTACAGCTTTTGATGGAGATGAGCCACATGTAAAACATTGAAACAGATAAAACTCAAGTGTACCTGGTCCTTATTTAGATGTAAAATTCTGGACTTCAGTCAAATACTGTGTGGGATGAGATTGTTGGGGTCTCTGGAAGTGAATAAGTATATGCTGCATGTGGAAGGAAGTGAATTGTGGCCAGAGAGCATACTGGAGCAGATTATATTTTTTAAACATGACTCTAATAGTAACTCCTATCTCACGTACTTCTTTGCCATATCATGTTGCTACTTATCTTTAAAGAGGAGTCTGGCTGCCCTACACTTCAATATGGGCTTTACTTAGAAACTTTTGAGTAATGGAGGTGTCTTTTGAGACTAGGTCAAAAGAAGGTTTCCTGCTTCTCCCTTGTTTTTTTTTTTTTTTTTTTTTTTTTTTTTTTTTAAGTATTTTCTCTCTGCTGTTCCCCTTGAAGAACTCAGCTGTTGTACTCCAATTCAAGACTACATTTAGGTGTCTCAGAATTCTACCTTAGCTGAGTCATTGCTGCCAGGGCACAGGTATGTTAATAAGGAGGCTTCTAAATAATTTCTGGTTCCATTTGCATTTTCCCCGCTGTCTAATTCTTCCAACTGATGCTTCAGGCATAATAGAACAGAGATAAGCCACCCTTATTTTGCCCTTTCTAAATTTCTCATTACTAGAATCCTAAACTTAAAATGATTGCTGTGTTATACCACAATGTTTAGAACCATTTCTAATATGGCTAATTGATATTTAAAGAACCAGGTAATGACTCTTGATTTTCACATTTTACCAACATCTTAATAGTTCCTACTTGATACAATGCTCATTCGAGGATTATTCCAGGAGAGAATGTCTTAAAACTAAGTACTAACAAAATAAAGCTAAAATATGAGAAGAAATAACCACAACAAAAGTCAGGAAAAAAATAACTGGAGTTGAGGTATGGTACATAGTTGAACGACAGGAATATATAGATTAAGGACTTAGTGGAGCAGTGCAAGCTGTCTTCGAATATGTGAAGTGCTGTCAGGTGGAAGATGGATTAGACTTGTACTGTAGAGCCCTAGAGAGCAGAACTAATACCTCACATTGGTAAGTCCAGAGAATATGCTTTAATACCTAATAACAGGAAGTATTTTTCATTAATCAGAGCAATAAAGTTGAGGACTGCTTTTTGAGTTAGAAACATTATATAATTTTCTTTGAGGAAAGATTAGATATTATAATAATGGTAATTTTCTAGAGAAAATTTTATTGGGTAGAACATTGATATAGCTGTTCCATAATTTTTAACAATAAGATTGTGTAGGAGTCCATACAATACCCTATATTTTTATAGTACTCTTTTCATTCAAAGTTTAGATTTATGAGACCGTCAGAAGACAAAAAGGACAAACTATTTGTTATACAGAGATCTTCAGTGACTTGCGCTTTCAAGGCCAACACAATACCTAGTTATTATGCAGTGCCCAATAACAAATTCAAAAAATAACATATTGAATTAAGTGGGAAAAAAATATTGTGCCTGTACATAAAAGCTTGGTGAGCCTAAAGTTGATGTTTTTATTTACATATCATTATTTTTATATACAAATTTACACTATGAATTCTCTTTTGTCTGTACTATTTTAGTAGATTTGATATAGCCTTCATGAATATAAACTGCTGCAGAAAACCAGAAAAAAAACAAACAAACAAAAAAAACAAGCAACACTTAGAGAGTTTGGAATCACACTTTAATATATACTGGTGGGCCTAGAGAAAAATGAATTCAAATTCTAAGCAGGATAGCAAGCAGAATTTTTCTTTTTATTAAAGAGCCAGCCCTGTGTGTGCTTAGTGGTTATCTGGAAACTTGTGGCCTTGAAAACAACACAGTTCTATTCAATTAAAAAATACACCTGGCATGGAATGAGAATATGGGTGTGTCTAGTCTCTGGCCTACAAGGTCAGTCAGCTAAGTTTATCTTCCTCATTATTCCAGCAGGCTAGAAAGCAAAGTTTTGGGTTTTGGGTTTTGTTTTGTTTTTTTGTTTGTTTGTTTGTTTTTCAGAATAGGGGGCTGTCTAAAAATGGCAGAGTTTACTTTACAGAAGGGACTATCTAAATAGCAGGGAATTTCAAAGAGTTGTTTTACAAAAAAGGGGTATGCCTTCTCAAAAAAATATAATAGAACAAAACATGAAATAAAAGTGGAATCTGAGTAATTTAGATGAAACTGAGACTAAGAACTATAGAAAAGTTAATATGCAGATGTTCTGGACTTAACATCTAATACTGATTATAGGCAAGAAAGAATGGAGAGGAATAGGAAGTGATCAAAAGAAAGTGGCTTTGTATATATCATAACACCATCATCTTTACATCATTACTATTATCATCTTTGAGGTAGCTATTTATTGATCATTTATTCTTGTCTCACAAGCAAAAGCATATAATATCCATTATTTCATTTCATCTTTAGCTTATTTTACAAAGAAGAGAAATAAGGTTTAGAGAAAAAGTATAGAATGCTTAAAGTTGCCCAGTTAAAATTTTAATTGAGAACTGAACCCAGATATTTTATGATGCCTGAGCCCAGTTTATTATGCTATAGAGTAGTTGTACTACTTAAGGTAAAGGTTTTGGTCATAAAAAGAGAATGGATGTTTTATCAATAATACATCTCTAAAATCTCCTTTCTGATTTAGTTCACATTTTCTGAAATTCTAGAGTTAGATTTTTTTTTCATTTAGTTCTTGATTCAATAAAAGACATGTGTTCTTAATGTATCTACAAATGAACATTTAGAGGGATTTAGCTAATACATTTGACTAATAGGTGAAATAGAGACTTCACATAGTTTAGGGAGCTAGAAAAGGGTAGGCACTGTGGAATTGTCAAAAAGAAAGAAAGGTCGTGAAACCAAAGATAAAAGGAAGGCTGCTTAGGACACACATCTCCAATTTAATAACATTTACCCCATAAAAGACATGCAGTACATCTCCCAAGGAGGTGAGGAATAGAGGACTGTTCACTTTCTTTTTGAAAACACTAATCTTGGGTGTGGCAAGTTGGCAATATAGTAGGTAGGTGAATTTGAATCCTAAAAACTGTAGATATTTTTGGAAACCCAAGAAGGTGAACATAACCAATATTAAAGTAAGTATTTTCGGGTTTGTACAAAAAGTTGAAGAGATGTTTTATAAATTTCTGATATAAATTGATCAAGACATCTCAGAATAGCTTGGAGAATGTGTAGACATTTAGATAGGAAGAGAGAAAACCATATGAGGATGCTGGAACTGAAGAGAATAAATAATTTGAAATATTTTGCTTTTGCTTGAATTTTCTAAAATAGTTTATACTGTGCACAAAAATTCTCTTGTTTAGAAAGAAATGACAATAAATCATATGCTTTAGTTGCTTTGAAATGACACTACTGACACTGAAATTTTATGTGGGAATGCAAAATAACAATTTATAGAAAGACCAAGATTCCTGAGGTCTGAGCTATTAGTTTTAGTTAAAAAATATTATGTGGAAGTAAGGTCTTATGTGAGTTGCCTGGCAGTTCACATTCAACTTGTTAGTTGAAGGTCAAATACTATCAATTAAAATTATATTTTGGATATTTTTATAGTCTAAGCAAAATATCCTTCACATTCAATCAAAATTTATTATGAAATCCATGACAGTTAAATAAGTTTAAAGGATTAAAGGTTCTAAATAGCACTATGTAGGAAAACAACTAGGATCAAAAGCATTTATTTAGATACTAGGGATCCAGTGCATGAAATCTCTGCACAGAGAAGGGGGGATCCTTCAGCCCAACCTGCCCCCTCTCACATACTGGGAACCCTCAGGGGATGTCCTACTGACTGCTCAACCCTGGCCTGCCCAAGGCCAAAAGCCTCTGGCCGAGGATTTCATCCTTGGGCAGGAGACCTCAGACAAGGGAACCCAGCCTGGCCCACCTGCCCAAAGCCCACAAAAGGCCCGTTGGCGAGGCCTTTTCTGGGCCTTAGGCACCCAGCCATTGCCCTGTCATGGGGCTGATGGATCGCTGGCTGGCTCCACCCCAGCCCTGGTCTGCCATGTGCAGCAGCCATCTTGGTTGGGTGTTAATTTGCATATCTCTCCTGATTGGCTGGTGGGTGTGGCTTATTGTGTATAGCTAAGGTATGGTCAATTTGCATATTACTCTTTTATTAGATAGGATTTTTTCTCCTGCTTCTTGACCTCCTCTCTTCTTTCTTTACTGAAACAATTATGGAATGCATACATATTTATAGAACTGGACTAGATGCAATTTCTAGGCTCTTACACTTTAATATATACCAATACTTCCACCAATAGGAACTCAGATTTATGTAAGACTTGCTCTTTGCTGAGCATATCTCTTACATTCAGGCTCTCATTTAGTTCTCACACCAGTTCTGTAGGTATTTACTACAACATATACCACATTAGAGAGGAAAAACGAAAGAAATAGAATTACAAATAGAACACGTTTTAAAAAATTCAATTGAACTTGGCTGGCATTGCTCAGTGATTGAGCATTGACCTATGAACCAGGATATCATAGTGTGATTCCCTGTCAGGGCACATGCCTGGGTCATTCAAGAAGCAGCCAATCATGGTTCTCTCTCATCATTGATGTTTATATCTCTCTCCTTCTCCCTTCCTCTCTGAAATCAATAAAAAAAAATATTTTTTTTAATTTGGTTAACTTTGGAAGGATTGTTTCTCTTAAATAAGTCACCATGTTTTAGACCTGCATTTGTGTCAATATAGAAAAAGTGAAAATACATATACTAAGTGAAACCTTCATTTTTAAAGTATTGATTTATTGGTTTAAGGTTTACCATCTATTTCTTGGATGTGAGACATTTCACAAAACTGATTTTCAGAGACTATGCACAGGCCCTAACTTACTGTGTCAGTATGCGATCATGTGTTATTCTTAGAATCCTAGCTCCTGAAGCATATTTCATATTCAATTATTTGGCCTCCTAAGTCCTCACAAAAACTTTTGACTAAAGTACATTTAATAAAATGGATTAGAAAAACACAGCATATCAAAATTCAGTAAATAGGCTAAAAATAAGCACTGAAATTCCAGGTACAATTTAAACACTATTTTACTTAAATAGTGACTACTAAAACTTTTTCAATGTTGTTGAGTAAACTTTAGAAATAAATGTACTCAATACTGTGTATTAGATCTTCCCAAATTTTGAAAGATCTCACAGTTGAATGTAGAATATATGAATAAATATTTTAATTTCTCACCCCAGCCTTGGAATCCATGTATCTTCTTTAAATTCTTGTATGCCCTTTAACTTCAGATGATGATAATAGTTGACATTATGATGTTCCAGAAAACTTTAAAAACATCTTACTTATAATCATTATTTTATTTAATTTCCACATAAACAATAAAAATCATAAGACAGCATTATAATGTTATCCTCATTTTACCGCAGTTACATAATTTGCCAGCGACCAATGACAGAAGTGATTCAAACTCTAGTCTAGCTTTCTATGATTCTAGCACCCAGCGGGCTTTCATTACGATCTCCTAGTCATAGGTTGTCAGAGTTTGAGATGTTTCTGGTTTCCATTTAGTCCCCTAGATGTATTTTGTTTACTAAGCAGGAAAGAAAAAAAAAGAATTATTCACACTCAAAAAAATTTAGAACCAAGAGAACTCAGTTGGTAGAGTACTACATTTTCAGATAATATGCAACATAACATTAAGGCTGATAGTGTGTGTGTTTTTATTTCCAGAAATGATGATTCAAAATCTGCAAGCTGTGTATTTAGACAAAATTAATATGTCTCAAACCGACGGTGGCTGTAATGGAAATAATAATAAATGCAACATCCTGAGTGTGCTGGAAGAGGAGCAGTGGGAGATAAGGCTGAGTAAAACTGCTGCTCATCACAAGCTTTATGAAGAAAAATGCTCACAACCTCAAAATAGTCTTTTTCTACATTTCATAAATGTGGCAAAAATGTATCTAACGTTTTTTTTTCAGAAGTAGAAAAATTTAGAATTAAGAGAACCTTGAAAAATGATAATAATTCTTGACTAGACTATGATGGAAAAATAGACAATAATAAATAAGTACCAAGTAATTCTTTTTTGTATATTAAATTAAGTTTGGCAGTAAAAAATGTTCCTAGGTCAAGACCATGAATATTTAGGTCAATTTAGCTTTGTCACAGTTTTTTAAAACTGAAAGCCTTACATATCATTGATTAAGCTTAAACAATTAGCAATTGTTAATTGCCACTTGTTTCTATATTTCTGTTTTTTATCTTTTAGCAAATACATGTATTGCATCAAAATAAATTTTTGCAAAAAGCTAAGAGGGTAAACAAAAATCCAAATATTTATATTAGTACTTATACAGTCCACCTTTTAAATATTTACTCCCTTAATTGTGAAAGTTTTAACATTATTATAGTATCACTTTTTTACCTAGAAACAAAGTAATTATATACATATTAATAATATATGTACATATATAGGGTAATTATGTAGATTACATAGTGAGTATGTGCATGTGTATAAATGTAGAATATTCAAATGGAAGATTGTGGATCATCTTGGAGCTATTATATTCAATGTCTCAACCATACATTTTACAAAGTTTGTTCATTTTTCTTTCCTCTATAACAGAACTTATTATTACTTCCTTGTCTCTTCAATATCTGAGTTTTTCTTCTAGAACTCTGTTGAATTAGTTATTTTTAATTAATTGTTGCTAACCAGATATAATTGTCTCCTTTCAGTTCTCACCTTTTTTTTATGGTCATCTTAAAACTCTGATCTCCAGCAATTTCAATATCACTGCAGGATTCTGTGTCTCTTTCTATAACTTGCCATAAAAAAGGCTTTTAAAAAAAGGTGGTTTCCACATAAATAAATTCAGCTACATTGGATAAAATAGTTATATTTGAAAAGTAATCTACATTAATAAATGAGAAACATGCAAATTGACGCTCCCTCTGCTACACTCACCAGCCAATCAGGAGCGGGTATGGAAATTAAACCAACAAAGATGGAGGTTAATTTGCATATGCAGGCATGAAGCAAGGCTGAAGACAGCATGGAAGGAAGTCAAGCACTGCAGAAGGGAGCAGGGAGCAAAGCAGCAGAGAAGGGAGCGAGGCAGTGGAGACGCTCATGCTTCGCTCCCTTCTCTGCTTTGCTTAGGGTGCAGGAAGCCTTATTCTTGAAGGAATCTTCCTGTAATGAGCCTCTAGTAACATATAAAAATTTTAAAACAAGAAGCTGGGAAGTACTAAGAAAACAAATTAATGCTGTATAGTTGATAAATTAAGGTAAGACCTAAAAGAAAAAAAAGAAAGAAAACAGTCCTGTACAAACATAACTGAACATCTTAAAATTAAGAACATTCTGGACTCCTTATAATTTATTGTGCAATAGCCTTTGCTAAGCTAACTTTCTGGCAGGAATTAAGTCAGGTTCAGGTAATGACACATACATGTAAAATGCAGTGAGTGTTTAGTGAGTTTGTATTAAATATTTTACTGTTATCTGTGCCTTAATACTATTATTATAACTTCATTGGGTCTAACTTTGACATAATAATTTTAAGAATGAAAGAATTTTGCTTTCCAATATTGAAAGTCAAAGTAGACACTGCTACTTAGAAGGAAAAATCAATAAAAGTACATAATGTCATTTGTGTTACCTTAAATTACATAGTCCTCTACTCAGACCTGATGTTAGGGAAATGGCTGAGCCTTTCTGTTTCATCAGTCTGCATTAGAATTAGATGAAGATTGAAGGGAAGAGACAGGTTCAAGATACATTGAACAATCATCCCAAATTGTAATTACATTGTGAGTTATTGATGTGATAAAATTCAGTGCAATTTTTAAAATGTCATAGAGCTTTATAGCATTTTAGACTATCAGGTCAGTAAAAAATTTCTTCTATAAAATGCCCTCACTATTCTACATTTGTATTATATGTCGCACATCATTTAAAGATGAATCTATTTAAATGCAAATATACAATCACACTTCAAAGCAGTGAAACTAGCTTATATGCAAACAAAGTTAGAGAAGAAGTTGAAATTAAACATTTTTTAATCAAATTTAAAGGCAGATTTGTTTCCTGTCAAAAACTACTACTTAGTAAAATTTAAACATGCCTTTTCCCAAATTGTTATTGAATCACACTATCTAACATGCCTGTAATAATCTAACCATATTCTGACCAAGTTCTCATGCATTTGTCATGTTTTCTGTTCCAGCTTCATTCTCTATCAGTGCAAATACTATTCTGTTAAGTCCTCTTTCTTCGTATAATTTTTATGGATGTTAAATAGCATAAAAGAATTTGGGGAACAATAAGATATGCCAATTGACTTATATGTATATATCAATTTACAAAGAAGTGCATTCTTTTCCCCAATGTTTTAGTACATTGAGATACAAAATTATGTCTCTGAAAAAAATTAAAGTCAACTGACTTTCAGCTAATTGAGAAAGAATGTTATTTTCAAAATATAGCACCGGAAAAATTGTCTATCCATACATTAAAAAAAAATAAATTAAAACTCGACCCTGTAAACCAATGTTAATTAGAAAATATTTGTTAGGCAAACATTTTCAGACAGGACACAAACATAAACCAAAAAAAAAATGCTTTTATTCTTCAAAAGGCACTATGATAAAAACTCAAAGGCAAGAAAGAGACAGACTGAGAAGCTATTTTATATGCATTTATGTTGAGACTAGTTTCCTATAATATTTAAAAGATTTTTATAATTCAACAATAAGAAAAGATCCCTATAAAAATGGGCAAATGATTTGAATAATGACTTCACATAAGAAAATTTGTAGGATGTCCATTGTCCATCACTTTCTTCCCAATAAAGCCTGCTCTTTCTGAAAAAATAAATAAAAAATAAGAGTGAGAGAGAGAGAGAAAAAGAAAACTGGATCTTTCATATATTGTGGCTAAGAACACAAACGGTACAGGCTCTTTAGACACCTGAAGAGTACCTTCTTATAAAGCTAAATATAGCTTGGCTGGTGTGACTCAGTTTT
Organism: Antrozous pallidus; assembly: GCA_027563665.1. NCBI lineage: Eukaryota > Metazoa > Chordata > Mammalia > Chiroptera > Vespertilionidae > Antrozous > Antrozous pallidus. The sequence goes on from CM050522.1 coordinate 11,577,026, forward strand.
TGATCATCAACCAATAAACTCAGAGGTTCCCGGTTCGAATCCTGATCAGGGCATATCCTCAGGTGTGCCTAGTAGTGACCATGAGTAAGGCAGCCCATTGATGTTCCAGTGATGTTCTTCATTCATTGATGTTTCTATCTTTCTATCCCTCCTTCATCTCATTCTAAAAATATCAATAAAAATAATATGTAATAAAAAAGTGAAGCTAAATATATGCTTACAAAGCTAAAAATGCTTGACTTTTAATCCAGCAATTCAATTCCTGGAATTCACCCAGGTAAAATGAAATCATATATCCACACAAAGGGGCAAACTTTAATATTCAAGGTAACTTTATCCATAATAGATAGCCATTAACTAATGAAGAGGTTAATGCATATGGTGTGTCAATAATTAGAAATAAAAATGAAAAAAATGTTAAATGAAATACTCTGAATAAATCACATAAACATTATGGAAAGTCAGACACAAAAGACTGTCATTCTAAAGAATGCCTAGCTAAAATGGCAGCAGGTAGATCAGTGGTTGTCAGAGCTCAGGATTGAGAGGGAACACCAAGAGGAGGGATGAAGAAACATTTTTCAGAGTTGAAAATATTCTATATTATGACCATGTGTTGGTTATTCAACTTAAATATTTGTCAAAACTTATTTTATTTTTCACTTAACATTCATGGTAAAGATTTAGAATTGGCTTGGTCAATCAAATATAAATACTAGTAGTAGATTGGGACTATAGAAAAAATATGTGTCCAAACAGTCCCTTGGCTATTGCTGGGCTCTACCTTTCCCATATTACAAATATGTAGGAGTATTTTTATACATAAAATATATAAATTTTATACAGCTTCACAGCTATTGGGTTGCCAGTGTTCTGGGAATTATCTTCCAGTGAAAAGAACAACAAAGACCAATCCATAGGCATACATGGTAGGTATTGTTGATGATGTTTCTAACAGAGCCATGATTTGGTTCAGGTGGGAATCTTACTGAGAATTTGACCCTTTCCCTCTTCTGAGGAAATCCTAATTAGTCTAAATCCTCACGATAATTTTATTTCTCCTCTCCGTTTTTAGTTTGGTTTTGCTGTGTAACTTAGCTATGTTCAGTAAGACTGGGAGGAGCTAGACCCAGGAGTAGGAAGCTTCGGGAAGATGAGGCCTGATTCTAAAACAGTATTTTCTATATTTGATCATCACTATGTTTTAATGTGCTGACTAGAAATCCTGTAGTCATCTTGCAAAGAATAGTAGTAATATCATTAGGACATAAGGGTGGTAAGGTGATAAAATAGAAGGAGGGTGGCTTGCTGATAACATCACTAAGCTACTAAATTAATCATTCTTAAAGTTAGAATATCTTTGGTTTAAGGCCACATATGACAATACATTCATTTTCCATTTAAGCTCCTTGACATGGATCACCTGTTATTATTGAAAATACATTCTACCTGACATAGCACCAAAATAGCAATTTCATGTGCAGTGTTTAATTTTAACCTTAAAATAAGCCTGAGCATTGCTAATGTTGTTAGCATTACTAGTAAAATGTTAAAGATGGTATTATCTGTGTTAGGGTACTACATGGAAAAGAAGGGTTTGGATGATCAAGTCTAGTGGTTTTGTTTTCCCATATGTTATGTTGTAATAATTTTAGCTACACAATCACTGAATTTTTTAAAAAGATGTCTTGATTTATTGCATATAATTAACATGGATATTGATATGTTACTTTTACTTTTAATACTAACATGACTGCTGTATGAAATTAACCTGCAAAACCTACTAAACTGCAGACATACAAAAACTGAAATAGAAATTGAGTCTTTTCTTCCAAAATAGTTCTTTCAAGAGGGTGTTAGATACTGTTCAGTATTCTAAGAGTGCTTACATTTTTGTCAGTCCTCTTCCCTTGGAATTGCCATCCGTGATAGTTCATAAGTTACAGACACACAAACTATTCATATTATCTTTCAGTCACACTTCAATTTGTTCAAAAACAGTATTTCTACTGGGATATTTTACTCAACTCACCATACTTGGTGTTAAACTGTGTCTTGCTGTGTCTCCAGCCAAAGCCACCCTCAGTGGTGAAAATTTTCTACCAGTTATATTATTTTTAAAGAACCACTCCATAGACTCTGCAGGCAATTTTATCAGAAGACTTTTAAGTATTTGGTCAAATAAAGCATTTTTTTGATATTTACTAATAAGTCAATATATATAAATGAATGGAATTAATAGTTTTCTAGTTTTCACATACTTAACACAAATTTATATCAGACGTCTTGTGTTGTAACCAGCCTCTATTTTAGTTAATTAGATTTGGCATGTGAACATTTTCTGCTCTTTCTATGTAGCTGATTTTAACAGTTCATTTATTCTGTTTCCTAGTGTTGGTTAATACACAGTGTAATTTACTAAACAAAGACAGCCACAGAAACATTTTTACTAGACGTTTCAGTAATTCTGAAATCAAAATGACAAGTCAGGAATATTAAAAGAAAAAATATTTAATATGCCTGAAAGTATCTCCTCTAATACTTTAATACCCAACCCAATTTCTACCACATTCACAATACTATCCTTAAATGAAAATCCAACAGTCTAGTCTTTTCCTAGTGTAACAGGAGAGGAAAAATTATGCATCCAATCTTGGGATTCTAGCTAGGGCCTTCGAAATAGGAAGTAGTAAAAAATCTCAACCAGGAATCATTTTGAGCCTCAGATATGGTGAAATTTGTTTCCAAACTTAAATTTAGTCTTCTTAATATAATTGACTTAACTTTTTCATCTGCCCATTAGAGTTTTGCTTACTAGTTTTTTTCTTAGCAATGAATGAATGTCCGTTACCATTCTTGATATACATTTCTTGCATAAAACACATTGCTTTTAATAAACAGTCACTAAACTTCCTAGCATTTAAACAGAGGACTCTAATTTATCTTTGTACTCTGTGCAGGACCTACCATTAAGATGCACCATAAATACAATATCTTCTTTAATGATTCCACTTATTGTCTGTATCATCCAACTAATATATTGTCAGAATCTTATGACAGTTAACAGAGAATTCAGAATGCACCCAGTTCAATTTTCCTATTTATATATAAGAAAACTAAAAAATATATATTGACTTATTATGGGCTCTAAATTATAATTTGTAATAAGGTTCTTATTCTATATAATAAAGAGGTAACATGCAAATTGATCACCACGCCCTCACAACTTGGCTGCCTCTGATGAGGATGGCAGGGGGTTAGTGAGGGGTGACCAAACAACTGAACAGCAGTCTGCATGGGGCACCAGGCAGGTAGGGAAGGTAGTGAGGGGTGACCAAACAACTGAACAATAGGCTGTGTGGGGTGACTAGGTGGCGGGGGGGCAGTGAAGAATGACCGGCTGGCAGCGGAGGCAGCTGGGGACAACCAGGCCAGCAGAGGGGGCTGTTGAGGGTAACCAGGCTGACAGGGAGGGCATTTGGGGGTGACCAGGCCAGCAATGGGGCAAGTAGTGGTGACCAGGCTGATTGGGAGTGGAGGGGCAGTTAGGGGTGACTAGGCTGGAAGGGAGAGCAATTAGGGGTGATCACGCTGGCATGGAGAAGCGGTGACAGATGATCAGGCATACAGGCAGGTGAGCAGTTAGGAGCCAGTGGTTCAGGATTGTGAAAGAGATGTCCAACTGCTGGTTTAGCCCTGATCTATGGGGTTAGAGAGGGCACAGGCTGGGCTGAGGCGAGACCCCTTTCCCATGCACGATTTCATGAACTGGGCTTCTAGGATTAGTACAGTGCAGTGGTTGGCAAACTGCGGCTCGCGAACCACATGCAACTCTTTGGCCCCTTGAGTGTGGCTCTTCCACAGAATACCATGGCCTGGGCGAGTCTATTTTGAAGAAGTGGTATTAGAGGAAGTTTAAGTTTAAAAAATTTGGGTCTCAAAAAAATTTCAATCGTTGTATTGTTGATATTTGGCTCTGCTGACTAATGAGTTTGCCAGCCACTGATATAGTGGGCTAAACATAGCTTTTTTGAAGTAAAGAAAATAGAATGAAAACTTGGCCCTATTATTTAGCCATTAGAACAATAGCCTCTTATTTAAGGCTATTCTCTCACTTAAGATAATGAAGCAATAATGACAACCGTCATGATATTCATCAATATTAAATAAACTGTCATTAGGAAAAAACCTAAATTTCTGGAAAGTTATAAAATAAAGGTAGTCAATAAATATTTGGCACATAGCTTATTTTCTAATTGGCGTACGCACACGTGTGTGTGTGTGTGTGTGTGTGTGTGTGTGTGTGTGTCTTCAATGGTGGGAAGACAGAGAGGAGGGGTCCCCATTTAATATATTATGTCTGGTGGACATTAGTATCCAACTTTTGGCATAAGAAAAATTTAGTAGGCATTGCCTTTATTCAGCACATATTTATTTGATGGATTATCTTAGATTCTAATTTAATTGGCTTTCCAGCCCTGGCAATTTACTTGCCTACCAAACAAAAGATCAGACATAGATAGCTACAAACTTTCCTATATTAGAAAAGTCTATTTTAATACCATTTGAGTCAAACACCTCTTGCAGTTTAAAAATTCTGAGAATCAAATAAATATTTTGAAGGAACTAGGAGAAACAATTTTCAAACCCTATGTGGCTACATTCTTTAGAAACATACCTTCCTCCAATCATGTTGTCTTGTACTCCAAAATCAGGTTTCCAGTGCCGAGAGCTTTCAGTCCTCATAATAAGACTCTCAACAGGCATGTCAATTAATGCCAATTGGGATGCGATTGGACACCTATTCACTAGGCACTGGACTGATATCTCCAGCTAATTTCACACAGGCCATTGACCATTAGTAACTTTCCATCATTTACAACCTGAGCCACCTTCAAACTAGTGACCCAGAAATGAAAGGCTCTGTATTCCATTATCATTTCACTGGAAACCATTGTCCCTTGGATCACTTACTCCTAAATAGTTCTCAAATTCTTTATTGGCTTTAACAGCTTGTATTAGTGAGCGAGATAAATCATATTTTCATTAAAAATTGTTTTTTAAATCTTTAAAAACAATAGTCTAACCTCAATGGGTAGTTGTAGAAATGAAAAGTAAAATTTACACTGCTATACATTCTTAATTCTTAAATACTTCTTTTAACATACACCTAAATCTTTGAATAAAATATTTATTTAAAATTAGATGTGATCTTATAAAATATGAACAATTAAAAGGGAGTAATTGAGAGTTTCTTCCAGTAATTATACACATGTGTATTTATATGTATACATATACGTAAATGACTACTCATTTCTTAAATATTTTGTGATGAGAGATTTTGGGGTGTAAATGTATGCATTTTATACTGTTAAATTTCCTATGACTATTTAGAGAAGACATGAATTTATGTTGAATTCTAATCTACTCAGGAACAGGAAAACATTCCTAAGTTGAACAGTGTATTCGGAATCATTATTTACACTACTCCTGATTTCATGAGCTTTATTGAACAATTGTATCTGGATATATCCTGAAGTTTATTTGAAAGGTGCACTAATTAAAAACAACAACATGACAATAATAAACATCTCTGTGTGTATGTGATCTGAGAATTTCTACTCACCATTAATTCTGTGGCCAAAATTAATTAATTGAGGGTCACAGTTTTGTATTATCTACTACTAAGTTAATACTTGAATCAATTAAATGTCAAAGAGATGATATATTTTCCATGATTTATTAGGAAAATATTGGGCTTTGGAGTCTGAGACATGGATTAGAAATCTGGGTCCCCCATTCACTAGTTATATAATCTCTAAAAATCTAACTTAATTTATCTGTATCTCAGTTTTCTTCTAAAAGTGATACTATCTATCTATTTAAATGTTATAAGAATTAGCAATCATGTATGTGATTCTGGCAAATTTCACATAGTAAATCATAGCCAGTATTGCAAAATGAAAGAAGAGCTTGGAAAATAAAATCTAATTTGTGATATTCTTCCCAAACATTAATTGAAGTAATGTTCTTTTTTTCCCTTTTTATTCTCTGTAGGATATGACTAGTTTGAAATGACAGAGTATTACCCAAATAGGTGTATTATTAATATCATCAGTTTTACATAGGAGGTATATCCAGTGACTGTACAATATCAAGAAATAAAGCTCATCTGCCATCCCCAGATGCTTAGTTGGTAAGATATGTGCTGGAGTCCCAACCTTCACACTCTTAGCCAAGAACATTCTAGTAGGAAGGAAGGGAGCTGTGGCTAAAAGAAAAAAAAAAGACCTTTACCACATAAAAGTGTAGTTATGTTAAAAAGAAAGAAGAGGTGATGCCTATTGGATAGGCAACAGTAGTGTTCTCTTTTCTCCCACAATAACATTGTTCTCTTTTCATTCAGTACCATAGTCTACAGTTATAAATACTTTGTGTCATTATCTCAGTTAATTTGTCTTTTCCCCTCTATACTCTAAGCTTCTACTGAAGCAGTTGTTCTCTATTAAATTCCCATTGCTTAAATGTCTGCCATAATTCAACAAATATTGGCTGAATAAGTGCATGTATGAATGAAACTTTTGTAAAAATGTTGAAGCTTGTATTCTATTGATTTCTCACAACTTGAGTGATGCCAGTTCATGACAGATTACTGTGTTTGTATGTGCGTGCATGTGTGCATGTGCGTGTGATTTCATATATAAATTATCTTTCCATGTGTTGCAGTTTACTTCCATGGTCATGTCTTATACTTGGTTCTTGTCTACCATTACTAAATATTTTACAGTTTCTAACTAGAATAGTTGTATCATCCATTTCCATTGCATTATGATATATATATATGGTCTAGAGAAACAGAAAGAGGAAAAATGAGTAGGTAGGTCAGTATGACTGTAGTTCTAGACTGATAGTCAGGTGTTAGGTGCTTATTTTTGCATATTCTAGGACATTTAATACTTATAAATAGTTAGTACTTAAGTATGTTTAAAATAATTTAGCTGGAGACTTTTAATACTCCACTAAATGCATTCATTCATTGGTTCACATTTATGACCTGAAAACTTCAAGTCAGAAAGCTAATTATTGTGTTGAAAACGCATAGAAGTCTTTATTTTTCTACTAGATATTTTTAAATTGCATACTGTTATAGTGTCATAATCCACCATGTTTTTAATGGTTTTATTGTCGTAATGTCCCAATTACTGCATCCTGAAAGAAGCTATAACAAACAGATTGCAAGCCTAGAATTCACCTTGCTTAATTATAATACTAAAATAATATGTACATTAAATTTCTTGTTATGAAGAAATAGCTTGTAGTGACCAATGCTCTTGCTTAAAACAACTAGAAAATATATCTAAAATTTAATTACATATCTATATTTGTATGGAGGCATCAGGGAATTTTTGAGTTCAGATGTCAGAAAGAGGGGTGTTCCCTGAGGTATGGCCAGCCAGCATTCCATGCATCACATTGCCCTTCAATGAATTTACTGTTTTCTTAAGAAACATTAGACATGATATATAAAAGTTACAGAGGATGGCTATGATGAGGTAGGGACACCAGCAGGATTTGTATAACCTCATAGGGATTAAGAGGCAAAAATTAAAATGTGGGTATAGTATGTCCATGGAAGTTTGAGAAACTAAGATCAGAAAGAGAAGAGAAGCAGCAGGAATTGAAAATACCAACTCTGTGCCATCTAGCTCATTCTTTATCTTCATTTGTCTGCGTCTTTTAAATCTGTAGTATATGTACACTATATTTGGAAATAGTGTGTGTTTTATAATCTAAGGAAAGTGCCATATTCTTTCAGTAAACTTTTATGAAACACTCAGTATGGGTTTATAACTATTGATGATGGTGGCCTAATCAGTGAAGAAATGTGGGACAGACTTGCCTTTATGGAATCTATGTTTACAAGGTTAGACTGCAACTACTTATTGAGAACTTATAGTTGTGTTCCAGGAAATGTCCTGGACAGTGAATGCCAACAGTAAACAAAAAATCCCCTTCTCTCATAAGAAAAAATATTATTGTATTAGTGGTTGGATAGACAGTAGCATTAAACCATAAATACATTTTAAAAATCAATGGAGAGATCAGAGGAATCAAGATAGCAGCATAGATAAACATCGATACTGCTGACTCACACAATAATTTGAAAAATACAACTACAAGACAAAACGGACATCATCCAGAGCCACTGGAAAGCTGGCTGAGTGGAAATTCTGCAACTAGAAGGACTCAGAGGAGGTGCGGAGGACAGAGGTGCTGAGATGCGGAGACAGAGGTGCTGAGACGCAGAGATGCATGTGAGCGGAAAGGGCAGGCAGCTGAATTCCCAGCTGGTTTTCTCAAATGGGAAGGGAGACAAAGGCTTCCCACTGTGCTGAACCCCAGTTCCAGGCGACTCTCTGGGAGCCTAGACTCAATGGGTTGAAACTGGACTGTCAGGAGGAAGCACACTGAGACTCAGGAGCTGCAGAGGTGCATGAGCTTGCAGAGAGGGCATGTGGCTGGCTCTCTTGTTCAGGAGGAAAACGAAACCTCCAGACTGCACTGTACTCCAGTTCCGGGTGAGACTTTGGGGTATCTAGGCTTATTTGGGGAGAAACTGGACTGTCTGGCAGCAGTCAAAACTCAAGGGCAGCTTTCTCTCAGAGGTGCATGCAGCCATCGCTGCAGGACACGGGAGACCCAGGCACTGTTTAGGGCAGGGCTGAAGGGAAACCAAGGCTGACTGCTCAGCCCTGCGATCTGCCCTATCCAAACTGAGCACAGAGGCTCTCCCAGCAGAGACACAGCTGATCCTCACAGCCAATTGGCCTGGAGGTCAACCCCTCCCAGTGATACCAACAACAATCAAGACTTAACTACAGCAAGGCTGAGCACACAGCCCATAAAGGGGTGCACCAAGAGTCTCCAGCTCAGGTAACTGGGGAGGCTGAGCCACTGTCCCATAGAGGACACATACCACATAAAGCTACTCGATCAACTCAAGGAAGCAGCCAAAATGTGGAGACAAGGAAACAGATCACAATTGAAAGAAATGGAAGAAAAGAAACGACTGGACATAGAGTTCAAAACCACAGTTATAATGTTTTTCAAAAGGTTCCCTAGAAAAGGCCGATAAATTTAATAAGTCCCTCAAGGATATGTAAAAGTACCAACTAGAAATTAAGCATACACTGACTAAAATAAAAAACATTATACAGACACCTAACAGCAGACTAGAGGAACTCAAGAATCAAGTCAAAGATTTGAAATACAAAGAAGCAAAAAACACTCAGCCAGAAAAGCAAAGAGCAAAAAAGAATCCAAAAAATTGAAGATGGTGTAAGGAGCCTCTGGGACAACCTCAAGCATACCAACATCAGACTTATGGGGGTGCCAGAAAAAGAGAGAGAACAAATTAATTAAAACATGTTTGAAGAAATAGTGAAAGAAATAGACTTACAAGTCCAGGAAGCAAACAAAACCCCAAACAAAAGGAATCCAAAGAGGACCACACCAAGACACATCATAATTAAAATGCCAAGAGCAAAAGACAAAGAGAGAATATTAAAAGCAGCAAGAAAAAAACAGTTGGTTACCTATAAGGGAGCACCCACATGATTGTCAGCTGATTTCTCAACAGAAACTATGTAGGCCAGATAGGAATGGCAAGAAATATTCAAAGTGATGAATAACAAGAACCTACAACCAAGATTACTCTATTCAGCAAAGCTATCATTCAGAATTGAAGGTCAGATAAAGAGCTTCACAGATAAGAAAAAGCTAAAGAAGTTCATCACTGCCAAACCAGCATTATATAAAATACTGAAAGGTATTATTTTAGAAGAGGAAGAATAAAAAGTTAAAGATAAAAATTATGAACAGCAAATACATTCTATCAACAAGTGAATCTAAAAATCAAGTGAATTAAAAATCTGATGAACAGAATAAACTGGTGAATATAATAGAATCAGGGGCATAGAAAGGGAGTGGACTGAAAATTCTTGGGGGGAAAGGGGTGTGGGAGGTGCAGGAAGAGACTGGACAAAAATTGTACACCTATGTTTGAAAACAGTGGGTAGGAATTAAGGGCAGAGGGTGGGGTGGGTACCGGGTGGAGGGGAGCTATGGGAGGAAAAAGAGGAACAATTATAATAATCTGAACAATAAAATTTATTAAATTAAAAAAATCAATGGAGGGAAATACTATGAAGAAAACTTAAAAATGGTAAACATAGAGAAAAGGATGTGTTTGGGAACAGGTCTCTTTTAGGTGAATTGTCAGAAAATACCTCTTTGATAAGACAATTTAAAGGGGTAAATAAAAGAATAAATCAATCATATACATAAAGGAAAATATTTTTAGTCAAGGAGACCAACAATGCAAAAGTCCTGGAGTAGCAGATAAAGGTCAGTGTGCCTGTAAAAGCCTGCATATGGGGGAGTGGAAAGAAAGTAGGTCAGAGATAACTGGGATCCAGGCCATGCAGATCCTTCATGTGTATAGTAAAGCCTTTCCCTCCCATCTATAGTAAGGCCTTTCCCTCTCATGTATAGTAAGGCCTTTTCCTCACATCCATAGTAAGGACTTTCCTTCATATTTATAGTAAGGACTTTCTGTTTTATCCAGAGTGGGATGGAAACCCATTGTGAAAAGATGCATAACCATCCCATTAATGATAATAGAAGGGGGGGAGGCTGTATACACATTATATAGTAGTAAAGGGGATAATTCCTTCCCCTTTATAGCAGAGATGTTCTGGTGTTGATCTTAATGGGTGAGCTGGAACTTTCCAGATAATGGAACAATAAGGGGAAATGATAGGAAGAACCTTTCTGAAATAAGGTCATAAAAACATTTAGAGTAAAACTGCTGTTTGAAACTTTGGCCTCGGTCCACCCCTGCTTGCTTCAAACAAAATAATTATTGCTTTAGTTCCTAGCTTGTGACCTTGAAGACTAGAGGAGTAACCTCGGCACCAATTATGTAGATAAGACACTTGTTTTTACAAAGATAGGACCACATTCCCATGTTTAGCAGAAAACATAGTTAGAAGATAAAGAGCAAGAAATAGGGTCATTCATAACCTTTTGGCACCCTTTCCCCAGATGCAGCCTTGAGGGCTGTTTGCCAAACGCAGGGCAATAACATTTATGGTTCAGACCCCTTTAAAAGGCCTGCCTGCACGCAGGGCGGTGTGGCCGTGGGTGTTTGCATGGTGCCCCGGCGACTGTCCTGGCCAGTATTCAATAAATCCTTGCCTGCTTATTACCAACTTAATCGCCTCTGTGGTCATTTGCAACTGGTCGTGGAAGTCACCTCACAACACTTTCCTATTGAAGGAAACTTTCTTAAACCTGTTAAAAGGTGGTTTGTCTGGCTCCCTGTTCAGATGCTGTCATGCCTGAGGAGGTCCAAGATTGGTGGGACAATGCAGAGCAAGGGGTATGGCCTCATTATTGGCACCATTTGATAGTTAAAGCTAGATAAGCCTAGAGAAGCTTATGCACACAAGTGATGCCTACTAGTTATTACAAGCTTTTTGGCTTTAAATGTATAAATTATTTTCTCTAGTTCATTAGTGATTTAATAAAATTTGTTTTTTATAATCATTGGGGGGAGGAAAGTTACTGAATCACATTTCTTTTTCTCTTTTCTTCAGATGACCTAACTTAATGCTTGAAAATAGTTTTGAATTAAGTGAAATATTATCTTTGCAAACATTTAAAACATTGTACAATTACTATACTCATGATATTTTATTGGTCATATTCATGAATCTAGTGGGCTCTAGAGAAGATATATTTCTTTTGCTATAGATGTTCAGGAAAATTGGTATAGTTAATAAAAAAGAATTCTGAATTTAAAATCTTTGGATTAGAATTCTATTTCAATAACTGAGAAATTGTTGATCTTTTTTATTTTATTTTATTTTTAATGTATTTTATTGATTTTCAATAGAGAAGAAGTGGAGAGAGAGAGCTAGAAACAATGATGAGAAAGAAACATCCATCAGCTGCCCCCTACTGGGGATGTGCCCCCAGTACGTGCCCTTGACCAGAATGGAACCTGGTACCCTTCAGTCCGCAGGCTGATGCTCTATCCACTGAGCCAAACCGGTTTTGGCAAAATTGTTGATCTTAGGATATTATAGTTTCTCAGATTTATTTTACTTTCACTAATGAAATGAAATTGCAGTTGATGTGCTGAAAATCTGCATGAGAGTAATGAGGAACTGATGAGAAATGGTTTATAAAAAATAAAATTAACTTTACTATAGAATCACCAAACTTTGTTAAAAAATCCATCTTACTTAGCAGATATAATAAATGAGGATTCATGTTTAGTGAATTATTTGCCAAAGAATATGCAATTAACTGATTGTAAATACAAGATTAAAATTTGTTTCTCTTCATGGAACCAATACTATATATTAATATAGTCTATTTTATTACTATAGTTTTTATGTTATTGTCCTTGACATAATTCAATACTTTGATTACAGAGGATTTTCTAATAATAAAAATCCCATTTCCATACTGCTTATTAATATAATTGACACTTTAGACAACATTAAAGTAATTTTGGCAGTTTTAACATACTATATTTTACTTTATAATTGGTAGATGTGACTCTAATTTGTCAAGCTTTTATTTTTCTACATAGAAGCTTGAGATTTTTAATAATTTATTATTTAATTAATCCAAATTATCCTACCAATCACAGTATAAAGAGTTATATTATTCTACTGTGATCAGAGAGACTACTCAGGGACCATTAGTGCCTGGTAACAATAGCCAACCAAAACACATAATTTATTAAGTTCTTACTTTCTGGGAGGCACTGCCCTTTGCATGAACTATGGGGAAATTATAGAGTGGGACAAACTGTTGTTTGATGTATTCTCCTTCCCCATTTGTGCACAGCAGCTATTTCCTAGTATCATATACCACCATTAGGATCTTCTCTCTGATAAAAATGTGTTTGCACTTATTGTATTAAAGATTTCATACATTCATTAGTTTTCTGCAAAGAGAACATTTAAATGACAACTGTTGGGGAAAGCTGCCTAATTCTCTCATTGGTTACAAGGAACAGTTAACTATTCAAAGTGCTTCAAACAAAAGAAAGAATCAACAATAAAAGAGAAATCTGACAGGGACCAGAAGTTAGAAAACCATCAGTAACCAAATTGCTGTTTCTTTAGTGTATTTGCTCCATTATTTTGAAAAATAACCAAAATATGATGCTTTTACTTTATAATTTATTGTAAATTTGTTAACTGCTTCTCTGTTTATGACTCCCTAACTGATATTAATAAACACAGGGTGCTTGGATTGGTATTTTTTAAAATAATTAACTCCTTAAGTTTTGTAACAAGGTTAGAAAAATACACTTGCTAACACCAGCAACATATGTTGTATAAGCACCTTCACTTATAACCCATAGTTAAACTCTGAGATGTAAAGTACTGCTTTTGTGTGGAAAACAGAAATACAGAGAGCACATTAGAGGAGGGGGCTCCTCTACTACTCCTTTTCTCATAAGAGAATCTGTGTATCTGAACCAGGGGAATGCACCTCTCGGTCATAGAATTATCTCTCTGAGCATATGGCCTGCCTCAAGGCCTCTGCCCCTCTGCCTTGGAAATTTATCTGCATTGTAAGACTTTATGATCCAATATTTTATCATTTCTTTGTTTTGAGAAAAAAAATATGAGAGTAAATTAAGCTCTGCCATGTAATGATCATCTTTAACACAAATCTGAACTTTCTTCATTTCAAGATTAAGGTTTAAAACGAAATCACCAATAGAGAATTATTTCACAAAAATAGGAAAGCATAGATATATATGCTTAATACAATACTTATATGCATACAAATATGCATTTCTATCTTTCCACACATATATCTGTATATCTGTATCTCTAATAATGTTATATTCCTTACTCCTTGCAAAAAAAGTTGACCACCTATGTATTTTAATACTTTAAAGGGGGCAATATAAACCATCCTTTCTTCCAAATTGATATACACATGTAAAATGACATGGCAACAGAGTAAAGGTATATTTTAAAATACATTTAACTTTAACAATTTCTATTTTTACAGAAATATTTTCTTCATTTAACTTATTTTAAAGTCAATAAGGAAACTTGCCTGGTACCTGTTGGTAATAGTGCAGTTGCTAGGTAGGATAGTTTTATTTAATCAGTCTCTCTTTTTAAAAAATTTTTTTTATTGTTCAGTTTATTAATTACATTGTTTCCCCTTTTTTATCCCCCTATATCTTCCCTCCACCCTGTACCTATCCCACCCTCTGCCCTCACCTCCCCTTCCCCAATGTCCTCTCCCATTGAGCAAGATTTTTGTCCAATCTCTTGCTGTACTTCCAACAACACTTTTCTCCCAAAGAATTGTCAGTCCATTCCCTCTCTATGTCCATGTTTCTGTTATAGTCACCAGTTCATCTTGTTCATCAGCCTATCAGTTCACTTGATTTTTATGTTCCTTTGTTGATAGATGTGTATTTGTTGTTCATAATTTATATTTTTACCTTTTTCTTCTTCCTCTTCTTAAAGAATATCTTTCAGCATTTCATATAATACTGGTTTGGTGGTGATGAACTCCTTTAGCTTTTTCTTATCTGCGAAGCACTTTATCTGATCCTCAATTCTGAATGATAGCTTTGCTGGATAGAATAATCTTGGTTGTAGATTCTTGCTCTTCATTATTTTGAATATTTCTTGCCACTCGCATCTGTCCTGCATCGTTTCTGTTGAGAAATCCGCTGACAATCATATGGGTGCTCTCCTGTAGGTAACCAACTGTTTTTCTCTTGCTGCTTTTAATATTCTCTCTTTATCTTTTGCTCTTGGCATTTTAATTATGATATGTCTTGGTGTGGTCCTCTTTAGATTCCTATATTTTGGGGTTCTGTGTACTTCTTGGGCTTTTAAGTCAGTTTCTTTCACCAGGTGGGGAAAGTTTTCAGTCACTATTTCTTCAAGTAGGTTTTCATTAACTTGCTCTCTCTCTTTTTCTGGCACCCCAATAATTCGGATGTTGGCATGCTTGAGGTTGTCCCAGAGGCCCCTTACACTGTCTTCAATTATCTGAATTCTTTTTGTTTCTTGCTTTTCCAGCTGAGTGGATTTTGGTTCTTTGTATTTCAAATCTTTGACTTGGTTCTTGTGGCCCTCTGGACTGCTTTTAGGACTTTGTGTAATATTTTTTATTTCAGTCTGTGTATGCTTGATTTCTAGTTGGTCCTTTTTTTAATCCGTGAGGGTCTGGTTCGTATCCTCAGAGTTCTTGTTCATTTCCCTGAGGGTCTCATTCATTTCCTTGTAAGTATCATTCATCTCCTTGTAATTCTCATTCATTTGCTGGTTGGTCTTGTTTATTTCCTGGTAATTCTCATTAAGTTGATCGGCCTTTTGTAGGAGCCTCTTGAAAAGCCTTATAACCGTGGTTTTGAACTCTATGTCTTGTCGTCTTTTCTCCTCCATTTCTTTCACACCTGATTTCTTTCCATGTCTCTGCATGGTGGCTGCTTTATGTGGTGGATATCCTCAAAGGGACAGTGGCTCAGTCTCCCCAGTTACCTGAGGTGGGTACTCTTACTGCAATCCTTTATGGGTTGTATTCAGTGTTTTTGAATTTAAACCCAGCTTGTTATTAGCCCTAGGAGGGTTTGACCTCCAGGCCAATTCGCTGTGAAGGGAGACTGTGTTCAGGTTGGATGGGCGGAGTCTCTGGGCTGCACTGCAGCAGCAGCAGCAGAGGCAGCAGCAGCAGCTGGGTCCTATGTGGCGCTCGCGCGCGCGGGTCTCTGTTGGATGGGGATGGCTGCAGACACCTCCAAGAGAAAGCCGCTAGTCTCTTCCCCTTGCCAGACAACTCTGCCTTTCCCCAAATGTTCCTGCACACCAAAAGTCTAGCCCAGGGCTGTAAAATAGATGGTTTCCGGAACCAGGAGACAAGTTTCCAGGGGCCAAGTTGCGGGTTTGCGCGACCCTTGGGACTAAGAGCCTCTGCCACGCCCCGCTTCCAGGATGCGTCCCCCGGTCCTCAGACCTCGCCCAGTTCTGGGGAAATCTGTGCAGGGGGACTTCTCCTCGTACCCCGGATCTCGGACCTCTCCTGGCTCGGGAAATCTGGGCAGTGGGATGCCTCCGCCCTGCCCCGTCGGAGAAATCCGGCTGGTCGCTGCTCCAGCCCCAGCCCGCGCGCATGACCAGGGCGGCTCCTAACCTGTTTCCCTCTGAAAGGCTGCGCTGTCCTGAGTCTGTGTCCCACCTTTGCTCCTATTAGTGGAGTTTACATTCAGCCAGCTTTCTGGCGATTCTGGGTGCTTGTCTGTTCTGCCGTTATGTTGTAGTTCTTAAATCGTTGCGTGGGGCAGAACAATAGGTGTTTGCTTATGCCGCCACCTTGGTGTTCTGACCTAATCAGTCTCTTTTCACTGTACTCTGTAAGCTTCAGAAGGTAGAAAAATACATATAGTTTTTTTTTTAAGTTTCTATCCTCTGAACATCACATGACTATTATCATGTCCAAATATCCTCAAACTATTTATGACTCCAAATCTAAATGATTTGATACAGAGCAATTACCATAAGCTGAGTGTATTAATCAAATTAACTATAACTGTTGTGGTATCTAAATCTCTAAATTTAGTGGTTTAGTAGAGTAGACCACTGATCATATGAGTTGAATACTAGTTTCTTATCTCTTAAGTAGCCCACTATGGAAGCATTCAGAGACCCAGACGTTTTCCATTTTAAAAGAATGTCTACTAATACAGAGCATGAAATTTGTCTGCATGCATCAATTACGTGGTGGTGGGAAACCATGATAAATGTATATCCAGTTCTAATCACTTTGGTCTGAAACTGACACACATTTCTGATCAAAATATACTAGTAAGAATTATTTCCATAATGTTACCTAGATGTATAAGGATATGAACTTGGGGCCAGAATGTCACTATGAAGTATACTGGTATCTCTACTCTAGAATAGGCCATCACAAATATCTGGCCATTGCTTTCATATGAGTAGTTGTACCAAAGCAATTGTTCAGCCACCCAACATACACTGAGTGCACTTGTACTGAACAATTATGCTTTAGTCCTTCATTATCTGATTAAGTAGACAAGACATTCAAAAGCTGTGTCCACTTCTTTCATGTTCTGAGGAATATGCCCACATGATACAGAATTTCTAAGACTATCAAAAGTCATATACCAAAAGCACCTTTAAAACTGCATTTTGTCCGCTTGATTTTCTTATATTGCATATCAGAAGCAGGGATTTTATTTAGAGAAGTGATATTATCTTTAGAATTCAGGTTTCAGAAATGAATCCCCTCTTGCAGACAATAGGGCTTCAGCAAAGTTGCTGAGCCACAGATTCTTCCTTTGTAAACTGTGAGAAGGAAAAATATACAAATACTTTGCAGAATTTTGTTGAGGAACTTTGCAAGCCCATCAATTGTATGCTTTCCTGTGTCTGTGCTCATGAGCTCCTTACTCCAGCAAGTGCCTCATTTCCCTATCCCACATTGTGCTAAACACTTCAAAAAAAATGTCTCTGCCTCCTCATCTCATGTCACTGTGTCCTTCATTCTACCACTCCACTGTTACATCACATATGACCTATATTTTTGCAAATGCAGTAACTAATTCTCCATATTCATTCTTCATGATTCCTGAGCAGCACATGAGACAGTTTCCTGCACCCTTTTTTGAAACACTTTCTCATAGGCTCATTTCTTTTTTGTTACAGACTTCAAATATTGGTATACCCTTGGGAAAGTACCTGTTGATCTCTTCTCTTCCCTTCTCTTCTCTTCTCTTCTCTTCTCTTCTCTTCTCTTCTCTTCTCTTCTCTTCTCTTCTCTTCTCTTCTCTTCTCTTCTCTTCCCTTCCCTTCCCTTCCCTTCCCTTCCCTTCCCTTCCCTTCCCTTCCCTTCTCTTCTCTTCTCTTCTCTTCTCTTCTCTTCTCTTCTCTTCTCTTCTCTCTCTCCCCTAAATGATCTTATTTTGTTGCAAGATTTAAGGAAACCCACTTAGAGTATATAAATTTATATTCCTCTCTAGTCTCACTTCTGAGCTCAAAGACTGTGTGTCCAGCTAACTACTACACATCTCCAGTGACGTAAATTGATAGCTACCATTGTACGTGGCCAAAACATAACAGTTGATTTCTTTTCTAAATCTATAAGTGTCAACAATATCTTATTTTTTTAAAATATATATTTTATTGATTTCAAATGGAAGGGAGAGAAAGAAACACCAGTAATGAGAGAATCACTGAGCGGCTGCCTCCTGCACATTGAGTTTCAATTCCACAATCCTGGCATATGCCCTGATCAGAAATCAAACTGTGACCTCCAAGTTCATCAGTGAATGCTCAACGGCTGAGCCATGCTGTTTGGCAACAACATCTACCTAGATTTTAATCTTCAAGTCAAGGAGTCATCACTTATGCATCTCTTTCAAAATCTACATCCAGTCTTTCAGTAGGCCTTTCACACTACCTCCCAACTCTACCTTAGTTTGGACCATTCCATCCCCATGCATCACTATTGCTATAATCCTGTTCATAGGTGCTGTCATCTTTTCATATTCCATAGAAAAGACATCTCCCAATAAACTCTTTAAAATTTTAATCGGAGGTATAATGTCTTTTCTTAAAATCCTCATATATTTTCTTGCAATTAAAGTAAAAGTAAACTCCTCTCCATGGCCTCCGGGCCCTGCTGCTCTGCCTACCTGTCTAACCTCATCTCTCTCCTATTACCTGCACTTTCACCATGTTTTAGCTACAATGATCTTCTGTCTGAGGTATTAAAAGATCATTCCCCCTATGCGTATCTATTCTTCCTTCATCTTGGGACTCCCTTCCCCTAAATGTTTGCATAGTTGTCTCTTTCTCTTGATTCAAAACCAAACTCAACTGTTACCTCTGAAGACATCATTTTTTTTTTATGACCCTAGGTAAAACCTCTGATAAAAAGTACCGGAGGTATTTTATGTTAAAATAATTTTAACCTAAAAGAAATGAAGGATTATTAGTGAACAGCAATAGAAGTAATGAGGGAAATAAAAAAAAGGGGGAGGGGGAAAGTAACACAAATTAGATCTTGATGCCCTATGGCTCAGTTGAGCTTCTCATTGGCTGTTTGACATTATGTAAAAAATAACTCATTTGAAATCTCTGGCAATCAGTTTGTTAAAGTGGCTAAATCACTAAGGATTCTTCTAGTTCAAATATTCAACTACTTTAATTCTATTTTTAATTCTATTTTACTAAGACTAAGAAACCTTAAAGATACTTATAAAAATCTAAATACTTGAAATATATTCAAAAAACACATTATTTATCTGATAGGAAGGGAAAAGAAGAAGGACAATTTATTGTGAGGTAGTACAATCTGGGATATATCAGACCAAGGGGCAAGTGTTAGCCGATAGAGTAAATCGAGCAATGAAATTTTTGTTATAATAATTTCAAAAAATTTCCCAGTAACTGAGATCATAGGAACATTGGTCTTGAGTAAATAATTATCCTTCTATGTATTTTATAAATAACAAAGTTTTATTTTATTTACTAAAAAAGTTTGTTCTTTTGCATGAGTAATTTGGAAAAAATGAGGCAATTCTCACTTTTTCTCTCTCAGGAATGTGATGTGGTTACATTGGACATCATTTTGAAAAAGTCTGAGTAACTATTAAAATTTTTTCTATGAACCAGACTCATAGAAGCATCGAACAGATTGTCCAACCTATGAGGGAAGGCAGGAGAGTGAGGTGGTAAGAGATCAACCAGAGGACTTGTATGCATGCATATGAACATAACAAATGGACACAGACAATGGGGGAAAGTTTTGTGTGCATGTGCTGATGGGTGGGTCGCCTGGGGAGAGGTCAATGGAGGAAAAACAAGACTTATAATACATTAAACAATAAAGAATTTAAATTTAAAAAATTGTTCTATGTATTTATTTTGTCAAATAGTTTTTGAGATAAATCACAGCTTGTATCTTAGACGTCTGTTTTACCTTAAGCTAGAGATCACATTATTGCTTAATAGAGCTAATAGCAGAGATTAAGTAGAGCATACTTTTATAGTTTTTGGATACAAAGGAGAAAATAGATTATCATTTTTTTTATTTTGATTGTGTTAAAATAGCATACTAGATTTGTGGTGACCACTTCATTAGATGTATCAATGTCTAATCACTATGTTACATACCTAAAACTAATATAACATTGTATGTCTACTATAATTTTAAAATATATATAACATGGAACTAATATAACATTGTCAATTATAATTTTAAAATATATATAACATACAATTTACCACTGAACCATTTTCAAGTATACAGTTAACTAGCATTCAGTACATTTACAATGTTGTGCAACTATTATCGCTATCTAGTTCCAGAATTTTTCTTTTCCTCAAAGAAACCTGGTACCCATTTAGCAATCACTCTCCCAATATCCCTTGGCAACTACAAATTTATTCCAATCTCTCTGGATATATATAGTTCATATAAATAAAATTATACAATAGCCTTTTATGTCTGGCTTCTTTCACTTAGCATAATGTTTCAAGGTTCATACATATTATTATTATATATCAGTACTTTATTCCTTTTTATACCTGAATAATATTTCCTTATTTAGTTATGACATACTTTGTTTACCCATTTATTCCACCTTTTTAAAAATATTTTTAAATTAATTTCAGAGAGGAAGAGAGAGAAACATCAATAATGATACAATCATTGATTGGCTGCCTCCTGCATGCCCATCCACTGGGGACTGAGTCCACAACCTGGGTATGTGCCCTTGACCGGAATCAAACCCAGGACCCTTCAGTCCACAGGCTGATGCTCTATGCACTGAGCTAAATCAGCTAGGGCCATTTATTCCACATTTTGGTAATGATAAAGAGTGCTCCTATGAACATTCATGTACAAGTATTTGTTTGGATGCCTGTTCTCAATCCTTTGGGGTACATGCCTAGAAGTAAAATTGTTTTTTTAATTTACTGAGTATGGATCTGTCAAACTGTTTTTTTTAAAGTGACTACCATTTTAATTTTATGAGTGTTCCAATTTATCTATATTGTTATCAGTACAGTTTTATCTGTTTGTTTATTATGCCATTCTAATAGATTTGAAGTGGGATGTCAGTGTGGTTTCCCTAATGAATTATGACACTGATCACCTTTTCATATGCTTACTGGACATTTCTATATCTATTTGGAATATGTTTATTCAAATATTTTGCTTATTTTCTAATAGAGTTGGTAGTCTTTTTCTTTTGAAGTTTTAAGGATTCTTTATGTATTGCAGATATTAGATATTTATCAAATATATGATATGCAAATATGTTCTTCCATTCTAAGTGTTTCCTTTGACTCTCTTGATAGTGTCCTTCTATGAACAAAGGGTTTTTTAAATTTATATAAAGTCTAATATCTAGTTTTATTTGTTATGTGTATTTTTATTTTATATTTAAGAAACCATTACCAAATTCAGGACCATAAAAGTTTACCATTATATTTTCTTCTAAGAGATTATAGTTTTGCTCTTATATTTAGGTATTTGACCTATTTTGAGTAATTTTGTGTATGTTATGTTAAGGGTCAACTTTATGCATAAGTGTGCATGGGTACATGTGTGCATGTATGTATGTCCAGCATATGATGATCAGCTGACCCAGAACCATTGTTGAAATGACTATTCTTTTTCCAGTGTATTTTCCTGATTCACCTGTCAAAAATCAACTGACTTTAAACATGAGTATTTCTTTCTAGACAGTGAATTCTATTCCATTGATATATGTCTATTTATGCCAATGTCACAATATTTTACTGTAGCCTTGTGGTAAGTTTTGAGGTCTGAAAATGTGAGTCCTCCTCCTTTGTCCCTAATTTTCGTGTTTTCACTACTTAGGTTCCCTTATTTTTCATATAAATTCTAGGCATTTGCTTAAGTATCTATTTTCCAGAGTTTTTAAAAGGATGATTGTGATCATTTTTGTCAGGTTTGTTAGTGTTTCTGGAGTGGGACAAGCTATTAGAGGCCCTGCTCTTTCATTTTTGCTGACATCACTGTTGTCTCTGGTTCTTGATCTGGATTGTAAAACTAGTTGGATAGTAGATATTCTATATGAGATGATAGATATAGATATAGGTATAGATATAGATTTGCATATAAATATGGCTATGGATATAGACCAATGTAGATATATTAGATATGTAGATATATAGACATTTTTTCCGGTTAATCACCACTGAAGAACGTTACACAAAGTAATCAGCAAATATGAATAAGAAGGCCACCATAAATACTGTGCAAGTATTCCCTCTTAACATACAAAGACACACACCTGATGAAATATTAGAAAAGTTATTTCAAAAAGTGAGAGACAGTTTCATTGAAGCCCAAGGCAACTTTCTCATAATGTTATAAGGATGGTTTCCTTGACACTCACCTAGACCCATCATAGATGAGGTGTAATTTTATTTATGAATTGGATCATTAAGAAATACTAACTGGAACATGTGGGCAATTAAAATAAAGTAGCTGTGTAAACATGATACAAGACCTCACTACCTGCTACAATGAAATTAGTGACAGTAGGATGTGATGCAAAAGAGGACTACCTTCTAAGATGTACAAGTGTCAAAAGTAGATAAATAGAAAAGCATAAAGAGCCATTGTTAAAAACTGAGTCAGCATATACTGATTATCAAGAATAGGTTAATATATAGAGACAGGAAGCAGATCAGTATTTGCCATAGGCTGGTAGAACAAAAGAGGGGGGCGGGGGGGGATGTGAAGTGACTATTGTCTAAGATGCAGGATTTTCTTTGGAGGTGATAAAAATGTTTTGGGCCCTGGCCAGTGTGGCTAAATTCATTAGAGCATCATCCCATACACCAAAAGGTGGCATATTTGATTTCTGGTGAGGGCTGGTTCTATTCCTGGTCAAAATGAGTGCGGGAGACAATTGGTTGATTGATATTTCTCTCTCTCTCTCTCTCTCTCTCTCTCTCTCTCTCTCTCTCTCTCTCTCTCTCTCCCCTCTCTCCCTCCCTTACTGTATCTAAAAAAAAAAAGCAATAAAATGTTTTGGAACTAGTGAATAGGGATAGTTGCACATTATGAATGTACTAGGCATCACTGAATTGAGCAATTTAAACTGCTAATTTTATGTTATGTAAATTTTACCACAATAAAAATAATAAAAAAGAAAACATTTTAAAGAAACTGGGTTGCAGAAGAGTCTGCTTTTAATTTATATAAATATCATTACTTTTAATGTTCCTTTACATCACAGACATGTGCTTCTAAAACCTTGGGGGCAGCAGCCCATTAATCTTATGACCAGTGTCCTTTCTCCCCCGTTAGTTCTTCTCACCCAATAAATTGGCGCTAATATTATTCCAAAGGTAGGCTGTGTGTTCTTCAATTTAATATCTATTTAGTCTACATTCATGTCCCCATTTAGAATAATTTGGCCAATTAAGAGTGAGATTGTCTTCCTGTCCTTCTCATCTTTGCCTACCCTTACCCTTCACACATCTGGCAATCTTATTATGACAATATGGTATTGTATTATATTGATGCAGAAAAAATTTAAAACAAAGAAAATCTTATTTTCAAATTATCTTGCACTCATAACTGACAATGGAAAAAATAGAAAAAATATATAAGAAAATATACATTATAATCCAGAGGAAAAGTTTAACATTTTCTCTTATCTAGCATGGTTTTTCACATCATCTGCATAGAATTCATATAATGGCCTCTTCAGAATTTTTGTACTTCTAGTAACTTGTAGAATGATAATAGTGGAATCTGAGAAACAATCTATTAGCACAAACACTAAAATCTTAAAAGACTGTAGCTCTCTGGTAAAAAAAAAAATACACAAATCAAAATAATCCTGTCTTTCTTAAAGAGAGCTGAACAATAATTTATTACATTGAGTGGGGCTTTATGGTTTACAGTGTAGCACACTAACACAGACATATTTAGAATTTACAATTCTGAGTTGGTCATTACCTATATTGTAAAGATGAAGAAAGTGAAACCAATTAGACTGTTAGCTCATGCACAATTTTTGCACATTAACAGATGAAAAAATAAAGCTCAGAGAAATTAAGTTGTTTGCCCAACAATATAGTTAGTAATGGCATAAGTTTTAATTCAGATATAATGTCATCATATTTTTTGTGTTCCTTTCAAAACACCACAACACCATGCTGCTATTAGCACAGGTGTGACATTTTCCTACAATTCTTAGAGTGTCTGACTTTTTATGTGATTATTATATGATAGCAATGGAACTTTCATCAAATAGTTTCTATTTAATCAATTATCAATTTAATATTAAGCCAAAACTCTACGTTCAGCAGCACTAAATAATTAATTAAAAGTTAAGCTTCAGCTAGAACTGTTTTTGCTTACTTTAAATATATTATTAGACCATAAATAATGTATCTTTGTAAGGGATTAAGTAGCTAGCAGTTACTTCTTGCCAACAAGTTAACATATATTTTAATTATAAAAATATAGGTATTTCACAAATGAGGAAGATAGGACTGATAGTTTTGTTGTGATGCTACATATGATCACGTACCAAAGCACTTATTACATTATCGGGCACATGATAGAGAGCTGAACTACCCTCATTCACATATATTTTAAATAGATGTCTTCATTATAGAGCAGAATTATACATCTATTATGTTCTTAGGCTGTGTTTCAGCAAAGGCAAATGCCAAAATTCTAAATTTGCATGATTGAAACCTTGAAAAATTAGTTGGTTCATAACATTTTAATAAATCTATAGTCAGATAATTAAGTTCACCAGTAAAGAGAAGTAGGAAAACACAAAATAAAAAAAAACTAAAGTTAGACTAAACAATGCATTTTGTTTCATTATGAAAAGACTGAAACTATGTTACTTTTTGGAAACATTGTATAAGATTCTTTTTAAAACGAAACAAATATATTCAACAGGGACAGATTAAAATTTTTGCAATTAGAAAATAATAATACAAAATTCCCCAAGTCTACCACTAAAACTATAATAGGCTATTAGATCATTTAAAATGTAACAAAATATGCACAAAAAAACACCTCGATTCCAGGACTTCAGAGCTCTACCCAACTAGCCATACAGTTAACACACATAAAGGGGGATACTAGCAGGTTCAAGAGCCTCCTGGTCAATTCCTTTATACATTGGTTCATTCACTATGATCATGGCTTATCCTTAAAATCAGCCAGTCTGAGGGTTAACCAAACCTAGGAACAAGCCAACAGCATTCAACTAAACTACAATCAGAGGGTGACCATAACCTACATAAGAAACATTTCCTGGAGCACCTAGCTCGGGTGATTTAGAAGTTTGTACCACTGAACTCTACAAGACACCTAGAATAAAACAACAACAACAAAAATAAAAACCCCCACCATATCAGGATTTTGAGGCATAGCAGATCTACCTAATGCACAGAGACAAACATAAAAAGGAAGGCAGAAAGAAGAGACAAAGAAACATGTCCTAAAAGGAAAAAAAAATCCAGGAAAACAATTCAATGAAATGGAAGGAACCAAGTTACCAGATGCAGAGTTTAAAACAGTGGTTATAAGGATGCTAAAGCACCTATGACAAAGAATGAATGAACTGAGAACTTAAACGAGTTAGTAAGCATTAAAAAGTACACAGAACCATAAAAAGGATGAGTAAGAAATGAAGACCACAATATCTAAAATGAAGAATTCGCTAGCAGGTTTGATGAAGCAGTAGTATGAATCAGTGAGTTAGAGGACAAGATAGCAAAAAATACCCAAGCAGGGCAGCAAAAAAAGCATATAATGTTTTAAAAGTAAAATAAGTCCAAGGGACCTCTAGTAGAGTATCAAGCATAACAATGTCCACATTATAGGAGTACCAGAAGGATAGAGAAAAGAGATTGAGAATCTAAAGAAAAAATGGTTGAAAAGAAAAAAGACACACACATCCAGGTAGCATAGGGAGTCCTAAATAAGATAAACCCACAGAGCTCTATACCAAGACACATCAAAATTAAAATGGCAAAGGTGAAAGATAAAGAATCTTAAAAGCAGTTAGTTACTTCAAGGGAGTACCCACACAACTGTCAGCTGATTTTTTTAAAAATATATTTTATTGATTTTTTACAGAGCAGAAGGGAGAGGGATAGAAAGTCAGAAACATCGATGAGAGAGAGACATCGATCAGCTGCCTCTTGCACTCCCCCTACTGGGGATATGCCCGCAGCCAAGGTACATGCCCTTGCCGGAATCGAACCCGGGGCCCTTCAGTCTGCAGTCCGATGCTCTATCCAGTGAGCCAAACCGGTCTCAGCTGTCAGCTGATTTCTTAACAGAAACTTTGCAGGCCAGAAGAGAGTGACAAAAAATATTCAAATTGATGAAAAGCAAGGACAAACATCCAAGACTATTCTACTCAGAAAGGCTATCATTAAAGGAGAAATAAAGAGCTACCCAGACCAAAAATAAAACAAAACCTAAAGGAGCTTGTTACTACAAAACCAATTATGAGAATGTTAAAGTGTCTTCTGTAAGTGTCCCCTACCCTGAGGTCTCCTATGACAAGAGCAGTGACTTCGCTTCCTGACCATAGAGGCTACCAGAACCTGGGACCCTGGTAACCAGGCAGTGACATTCTAAGAAAGTCCCTACCCAGCTCAATAGGCTGGAAACTGAAAGATGAAACAGAAGGAGCAGAGAGAGAGAGAGAAGGGTACCAGGACACAGACTTTATTGAGGAGACCCTTCCCAAGGGAGAAAGAGCTCATGTGAGGGGTGAAGGCAGAGAAACTAGGGGAAGAGGAAAAGAGGGGACCCAGCCGGACCACCTCCTGGACTGCCTGGGAGAACAGTCCGGGAGAATAGGTGCCACATGGAGACACCCTTTAAGGGCCGGAGCAGGCAGGGGTTGGGCCCAGGGTGGAATGGGAAGGGGTGGGACACAGGACACTCTGGTATGTGATTGATTGGTGGCTCAGTGTCTCTGTGGCAGATTTCAATTACATCATAACTCCGCCCACCAGTGTGGGGGGCGGTACCTATCAGAAACATTTTTACCAACAGAGTGTTTTGTTGTTGTAGGATCAAGTCCTGAACGCATGGCCTCAAAAAAATCAGCCATGACAATATGCTGCCACTGCAGCTAGTGGGTCCTGACTCAGTCAGGACACTGTGACCCTTTTCATGAGGGAAAAGGTGACACAGGGAGGCCCATTGTGGTTTTTGCAGGCCAGACAACCACTTTTACCCTGCCTTTCCTGAGAAGCCCTATGTCAGGTGTGTGTGTGTTTGTGTGTTTGTGCTCGCGCGCGCACGCGCGCGCGTGCACGCGTGTAAGGGTAGTTCACATGAGGAAGCTCTGCCCAGAGCAGGAACAAGTGAATAGGCTGAGGGAAAGGGTGGGTGGTCCGAAGCCTAGTGGGCCTGTCATGTCCACACCCCAGGTCAAGACTGGCTGTGTGGACATGGAGTGTGGGTGGAGAGCTCTGCCCACCTTCATCTCAAGCCCTGGAAGAGACTCTAATTTTGCTTGAGTAAAGGTCTCTGAAAACATGGGGCTAGGCCTGATACAGAAGCAGCAGGTCCAGTGAGTAGAAGGTCCAGCAACTAGGGCTGAAGAGGGCTTGAGACCTCTGAATCGGTTGCAGGTCCCTGTCACTGAAGAGCTCACCCCAGGCATCAGGGAGCATCTGCTCCATGGAGTCGCCCACACTATCTCCCCCAGTGAGGGCCAGAGCAGGCTCAAAGTGAGTGTGGCCACCTGGGGGTTTGTGGAATCAGTGCCCATGGATGGCCAGAGAGGACTCCTTTCCCAAAGCTTCCCAGGCTCCACAGGCCTCCCCCTGTGAAACCTCCCAGACTCTCTAGGAAGCTCTTGATTTTCAACTTCAACATCCAGCGCCCAACCACCTTAAACAAACTGGGCCAGAGGACCTGGAGTCCAACGAGGCAGAGTCCAAGGGTGAGAAAGTGGGGAAGATCGGGGAGAGAAGAATGGGATACGGGCACATGTGATATTCTTGGGAGGGGTTAATACCAGACACACAGGAAGCAACACCAGAAGCTGGCCAGGAGCAAAGACCAATATCAGACCACCATCTGCTGGACTGCTGGCTGGGAGGGAACCTTGTGATGGATTCTGGGCTGCAGCTGTGTTCTCTCTTTGTGGGGAACATGGAAATGCAGACAAATGGGTGATCTTTTAAAATTCAAACACTAGACCAGTGAAGCAGGAATTTTGGGGGGACATAGGCAAGCTTAGGGTTTTGTGTTTTTTTTGTTTGTTTGTTTGTTTGTTTGTTTTTAATTGGGGTCCATGGAGAAGCAAGGGGCTGCAGACTGGGAGAAGGTACATTTTCATAACACAAATGCCAGGTGCAGTCACATCTCCAAAAGACAAGGAAGCCAGATGCAGTTATGTCTCTATAAGATAAGGAGACAGCAACAGGTATATTTACATAAGACAAGGGAACTGTAAGTAGCCACATTCCCAAGTATAATAGCACTAGTACAACAGGCCACTCCTTTCCTGTCTATTTGGTGAGTAAGTGAAACCACTGGGAATTTGCTTACCTTTCCTCCAAAGGTAATAAAATATTGGAATATTGCTTATCTTTCCTACAGGACCCATCTACCAATAAATGGATGGGATGCATGAAGTTAACAAGGTGTGTATTTCATAAGATTTATGATATAGAATTATGATAAAGAACAGTAAATTATTTTTTCTCTTATATTTTCAATTTATTTCAGATCCAGCTTTCATAAAGTATATCTAACTCACACATTCATATATATATATATTCATACATATGAAAAGTAAAATATAGTTTTATTAAAGCCACAAGTCTTATTTCCCACTGCTTTTCTTTCCTCATGTTCTGTGATAATGCAGTTTTTTTTTCTAAACCTACCTTACATTTCTTAGTTGTTTTCCTCACCTAGTATATTTATATTTTCTCTTATTCTTACTCATGCAAATGCTATCCATTTTTCATGGATGGGCTCAAATTTAATAGCATGTGAAGCTTTTAATTAGTAATATTTGTTTTGGATTATACCTACTTCAGTTTTCAAAAGCTATTGCATAATTTTCACTGGACCATATTACATATTAATGTCAACCTCAAAATAACTAACAAAATACAAAGTAAAAACTGAGTTTACTCACAAATAGCAGAGAATTGGAATTTGGGACAAACAAGCTATGAGGACCTTGGGCAGGTTTGTAGAACAAAGGATAAAGTCTTCCCTTTACAGAGGAAAGAATGGGATTGAGAAAGGTGATGAATGAAAGTCCATTGGAGGAGAGCAGGAGCTCAGTGTATGAGCTCTTACTCACTGGCTGAGCTTTGGAGGCTCTGTTCGGCTGGACTGTTGCTGATCAAAGAGAAAAATTTTAGATTCTCTTGCTGGGGAGTGTAAAAGACCTTTCTTCCTGTTACAGTTTGGTAGAACAGTAGCAGTAGTGTGAGAGAGCTCCCCCTACAGGGCTTCCTACTCTATTTTAAATGAAGTTTCATTCATGTTATTATCTTGTCAACTAAATTGTTAGTTTCTTAAAGGCATTGGGATGTCCCTATTCTTCTTTATTTCTTGTAGCATCAAATAATCTTAAGAATATAATTGGTGTCTAATTGATTAAATGTTGGTTAGTTAATCTACCAGACCAACTGATAAAAATGAGTCATTTTCAGTTAGAATAGCAGTTAATAAATAAATGATACTTTATAGGGAGTGTGACAGACAGAATAAATGCTCCAAAAGATATACACAGCTTAACGCTTATAACTTGTATGACAAAGGGAGAGGGAAATAAATAATATTTAGGGTGCAAGGACTTAGTAGCTTAGTAGATATCTCCCCCTCCCCCCTTTGGCCTGATAAACATAAGGTAATCCTCATCCTCAGACATATAAATGCAATCCATTCCATTTCCTCACCTCAGTGATTGTTAGTAAACATTTATTTCCAGTGACCTAATCACCATCAAGCCATGCTTTTGTCCAAACAAGAAACACTTTGCTATTGTGCTTTCAAACAGCTTCTTGTTTAGATATGGTTTACCACTATCCTTTTGTTACATGTATTACAAGAATGGAGGAGGGGACATGTTCGACTTTTTCCCCCTCTTTGTTTTACTGGCTAGCCTAAGAATTAAATTAACATGAGACAGATTATGAAGCTAATAGCCAAATTTAATTATATATGTACACATGAGGGTTCCATGAGAATATGTGGCCTCATTGGCAGTTGGGATTTATCTGTCTTCTTGAACTAAGGAGAGAAGGAAGTTGTGCTTTCGGCTTCAAAGGGGAGGAAAGCAATTCACATGGAAATGAAAAAGCAAATGTTTGGCAAACAACTGTTTGCTGGACCATCTTTAAAGAGGGAACACAGAAAGGACTTGGGTCAAATGTGTTGTGATGTTCCTATAAAACATCACAAATTACAGAATATATGACCTGACTTTTCATAGATGAATTATGTCAGAATTAGTATGATTCCAGATATTAGGAAAAGGGCTTTAAAATGCTCATTTTTAAGCACTTGGGTTCTGGAGCTCTATTTAGAGAAGTGTTTATTGTTTTAAAATGTAACTTTCTGAAAATTTTATTTGCTGATTTAGAAGACAATAACACTAGTGGTTAATTGGCATTTGCTGATGAGGTAAGAATGGTTAAAGTGCAGCAATTCACATGCAAAAAAAAATACATCTCCATGGCTTAGCCAATATCTTTTACATTTCAAAGCCCTGAAACAAAACAAAACAAAACAAAAAACAAGCTGCAAAGAGCAGAGTTCTACCTCTTTAACATAGAGGAAACTTCCAATAAACACTCTTTTAATAGTGAACTATAGCTACCTAGGATAACAGCGTCCTTTTAGGTTGCTAGGGTGGAGTTCAAGGGTTCTTCCTAGTTTTTAGTTTCCTAAAAATCCCCAGCCTGAAGTAATAAATACCCCAAAAAGCATATTTTGTGGTAATTCTCATATGCTTTATAAAAGCTCAAGAAAATAAAAACACAAGACTATATTCTTAAAGAAAAAGTTGAGCTTGAGAACATTAGATGTAATAAAGAGACTCATCAAAACTTATTTTCTTTCACTAGTAGAAATATTTGGAAGCACCACTATTATTTTATTTAATGATCGTTTTATATCAGAGACAAGGATTTCACCTTGGACTTCTACCTCATTTATAGCATTGTGTTCAAACCCTGTCAAAATGTCTAAAATAAACTTTTTAGTTGCCATGCTCAGCACATGAAATCTACTAGTTCACAGTTTTATTTCCTGTTACATTATTTTTTAGTCCAGTGGTCTTTTCTGAGCAGGATGCAAGGGTGATTTTTTTCCTGGGTTCTTATCCAGGGGGATTCAAAGAATGAAGCCACGGACAAAAAGTGGTAGATGGAAAGGGTGGAAATTTATTGTAAACAAGTACAGACTCCCAGGTCATGTCCCAAAGTGGGACACTAAGCTCCTTTTCCCTAAGGTGTATAAAGGCTGAGTTCTTTGTTTCTTGGTGCTGACTTCCAACTGGTAGAATAACAACTTCAAAGATTAAAATGCACGTGGCGCCCCCTCCTTTATCCCCACCCCTCCTTCAGTGGTAGAATTCTCTATCTCCTGTTAAAATCTATTTTCCTCTCTCTCTCTCTCTCTCTCTCTCTCTCTCTCTATCTCTATCTCTATCTCTATCTCTATCTCTCTATCGTATTTGTCAGCATTCTTCTACCCTCTATGAAAGTTTGTTTCCTCTTCCTCCCCACACCCTGTGGCTTTCCCTATCTTCTGTGAATGGACAACTTCCTTTCCCCTTATCCTTTTATTTCTTTTTCTTTTCTTTTTTTTTCTTTCTTTTTTTTTTTTTTTTTTTTTTTGTGAATGTATGCCTTTTTGTAGCTCCAAGCCCCTGACTAACTATGCCTTCCTCCCATAAGGACCCCTAATTTGTATGTTGTGATGTACCCCCATTTTACAAAAGGACGCCTCAACAAAGTCAAATTATGGAGTCATTTTATTAAAAAAGCCGGCAGCATACGAGGTTTGGAGCAAAAGTGCTCCAGACTTCGCAGCCCCGAATGGCTCAATGCGTCTGGCTTATATTGACAGAATATCACAAAGATATTGATTACGCCTTTGGAACTTGCTTGGCGAAAAAGCATTTTTTTTTTTTTACAGAAGCAGAAATTGAACAAGTTAATATCTAAGAATCACTAAATCAACAGAAACACATTATCTAGGACCACCTGGGCAATTTAGAATAATTGTGCTGTCCAGATCCTGGGATCACTGAGTCAACAGGCATGCACTCTCAGTAGCTGCTTGAGGCAATTTAGGGTAATTGCGCTCTCCTGACTCCAGGACCACTGAGTCAACTGGAACTTAGTTATCTGAGTTATCTTAGTTATCTTAGCTACTGAGACAATTGGGATAATTGTCTGTCCTGGTTCCCAGAGGAAATGTGCTTCGATGACCAGTGAGGTCACAGTCACTGGGATATTCAAACCATACTATTCAATCACACATAAGTTCAGAAAATCAAAATAACTTTCCATTATTTTAGAAAACAAATAAGTACAGAACCCAAATAGCAATTTCTACCTGAGATGATTGCTACCATACTTCACCTAAACTCCCTAAACCTGCCCATTTTACCCCTAAAAATTCCTTTCATTTTCAAGGATTGGATATAAGAAGATTACATAGAACTTGAATCAAAATTACACTACCTTACAAACACAAACAAATGACCTCTTCTGAACCGAATCTGTTTCGGCCTTCAGGATGAAACAGGAGATGAGGGAGGCAATAAAGTATGTGGACCTGCAGGCTGTAATTCACCATTCACACTTCAGATGCTTTGGACGTGGTTGGTTAATTGGGTCTAAATAAATAGTGCACATTGACTGTAGTGCTTTCGGCAGCAGGATTTATATATTGTCCACAAAAGTTTTAAAGAATTAATACATTTGATTAAGAAGGTAAATTATCAAATAGCAAAATGATTAGGGACTCATTTTGCCACTAAATAGGTCCTTTTAGAGATTACAATTTCATTTTCCTATTAAAGGCTCTTTGATATGTTTGAGAGAATGTTTATTTGAAGTTTCCTTTATGCCAAGGAGGGAGAACTCTGCTCTGTGCAGTTTTTTTGTTTGTTTGTTTCAGGGCTTTTGAAATATAAAAGAAATGGACTAAGCCATGGTGATGTATTTGTTTGCATGTGAATTGCTGCACTCAAACCATTCTTACTTCATCAGCAAAGTACCAATTGACCGCTAGTTATTGTTTTTAAATTAGCAAAGAAAATTTTCGGAATGTTACATTTAAAGCAACAAATGAAATATGGTAGCAATCATCTCTGATAAAACTGCGGAAACTTGATCCCACTGTTGTGCTTAAAACAAAAGGGTAGTCTTCAGCGATCTGCTTTTGCAAGACAGGACTGTGTTCCCAGGTCTAGCAAGGTTAGAGGCAAGGAGCTGGCTGTGAATTCCCCGTCTCAGATGCAATCCTGAGAGCTGTTCTAGGGATTTAAAACAACGAAAGCTTACAGTTCAGACCCCTTTAAAAGAACTGCCTGCACCTGGGAGGCGGTCGTGAGTGTTAGGTCTCTGACCGTCCTGGCCAGTTCAATAAATCCTTGCTTGCTTATTACCAACTTAACCACCTCCGCGGTCATTTGCAACTGGTGGTGAAAGTTGCCCCACAACACAAATACCGCTCTAAATAGAGCTCCAGAATCCGTGCTTAAAAAAATAAATATTCTAAAGCAGTCGTCCGTAGGTAAACTGTGGCTTGCGAGCCTCATGCTGCTCTTGGGCCCCTTGAGTGTGGCTCTTTCACAAAATACCAGGTGCGGGCACGCACATACAGTGTGATTGAAACTTCATGCCCCATGCCCAGAAGTTGGTTTCCAGCTCTCACAGGGAGTGGTTATAGGGTTAAGCTTCAGACTGACCTGCTGGCAAAGCCCCAAGCAAGTCCCACCTCAGAGGGCACAGCCCTCTTAGCATAATTAAGCTTGATCTTGTGACTGCTCCCTAGATCTTTCCTGGGTAGCAAATGGGCTGTGGGAGATGCAGCAAGTGCTGCCAAAACAAGTGAAACTTACAAGAACATTGTAAATTACCTTGTTTACCTCTGACTATAAAATAAAGGCTCAGCTTGCAGTCTGGATCTGTGCTGTGGTCTTAGTCCCGCACAGAAGGTCCACCTAGACCCAGATTATTCTCTTTGTCTTTTCTTCATCCTTCACTGCCCTACCCCCCTTGCCGAATCCTTGGCTGTGCTGGCGTGACATAAGCTTTCAAAAGAAATTTCAATCATTGTACTGTTGATATTTGGCTCTGTTGACTAATGAGTTTGCCAAACACTGTTCGAAAGCACTTTTCCTAATATTTGGAACCACACTGATTCCTACATAATCCATCTTTGAAAACTCAGGTCATATAATCTATAATATGTGTCCTTCTGTAAAAAAACAACCTTGAGGTATAAGGGTTCACTAAGGCTATACTATTAGATTTAGTCATATTACACATGTACAGTCTTTTATGTAAAACTAGGGGCCCGGTGCACGAAATTCGTGCACTGGGGGTGGGTGGTCCCTCAACCCAACCTGCCCCCTCTCACATACTGGGAGCCCTCAGGGGATGTCCAACTGATGGCTCACCCTCAGCCTGCCCAAATCCTATAGCCTCTGGCAAGGCTTTAGGCCTTGGGCACCCAGCCATCAGCCTGCTCAGCTCAGCCCCAGCTGACTGTGACCACCTGGCCCTGGGGGCTGGGCGCTTACCACCACTGCCACTCACAGCACTCCCTGCCACTGCCTTTTCATCTCCACCCCCAGGGCCCAGCACTCACACCACTTGGCCCCACCCCCGCTCCTGATTGGCTGGTAGCATAGCCAATCAGGAGCAAAGGTACAGTCAAATTTGCTTGTTTATCTTTTATTATATAGGATGTTTAGGGACACCTTATACTTGCTAACTCATCCTTTGTAATAAATTGGGAATATCTGCTTTTGTAAGCAAATTAAATAGGAATTTTAGGGATAAAATAGTACAGGTTTTAGGACATTTTAGAAATTAAGGGGACCATGGAAGAAGCACAGGGCTGCAGAGCCACAGAAGGTATATCTCCATAGAATAGGGGTTCCACCTTTGAGCTCAGGAGTTACTATAGTAACCAGTCTGAGGGAATAGTGACCAATCAGAAGGGATAACAAGGCACAAAGATCTGAAGCCTTTATAAACCTTGAAAAATGGAACTCAGCGGGATCCTTTTCCCCTCCCCACATTGGAGGCTGTGATGTGAGATTCTTTCCCCCTCCCCACGTGGGAATCTGTACTTTTTCTTCAATAAATTTCCATCTTTGCTATACCAGCTTTCATCTGTGGATTCATTCTTCAACTCCAAAGGACAAAGAGCCAGGGAACCATCCTGCCCAAGGGAATACCTCTTTGCAAGGATCGCAGTTTAAAATTCCAGAATTTCAGCCAATCCAAGAAAATATACTGAAATACCACAATGTGCAACTTCCTTATGAAAGATGCAAAGATGAATAATTTCAAAAGAATAAAACATGTCTAAAGTCCACAAGCAGCTACAGAATTGTGAGGCTTCTCATTGTTTATAGGCCAACAATAATAACATACCAAGAAGTGTATTTATCATATTTCCTTGATGTTACCAATAGGAGATTTGGACTAGTATATAAGAAGTACTTTAATAACAGTTATTATGCTAGTGGAACTATCAGTGTAAACTCAACTCATAATCCAATTAACAAAGTCTTTATGTTGTGATGTACCCCCATTTTACAAAAAGACACCTCAAAAAAGTCAAATTATGGGGTCATTTTATTAAAAAAGCCGGTGGCATACGAGGTTTGGAGCAAAAGTGCTCCAGACTTCGCAGCCCCGAATACCTCAACACATCTTATTGGCCGGCTTATATTGGTGGGACAGCACAAAAGTATTGATAACATCATTGGGTCTGGAATGAGGAACCTGCTTTGTGAAAAAGCATTCTTTCACAGAAGCAGAAATTGGGCAAGTTAATATCTAAGAATCACTAAATGAGCAGAAACACATTACCTGGGACCATCTGGTCTGGCAATCTAGAATAATTGAGCTGTTCAGATTTTGGGATCACTGAGTCAACAAGAATGCACGCTCAGTAGCTGCTTGTGCTCTCCTGACTCCAGGACCACTGAGTCAACTGAAACTCAGTTATCTGTAGCTACTCAGATAATTAGGATAATTCTCTGTACTGGTTCCTAAAGGAATGTGCTTCGATGACCAGTGAGATATTCAAACCATAGTATTCAAACCATAGTATTCAATCATACATAAGTTCAAAAAATCAAAGTAACTTTCTATTGTTTTAGCAAACAAATAAGTACAGAACCCAAACAGCAGTGTCTACCTGAGATGATTGCTACCACACTTCATGTATATCTCTAAGCTAATAGGTTAGTATTTAGCTAGATTAAAGTTTTGGGTATGCATTAGCATCACCTGTGGAGATTAAAAAGTAGAGTTAACTTTTCTGATGGTTATTAATTAACTGGTGCTGAACCAATGCTCCTGGCAATAACAATTATGAAGTCTAAATAGAAAAATAACCTTTTGGAAATTGTTTAGTGTGAGCAGAAACGGGCCAAAGGTAGAAGGAAGTTTAGGGAAGCATAACATTGAAGATGCATTTCCTATTCTTAGTGTTCCAGAGTGCTCACTACTGCACAAGGTTAGCCATGCAGGGAGATGTTTTCCTAGTCACTGTGTCTCCATTTACTTTAATGCATTCCACCCTGGTATAAGAGTAAGGACTGCATTTTACTAGTATACCTCAGTGTATCCTTAGAAAATACCATATTACATGGGATATATGAAATATGAAATTTTATATCTATATCTATGTACTCACCCAGACATATATACACACATACCTTATGTGTTTTAAGTCAAAGCAGGTAAGAATTCTTTGTGTTAATGGAGGAAGAGGAGCTTATCTCCCCCAGTTGCTAGTGGGAGTGAAATTCTTGCAATATCCCAAGAAAAATAATTTTTTGAGACTCACCGAGGAGAACAAGTGATTTTTATTTTTGTGAATTAGATCCCTGACTTTCCAAATTTCGCTTGCCTGTGTCCAATCATGGAAGCTGTATAACTGGGGTTTCAGCAGAGCTAAAGTCAGAGTCAGTGGCCAGAGCTTCCTTTCCATATTGGAGCAGGGTCCAATCCAATGCTAGCTTAGTTTGTGCTCTCTGCTGTAATCTACCAGTCCATGGCATGTGGTCCAAAGAGCCACATAGCTATGGAGGGAACAGGAGCACATGCAAGGAAGCCAAGAGCAAGCCTAGAGCCAAGCGCAACTAGAGCAACAAGAGAAATGAGAGAGAAAACTCCTTTGTTTAGGAGATTGCATATTCCCAAATTTTCACAGGATTTCAGTGGACACAACCATTCTGGCCAATGATCTTTATTCCCACGTGTGACTGACGACTACTATGTTCACCCTGTTATCCCAACTTTACTGGGCATGCATCTACCTTCTCTCTCTGGACTTCTTCCCCCAATTGTTCTGTGGAGAATGGACTGCTGGTTCCCCGGGGAGTGCAAAGTTGCAGCTTCCTAGTGAAACTGCCTGCCCAAATGACATGTGCATAATGTCTGGTCCTCCCTTTCCCATTTTTTCATTGTTAATAACTAATAACTAATAACTAAGTAATCACAATGGTGTCATAAGGATCCTCCTATCTAATAAAAGGGTAACATGCAAATGTGACCATACCTTGGCTCCTGATTGGCTATGCTACCAGCCAATCAGGAGCAGAGGGCATGACTGGGGGTGTGGCCACGGCTTGCCTGGACGCCAGTGAACACTTCCCTTCACTAACACTTAGCTTCACGCCTGTGGGGAACTCTTTGCTTCACACCAGCTCAGGCGGGGAACGAAGCAGGGACCACGCCTCTGCACAGGGTGTTTTTGAGGGCTGACCTAGTAAGCGAGCGAGTGGGAGAGGCTCGGTCCTTGAGGTGTCTGTGGTGTGGGGAGGGCTGGGCCAGGACAACACCATACTTTCAAAGAAAGTTGTTTCCCACTTAAATATCCTCTGATGAGTATCTTTAAAAAGAAGAAATATTCAGCCATTGTCACACCTTGAAAAGTTAAGGTAATTCCTTAATATCACCTAATATCCACTGTACATTCAAATGTCTTTGTTTCAAAGATGCCTTTTATTGTTGGTTTGCCCCCTCCAGAGGCTACCCCAGGTCTTATTTCAGTCCTGATGTTGGGCTGCTTCCCCCGACCATAAGTTCCCAAAGCACTTTTAGCCAGAGTTAAATGGGGCTTCTTCTGTTTTTAAGGCATCGCCATATCTAGTGCCTGCCAGGCCTCTGTGAAAGCACTACTCCTTAGGTCCGGGGTGCTGGAAGCTGAAGCAGAGAGATTTTGAGGCCCAGCTCACCCAGGATGCTGACCCCCCATCGCCCCCTCCCAATTATCCTGGCCCAGCCTTCCCTATGCATACATGCTCACGGAGAGCGTGAGGTGGTGTGGCAGCGGGATGGGAGGCCGGCAGGGGCCGTGGCCACAGCACTGAGGGAAGGGAGGCCTACACCCTCCCCCAATCCAGAGGGGCTTGACAGGGGCCCACAGGCCACGCCCCCACCCAGTAGGGCTTGACAGGGGACCTCAAGGTGTGCTTCCCATCCTGTTGCTGGGTTAGGGGACCTCAGACTGTTCTCTACACCCACCAGGGCTTGACAGGGAACCTCAGGCTGCACCCCCACCACGGCACCAGGCTGGGGGACCTCAGACCATACCCTCTGCCCCAGCACCAGGCCAGGGGTCCTGAGGCTGTGCCCCTCCTGCCTTGTTGGGCTTGACAGGGGACCTCAGGCTGTGCCCCCCACCTAGTGGGGCTTCATAGGGGACCTGAGCCTGTGCCCCTGTGCCAGTGAGGATTAACAGGGAACCTGAGGTTGTGCCTCCCTCCCTGAGCTGGGCTGGGGGACTTGAGGCTGTGCTCCTCTGGCTGGTGGGGCTTGACAGGGGATTTCAGGTCATGTCTCCCACCTGGTGGGACTTGATGCGGGACCTCAGGCCACGCCCCCCACCCTGGTGCTGGGCCAGGGGACCTGAGGACACACCCTGCCCTGTGTGGCTTGACAAGAGTGGGGACTGGCAGGGTCTGGATATATCCCAATGCAGGAGTGGGGGAGGTGCAGCTGGGTCTGGGTCTCACGTGATTTTGAGGCACATGTGAGTGAGTGGGGACTTGACTCTGGGCCCCATGGTGCGCCCCAGACTCTGACAGGAGGAAGGTTTTCATATACATTTTACTAATTTTATTTAGTCTCAGATATTTCTGTTATAGAGAAAGAGAAAATAGCAATATTAAATTATTTCCTCTAATTAATACCCTTTTAATGTGCACAAATTTTGTACACCGGGCCACTAGTGATTTCATAAAAAGCACAGATTTCTATTCTTCTTCTAACTAACCTAGGCACATCTCAGTTCCCATAGCAACAGTATTCCTTGATAAAACTCAATCTTGATGCACTACCTAACACTCATATGTCCCATTTTAAAGACAATACAATGTAGAACAAGGAATATAAGTAACAGCAAGCACCTACTTTCACTTGACTAGTTCCCGGTTAATCTTAGCTGTTAGCAGTAAGTGGGAGATAGGCTTCTGTAAACTTAATTTGGGTACACAAATGTTATTATCTCCCCGTCTCTCACCATTATGCAAGTGGGAAACCAGCATTTAACCCAGCCAGAACACTCTGCAAGAAGCAAAAGCCCTTTGGAGCACTATTTGATCCTAGATTCCACATATGTGGGATTCAGAGACCTTTGGCACCCAGTCTCTTGGCTCGTTCTTTTTGTTCAGCATCTCCTTCTTCCAGGAAGAGAGACCTTTATTTTGATAGTTAGGACCCACTAAAGAGCAACCATTACAGGTGTTTTCATTCACCAAATTAACACTCTGAGCACTCCCTCTGACTTTCTAGCAATTTAGTTGGTCCAGGAGGAAAAAAAGAAAAGAAAAAGAGAAACTGTGCCATAGTTTCACACTACAGTTCAGCATAATTTTTTTTTTGCACTCAGCACGGCATTCTACAGCTGTTCTGCCCACCACGTGCACTTTCTTCACTATCAGATCTCAGGAAGTATGCAGCATAACGGTCTTTTTCTTTCCTTTCTTTTCTTTTATTTTATTTTTTTGTAGTCTCAGCAGATTACTTGGAATTAGTAATCAATAGTCAAGGATCATAATTTCTTTCTGTGTAAGCCTCATTCAATCAATCAATCAATCAAAATGTTATGAAATCATGAGTTAGAAAATATACCCAGTGATTTTCTTCAAATTTTCTTATTGAAGGAACAAACATTGTCTCTCAATTCTTTCTAATTTCTATTAATATGTCGCTTAGTACAGTTTTAACAATAATTTAGTTCATAGGGGTCTTAAATAATCCTAAAATGATGAACCATCAACATAATATCTTAGTATAAGGTGACATAGGTTCATCTGTATGTAACCTGGACTCAAAAGAAGACTGGTTTCAGCCCTGGCTGGTGTGGTGCAGTGGTCGGAGCATCTCTTCTGCAGTGCACCAAAGACTGTGGGTTCAGTTCCGGTCAGGGCACCTCTCTGTTGTGCTTGACCAGTGGGAAGCATTCAGATTTTAGGATGGGAGAGAGAAGAGGAGATATTTGTTCCTGCGCCTCCTTATGCTGTGAATCTGACAAAAAAAACCCTGCATTTCTTTACGTCCCCAGGGTTTATCTAGTTGCCCATGGCTCTAGTTTCCACTGGACTCCCTTACCAGGTCCCCCCTTGTCCCTTTCACTGTT
The DNA here is from genome assembly GCA_027563665.1 of Antrozous pallidus. NCBI lineage: Eukaryota > Metazoa > Chordata > Mammalia > Chiroptera > Vespertilionidae > Antrozous > Antrozous pallidus. The sequence continues at coordinate 11,618,030 of CM050522.1, forward strand.
GTTCAGACTCAAGAGTTTCACTATCCGTGTTAGTGTTTAATTCTGCTCAAACATTTATAAATGGTCCCTTCATTGAACTCTCTTAAATGTTACCCTTTTAAATGTTTCATCTTTATTCTTCTAGAATCTCAGCACACAACCAGTCTATCAGTGGGTTATTCTTTTGATGTCAGTGAGGCTTAATCTATTAATGTTAAATTTAGTTTGGTGTGTCTGTGTGAGTGTGTGTATATGTAACTTCTCAAAAATAAGATTGGCTGGTAGTTTACATTTGCTACTAGAGAGACAGAAAACTTTTCCCATTTTCCCTTCTGGGTTTTCTGACTGGCCTAGTAATTAAGTTGATGTAAGACAGATTAACAGAAGAAAATCAAATTTTATACGTGAGAGTAGCATGAAAACATTAGCCAAATCATTGAAGCTTTTATACATACCATCCTGAGCTAAGGATAAGGGGGTCCAGACACTGGAGCTGCAGGTGTATTGATTTTGGACTTCCTGGCCCCAAAACTGTGAAAAAAAAATGGTGTATAAGCCACCCAGAATATGGTATTTTTGTTATGGCAGCCCAAACATATTAACAGACTAAAACAATTATGTTGTTTCTGTTCATCTAATTTTTATTCATTATTAATAAATAACTGCTCTTAATAATATTTGCTTTGAATTCACTTTTCTGAAAGTTGTGTTTAATACAACTATTATTATTATGACTAATGCAATTCTGGCATTTACTTGGGCACTTCTCGTCCTTGCCCTTTCAGCCTTTTGCGTGACTGTCCAGTTTTCCTTTGAGGGGGATTCAGAGTTGCATTTTTACTGTGACTACATTTCAACTCCTCTTTCTCAGTGCCTGAGAGTATTTCATTCTATTTGTTATTTATAAGAGGATGTCCTCCCTCTGTCCAGTCAGGTCTCTAGTGATTTGAAAATTATATAATCTGTTTTTATTTGGGTTTTGTTATTTCAAATAATGTTCTTAAAAATATAAAAAATACACTAAGTTGGGGGGGAAAAGTATCTATTGACTTGATCATTATTTGCCATAAAAGCTGCAATAATATATAGATTTTGCATCTTCCTTTATCTTCCCACTGTTCCTTCATCCCTCAGTTTTCTTTATTGGAGAGCTATTTGTCTCATTACTGCCTTATGGTTAAATTTACCTTTATTTCTCAAATATTATTAATTTTGTTAGTTATACTTTATAGTCATTTTCTGTTAAAAAGCTTATATAATAAGTTTAAATATTTTACTTTATTGTATCCAGTATAATTGAATATCATTCATTTCTCTTCACGTGTGTGTGTGTGTGTGTGTGTGTGTGTGTGTGTGTACCTATCCTTAATTATGTGATAAGCTCTACTGGAGTAACATGTTTCTCATGTCCTCTTCAAATCTCCACAATGCTTAGCACCATGCTTTTCTATGGGGGGATTCAGCAATATTTTTTGTTTTATTATTGATTTAAAAGCTTACGGGAAATAAGTCAGACAGGAAGAAATGTTTTTGAACTCTCCCCAGTCAGCAGTAATATTTTTTATTTATTTCATTCTTTTCTGAAAACAAAACAAAGTTTCAACATCTGAAACTAATATAAAATAATAACGAATGTAAACTGTAATTGAAAATAATTATAACATTTTACAAAAATATTGCTAACTCCAGAAACTACTCTATGCCATTTTGTTTATCAAAGAAAATAATGACAAACAACTGGCATTAGAGATATACATGCCCTAATTGTGAAGACAAACAAGTAATAGTAACCTTCATTTTTATGTGTGAAAGACTCTAAAGACTTAATTTAGTGAAAAATAATAAATGAGATACTGCCATTTACAAGTGATATTCTCACTTGCCAGAACTTTTATTTATTTGCAGCTAAGGGTAGAGAGAATGAAAAGATACTTCAAGACCTTTTATACTTCAAATACTATTTATATAACATGGTATTTCAAGACTATAATTATTTGAAACAAGTTGAAAATTTCATAGTTTTCAGTAACTGACTAAATGTACTATTTGCATTATCTTCATTATAAATGTTGTTACATAATCCAAGTGTTACCAATTGGGGTTATCAGCTGGGCTTCTGTTCTTCTTGTTGATGCAGAAAATATTTCAAGGTCAATAAAATGAAAATAAAACCAAGTGGGGTTTATTGAAGATACACTCCAAGCAAAGCGCAAGCCAGTCGAGAGAGACAATGGGCCCAAATTCCTGGGTTTAAATTTATTATTTAAATAAGAGATTTCCTGGATAGAGACTGTTATTTGCATTCAGGGATGATTGACAGAAAAGAGTTACATAACTATATTTCTTCTGTGTATACCCTTACTCATAATGCATACAGAAAAACTCAAGGGGGGGGGGGAGAAGTAAAATCCACAATGTTAATCTTATATAATAAAGAGCTAATATGCTTATTAGACCAAATAGCAGAAATAACCACCTGAACATCCTTCTAGACGACTGTCTGGATGACCTTCTGCATGAAGCCAGGGCTGAGAGGACTGGCCCGAGCTGCAGAGGACTGCGAGGGCCAGCCAGGGCTGCGAGGGCCAAGCCCTTTGCAAGAATTTGTGCACTGGGCCTCTAGTTGTGTTAGAATTAGTCCAGGGCCCTAGTGAGGTTGCTTTGAGGTCATGTCATTTTCTTCCAGCTGGTTCTTGGTGACCTGGTGGCTGCTGGGCTCCCCATAGAGAGGTGGTCTGATGGCATTGTTGGTCTGACCCCTGTTCAAGACCCCAGCCCAGGCCCCACCCCAGCTGATCATGTCTAGTTTTGTACCTAACAGAAGAAATGTCATCTTAATTTTTTTTTTCTTTACTGAGAGTTGCAAGACCTCAGTTTCCAAATATTTCTGCTCAATTCTGCTAAATTGAAATTGTTTGGTCAACAGTTACTACTCAATTCTGCTAAATTGAAATTGTTTGGTCAACAGTTACTATACCGTGACTTCATTCTTGCCTGTCTGCATGATTAATTCAAACTATTTCCCCACAGCTTCCAGGGCTTTGAATAATGAACAGTTCTTGAAACAAACAGAAGTTTGACTGTTTTTTTCTGAGTAAAACTTGGTTACTTGCCCTTCCCCTCACCAACACTTATTGGTTCTTGAAGTTATTCTCACTTGCAAAGTTATAACAGAGGCTTGAGCTAACTGCTCTGTTTGTATATACTTTTTCATTCCACAGTTTGTGTAGAATTCCATAGTGTCAGTAGAATTAGAACCAGACTCCCTGTGCCTTGCCCAGATGCTTCAATGCAGACAGAGTGTCGTAAAGAGCCTGTCTACCCTCTCCAGCTGGTTCTGGAGTTCTGCTGTTGCCCAGGACTCTGCCCTCTTGTGCAGAGGGCTGCTGGTGACTTAATTCTTGTTACTGTCATCATTATTAACATCCTTAGTTGAAACTTCACTGCTTGGTTTCATCATTGCTAAGGCTTTTATGAGCTAGATAAGAACGCAACATGGGTTTTGACTTTTGGCAACCCCCCCCCTTTTTTTTCATTAATAAAAGGCAAAGGGCACCATCATTTATAACTTTTCCACTAAGTCAGTTCCCATCTGCCAATTTGTATGAGTGCCAATAGCATGAAATATTTTAGTTTTTGTAAGAATTTTTAAAAGGAAAATTTGGATTTACAATGGTCACTTAGAGGAATGTTGGCATGAAGATTTTTCACTTTAGAGACATTTTAGCACAGAAATGAGATAGTCTAGTTGTATTTGTCTGAAACACAGACACTGTGACACAATTCACTTTATTTTACCAGCTATAAAAATGTGTGTGTCAGAAAAGATTTCCTTCATCTAATTTTGTTTTCTTCATGCACAGGGGAGGTAAATAACTTTTGACAATAATAAACTCACATTTGTCTGAAATTGGCTTAGTCAAACTTCTCATTCTTCTTTTCTTTTTTTCTTTTTTTTTTTAATCTCTCCCACTTTATCCTCCTTCTCTCTTGGAGAACTTTGGAGATTAACTAATCAAAAAGATGTTGCCATGTGTTCATTCTAAAAATATCTATTCTAGATAGTAAGCAGCAATTGCATTTTGGAAAAAAAATGAAGTTAAAGAGTAAGCTGAATTTATTTTGCTTAAATATGTGAGCTATATGAAAAAGCAAAACAAAAAACCCCACAAAAAAATAGTAACAACAACAAAAAATCCCAACCACAAAACAAACAAACAAAAAACACCAACAACCACAAAACGTGCAGCTAGGTAAAGTGAATAATGGCCTCACTAGATATAAAAGGAAAAAAAAAGACCACTGGTTCTACAAAGTGAGGAAGAAAGTTTAAATGTAATTTAAGGAGTCTTTAAAATTAAGTTTTATAAACATATAAGTTTGTAAATGTTAAGATAATTGCCCGTAATATTCAAGTTAAGTAGGTGAATAGCACAGGTTAAGTAAGACAAATGTCTTCTTCCATGCTTTACAACAAAATAATCTGATTTATAAGATTATGGCTAAACTTTTTAAAAGTTTCTATATTGGTCTGAGTCAAAGAAGCTATCATTGTTCTCACAGTTGTTTAAGATTTCAAATATATAAAATGATATTTAAAGAAATTTATAATAATAAGATATCTTATAAAATCTCATAAATTGTAATAATGCTATGAATAATGTGGGATTGCTATGTTAAGTTTAATTAAAATTTCTAAGTTATTAAATGTAATACTTTGGACCAGTGGTTGGCAAACACATTAGTCAACAGAGCCAAATATCAACAGTATAATGATTGAAATTTCTTTTGAGAGCCAAATTTTTTAAACTTAAACTTCTAACGCCACTTCTTCAAAACAGACTCGCCCAGGCCGTGGTATTTTGTGGAAGAGCCACACTCAAGGGGCCAAAGAGCTGCATGTGGCTTGTGAGCCACAGTTTGCTAACCATGGCCTTAGACCAATAATTAATTGTGTTAAAAATATTATCTAATGTTTTTATTCAACAATGACCCATGACTATATCCTTATAAATTAATTGAATGCCATTTCTAAAATTAAGATTCTAGCATGTGTTTTATAAAATTTAAAAATTCTTTTCATGGTTGTACATAACACACTGACACTGTAGGTAAGTGAAAGGCAGAACAAAAGAAGGATGTTAGGTAGGGAATAGTGCAGGGGGTCAAATTCGAGCTGAGGGGGCAGCTTATGTAGGGCAAGTAGGGTGACATTAAGTAGATATCATGAGATCATTGAGGACTAGCTAATTTAAACAAGTCTGTCCCTAGTTTTCTGATACCTGATCCACAGGGCATGTATACCCTGTGTGCACAGTGTTCTGGAGTGTGAGAGCCCAATAAGGTAAGTGGTTGGGGGTGTGGAATTAATCAGCTACTCATACAGGAAACTGACCAGTTTTCAACCAAAACCTCAAAACTGGGCTATGGCACTATTAAGAAACCCAAACTATGTTTTACTCTCAATGTATTTAAATCAGCCAACATTGTTCAGTTTTCACTGTAACAATGAATGTTGAGCTGTAATCTGAAATTTCTGAGGGTATCCCTCCAGTACATACTCCACCTGCCAATCTGATAAGCCTGGCAAAAATCTGTGAAAGTGGGACATAGGTCATTGAATGCCTACAAATGGACTTTATACAATTATATCTTTCACATGAACATTATCGTTTATTTTCTGACCAGCAAGAAGTTTTGCTCCAAGAAAAGACAACTGTATCAAGAATAGCAAACAAAAAAACTAACATTTGAAGACTCTGAATTTCCAGCCTGGATTATATAACTTAATTATCCAATAACAAGGAAAAATGTTTTATATTTTTGCATTTTAACAAAGCTTTCCAAGACACTGGGAGTGTAATTCTCCCTGGATTTCTCATTGTTCCGATAGGGCTCTGGTTTTCAGAGCAATAAAATGGGCATTCTATAATGATAGAGAATGGCTCCTTTCTTCTTCCAAAAACTTGTACTCTTCAATTTTAAGTGTGTTATATATAGAGGCAGGGGGTTATATTATTATCTTCTTGTCTCAGAATAGATTTGTTTTCATTAGAGAGATAAGGTTTCTCTCTCTCTCTCTCTCTCTCTCTCTCTCTCTCTCTCTCTCTCTCTGAGTGCATCATTTTTATATAAACTCACAAGTTCATAATTTCGGACTCCTCACCTGTAGCAATAAAAAAACCTCTATTGTACCTGCATGGGTAACCATCTGCCTCTCATCATATCTTTCTGAGTATGGGATTATGGAAAACAGATATGATTGTTACTGTAATTAAGAACAGTTGGAATTTAATCTGGAAACCAGGTGTTTGCTCTCAGAATAATTTCAATGAATATAAGTATTAATGTTTAATGTAACTCATCATCAGCCAACACCACTGCCTATATGCAACAACAAAAACTGAGAAATGACCTTAATACCTTTTATAATTATTTAATGTTATTATAGATTTTTAATGCACTGTAGCCAAAGTGTATGCTTTTTTTAAGGATCGAGTTGTCCAGACCCCTTATGTGACCATTAGCCAAGAATTGGAAATTACCCTGATACAAGACTTCTATTTAACCTCACTGAAAAGACCACATCAGATAATATAAACACAAACACTGCACTGAAAATCTGAAGAATTAACCCTTGGGTTTACATCTCTTACTTTAAAGACTGTCTATAAGCCCTTCCAGCACTTCAATGCTGACAGAAGTCATAGTAATCAAGATTCTCAAGAATCTTCACCCAAGTAGCATAATCAATACTAATAAAAGCCTAGGTGGTCCTTGTGCCCGCTTATCATCACAAGATGGCTGCCCCATGCCACCACAAGATGGCCACCCCCACATCATCACAAAATGGCTGCCACAAGATGGCCAGCAGGGGAGGGCAGTTGTGAGCAATCACCTGGGAGTGGTTAGGGGTGATCAGGCTGGCAAGCAGAAGCAGTTAGGGGCAATCATGTAGGCAGGCAAGTGGTTAGGAGTCAGCAGTCCCAGATTGTGAGAGGGATATCCAACTGCCCTGCGGGATTAGGCATAAACCAGCAGTCAGACATCCCTCAAGGAGTCCCAGATTGAAGAGGGTGCAGGTTGGGCTGAGAAACCACCTCCTCCCCCCCACCACACCCCAACCCCCATGTCTTAATTTCGTTCACAGGGCCTTTAGTGTTAAATATTTGAGGACCAGCACTTCAATGCCTAGAACAAATGATTGACACATCTTTTTTATTTTATTTTAAATTCTCACAACGAGAAGGCTAAAAAGATAATTCCAATGTAACCCTGACATTTGGGTGGGTGAGGATTAGCAATCTAAATCTGTGCCAGCAAGTCCAGTGTACATAACTATAGGTCTTGATAACCTATAGTTAAGTCACTGCTTCTTTTCAGAAACTGGTCTTGCAGGTCCTGTTACCTAAATGCTAACATTTCACAGAGGCCATAAGCTATGAACAGTGCATAATCCCATAGTGGGGAGGGCAGTTGTTAGTGCTGGCATCAGCTATTGGTCTCAAGACCCGCAACACCTGTGGCCTTTTTTGCAAAGCCCATGAAAGGGCTGGAAACATAATCCATATTTGGGCAACAAAGACATCACAAAAATATAAAAGGGAAGCTCCCTGCATATTTCTTTACTCAGACTTGGGAAATTATTCCACTGAGTCCACCCACATAATAAAACTGTGTAACTCCATTTCTCAAAAGCATTGCTTGGTTTTTCTTCAGTATTGTATAACAAGAGGATATTTTTCATTGACTCTTTTTTAAGAGAGAAAGGAAGGGAGAAAGAGAAAGATTGATAAGAGAAGCATCGATCAGTTGCCTCTCTATGGGTCCTGACAGGGGATAATCAAACCTGCAACATAAGCATGTGTTCTACCTGGGAACTGAACTAGCAACCTTTTGCTACACAGCACTGATGCTCCAACCAATTGAGCCAATCAGCTAGAACCGATTGCCATTTCTTTAAGAAAACTCATTCTCCTCCTTTTTTTCCTAATAGTTTTCCTTCTCTATTAGTGTGAAATTCTGATTATCTTGAGTTGTTTTTATGTTATAATATTCAATTGGATATGAAGGTTTTAGCTAATGGCCATTGGTTAGTTCCACTCTCTCTGATTCAGGTATTATTATTATTATTATTATTATTATTATTACTGAGCAGGATGATTTCTTTCCCAGTTCTTGTTCTGATGGACTCAGAGAATGAAGCCATGAACAAAAGGTGGTAGGTGAAAAGTAAAGAAACTTTCAAGCAAATACTACCTCTAAAACCTTAATTCTAAATTCTAAGCCTAAGACTCTGACCCCATTGGCACAAGGAGGCAGAGGGGTCACCTAAGAAAGGTGCTCGCTGCTTTCTTTGTCTGAAACATTATACATTATATATTCTAGAGACTACCCTTTCCTCCCATGGGAACTTAGCCTTGTAATCAGCTCCCACAACACCCCATACACACACCTGCACTCTTCCTCCTTTTCGTCCATCTTATCTGTTTAGTTTGGAGTCACTTTTGATTTTATCTTATCACTTTCTCCCAGTTGCTCAGATCAGGGCTGCTTTTGATCTAACTTATGGCCACTTTAATTGCTCACGCCAGGGATAGCCCTGCCCGTGGTTTATGGCTGTGTTTATTGCTCAGACCAGAGATACCTCTATCTGTCTGGACCCCTCTCTCGTATAGCATTTCTCTATCCTCTGTATAAGTAAGATAAACATCTTAGCATCTTCAAGTCCCTATTGGTGCATTCCTCTCCCATGGACCCTCTCTATTCCCTAAACCTTCCTAATTAACCTAGCTAGCTACCATTATTGCTTCCATATCAGCAAATTCACTTTCAAAAGAGTAAGTTTCTTCCACACTCTTCTGGAATCAAATAAATATGCCAGAAATCATGTTTTATTTTGTGGTTCTCCAAATATTTCTAATGTCAGGTATCACACAGGAACTCTACTTTTTATATTAGCACAGTAAGGATTTTAATAAATACAATGCAAATAAGATTCTTGTCCTTTCTTCATGCAGAAACATGTAGCTTGAAGATGAGCTCTGAAAATCACCAAAAAATATGATTTTAAAAGCATTTAGGTTATCTCATGGTTAGCATCTTAATTTGAAAGCCTGTTAGACAAGTTTACTCTCATTGCAGGATGATTGAAAAGAGAGGATTATAATGATTGACATCTGCACCACTTACAGCAGAGATAGTTCAAAAAGCAATATTCCCTTAAGATAAATTCTCTGCAAAGGCATGAAACTCCAAAGAAATCTATGAACAAGGTGAATTATAACAAATTATTTTTTTTCATCAGTAGGGGACAAAGGAAAACTGACAGAAAATAATTGATTCTTCCACTTTGTGCATTTGTTTGTTTTAGAGTTAGGACATAAATGTTTTTTTCTCAGTTTCTTAATAGAGGATCAGAGTTTATTAATAGAGTAACTAATTAAGGCATCTAGTTATTTTAACCAGCAGGGCCATAACCTGACTTAGCCTATTAATAACATAGTTATATCTCCATATGTTGATCTTGCAGCATCAAAATCATGTTTCCCCAAACTTTGACGTTCTTTGTTGAATTTTTCCCTCATTTGAAATAATTCCCATAAATGCAGATTTTTATGCATCATTTATTGTATCATTTATAGAAAATGTTATTTTTCTATACTATGAAAATTTAAAGCAGTTAAACATAGTCCATCTATTTTAATGATTCCTACTTAAATGGACCTCTACAATGTATATCAACTTTATTAAGAGTAAATGTAAGCAGAATATAAGTAATCATTTTTTTCAATCAAACAGCGTTTTTATTAGGTGCTTATTATATGTTAGACACAAAGTGTATTTTTAAAATGAATATAGTATTTATTTTATGCTTATTATCTTGTTTATAGCAGTGTCCAATGAAATTATGTAATAGGAAAATGGATCCAGGGTAAAATTTTCACTTTTTAAACTTTTACCTGTGGGGAATATTGATACATCTCAACTATCCATAACAAACAGTTATGTTTTATGTATTTTATTGTCATCTATGAGTAATATCATTAATTTGGTTGAAAAATTTGGTGGAAACTCTCTTATAAATAAATATTTGGTCATTTTTTTGGGAAGTACCCCTCCCAAAATTTGATTCAGATGTCGTAGCTGATGACACTCGACACACCAAGGGAACGGAAAGTTTGATCCTCACTCACACAGAGACGCCTGAGAAGATCAAGCTGTGCAAACAGGTAGGAGGTGACTTGGGCAAAGCAAAGGGAGGATTGTCAGAGGACACTGAAGCTCTCGTGCACAGGCTGGAGATTTACGAAGTTTAAATTTTCCACTTGCTTCCAAGGAGGAAGTCTGTCCATGCTCTCTTATCAACCTGTCCAGAGTGGGACCAAAGGGGAAAAAAGGTGGAGGCATAAAAAGTAGTCAATAATCAGCCATTAAATGTGGTCATCATATAAAATGCATGTGATATATTACTTTGACAAATATTTTATTTCTTATTTTATCTTTTGAAATAAATACTAGTTATTATGATTCTTTTTTTAAGTTTATTTTTTACTTTTATTTTTAAAAAATCTTTATTGTTCAGATTATTACAGTTGTTCCTCTTTTCCTCCCCATAACTCCCTTTCATCTGGTTCCCACCCCACCCCATGCCCTTACCCCCGACTCTCCCACTGTACTCATCCATAGGTGTATGATTTTTGTCCAATCTCTTCCCGCACCCCCCAACCCTTTGCCTTCAAGGATTATCAGTCCATTCCCTTTCTATAGCCCTGATTCTATTATATTCACCAGATTATTCTGTTCATCAGATTTTTTATTAACTTAATTTTTAGATTCACTTGTTGATAGATATGTATTTGTAGTTCATAATTTTTATATTTACCTTTTTCTTCTTCTTCCTCTTCTTAAAGAATACCTTTTAGCATCTCATATAATACTGGTTGGGTGGTGATGAATTCCTTTAGCTTTTTCTTATCTGTGAAGCTCTTTATCTGACCTTCAATTCTGAATGATAGCTTTGCTGGGTAGAGTAATCTTGGTAGTAGATTCTTGCTGTTCATCACTTCAGATATTTCTTGCCACTCCCATCTGGCCTGCATCGTTTCTGTTGAGAAATCAGCTGACAATTGATGGGTGCTCCCTTGTAAGTAACTAACTGTTTTTCCTCCTGCTGCTTTTAATATTCTCTCTTTGTCTTTTGCTCTTGGTGTTTTAATTATGATGTGTCTTGGTGTGATCCTCTTTGGATTCCTTTTGTTTGGGGTTCAGTGTGCTTCCTGGACTTGTAAGTCTATTTCTTTTACCAGGTGTGGGAAGTTTTCTGTCACTATTTCTCTAAATAGGTTTTCAGTATATTACTCTGTCTCTTCTTCTGGCACCCCCATAATTTGGATGTTGGTAAGCTTGGAGTTGTCCCAGAGGCTCCTTACACTATCTTAATATTTTTGGATTCTTTTTGCCTTTTCGGTTGGGTGTTTTTTTGCTTCTTTGTATTTCAAATTGTTTACTTGATTTTTGTGATCCTCTAGTCTTCTGTTGGATCTTTGTATTTTTTTTTATTTCAGTCACTGTATACTTAATTTCTAGTTGGTCCTTTTTTATATCCTCAAGGGTCTTGCTAAATTTACGGGTTTTTCTAGAAAATTCTTGAAAAACCTTATAACTATGGTTTTAAACTGTATATACAGTTATTTTCTTTCCTCACTTTCTTTCATTTGTGACCTGTTTCCTTGTTTCCATATTTTGGCTGCTTCCCTGAGTTGATGGAGTGGCTTTGTGTGCTAGGTGTCCTATAGGGCCCAGTGGATCAGCCTCCCCATTTACTTGAGGTAGACACTCTTGGTGCATGCTTTTGTGGGCTGTGTGCACAGTCTTGTTGTAGTTAACCTTTCATTGTTATTGGTATCACTGGGAGGAATTGACCTCCAGGACAATTGATTGTGAGGATCAGTCGTGTCTAAGATGGGAGAACTTCTCTGCTAGAGACACCCTTATGGGGACAAGCCTTGCTTCAGTTGGGGCTTTGATGCTCACTGAGTCTGCCCCCTGAGTGTGTTCCTTATGGATCTGAGGACTTGTAATCTGAATGGTCCTACTCTAACACTTGGGTACACTGGCTCTTGGATATCCAAGGAGGTGTTAATTTAGCTTCTGCCTGAGGCCGGAACTACAGGGAGATCTGCATATTCTTCTTCTTGGTTTGGGTTGTGGAGGCGCTAGATGCAGCCCAGCTCTGAAATAATGCAAGCGACTGTAGGGTCTTGGGCTTTCTTTTGAATTTCTGGGTCTTTCTGACTCAGTTGCAGTTTGTTAGATAAGTTTAGATTTCAAAGGTCTAGGCCATTCATATGCCAAAGCCTCTGCACATAGCTTGAGTGGGGCGGAGTCTCAGGGAATCAACAGGGTGGAGCGAATAGCAATGGTTTACCATCAGCCCCGTCCTAAGAGGCCCCCAGATCTCAGTGTCCCTTGGTAATTGTTGCAAGCACCTCTGAGAGAAAGCCAGCCTTGAGTTCTGCCTGCTGCCAGACAGTCCAGTTCCTCCCCATATGAGTCTGGGTCCCCTGAGTCTCACCTGTAACTGAAGTTCAGAGATGCCAGGAGCTTGTGTCTCCCTCCAGATTGAAAAAGCCAGTCGCACAGTAGGGGGTGTGCAAGAGGTGGCTGATCGATGTTTCTCTCTCATCGATGTTTCTGACTTTCTATCCCTCTTCCTTCTGCTCTGTAAAAAATCAATAAAATATATTTTTTTAAAAAAGAAAGAAAAAGCCAGTCGCATACCCAGTTGCCAGCCCTCTCTGCATGCGCATCCTGTACCTCTGCATTTCCTCCACAGCTCCTCTAAGTCTCAGTGTGCTTTTCTCTTCCCTTCTAGTTGTAGCATTTCTACTCAGCCAGCCTCCCTGATGTCCATTTTGTGCTTTAGTTGTAGTTTTGAAGTGGTTGTGCATGGCAGCAAGTTCAGGTGTTTACCTATGCCGCCATATTGGTTTCTCCCCAGTTTTTATAATTCTTGATATTTATTTCCAAAGATTATTTTTCATAAGATAAAGTTAAGTATTCACTGAGTGATGCTATGTGGACTCTAAGCTCTACAAGTTGAGGGGACTTCAGAATGAATCAGAACTTAATGTGGGTAGAGGGTGCAGAGGTTACCACTGCCTCATTCAATATTGCTGGGCAGGGGTAAGAATACAGTCAATAATTATGTTTGGTGTCAGTTAGGTACTAGATTTATTGGGGGGATCAAATGATGACGTATATAAATGTCTAACTGTGCTGGACACCTGAAAACTAATATAATATTGAATATCAACTCTAAATGAAAAACTGAAAAAAGAAAAATATAATGGTTAGAAAAAGAAAGTTTTGAAAATGCAAAACTGAAAAAGTAAATTTTAACACACAGTTCGTAGAACCTAGAACTTATATGAAAGTTAAAGATAACAATGAATTATTAGTTCTTAGACGTTTCAAGATGAACTATTCTTAATGATTAGTATAAAATTTATTTGAAGTAGAAAGTTTCAATATATAACTTTTTAATAAAATTTAGATAAATATTTTATATTCTTTTTTTGGGAGGAAAGTATCTTACTTTCTCATTATACTCACTTAAAATTCATTAAATTTTAGGTTGTTGTAAGTTAGAAAATATTGAATAATAGACACAATAGTCTTTCTGGGAAACTTCAAATAAAATGGTGCTAGTAAGATTAGGAATTTTTTAAAAATATATTTTATTGATTTTTTTACAGAGCGGATGGGAGAGGGACAGAAAGTCAGAAACATCGATGAGAGAGAGACATCGATCAGCTGCCTCTTGCATGCCCCCTACTGGGGATGTGCCCGCAGCCAAGGTACATGCCCTTGCCGGAATCGAACCTGGGACCCTTCAGTCCGCAGTCCGACGCTCCATCCACTGAGCCAAACCGGTCTCGGCAAGATTAGGAATTTTTAAACCCAAATGTTTTTCAATATTTTTCTGTACGTATACTATTCTAAAGGATATACTTAAAAGTTATTTTTTTTAAATATTTTTATTGATTTCAGAGCAGAAGGAAATGGAGAAAGAGATAGGAACATCAATGATGAGAGAATCATCTATTGGCTGCCTCCTGCACATCCCTCACTGGAGAATGAGCATGTGCCCTGACTGGGAATCAAACCATGACCTCCTGGTTCATAGATTGATCCTTAACCACTGAGCTATGCTGGCCAGGCTCTTATATTTATTTAAAGTACTTCTTTCAAATATCTGTCAGTTTCTGGGAATTAAATATTATGTAACAGAACAGCACATATAAAAACTATGTATTAGCACAAATATGTGATACCAGGGAGACCGAAGTGCAAAATATGTACTATATTTCAGAACATATTCAGGGCATATCTTATTTCAGACCATAAATTTTATATTTAAATATGTACATAATAGAAAGTTAAAGATATCGAGCACATAGCTTTCTTTAATTATTTACTGCTGGATATTATATAAACATTTCTTGAAAATATTAAGTATATTTCATTTTTCCAGCTTTGTTTTCAATTTTACATAAAAATCAACTTTAGTAGGTCAGAGATATTAGTGAGTGATATGTACATGTAAATTAAATAATATTGGACAACTACTCTGTGTAAAGTAATTAATGATTTCTAATATTTACGCTATAATGACTTTCCAAATGATTGGCATGGTTGCAGTATAATTTGCTAAAATTACTTTAAGAAAGCCAGTAATGGCTTTTTAAATAAGGGGAGTATATATAAAAATCTACATGGCATTCAATATAAGTACTTTCATTACATAAAGTTAAGACCTTTCTGAAAATATCTTGATAGGGAAAAGATAATGAAAAAATATATCCTCATAAAACATACTACCATGGTCTATAACGGGAGCAACTGAATGTTCTTTCAAGATGGGAAGTTCCTATTTTCAACAGACAATTGCATATTTGCTCTCTGAGAAACTAATATAGAAAAGAGAAATACATTATTTTCCATAATTTAGTACGTGCAGAGTTCTATCACCGATGTCTACTCAGATTTTGGATGTCTAATGCATACTACCTGTTTTTAACAAAGGGTCCAGCAATTAAGCCCCTTTCCACACTGGCCTCATGGACCTAAATTCAAGCTTTGGGTCAAGGTGGTAGCGAGAGCATAGCAGTCAAGAGTAGAGTTCTTCTTGCATGAAGTGGAAGACAGCTAAACGGATCACCATGTAAAGTAAATTCCTTTATAAAATCACCATATAAAGTAAATTCCTTTATAAAGTTGTTTTAGGTGAAATAAAAATGTTGGAGAATCTTACTTCAAACTATTAGCTTTAATGGTCTGTAGAAATGGGGAGCCCAGATGAGACTATAAATGATTTTTATCTTTTACTTTACATAGGTTTTATGTTATTGACAATTGCAATAAATATTATCATTATAATATGTATTATTTCCATTATTTCAAAATAGGAATGGAAAATTTTTTTAAAGAAAAAAAAATTCAGTAGAATTTAGGACTGCAATACTGTCTCAAATAGATTTCTGTACCATTTACATTGAAGTTATGACAGGAGCCAGGCTAGGCAATGAGAATGCTGTGAAAGAGCCTTCTTGAAAAACAAAGTACACATTTGAGAATATGCAAAAATGTTATTTTTCTCAGGCCTTCAAGTAATAAGAAATTGAGTATTTCCTCTAGCTGGTTTGGCTCAGTGGATAGAGTGTCAGCCTGAGAAATGAAAGGTCTCAGGTTCAATTCCAGTCAAGGGCACATGTCCAACTTGTGGGCTCCGTCCCTGGTGGGATGCTTGCAGGATGCAGCTGATAAATGATTCTTTCTCATCATTGATGTTTCTCTCTCTCTCTCCCTCTCCCTTCCTCTCGGAAATCAACAAAAATGTATTCAAATTACAGATCAAATAAATATGTGGAATAACTAAAATGTAAGACGAAAGAATAAGAATATGATAAAAGAACATGTCCTTGTGGATAGGGACAACATGAAATGTTAGACTAATTGGAATCTATAAAGTAGCAATTAGGTCAGAAGGAACCAGAAGACTAAAATGCTTTTAGGAAATAATGGAATAAGGGAAAGCAAGCACAAATAACTCTATTTTCGTTCAAAGAAACAGTTGAATTTTTTGCAAAGTTTATTGGCTTCTTTGGTCAGAGGAAAAGATTCGCATCTGTGGTAGTTTGCATGCATATATTTGTTCATGATAAAGATGTATCTATATATATTTTATAATAAAATACCTGCCATATAAAATAAGAGAGTGAATATATAAACATGTGAATGTGAAAACAATTAATTATTTTTAATGCATAAAGGTATCTAACTCTGATTTATAGTGTCTAATATTGTACACTTTAGTGTACTAAAGAGTAAAAGTATCCTATCTAATAAAAGAGTAATATGTAAATTGACTATACCTCCCCTACACCCACCAGCCACACCCATTAGTCATGCCCACCAGCCAATTAGCAAATATGCAAATAAACCCAATCAAGATGGCTGCTGGCCACAGGGAGAAGGAGGGAGGCTTGGGTTCCCCTGGCAATGGAGGAAGCAAAGCTTTCCACCTGCCCTTGCCATCTCAGGCCTCCACACAATGCTACAAAGTTGCAGTTGTAGAAGATAATGACAGCAGCCACAGAGCTGGAGAGAGCAGGAGGCTTGAGTTGCACCCAGAGATGGAGGAAGCCAGGCTTTCCACTTGTTCTGGCCGGCTTAGGCCTCCAATTAAGGGTAAACACTTTTAATTATAGAAGGGAAATAAATTCCAACAGAAATGGCTGCCACCACAGAGCAAGCAGAAGCCTTGGCTCCGCTCCAGGCAACAAAGTTTCAATTGTAGAAAATAAATAAATCCCAGATACCAGGGCCGATGCTTGGGTTGCCAGGAGATGTGGCCAGCCTGCAAACCACCACAGGCCCCTTGCACAGCCCGCCCCACACCCCAAGGGAACCCTCATCCTAATCCAAGACACCCTTCAGGGCAAACCAGCTGGCCACCACCCAGGCCTCTATCCTGTCTAATAAAAGAGTAATATGGAGATTGATCATCACAGCAACACACAAGATGACTGCCCCCATGTGGACACAAGATGGCCAACACAAGATGACCAGCAGGGGAGGGCAGTGGGGAGGGACCAGGCCTGCAAGGGAGGGCAGTTGGGGGCAATCAAGCTTGCAGGGGAGGACAGTTAGGGGTTACCAGGCTGGCAGAGGAAGAAAGTTGGGAGGGACCCAGGCCTGCAGGATAGGGAAGTTGGGGGCAAACAGGCTGGCAGGGGAGCAATTAGGCATTAATTAGGCTGTCAGGGGAGAGGTTAGGGGGTGATCAGGCTGGCAGGCAGAAGTAGTTAGGAGCAATCAGGAAGGCAGGCAGGCGAGCATTTGGGAGCCAGCAGTCCTGGATTGTGAGAGGAATGTCCTAAATGGGCAGTTGGACATCCCTCAAGGGGCCCCAGATTGGAGAAGGTGCAGGATGGGCTGAGGGACACTCCACCCCCAACACTACCCATGCACCAGGACTCTAGTGAATTATAAAATCACATAGGAAAAAGTGTTAAAAGAGGCAAGGATAAGGCACTACCTCTACCAGGTAATCATTTAGAGAAGTAAGTGTAATGTATGTCTTTAAAGGAAACACTGAAAAACTTCCAACCTGGCTATTTTTGAATTTAAAATATTTAAGAGAAAACTTTTATGTTTGAAATGTTGAAAGAATTAACTGAGTTTTTATAGGATAGACAAATTGAATCTGTCACCTAGCTAAACTTCAAATAAGTCTTTATACTGGAATCTATCATTAAGATGAGAATATTGAATAAAATATTCCATTTCATTTTAGTTAAAGATATATTTTACATTTCTATATACATTGTTAAGAATGTATAGCTTAGAGAATATATAAAGAACTTATGCTACTTAATGAGCAAAAATAGCCTGGGTGGATATTAAAATATGCACATTGTTTAGAAAACGAATATGTAGAATATTAAGTAAGACTTACCAGTAAAACTATAATATGGTTATTTTTACCAATGCATCAGCTATTGTAATATCTGTATTCTGATGCAAAGGCAAATTTATCATGGTCATGTCAGTTATCTTCAGTTCCTTTAGTAAAATACACTGATTCTATTAATGTTTATTATAAAATTTATATTTTACCTTTTAATAACTGATTAAATAACTCATTCAATAATATTTTAGAGTCCTCTGTGTAAAACTACCCTACTATTAACAGCATGAATGAAATATAGATGGTCTTTGTCTCCACTGCCCTCCTTTTTTATCTGAAATAAAACTTAGTAGCTTCTAATTTAGTTAAAATGGCAGGTAATTTTATAGTGTCCAATTTATTATTTTTAAGTTAGAATCTCTCCATTTACATAAATTTTTGACATTGCAGAACATATAATAATTAAAGGTGATTATAATTTTTTAAAAAATCTTGCACATTGTTAACATACCTAGGATGCCACTGAGATATGCTGTTATAAAACATGTTGATTTCTGGGATTCACATATAAAGTTGTACTATGATTGACTATCGTGTCCAGCTAAGCTAATTGATATAATACCCTTTAAATTTTTCCTGAACAGCAGGCAAAGGAGAGCAGGGATTTAATAGTATTCTTTCTTACAGAGTGAGATGGCATAAAAGAACACTGAGCACTTATTAGAAAACATAGCTGTGAGAAAGAGGAAGTATTAAGTTGAACGGAGTTCAATAAAAATGGTAATTAATGCTCATTATACATTATTGAGTGCCAGGAAATACTGTAAAAAAAACTATTTCTCTATGAGTTGGATATTATTATCATCCCATTTTACAGAAATGAAAATTGAGGCACAGAACATTTAACTTGTCCAAATCACACAATTTAAATGAGAGATTGAATTTAAAAATCTGGCTATGAACTTTTTTTCTCTCTATAATAATAAAACCATAATATGCTAATTAGACTAGATTTCCTTCAGGAAATTCTTCCAGACGACCTTTTGGACGACCACACTATGACACTCACTGGCACCAGACCAGCCAAGGCAGGTGGGATGTGATTGGTTGGGGACCCGGCCATCACCTCATGATTGTCCTGCAGAAGGAGGCCCAGGCCACTGACCAGTGGGCTGCAGCGGGTGGGCAGAGCCTTCCTCTGGGAGGGAAGCCGGTGTCAGCAGCCAGGAAAGAGAAGGCCTATTCTTGAAAGAATCTTGTGCATCCACATTGGACCTCTAATAATCTTATAAAAATACTTATATGGGAATCTTACTCTCAGACCCCAGAAGGAGGGCCATGGGAGAACATCCCCAGTATGTTGCCTTGCAAGCAAACAGTACATAGTTGAATCATGCATCACACAAGATTAGACTAGCTGACCTCTAAAATGCTTGCCAATTTCAGCATTAGCTGTCTCTATGGATGCAAAATTAATGGCTTTCACTAGACCCCTTGGCTTAGAGCCAAGACACACTGAGCAGTTACAATATGGAAAGATGCCAGTAAGTGCCTTCGGAGACAGCAAACTGTTTGAGAGATCCATTCTAAGCAGGAAAGCCCAGGGCCTGAGATTGCACCCACAATCCCTTGCTGTCAGTGGAACACATGTAATAAAAAGATGCCATCTATTCTGTCTGTTCTCTGAATCCAGTTTCTCTGGCCCGCTTCCCTGGTGGCTGGCCATGACAATGAAACGTGGGGTTCAGAGTGCAGACTTTTCTTCCTGTGGGTTCCTGTCCTCACAACGTTTGAAGAATAAACTTGCGGACAAAAAGGCTTCTTTAATAAAAAATGTAGAAGTTTATTGGAAGCAGACAAAACTTCATCTAGGCAGAGGTGTCTCCAAAGGGGATCCCATGGGGAGGCTCCTTCAATGAGAAAGCCTGCTCTCTCTCACTAACGGGAAAATCAATCTGAAGAAAATGCATCTGGTGTCCAGTTTATATATGCTGCCATTTTTTGTCTGAACCTGACCTTCCTTATTGGTTCCTTTCCTTAATTTGGGAACCCCAGGAGTTCCTCATTGGTCATTTTGCTACATGGTATTAGTTTTCAAAGCTCCTTGTCCCTCTCCCTCCCCCGTTATCGTGCTGGTTGGAGTTGTCTTTGATCCTCAGGCTGCTCAGGCCAGAGATACATCTGTTCTTGGTTTATGGCTGTTTTACTTGCTTAGGCCAGAAGGGTTTCCATCTGCCTTTGGCTTTTCTCTATCCTCTGTACAAGTAAGATAAGCACCCTGTCATCTTTAAGTCTCCATTTATGTGTTCCTCTCCCACGGACCCTCCTCATTCCTTAAATCTTCGTAATTAAGCTAGCTACCTAACCCTTTCAACAAATTGTCTCTTCCCTTCAGCTAATCTATTGAATATCTATCTCAAGTTCTAGAAGGCTAAAGTACTAAAATTTCTAAGCTTTGAATTTATGGCAGCACTTTGTTATTCTAAACGAACTACTCAAATGAAGTTGTGATCCACTGCTATATCTAGGATGTGGGTTAATTTTATAACTTTGTACTAGAAACCCATCTTTAGGCAACAGGATGGCTATACTAGTATAAGTATTCATGTGAGAATAGTGAAGTTCATATATATGCCTGTTACAGAATGTAGACATTATAGATATTCTGGTCTTTAAATACACCTGTTTTCATGGCAGCCCTTGTCTGATGCAGAAAATTGTGGGTGCTTGTTTTATTTAAAAAGATGTGATAAGAGTACTATTGAGAATAAATGTATAATTGTTGAAAATATGAACAGCAAAATGAATAAATACTACCACTTCTTTATCAAAAATCTTGTTATACTATCCCAGACCTAGGTAACGTTAAGTTTGAGAATCAGGAATTAGTAGGATTCTTTTAAAGCAGGGCTTTTATTAAAGGGTGGCAGATCCATAGGATAACTTTTATTCTAGTAACTCTTTAATTAGACTTAATTATTCCTCCCACCACATCCTCATGGTATGGTTCAAAAAGTGCCTCTGGCTTTCAGAATCAAAGCACAGAATCTGTCAAGAGTAGCCTGTCCTGGGCAAACAACATCCTACTTTACTCGGAGCTTTCTGAGAGTTGGGATATTTCTTGCTCTGTTTCTTTACATCTGTTGGTCTCTCTGCATAGGTCAGTCACTCTTTTCTTTACATGATCACTGTGTTTTCTTTATGAAATGGCCACAAAGATAATCTCCTACAGGAAACTTTTTCCTGAAACACCAGAGTGGACTGTGTCTCTTCCTTTGACTGCCAATAGAACTTGGCACATTCATCTACCATACCACTTAGCATATTTCACTGTAGTAATTTGTCTATTTGCTCTGGTATTCTTAAGGGCCAAGACCATTTTTTTTTTTTTTGGTCTTTGAAGGGTAGAAAACTATCTAATAATTAAATATAGTTATTTGTTCTTGACGTTAAAGTTGCAATCTTCCTGAAATCTGCTTTTAACCAAGCTGCAGGCAATGTTTATTCAGTGCAAAATATAAAGTAAAGATAAATGATACATTTTGGGGGATATACCAAAGAACTTATCTATTTAAGATAATTTTGAAGCCAAGCATTTATTTGCATTTTTATTTTTTAACATTCTAAAATTCTTTCTGATGATATTTAACTTAAAATAATCTAATATTTCACTGCACAAAATAATTGGTAGTTTCCACCACCTAAAAACATAATCCAAAATGGTAATTATTTTTCATGATGAAAACTGTCAATGTGGTTGTGTTTGATAATGATTAAATATTTATATTTAACTAGAGACCCGAGGCACATGCAAGAATGGGCCTTCCTTCCCCTGGCTGCTGGCCTGGAGTTGCCTTTCTGCTCCTGCCTAGGGTCGCCTTTCCTCCCACCTGCACCCACATATGCAAATTAACCCTCCATCTTTGTTGGATTAATGTACATACTGACTTCTAATTGGCTGGTGGGCATCACAAAGGTATGGTCAATTAGCATGTAATACTTTTATTAGGTAGATTCTCTCTCTAAAATATAGGTCCATTTTTTTTGTTAGCTATCACATTAAAACTATCTTTGTTTTATTGCAAGGGTACAGACTTCAGAATACCAATGGAATATTTTGATAACTAGTATGTCTGGTTTAGCTAAGTTTTATCTATTTTTTTACCTAATGCATAAATAGTTTCCTTATGACTGCATGCTCCACAGTTCAGTATTATAGGTAAACCCCTGCTCCTGTTAGAAGATATTATAACCCTAAATGATGAAAAGTGGTCAGTTACTCAATTTACTTTCTACTTATGAATCAATATTTGGCAAATCTATCAGCTATAGTAATATATATCCAATAAGATGGCAATAATATCTGCTGATGATTTCATCATAATGTCACCTAAGATTACCTACAAAGATAGTTACAATTTTTGGAAGAAATGGTTCTCTATTAATGCCCCAAGTCTTTGTTTTTAGCAGATACTCATCAGAATTCAAATAGGTTGATACAAAAGTTAGTGTATATATTTGTTTTCTCCTCAAAACTCTAGATCTTGCTTTTGTTGGCTGTATCACAATATTTTGGCTCATCTCTGATTTTAGTCTATTTTGGTAGAATGGTTTATGTAAGTTAGACTTACCATGGGCTGCTATTGTCCAAACTTAAGCTCATTTCATTTTCCAGCATTCTAACTTGACTTGATTTGGCCAAAAGAGAGGCTTAGAAGTACAAAGGTGATAGCGGTCCTCACCTTTATACTTGGACAATCCTGAAGCAATGGAGAATAGAGTCTTTGATTGAGGACTCCAATGTCTCTTACTTTACATGGACCATTTTGAGAGGCATTCTGATACTTCAAACGTCCGGGGAAAATTTGGAGTGAAAGCCTACCAGCAAGGACCTTGAAAAGTTATCTTTATATTGGAGTCTTTTCCCTTCTTCCCACTTGTCATATTTTCTCACTCTTATACCAAATTTATTGTTTCGGATCTATTTTAAGGAAATCCAGAATAAGACACTCACTTTGGTGGTACAATACAATATGGTTCTGCTTGAAATCAATCATTTAATAGACTTTCTAAGCAAAATTCCTTAAAATCTTTCCAAATAAATTAATCTTCACAATCTGGTTAGTTCAACTGCATACATATTGGAGCAGAATGAAAGCTGTTCATGTAGAATTGCCTTCACATTTTCTGCAAAATCATTAAAATTCCTCAAAGAAATATAAGTGACAACACCTATACCTATGGGTCTGCTTTCATTAAATTAATTAGGAAAATCTACTTCAGACCTTAACAACGTGTTAGTTTCAGTTCTTTTTCATAACTTGGCCCTAACAGTATTTGCTGAAACAATTAATTTAAGGAATATTTAGTCCTGAAAAGTCATCCTAATTATTTAGAATCCTAACAATCTAACTTTTTAATGTCAGATTCATTATTTATTCTAAATGCATTCCCTGTTGACCCTGGGAACAGACAACCAGAAAGTACATGATATAAATGCATTTCATACATCTTAAAAATAGCTTCCATAAACCATGGGTAAGCATGTCAAATTTATCATTGGAATTCATTACAATTTAGAAAATAAATAGGCAAATAAAAACTATGTCTTAATCTTTTATAAAACTGCTATGAAATATCACTCATATATCCAATATTATATAAATATCCATTAAACGAATTAGCTAAGAATTTATTGTGCATAAACATTTGATAAAATATTTGGGTAAATTGGCAACTTTTCACTCATGAATGATATTATAGTATGTCTTTTATTTTTCTCTTTTTGTATCTCCTTCCAGGCAGCATAGAAGTAAATTTTATTCCTAGTAATAATTTTCTTTATAAAATACATTCTACCAGTGATTCAAATTAGTTTTTTTTAAATGATACTTTTGAGATTTTACATGAACTAATTTGTGAAATAATAAGCAGTCAGGATAAGAACAACAATGTGTTCAATTTTACTCCTCCATTGTATTAATAAAACAGAAGATTTAAAGAGTGCTTCTATTTTTTCTCATATATATGTTCAGAAAACATGATTCTCTAAGGATATAATAAATTGGACTTCTTTAATTGAAATTTCATTTTTTAAAAATCTAAAAGTATACATGCTCTCACGATTGTAATAAAATAGAGTGTTGGGGGTATTTGTAATCTAAATATTAGAAAGACTTCTTAAAATTTTTTGTTTAAATCAAGTGACAAAATAGTGGTTCTAGTGTTATGGGTTTTTCCTCCTGCTAATCATTTAGAAATTTCCTTTATTCTTCTACTTTATTAGATTCTTAGGGAAAATATAAAATCTAAAGTAACATAGTGTGTTATACACTCTTTCATAAGTCCTAGATTAGTAAGATTGAAGAAAAAAGGTCACTCATAAAGAAATAGTAATGTATTGTTAATCTTCACAATATCATTTCTGGGCATTCAAATAATGTATTTTTACTTTTATCCTGATTGTATTCTTGTTATAATAAAAATAATATATAGGCCAATGGACCTCCATTTTATACATAAGAGAGTAATTTTATTGCTGATTTATACCTACAAATGTATTCATGTTACGAGCTCAGTTGTCTTTTTTTAAGGGGGTTTATAAATGAAAGAAGATATACTAAAGGAGAAAAAATGTTTTTAAATAAATGTTTCTCACACCGCATGAGTCAGGGAGCAAAACAAAAATATAGTATTCACTAAAAAATGTATTTCAGTTATTTGCCTTGGGTATTCTTTAGAAATTCCATTTCTTCAAATATTGAAGTAGCCACAGAATTCCTTGGCTATAGCAGTCATCTGACAGCTTCTTCATCCACTTCTGTAACCTGTTTGGGGTATATTCATTTAAGCTGTGGAAGCAAAGTGTGGAAACGGTGCTAACAGAGCTCTGTTGTCACAATTTAGACTTGAGTGAGCTGCTACCTAGTCTGCAAAGTCTAAAACAAGGATGCTGAATGTCATCCGCAGGCATTACAGAGAAATAGCTTGCATTATTTTTGATAACTTTTATTTCATCCCTATTGCTCTATATTTTTAATAAAAATACATAAGGATGGGGTAGAGGTTGAAGGCCAATTGATAACATCATGTTATAACAATTACACTCTACTTCTGGCTCATTATTTTTGAACTAAAAATCATTATACGATTTTTTCCTCTCCTTCTTAAGGTACTTTAGGATGCCACTCTCTTATTTGGGAAATAAAGTTATTTGTCTCATGTTAAGATTAAATCCACCGTGCTTGATCCTCTGATCACCTACAAATTCCAAAATGTTGAAATACTTAGTGAACAAAACAAGCTTAAAATAAGACATCTTTCTTTTCTTTATTGTTTTGTGTTGTGAAAGATTGAAGTTTATGTTCATACTCCATGAGCTAGGTGATCATAAAATGAATATGTCAATCACAGGCTTTGAATCCTTGTTCAGCAACCTCAGATTTTTATCTAGGTGCCTCATGATTGTCTTTATACAAAGTTTTCGTGTGAAGTTGTGAATTCCATGAGGAAACTGACTGTATTTTATTCACCATTGAATTCCCAAAAGCCTAGAACAGTGCTTGGTATTTAGAATAGAAATATGAGCTGAATAAATTTGTGGCGATATTGTAATGGGGCCTCTGCTTGCACTCACAATTTTCTATAACAGGATTTCTCAGCCATGACTGTGACATGAGCTAGATGACTTTGTTGTGAGGTTGTGCTCTGATTTCCTCCTGATTGTCAAGTGACCCCACAGGAAACAAAATCACCCTTAACTGAAAAGCTCTAATCTATATATTCATCTGCATCAACTTATCTATTTACCTACTATGTATGTATAGTCCATTTCTGCAGACAAGGCTTCATAAGTATTATGGTGGCATTATCTTTCAGTCTTCATAGTAAATTTATTCTTTTTTAATAATCTTTATTCTATTTTGAGACTTTCTTAGACATCCCTGATGAAAACAACCAGGATAACATTCTTATGTGACATTCTAGTTCATAAATTACTGTACATCAGAAAATCTCACTAGATTGCTCTTTGGAATAATGGAATTAGAATTATTCTCACATTTAATAAAACAACAACAGTTATAAAATAGCAATGTAAACAAGAGAGTATATTATGCAGTATTAGTTCAATGAATAATCAGATTATCTCCCTATTAATCTTTAAAAATATTTGTCTATAGGAACCTGCCTCTATCAATCTCTAAACCCAAACTATAGTAGTCAACAACAGTAAATTCTTCCCTTAAAATACATAATTTTGAAATGGAATGATTTTCTATAAGTGTAAGTTTAGAATAGCATTTAGTGAAGAAAAAAACATTGGAAGATTAAAAACTTGGATTATGGTTCTTGCTCTTACACTAGTATTAAATTTAGAGAATTGTTGAGCAAACGTGGGCGTCAATTCTATTATAAGAAACATACTGTGTTTAAATATAATTTACAAGTTAACCTTTCACTTTGACATAAGTGTAATGACATGAGCTGTAGAGCTGAATTCTGGAATTGGGCATGAGTTGCCCTGTGGAGCATTCTCCAACAAAACAAATATAACAAAATGTATAAATAAAAATAAAATTTTCCTGGAAATTGCCCTAAGGGGACCTATAGCAAATAAAGAAACATTTACTCAAGAAAATATTCTACAGCTCAGTAAGAATACCAAGAGGCAATAGTGTTTAAATCTCCCCTCTCCTTCTCCTTCTCCCTCTCTCTCTCTCTCTCTCTCTCCCTCTCCCTCTCCTTCTCCCACTCGCACTCCCATCCCCACTCCCACTCAACTCTCCCACTCTCACTCCCTTTCCCTCTCCTGTAACACTATGACAGAAACGCCTCTCCAAGCAGGAGCAGCTAGAAACACAGGGCTCCCTCTCTCAGTAGCCAAGAGCGACGGTATCTTCTGAGGGTGGGCAGTGCCAGGATTTCTTGTCCCTACAGAGGCTCAGTTCCAGATGAGCAGAGGCTCAGTTCCAGATGAGTGCATCTGAGAGGTTGGAGACTCCCTCTGGCATCCAGTCTCCAGCCACTTGGCAGTTATTAATTGCAGAAGCATATCCCGGAGAGGGTGCTAGGGCCCGATGACCTTTGCCCCAGCATGTTTACCGGGAGAAGATTCCATGTTGGAAGCAGCAAGCCAAGAACACCAGAGGCTCCTGCTCCTGCACAGGCGGTGTGTGCTCCTGAAGCAGGGTGTCGCCCCGAGGCGTGCTCCAGCTCCAGTGCTGTGGCTCACAGTCCCCAGAGGGAGATGCCAACCTTACTTCAGTACAACACGCGTGGAGGGCTGCCTCAGAGAAACTGACTATGTGAGAAAAACAGTCTTATGGAAGTTCAAACATAGAACTCCTCTCAAAAAAGAGTTTGGGTGGGAGAGGTTTTGGTGATAATTAAAAAAATGCTAGCAGCTTTGCAAGAGCAAAAAATATATATATAATAATAAAGTCAACAATGGCCCACTAGTTTTTAAAAAATATATTTTATTGATTTTTTTACAGAGAGGAAGGGAGAGAGGGTTAGAAACATCCACGAGAGAGAAACATCAATCAGGTGCCTCCTGCACACCCCCCCCCCCGCCCCCAATGAGGATGTGCCCGCAACCAAGGTACAAGCCCTTGACCAGAATCGAACCTGGAACCCTTCAGTCC
The DNA here is from genome assembly GCA_027563665.1 of Antrozous pallidus. NCBI lineage: Eukaryota > Metazoa > Chordata > Mammalia > Chiroptera > Vespertilionidae > Antrozous > Antrozous pallidus. The sequence goes on from CM050522.1 coordinate 11,645,630, forward strand.
GCAGGCTGAGGCTCTATCCACTGAGCCAAACCGATTTTGGCATGGCCCAAAAGTTTTTAAAGATAGCAAGAAAAGCAAATAGCCAAGAAGAGCCCTTCTAAGTTCAGAAAAGACCTTGAACGCTGTGCTCAAAAACTACGCCTGCAAAGGGGATCACATTTAATTGGATCAGACCACAGGACAACTTATGTCCAGTGGATTGTCAAAAACAACTGAGCGATCCGCTGACAACTAGTGGAACCTAACATTGAGGGTGATCAGAAGTGAGATGGTCAGGGAGAGGCCTGCTGAAGCACACTGCAGTCCCCAGGATCTGCGCCCCCTGAGGAGCAGCCACAGAGCTCCCCACCTTTGAGGGTGGTGGAGGGTAGACTGCCCTAGAATGGTCCTGTCAGTCAAAAGAGAAAAGAGTGAACAACAGCAAGCTCCGAATGGACTAAAGTGTCTGATTTTAACAGAATATTCTGAGACACACGATAAGAAAGGGAAGTGGGATACACACAGGTGTCAGAGCAGGCACAGGACCTGTCTGTGAGAGGGCACAGGTGTTAGACTTAACAGATTTTCAAAGGCGGCATTGCAAACACATTCAAAGAGTGAAAAGAAACCGTGCTGAAGGGAGTAAAGGAAATTAGGATGCCAATGTCTCATCTTGAAGACTGTCAAAGAAGACTGGGGAACGATGAAACAGAACAAATGGAAATTCTGCAGTTGAAAAAAAGTATAATTACCAAAATGAAAAATTCACTAGAGGAACTCAAGAATAGTTTTTGAACTGACAGAAGAATTAACTATGTGAAGATGTATGGATACAGATCAAGTAATCAGAAGAATAGAGAGAAAAGAAGATGGAAGAAAAATGCTCAGCAAAGTCTGAGAGAAATGTGGTGCATTAATATTAGTTGCATGGTCAGTAATGCTATTTCAATGGTGGCAGATAAATTTGAATTACATTGTAGCAAATGCATCAGACTGGTGTCAGATTTTAATGATGGGGAGACCGGAGGAAGAGGAGGGAGATCTTTCTGCTTTCTGCACAATTTCTATAAACCTAAAACTGCTCCAAAAATAAAGCCTATTAATTGTTTAAATGTGATCCTTATAACACTATTTAAAACACTGCAAAGGGAAGATAAATAGATCATAATTTGAAGTAAATCTTTTTCTTTGCAAGGAGAGAGAGCAGATAGTCCACGCCTGCTGAACTGTTTAGAAAGCAAGAAAATGATAAATAATCTATCGGAAGACTCCATACATTTTTCATGGAAGGAAACATCACTTTAGGGCTAAGCGCATGGAACTGCAACATTTTCTTTTATTTGAGTCCATAGGTGTGTGTTTTTTAAAGTTAATATCAGAATTTGTTTCTTAAAAATTGAAAGTTAGGAGATGTGCAGCTAAAGCAGTAAGATAAACTTATTTTAAGGTGAAAGTCCACCACAATATAAGAAAATAAAGAAAAATATTTTAACATATTTGAAGAATAAATACTTTAGTGTGAACATCCTACAGCACATATACGTGCTGTATGTTATGAAAGCAGTGTTTATGATCAAATAGATTTCTGGTATAATTACTATTTAAGGAAGCTAGCATTTTAAATGTATATCTACCAGCAATTTTGTTTTCTTTTTGCCATTATGGAATTCCTTGTACTCTTTTTCACTTTCTTCCTCTATCTACATAATTATACTAATATATACACATTCAATAGTCACATTTTCCCTTGTTGGCTTAGTGATTTAAAAAACAAATATAGTTATGTACCCATTTGGTAAATTTTACCTGCATCTACTATTGTCTGTATAGAAGTAGAGAAAAGGGGGAGTGAGGGAAAGCGGAGAAAAAGACAGAGATTAATTTTATTACAACTCAATTATTCTATCATGGCAAAGAAATTTCTACACAACTTTGTATAAATTTATTTTGCTCTCAGCATTTTTACCAGTAAGCATTTTGGGGTATTGTTGCTTTAATTGCAATATTCTCTAAAATACTAGATCTACCTAAGACAGAGTTAGGGTAGTAAATATCCATTGGAAGAAGGTTTATGTGCTTATAAAAAGAGAGCTCAAATGCAAACCATTTTCAAAAAAATATAGTGCTGTGTGTCAGTCAGTTTGCTTCAGATTAGCCTGCCACCCCACTCCACTCTCCATAAAATACAACATTTCTCTCTCTGTACTATCCCCAGGAAGTTGTTTTTCCTTATTTTCATGAATGCTTGAGGACATGAACATTGAATGTTTTTATTAAGTTCACAAGTTTACTTGTGGTTATACTATTAAAGATATTAAAAATGTTATTTTGAGAAGATACAACTCAGCAAATGGTACAGAAACATCTAAAATAGATTACATGGGCTGATTAGCCTCTAATGAAGCCCAGCTAAACTGAATAAGATGTAATAACATTTCCCAGTCGCCACATTTTTGAAGGGTTGGGAAAAGGAGCAGCAATAAAAACAAAGCAAAACAACAGATTCAGAATCAGAGTAATTTCAGCCTCTCTTTCTCTCCTCTTTTTAACAGTAATGTGATTAGGATCATGAACTCTGAGTTTAAATACACTGTTGCCCATTTCATTCCTAAATTATCATTAGTATTTACTACTATTTTCCTAATTTGGTTTTATGCAAATCATAATCCTCCTCCTTCAGAAAATCCAAAACAAAATATTCTCATTCAGTCACTTTTTTCTTATTTAATTAAAAGATTATACTTTTCCACTTTGAATTTTCATCTAGGATAAAATTGAAAACAACAGCAAAAAACTGACAATATAAACCTTATTCTGTGAATAATGAAAACGGAATCTGAGGTCCTTTGGGATATAACAGGGCACTAAAAATAATAGGTTATAGGGTCAGAATTAGCTGAATTTTAATTTCTGTTTTACTATTTATGTAAGCTAAAAACTGGAGACAGTTACTGACATCCCATTCATGGGTTTCTTAATTTAAAGTGTGTTAATAGGTTTTATTACTGGACTGTTGTGAAGATTCATTCAATATGTATGTATGTATGTATGTATGTATGTATGTATTTATTTATTTGCATTATATGTGGGTTTATTATTTAAGTGGTTAAGTTACCTGCTTTCTCTGAGTATCAATTTCTTTTGTAAAATGAAGATTAAAAATAAACACCAATAGAGGGATAAGGACACATATGTAATACCTTAATCAATAAAGAAATTAAAATAAATAAATAAATAAAAATAAACACCTCACAAGATTGTGTGGATGATTAGATAAGATAATGCATATAAAGCACTTACCCAGTGTGGGGCACATAAAGAGAATTCAGTAAATATTGATTTTCCTGTATCCACCTTCTTTTTTTTGGTAACTATTTTTCTTATTTTTTATTTTTTATTTTTTTGCAGTATAACTTAGATTTAATAGTAGTACATATGTTTTCCTCCCCCCATTACCCTCCCCCCAGCCTTGCTTACCCCGCAGCACATGTCCCCACCTGCCCCCCTCCCTGCCTCAGTGTCTTTCATTCATTGGTTATGCTCATATGCATGCATACAAGTCCTTCGGTTGATCTCCCCCAGCGTCCGCCTCCCATCCATCCCAGCCTTCCCGCTGTAGCTTGACAGCCTGTTCAATACCTCCCTGCATCTATATCAATCACTCTCCCCTGTTTCTTTTCTTCAAAAATAACTTGCCTGTGCATACTAGAAATAAATGTATAAGAACAAAAAATGTTTGAATCTCAGTTTCAATGTCCAACTGTTCTGAGTCCCAGTTTCAATGTCAAATAGTTCTTTATGTGTACATGTCAGCAATGGTATCCAGATGGTGGACACATGGTGGCAATGCAAGTTCCATCCTCTCTGATTTGGTACTGGGCCACCTGCTAGCATGGCAAGGTGTCGTTAGTGTCCCCAATCTCTGGAACATCCTCGTGGCTGGAACAGACCCATCAGTTCCTCACTGTCGCAGGAACCCACATGGTCTTGGAGCTGTTCTCTGAAAACACACAAACACATTCTCGATCAAAAGTTAACGAAGGGATCCTCTCTGCAAATTAGACTTGGGATTCTTTTTATTTTTGCCCAAATGATTTTCCTTTGGCTTATTTTGACACCATGTGTCTTTTTTCATGGGTGTCCTGCTGTTGGCATTAAAAATGGAAGTTACTTTTCTGGCATAAAAATTTTCTACATGTATTTTACTTACAGGATATTTTTCCTTACATGATATTACCCCACTGTCACCCCCCTTTTTTGATTAATGAGGGCTTTTGGAAGTTTTATATTGCAGTCTTGGTAACTTTAAATTTTAATTTTTGCATACAAATATGACTGCTTTAGGTTCTTTGAATGTTAGGCCACTTTACAGTGAGATGAACTACTAATAGATATTTTAGTTTCATTCAATGTTTATTAAGAGTTTATTATATGCATGGTATAGTTCTAACTGGTGGGCATAAAAATATAAATGTAATTCTCAAAGAACTTGCAGTTTAGAGCTGTAGGAAAGACACCCCAAAAAATCCATTGACTAACATATAACAGCACTTGTAATCTATATACACATTGGGTTTGGTGGATCCCTAAAGGAGTATTAATTAATTTTAAATAACTTTACAGAAAAGTTGGCATATCTTCTTTAAGACAAAGATTAACTAGGCTGCAGTTAGAATCTGCTAAATCACTGTAGTTTGGATCAATTATCACCCCAAAATTAAAATTATCTTTTACATTAAACAAATAGGTCAAAATCAATTTTAAGTAATATAAAGTTGCAAATTACTTAGAAAATCTAAACAATTTAAATAGGTTCTAATAAAAATAAGATTAAATAGTTGCAGATTAAGCAAAAATAAACATATATGTGCATGTATGTAATACTCATTAAAAAAACCAAGCTGTCCCCCCAAAATGTATACATACTTTAAAAGCCAATAGCACAGTTTTGAAAATGAAATGTATTTTACTAAACACTGCCTTTATAATAATTCAAAGTGTATGTATACATTTTTGGGATACTGTGTGTGTGTGTGTGTGTGTGTATGTTTCAAAACAAGGCTGGGTTTACAAGTATTGTGTATGGATAAGTAATCAGTTCAATCTGCTCACAGCAGTAGACTGATAGACTGAAAGTTGAGCTATGTAAACTGGAACATTTTAGTGAGAATTTTCAAACAGCTGTCCTCATTAAAGCTCCATATATTGTTATTTTTATTGTGATCATGGGTGGTGGTATTTTGTTCTTATACAGAGAGATGTATGCAAGTTATATAGTAGGCTGTTTCCATCAGATAATTTGAGGTATGTGTGTATGTGTGTTGTCTTCCTTTGGGACACATGTACTGCATATGAAATGTTTTTGAATCAACCCACTCTCTATGGTTAGCACATTTTGGAAAATTATTAGGTTTTAACGAACCTCCCCAATGACTCCTCTCTTCCCTACATCCGCCAAAACTTAGATATAAATATAGCATATTATCCTTTCTTTGATAACCCCATGCAAATTTTAACTACATAGTAATTTTGTTGTATTACTTTGCACAAAATTAGTTTTGTTATTTAAATTAATGCTGTAATTATCATTGTTTAAAGTTCTGCTCTTCTCTGACTGACATCTTCAAATGAGATGTTAAAAAAATCAATGCGTGCTCTTTAATGTGATAAGAACTTTAAAACTGGGAAGTAATGACAAAAACCACAATTCTGCTTTTATGAAGAATCTCTTCCTTTAGTCTCTGCTAGTACAATAGCAAATGTGGCCTCTTTAAAATTTTAAAAATCATTTTGGTTTAAAAATCCCTCTTTAAATTCTTCTTTGAGGGCTTTGGCTTCTATTGTTAGTGTCTAGCTCTTAAATGTCTCTCAGCTATTAAAGTAAAAGATATTACCAACATCAACATACACAACAAATAAGCATATAAAAATTGGAATTCCTAGACATGAGAGAACTATGAAGACTGAGAAGCCTGCAGATAGGAAATGAATAAAAATAAACAAAGGAGACAGTCCATCAAATTTACTTTATTTATTTTTTAAATTATACATTAGAGTCCCATTTTCTTACACTGAGTATATATTTTATAATTAAATTTGATACTTAACAAGGATTGAGGAAGAGTTCTGTCATCTTAAATCTATGTTCTCCACAAAAGGTGTAACATTTCTTCTAATAATGAAGCTTAGTTTATATATATATATATATATATATATATATATATATATATGTAAGTATAATCTAATAATTTGATTTTAATTAGCATTTTTATGATAAATTAGCAGTAGTGAATGAAGCTAAGCAAGCATAGCATAAGACATTGTTTCAAAGTCTGTTCTATGTTCATGCCAATTTTATTTCCAATTAATTTGGACAGTAAAGATTTATCTTGCTCTCTGAGAAATACATTAGGCTTTACATTTTTAAGAGAACTGTGCTCTTGGGGACACCAAATTTGACTACTCAATGCTCTCTTCTTCAGATTGGATCTTGAAAACTCTCTTGAGAACGTTTAGCTCCTTTCTTTTAACTTTGCCTATAGGAGATAGTATATATATCTTGGTTGTTTTATGTAAAACCAGAGCTTGCTGTTTCCTACTAAATTGTAACTGGTTAGTAATTGAAGGTGGGTAGCCAGGGAAACAAATTTCGGGCTATAGGGCACAGTGAGCCCAGTCATATTCCTCAGGGGCAGGAGCAAGGGCAGAAACAACTGCCTTGAAGACCTTGGGTCCACTTTGTCTTCAGGAACCTCCAGGTCTCTGAGCAGGCAGGTGCATCTGTGGAGCCCGCAGTGTGAGACATCTCTCAAAACATCCCCAGGATTATCACTCACTCTTTGGCCCTGAATGAAATTATTTTTACTTCAGCATAATTGCTCCAAAAGAAAATATGAATGTAGTAAGATTGTCTTAAAATTTCCTTTGGTTCAAGAATACCACTATTCTAAACAGATCTTCCCAAACTGTACACTTTTCTAGGGAACTCCATTGCTTTGTCCCATTCAGACCTTTCTTTCAGAACCTATCATTTTATTTTATTTTTATTTTTCTATGATAACTATCCTGATGACTAGTTTCATCAGATTTTTATCAGGTGTTTTAAGTTGGGATTTTAATGCAAAGAGTTGGGGCTGGTAGAAGAAAATGAGGAGAAATATCTGTTCAGTGAGCCCTCTGATGCCTTTCATATTGTGTCCTAGAGGTAACATTCTAGTGTGATCCTTATTTATGCTTACAGAATGTGCCAAACGCCACCCTGTCACCAGTAAGAGATGCCCCCTATGTGAAAATAAACCACAGTGTGTCTCTAGTATTAACTGATCCCGTCGCCACTGTCTTCTTCTTAAACAAAAATATTGCTGCTGTCAGCCTACCTTTGAACAGGTAGAGGGCTCCCTCCTGTGGGCAAGTAGCTGAAACAGTTTCCATGGCAACAAACTACAACTCCTGACATCCAACACTAATTGAGAAACTTCAAAATTATATTAGAAGAAAACAGAAAATTGGTGAGAATCTGAGAAATAGTAAAGTGGACCTGAGAAACAGTGAAGTGAACAATGTTGATAGAGACTTTCAAAAAATCAACAGAATAATTGCTTAGAGGAAAGGGGAAACAAATAGGATCAGACAACACGCTCAATAGTTTGACAATGGGATTGGAATGGAAAGAGAGAAGGGAAGAGCGTGGTGACATATTAACATAAATATGTCATAAAATCTATAACTGTGACACATTCATTCACCAAAATACATAATTATACATTTTTAGTAATATGAAAAAGGTGATTGTTAATTTAATGAATATATTAAATCTTTAAGTAATTACTAGGATTTGTATAATGCTCTATAAGTTAAGGACCACTGCTTCATGCTAATCCGTCATATTTCCTCACTTAAATTCAGAAGAACATATTCTTATTAGTTTTGTCGAAGTCGTCATTGTTGTACTCATTTACCTAATAGGACTAAGGCATTTAAAAATAATAACAGTTTCTATTATAAAATGTCATAACAAGTGATTATTATGATCCGACTGTGTATCAGGCACTGTGCTCAAAAATTGCTAGATTATTTAAATCTTTATGACAAGCTAATAAAATATAGTGAGTGAAAAGAGTCACAATAGAGAGGCATGTTTGGCATGTTTGAATGACATGCAACAAGGAGGTCTGTGAGTAGGAGTAAAGCTTGCATGTGTAACAAGGAAATTAAATCTGAGAAATAACAAGGATTTAAAACATGTAGGGCCTTATAGGCCATTGTAAGGTCTTTACTTCCCTATGAAGAGGTATGACTCCACTCTGCTACATGGAAAATAAATTGTAGGCATCAAATATAGAAACAAGAGCATTTAGAAGGATAATGACAGAAGCCTTAATGAATGTTGATGGTGCCTTGGAGCTGAGTGTTTGTGGTATTGGTGGAGAGATCTGATTGTTTTTCAGATGGATGTTGAGGACACACACAAGGGAATTTCCTAATGCATTAGACGTGGAGTATGAGAAGAGAGAAGGCAAGGGTTATTTAGAAATGTGGGCTTGAGGCCCTAAAAAAAGATGTCATCTATTGAGAGGGGGAAGATGATGTGAAAAGCAGGTTTTATGGAATCAGTAGTTCATTTTTATGTTAACTAGTTCTTTATTAGATATCAGTCTTAGTATGACATGCCCCGAAGTCAGAGCTTGAAGCAGAAGTTTATGTGTTCTTATGCTGTGAGGGAGTGCAGGGACTGAGAAAGTATGAGGGACAGAGGGCAGGAGGTAGGAAAGGAGCAAGGACAAGGATCAGGACTGTAACCGAGTCGGCTACTTACTAGATCAAGTACAGCCAATGGCTCCATCTCATAGGACTTCCAACAGGTCATGTAAAATAGAGCACCAGAGATAGTAAATCCAAAAGGAGGAAAGAAAAAGACTATATCCACCAATTTCCTACCTCCCATCACAGATTCATCTCAAGGACAATAGCTGCACATCCAAACTGTGTTTCTTGAGCAGGAAGCCCATGTTGGCTTCTACCTCTGGGACAGCATGCAGGTCCTGGAGTGGGAAGCAAGGCACCTCCTACAGGGCACGCAGTCAAACTCTCTCAGTCTGTATCCTCAGCCATGGCCTGATTAAGATTAAACTAATTAGATGATCGAGGTGAAAGTGGTCAAGCCCCTGATACAGGTCAGGATGATGTGATATGAAATGAAATATCAGAGGTCCCTACATAATAATCCATTGTAGACAACAAATAGACAGTTAGATACGGGAGCCTGGGCTACACAGACAGACAGAGCCCACACGTGAAAAAATTAATAGATTTGACTGCATTGACACCAATGTAAAGCCAGAACACAAACAAGAGAATGAGAAAATTACTTGCCACCGTGACACAAAGTTTTTATTGTCTTCATCTATAAAGGAGTCATATGAAATAACTGAAAGTGGAAAACCACTCTCAATAGAAGAAAAAAAGAGGAAACTGAAAAAGAACTATGAACTGAAAATTCACATGTGGAAAATATCCTTTTTATACCATCCTAGTGAGCGTGTGGTGTCAGCAATCTCACCTTGAACCACCACCATTAATTACTTAAATGTTAGAATTTAGTTGAAGGAAACTGTGTACTTTTATATTTTAGGTAGTCTATAAAATATAACATGAATTATGATGAATTACTAGGCATCTGGGAAGTAATTTTCTCGAAAAAGAAAACATCAAATGAAAACTTCAGAGCTCTTTCTGTAATATATTTTTAAATAATTGCAGAAGTAGCTTAATCATTTTTGTGGTGTTTTTTTTTTGTTGTTGTTTTTGGTTACTGGATTCCCCAAAAGGCTTTTAATGTGATCTTCAGAGATGTGGGTTTGAAAAACTCTCCTGGATAATAGTGTGTTACATTCCCATTTCATTCTTCTTGTTTCACACTAAGATATAGGAAACTCATATAATCACATTTCAAAATTGTAAGTAAGGTAAAATTCAGCTTCATTTAGTTCAATATTTATTGAGTGTATATTTTGCTTTAAAATATTTTAGAAAGCATGGCTACTGAGAATTCTATATTAACTTTGGCCTTCACTCTTTGCCAAGAGACTAGCTAGCAAACTAGCACACCTCTCTGTACTTTGCTTTCCAAATCTATAAACTGGAAATATTAACACCACCTAGCTCAAGGACTGACACAAAGCAAATACTATGAAAGTTTGTATCTTTGGATTTTTAGGACATTTAAAGATCATGTATATACTATAAGCTTAGCACATACAAGAGTCTCAACAAAGTAACTTACTATGCTTTTCTGATATGGGAATAGACTCTCTACCACTTGCATTGCAATCATTTGATTGGAACAACATATGGAGCTACCTTGCATTTCTGTCCTTGGAGTAGTTTTAACAACTCAGTTTTATAAAACTCCATCTCTGTTCCAGATATCTTGTTCTGCGGGTGGTATCAGACAGTAGCTTGGTTAAAAGCCAATCTAATATTTAAATGGGTGTTTTATGGTAAGGTAGACTAGCTCCTTTCCTTCTCCCCTCCAGAAGTATCCTTCCTACATTGAAAGTTGAATAGTATCCCTTATCCTTTCTAAATTTTGACCATCATTTTCAAACAGACTGATCGCTGCTCACTCACTTTATTTATGTGATGGGGACACAGGACACATTGTGGATATAGAGCTTTGTATTCACCACAAACACAGGCTTACACACTGTCTTGGCAGACACATTCACTATATGAGGTGATACATATTTGTGCATTCTTTTGTTGTGATGGTAGTGTTAGATGTCTTCAGGAGAAAGAAACCATCCTAGAATGAGAGAGCCTTAAAGCTTCAAAAATTTGATAGGATTATATTGAGTTTGGCATGGGAGGGGATTCAGATATTCTCCCTTTTCTCCTTAGTCCAGACATTTGTGCAATCTATTAACTAGAAATAATAATCTCAAAAGTTGGAAGGAGATTCTTGGCATGCCATTGTGAGGATACGGAAACTGAAAATTAAATGAGGATATAGGCACACATAAGAGATAAAACATACTGAATATAAGGATTCATGTAGCTTTTATATGAAGGAATAGCAGGGTTGTCCAGGTGCCTAAATAGAGGGCACTTAAAATTATTTTGGGCCTTGAACAATGTAGCATATTTTGGATTAATAAGAAGTGTCAGACTTGTCATCAAAAATTAGGAATAGGAAAAAAAAAACAGCATGGAAAAGCATGCTTGCTTGGAATTTTGATGATTAACTTAGACTAAGTTAGAAGAGAGAGAGAGAGAGAGAGAGAGAGAGAGAGAGAGAGAGAGAGAGAGAGAATCCCCCACTCAGTAGTACGTTAAGGAGAGCTGCTCCCTTCTGAATTTTTGAATTAATCAGGAAGGATATCAGAGAAGATGATGTTCTTATAACTTCATGGGTAGCACCAGGAAGGTATAATTTCTTCATTATATGGAGCTGAAGTTTGGAGTACCCCATTAATTATGAATTACTTTTAACAATCATGAATTCTCTCATCTTTAGGCAGTTTCCCTTTCTACTTTTATTCTTACAGCGCACCATAGCTTGCTTTCTGAATTATTACACATGGAAATAAGACAAGCTTGAGAATGGAAAAAATGAGAGGTCTTTTTCTTACATCAAGACACTCTTTTGATCAAAAAATTAAGTCACCAGACAGGCTTTTATTCTTTATTGAAAAGACCTCATCATTTCCCACAGGAACTTTTTTTTTTTAAGTTGAATTTGAAATCTAAAGGACTCAGGGCACAAAGAAATACCAGCTAACTGGGATTATTCTTTCTTCTAAACCTTACCTTGTAATTCAGAACAATTAGCCAAATACGTGGTTACCAAGGTTTGGATTCCTAGCCCACTATAATGAGGGAAACTGCATAGTAGAGGTGTTAACCAGATAACGAATATAATGGGGTGTCCAGTAATCTGAGCTCATTCATCAAATACATTTACTCAAAGGTTTCAGAGCCACTGTTTCTAAGAGAAACCCTGTAAAATGCATTACTGATTTCTCTTTCATGGTGACAGCAAAATTATTGCCCAGATCAGATGAATTTCAAAATGCAGTTGCTTGATGAATTATTTCAGAATTACAAGCCTGTATGAATGGCCACATTTAGAAAAATATTTAATGCAAGCCTCCTCTTTCTACTCTGGTGCATAAGAAGTACACCAACTTGGATTTTGCAGCAGACACAATACATTAAAAGGAAATTTACAGCATTTAGATGTGATAAAGGGAGAAAGAGATTTGTGAAATAAGGGTGGGGATATGTGGCTGTCAGGGTTCTCTAAAGAGACATAAGGATGTCAGATAAATATAAATATAAAAGCAAATATTAAGTAACTGTTCAAGACTGTGCTCATGTGATTGTGGAGGGTGGCGAGTCCCAAATCTGGAGGGTGGGCTGGCAGGCTGGGACCCAGGACAGAGCTGGGGCTGCAATGGATTCCAAAGGCAGCCTGGTCGATCTTTTTCTTAAGGCCTCCAACCGAATGGATGAGGCATACTTGCAAGTATGGGTGGTGAGCTGCTTCACTCAGAGCCTACTGATTTAAATGTTAGTCTCCCCTAAACCATACCTTCACAGCAGCATCCAGATGTGTTTGAGTAAATATCTGAATACCATTGCATAGCTAAGTTAATGCATAATATTGACTAAGACTGTGGCCTTTTTATGTCACATATAGACTTCTACTCTATTAATTATGTTTAGTCATTACTTATTAAGAAACAAACTCACCACTGTTTTAAAAAGTGTTTCTTTCCAGACATTCTAGAACTCTTTATTCAATGGAGATAATTATTGAGAGTCAACAGTTGTGGCCCAGTCATATTTTTTTCACTCTAACTTTGTCACTGACAAGTTGAAGTGAATATTTAGCCAATCATGGTTTCATAAAATTTAACAAAATGCTTCTTATCCATAGGGGTGGAAATACTGCAACTATAGCATTGAATAAAACCATATCATAGACTTTGATAGTTTATTGCAGCATTACAAAATGTTTAACATGCACATTCCCCTATATATTATGTTGTTATTTGCCAGTCACTGAGATTTATGGCAGTTACTCACAGAATATTCTAACTTCTACTGCAGAAATATGTTAATACAAGTTAAGTGAATAGAAATAGGTTCTGTAATCAAGTGTGTGGGAAACATTAATTAAAAACTGTGTTCTACTATACTCCTTTAGACAATGTTAGTGTGAATTGTAAATTTTTAAAAATAAAATTGGGCTGTTCTATGCATCCATGGCACATGGGGTTGACTACTAAATATTATTGTGGGATACAGTGTAGTGAGAGTATAAAGTTGCTTATTTTCTTCAATAAAGTCTACTTTTGTTTTGATTGGGATTGCATGCAATTAATATACAAGTATGAGGAAATTTGGCAACATAGCATTATTGAGTTTTTTGTTTTATGAACATGTCTCTTTGGCTTTTAAAGTATTTAAAAATTTTTTACTGATATATTATAGCCTTCAAAGGACATAATTTACACTTTATTGTGTTAAATGAATTTATTTTTATAAAATTTATTTATATTATCTAACTCATATTTAAAAAATCCAATCTCTAATCATTTATTACCAGTGTATAGAAATGCACTTGATTTTAAGTATTGACTTTGTGTCTTGCCACTTAGCTTAATACTACTACTAGAGAACTACTAATTAATATCTCTAGAGTTAAAGAAAAATACTTTCGGTATATCCCTTAGAACTTTATTATAGACAACTGGGTTGCCTGTAATTAAAACAATTTTACCTGCTCATTCCTACCTATAAATACACACAGGAAAAGGGAGGGAGGAAAAAAAGAGAGAGAGAGAGAGAGAGAGAGAGAGAGAGAGAGAGAGAGAGAAATAGACATATTTCTCTTCCTGGCATAGGTGGGCTCTTCTTACTTTTCAAGGACCTGGAGGACTCAGGTGGACTTTTCTTGCTTACCCTGCTGATCCCTTATTTTCTGAGTGAGCACTCAGTGAAGTCCTGTGGGCAAGTGGTGGTGGGTGGATACAAACTCCTTTGGAGCCTCAGACTGTTCTAGAATCTAAGTACTCATGCTAGAGCATTCTCAGCATTAAAAACATATGAAGAACATTCAGCTGTTTTCTCCTTCTTTCTTACTGTTCTGTCAAGAAAGCAAGCATCAGTGGTCTCTTCTCTATTAGAAGGCGGTGTTTTTTTTTTTTATTTTACTTCATTTTAGTTTGCTTAATTTATTGGAGCTTTTGCAGGTTTAAATAAAACTATAACTTTGTGGATTATCTGCCTTGTTCTTCTTGTCAGGGTGGAAGAGACATAATTCTGCAACTTAGTCCAGCAAAGCAGAAGCAGAATCATTCTTATTTGAATGTGTCTATTTAGCCGGTCAAAGATACCTAAAAACATGTTATTCTCCTTAATTTCCATCTGTGATTTTCTTTATACATTTGATGCAGTGATCTATAATAATAAAATCTGTTTTATATTATTATAAAATAAAATAAATATTTTATTTAAAGAGAAATTGAATGAATGCGTGATACAGTATGTTGTATTTTTATTCTTCTTTCAATTGAAGTGTTTCAAAATGTATCATTATTATTATTTATAAGGTAGAACACTATAGAGACTTTAGAAATAGTGCCACCATGTATCAGAAGTTAATGTATAACAAATTTATTCACTTAATTATTTTATAAAGTGTAATATGTTTAATTAATATACCAGTAATAGAAAAGGACCGTGAATGTAGGAGCCAAGCATAAAAGAGAGAAAAAAAGGAAGAAAAAACACTGTAAAAATCCTCTATCCTCTAAATGTGACAAGATCATTATTTTGTATATGTTTAAAAGCTCATATATTTGTCTGTGTACTACAATTATACAAAATACATTGAGAATAGGAGTTGAGAGCTAGAAATAAGGTGTGAAGGCAATAGGAAATGTGTTGCAGAGGGCAAATTTAGTTTCACTTGAGCAAAAACAGGTCTTATGTGTATAAGAAGAAAGTTAAGGAAACAGAGCAAATGCATGTCAAACCCAGGATTCTCTGGTTCCCCCCTCGCGCCACCCCGTCCGCCCCCCCCCCCCCCCGCCGCCATTGCCCTGTGCTGTTTAACAGAAGCTGTGGAGTCTTGTGCTCTCAGAGATTTGTACCTGCCAAGGACAGTGACCAAGTCCATTTGTAAGATCTGAGGGATGAAGATCACCACTTGTACTGGTGGTTGTTTACAGCTTCCTGGCAGGTGGCTCTTCACCCCACAGAGATTTGCTGCATCACTCAGAATCAGGTGGAGGGCTTTTCTGACCTCTGCGTGTAGCTGGAAGGAGAGAAAAGAAGGAACTTCACTCACACTGAAATTCACGCTAGGTGGTAGCTCACAAGGAAGTGTGTGTGTGTGTGTGTGTGTGTGATGGCTTCTTTGGCAGAGCAAAGGGACTCAAAGGCATCTCTATCTGAACTCCTAGGGGAAGCAGTTCGGATTAAAGCGAGATAGAGACAGCAAGGAAGGAAACTATGAGAGAGATTGCAATTCTCATCCACTCAGGTGAAAAGTATTTTAGAACAGACTATTAACAGATAGCTCTGGAGCATACTAGTCACAAAGCAAGAAAACTCTGATCACAGAGAGAAAGATTAAAACTTCCTCTGCTCTCTGTCCTCCAATACAGTGTATCTTACCGCAACAACACCAGCTACTGTATTGTCATAGATTTTTTACCAACAAGGGCAACAGGTGGTTGGAAGCTTGCGTTTCTAAAAATCATGGGTTTCCCCTGCAAAATATAGGTCTTTCAGTTGAGGTCAAGGCAGCAGGGATTTCTTAATTTCATTTCTTTGTTCTCTTTTGTTTTGTTTTATGTTTGTTTTTGGTCTAACCCATTTGTAAAAGAAGATGGGAGACCTTGCCCAAGGAGCCTATAGGCCAACCACCCTGTCTCACTTCTGCTTTACAAGCAACAGAGCGCTATATGATGGGCCTTACATATGTCTGCACTGATGTGTCCCAGAGATTTATCTGTTCTGTCATTGTCCCTTTAATGTCATGCCTTGTCAGTGCAGTTAGTACTAAAAAATAAAGTAGAAAGATTGTTTTAATTAAAGTAACAAAAGAATTATTAGGACCACTCTTATGCATTCATTGTGTTGATTTAATACATACTATTATTTTGGACTATTAGTACAAACAAGAGGCATTTTATGAATGAACTAAAGCCTGGTGCACAGCATTAGTGCACTGGAGAAGGTTTTCTCAGCCCAGCCTGCACCCTCTTGCAGTCCAATACCCCTTGAGGGATGTCTGCCTGCCCACTTAGGCCCACTCCCCATCCCCTGAGGGGTTCTTAGCCACCACTATTGCGCTCACAAGCCATGAGCCTGGCTTCTGGCTGAGCAGTGCTCTCCCTGTGGGAGTGCACTGACCACCAGGGGATAGCTCCTGCATGGAGTGTCTGCCCCCTGATGGTCAGTGCACATCATAATGACCAATCGTTCCACTATTCAGTCAATTTGCATATTAGGGTTTTATTATAGGATTTACATTTAGAATTTATATAAAAGGCATAACTGGTAATACCTGATCACAGTAACATGCTATATATAGAGGTAAATTTTCTAGCAAAACAAGTTTTTGGCCAGAAAAAGAGAACAATATTCAAGGCAGGGAACATTGAGAGTCTATGGGATAGAAGTGCAATGAATGTTTAAAGCAGTAGCACTTCAAAAGGTAGATCCCTGGGTTTTGTTCATGAGCTTGTAGAAAAATCAGGCTGAACAGATGGGTCCCCATCTGCAGGACGTCTGTATCTGTGTCATGATGTTCTATAATGTGCTAATATATAAAAACTACAAATAGAAAGTTCAGTAAATTAGTTCCCACTTTATGCATTTGAATTAGTTGAAAATCTTAAAAATCTCATCTAATTGGCTGGGGGTGGGTTGGGGACAGAGTCTGTTCATCTTAAAATGTGTATGGTCTTTTCCAGTAAAAATATTAATATGTTTACCATGATTTTTATCATAGACTAGTCTGTAAAATTAGGAACAATAAAAGGAAAGGAAAGGGGGGAGGGTAGATACTTCAAAGTAGATGAAGCCAAAAAGTTCAATGAGGTGTTTTTTTTTTTTAAATGTTTAACCTAAAAAAAAAAATCAATTGCAAAGACTGAGTTTATATAGAAGATAAAATAACATTGACTGTTGGTATTAAAAGAATTAAAAAATTCTACCAATTTATATAATTTATATTAAGTGGATTGAAAAACATATTTTCTATCAATATGTGAGAAATTTACCTTTACAAGTATTACAAAATTCAATAAACAAAGTTTTTTTTTCTGTAAAAGATAGCTCCAATTTCACACAGAGATAATCTTTAGTGATTTTATTTTTGCTAAGTGAAGCAAAGGGAAAATTACTTAGGAAATTATAGAAAACTTACAATGTATAAAATTGCTTTTTATATTCTATAATCATCAGTATGACTTTTGCCTGTCTGCACCCAGGTTTTGTGACCTTGAACAATTTACTTAAGCTCTCTTTGTCTCAGACTCCTCATCTTCAAAAGAGGGAATTATAATTGCACTTACTCATAGTGTTATTGTTAGAATTAAATGAGCCCACACATATAAATAACTTAGCACTGTACCTGACATCAAATATGTGTTCAATGCGTATCATAAATTGCACTATAGACAGCACACTTTATGGCACAAACCTTAGTCAAAATCCTCTCCAGATGGTTTTACAGGATGAAGCTAGATGGATATTTGTTATCACCTCTAAAAATTATTTACTCTATTGCAATACTTTTTCTATATATAACGTTCTTGGTACCTGCAGGTAAAAATTGTCAGGGAAGTTTTGACAGTGATCTTAGAATATACTGATTATAATCCTGCTATGATCTTGTCTCCCCTTATGATTTTAGTTAATGACATAAAAAGCATTTCATGGTTCTTTCCAGATTTTCATTTGTTTGTTTTGGTCTTTAAAAAACAAACAAAAAAATGCAACCAAGATGGCAGCATAGGTAAACACCTATTGTGCTGCCCGCGCAACTATTCAAAAACTACAACAAAACAACAAAACGAACATCATCCAGAATCACCAGAAAGCTGGCTGAGTGAAAACTCCACAAATAAAAGTAAAGGTGGGATACTGAGACTCAGAAGAGCGGTGGAGTGCAGCCTTGAAGATATGTGTGGAATCAGAGGTTTGGAGCCGTGGCCGTGTGCGTGGGCTGTAGGGATGACAACAGCAATCCCGGCTGGATTTCTCCAACAGGAAGGGAGGAGACGTCCCACTGCACAGATTTCCCAGTGCCAGGTGAGGTCTGAGGTCCGTGGTATGCACCCTAAAAGCCAGGCGCGGCAGAGGACTCCTATCTGAGGAGAAACTGGGTTTCTTGGAACAGCAGTTTGCGCATGTAAAGTGTGCGACAGCACAGACGCGCTGGCGACTTGCCCCCTGGCGACTTGCATTTTTTTGTTTGTTTTTTAAAGACCGCGCGCTTGCTCCCTGGCGACTTGCCCCCTGGTCCCGGAGACCACCGGACTGCTTTGTTTTACAACCCTAGGCGGGACTTTGGGTGTGCAAACTCATTTGGGGAGAGGCAGAGTTGTCTGGCAAGGGGTAGAGACTAGCGACTTTCTCTTGGAGGTGCCTGCATCCATTACCACCCAACAAAGTCCCACGTGCCACATATGACGTAGCTGAAGCTGCCTGCTCAGCTCAGAGACTCGGCCCATCTAACCTGAACACAGTCTCCCTTCACAGCCAATTGGCTTGGAGGTCAAACCCTTCTAGGGCTAACAAGAACAAGCTGGGCTTAAATTCAAAAATACTGTACAACCCTTAAAGGATTGCAGTAAGAGTACCAACCTCAGGTAACTGGGGAGGCTGAGCCATTGTCCCTTAGAGGACATCTACCACATAAAGCAGCCACCATGCAAAGACATGGAAAGAAATCAGGTGTGAAAGAAATGGAGGAAAAAAGACGACTAGACATAGAGTTCAAAACCACAGTTATAAGGCTTTTCAAGAGGCTCCTAGAAAAGGCCAATGAACTTAATGAGAACTCTGAGGAAATGAACAAGACCAATGAGGAAATGAACAAGACTTACGAGGAAATGAATGAGACCTACAAGGAAATGAATGAGAAATGAACAAGAAATGAACAAGACCTCTGAGGATATGAACAAGACCCTCACGGATATGAAAAAGGACCAACTAGAAATCAAGCATACACTGATTGAAATAAAAAATATTACACAAAGTCCTAAAAGCAGTCCAGAGGGCCACAAGGACCAAGTCAAAGATTTGAAATACAAAGAAGCAAAATCCACTAGGCTGGACAAGCAAGAAACAAAAAGAATCCAGATAATTGAAGATAGTGTAAGGGGCCTCTGGGTCAACCTCAAGCATGCCAACATCCGAATAATTGGGGTGCCAGAAAAACAGAGAGAGCAAGGTAATGAAAACCTACATGAAGAAATAGTGCCTGAAAACTTCCCCCACCTGGTGAAAGAAAGTGACTTAAAAACCCAAGAAGTACACAGAATCCCAAAATATAGGGATCTAAAGAGGACCACATGATGACACATCATAATTAAAATGCCAAGAGCAAAATATAAAGTGAGAATATTAAAAGCAGCAAGAGGAAAACAGTTGGTTACCTACAGGGGAGCACCTATACGATTGTCAGCAGATTTCTCAACAGAAACGATGCAGGCCAGATAGGAGTGGCAAGAAATATTTAAAGTAATGAATAGCAAGAATCTACAACCAAGATTACTCTATCCAGCAAAGCTATCATCCATAATTGAAGATCAGATAAAGTGCTTCGCAGATAAGAAAAAGCTAAAGGAGTTCATCACCACCAAACTAATATTATATGAAATGCTGAAAGATATTCTTTAAGAAGAGGAAGAAGAAAAAGGTAAAAATATAAATTATGAACAACAAATACACATCTATCAACAAATGAATCTAAAAATCAAGTGAATTAATAATCCGATGAACAGGATAAACTGGTGAATATAACAGAATCATGGACATAGAGAGGGAATGGACTGACAATTCTTGGGAAGAAAAGGAGTGTGGGAAGTACAGCAAGAGACTGGACAAAAATCTTGCAAGAGTGGGAGAGGTCAGTGAGGAGGGGGAGGTGAGGGTGGAGGGTGGGATGGGTACAGGGTGGAGGGGAGCTATAGGGGGATACAAAGGGGGAACAATGTAATTAATAAACTGAACAATAAAGATAAAAAATAAAAATAAATAAATAAATGAATGAATGAATGAATGAATGAAATTATGGACCTGGGGGGGGGCACTATTCTCTTCTCAAAATCAGTCTCTCTCTCCACAAATCTTGATGTCCTCCCAGTCTCTCCTGAGATTGTAAAAATAATCTATTTTTTCTAGTTACAGTTGATGCCTTTTCTTTCCTTTTATTCAATAGATTCCTTCTGTGATGAACACTTTACAGGCAAAAGGCACTATTATTCCTATTTAAGGAAAAGAAAAATGGGCTCTGAGAGGTCAAGTGTACATGTAAATTTGAACATGGGCTCAATTGACTTGAAATTTATCCTGTTAATCACTGCTAAGATCATCAATGCAGGGTTACAAAGGCAACACCAGAGAAAACAGAAAAGTGGAGGACAGTTGAATTGTCAGCATCCCAATATACTTGTTTGGGTGTCTCATGTCCTCATCTACCTCATTCCTTAAAGCCTTTCTAGAGAGTCCATCCTTTTTTAGGCAATGATACTAAACCAAGGTTAGTAAATGTAACATTTTATCCTATTTGTTTAGAAGGGTAATTTATTAAAATTGATTAAATGCAACTATCTTTGTTAATTGTTGGGGTAGTTGTTTCACATCTTTCTGAGTTAATACTTGAAAATTAATTAGGGTACATATGTTTAAGTAGTAGTATATATTTTAATAAAAATGTAGATCTATATCAGGAAATCCAGCCATAATTTTCAACTTATTTTAGTCATTTAAATATTTTAGAAAAGGAGAAAAATCCTGTATATGAATCACTATCTTTGAATCCCCAAAAGGAAAAACTACAACATCTTAGTTTCTATAGTTTACAAAAGATAAGAATGATCCGAAATATAAGAGAGAATAGAATGAATCATATACCATAAGAATTAAACTATTTCATGCTGCAGATATGTAGGAAACCAATCCTGTCTCACTAATAGAAAGATGTGGACAGGAAGTCCAGGAGGCTGGTAAACAACCTTAATTGCTCTGAAAGGTCAGAGCTAAAAACATTGTTAACTGAAACACCTCTGTTGGTTCTTTGTGTATTTCTGTAGTTGGAATTTCCTGCCTGGGAGCTATGGGTGGATCCCATAGCCTTAATAAAAGGGATGGCCAGGCCAGAGCAAGGTGCAGTCTTTCCACTAGAGATTGGTTGCCGCCTGGCCCCCCATTTCCCAAATTAATGCTTTTCTAAGTCTCTATTCACTGTGTGCGGCTTCCTCCAGACGCTGAACCCTGACATGGGAAACCTGGACACGCAGGACGTGAAAAGGATTTCACATCTGGCTCCCGACCTGGAAACATCTGGAGGTAATTATATTTTTTTCGCCTAGAGCGAAGGAGATGATATTTTTCGCCTAAAAGAGCAGAGGAGGAAACACACCGAGGAGGGTGTGGAAATTTCACTGTACACAAAGCCCACGGACTAACTGCAGAGCTGCAGTCTGTAAGTAGGGTGGGAACGTCTTTCTAAATCAGGCTAACGGGGAAGGATTAGATTATAAAATGTTGTTTCTTGTTCAAATTAAAATCTTAGTTTGTATTTGGAATCTAAAAACTGTAAAGAGAACTGAAATTCCACTGCTGAAACCGCCTCTGGTGCGGAGAATTTCAAAGGTGGCAAAAAAAGGCAGGGCTATCTGCTCTCCCACAATGAGATTGCTTAAGGTATTTAAAAATTATAAAAGAACTCGAAGGGAAATGCAAATTTTGGCAAAATTGGGTGTTAGTTATTACATTAGAAAGCAAAAAAGAAAGAAAAGGTTTAAGATCTGTCTTTCTCTTTTAAGTATGAAAAGAAATTCAGCCAGATCTGTTGCTGATGCTTCCCCAGAAGTAAGCAGGATGTGGGGGAAGGAGAGCCACGTGGCGATCCGATATGGACGCCACCCCCAAAAGGGTCTCATCTTCGTCATGTTTTTTTCCAGTTTTAGTAACTTAAAACTTTTACAAAATCTAAATGCACCGGGAATTTCTGTACACCTGTAAAGGGAAAGGACAGTTTTAAAACTAAGACGCGTGCAATTGTCCTAATTGAGACATTTTAGATAGAGTTTTTTAAAGCTGAACTTAACCTTTTACTATGTACAGAATAAAAACCTGAGTGTTTTCAATCCAAGGAAGATGGCGGATCTGAACCAGCAGAAAACAACTCAAGCTAGTTCCAGGAGCAGACTAGCATTTCCATAATGAAGAGTGGCTTTTTAAAATGCTAATGAAGGGTGTTAAAAGGCTAAGCTAAGGCCTTTAAGAAAATCAGTAAATTGTGTTACAAAAGAATTTATTCAAAGTAAATGTCTTAAAATAATTGGAATTGGATTTGAAACTCAAAAATTGTTGAAAATAGATAAATAATGTATTAATTACAAAGATCTAAAAAGTCCAGGTAACCGGCTATGCCCTTTGTTAATGGAGGAAGAAGGGTAGCTGCCCTTCCCCCAGCACAAAGGTAGAACCGGTTTCCTGCCAGTAGCCATCTTTAAGGAATGTGGTAATTTACATTTGAAAAAAAATCAAAATTGTTTTTCCAGAGCCACTGGCTAATAAAAATCAAAAGTTTAAATTTGCTTCCTCATGAGAAAAACCTAGAGGACAGAATTGCAGTTATTAATTGATAATGTCTTGTAATTTTTCTTAGAAATGTGAAGTATTATTAATCTAGGAACTGCTAAATGTTTAACTTTCCAGCTTTAGAAGTTCAAAGTGTAAATTAAATTGGGAGAAATTATATAAATGTGGCAATTAAATGCTTAATATAACTTTTTGTTTTTAAAAAAGGGTTGTTTTCTCTGGTAATTAGAAATTCAAAATATTTTACTTGTTGGTCTAAATTTTAAAAAGGAGAATTCTATGATCCAGTTTAAATTTAATTGATATTCTTTAAAAGTAATTTAAATATATAATCTTTAAATCATATATATACATATATGTATATTTGATCTTTCCAAGTATATTTCAAGACTGTGAGCATAACTTTTGGACATTTCAAGGGCCCAGAAATGTTTTCAAAAGTCTATTCTCTCTTAAATATTTTTAAATTATACTTGAAATAACATAGAAAGTTTTTTTTCAAATAAAATTAATCAATATATTTTACTTATACAAAATATTACTTAAATATATCCAAATTTTGAACAGCAGAATCTTAAATAAGAACCAATAAGTAAGATACCTAAACTAAGTTTACTGAATAAGTTTCTTTGCCTTTTTTTTAAAATTAAAGTTACCTACTTAAGTTACTTTATAAATTAGCTTTTTGAAATATAATCAAGGTCTCATAAAACAGATTAGAAGCCACCATTTATTTGCTGCCTGAGTTTGGTAGCCGTTTATATTCTTAATTGAGCTATAGGAAGGGCAACATTTGCTGCTTGTGAAATTTGCTTTACTTTTTAAATAAAGATGCTTACTTTAATTACTTAAATAAATTAATTTTTTAAAAATTAAAATTAAGGGTTTGAGCTAAATAAAAAGCCAATATTTTTATAAACAATTCTAATAAATACCAAAAACAGCTAGTGAGAATTGTTTGTCTGCAATGTTATTTAAAAAAGGGATTAGACAACCACCATGATAAGCACATGGTCACCGCATGGGGGGGCCACCTCCATCTTGGAAATAACAGGCCAACCCCCTACTTTAAATAAGCTAATGTCTTTGTAAGCAATTTAAATGAGTCTTCTAAGAAAGTTACTGAAGCCTTCCCATGGTCCTTCTGTAGGTGCGAATAAACCTAAGGGACTAATCTTTAAAAAAATAAAATAAAATTCTAGCTTAATAAAAAGGAGAAATTTGAAAAATTTTGAAATCTCTTTCACTGGTATTTACAGGATAATCTGAGGATTGTTATTAAAATATTAAATCTAATCTGTACTAGTGGTCATTTTAACCCAATGAGAAATTAGATCATATTCATGAATTAATATAAGAATAAATAGAGGCTGGACACAGAACCTTCCAATAGCCCTTGGAATACATCTATATTTACAATCCCTAAAAAGGCCACAGGAAAATGGCGATTGTTACATGACCTTAGAGCAGTTAATGCCACTGTGCATACCGTGGGAACTTTAAAACCTGAACTCCCAGCACCTTCACAAATCCCTTTAAATTGATCTCTCTTTGTAGTAGATCTAAAGATTGTTTTTTTCACCATTCCCTTAGCACCTCAAGATAAACAGATTTGCATTTTCAGTGCCATCTATTAATAATATAGAACCCATGAAAAGATACAATGAAAGGTTTTGCCTCAAGGAATGGCCAATAGCCCTACTTTGTGTCAAAAATATGTGGCTCAAGCTGTTTAGCCTTCAAGAGACAAATACTCCCAATATTATATTATTAATTATATGGATGACTTGCTTTTAGCAAGCCCATGGGAAGATCAGATTTTGGCTATGTTTAACCAGTTACAAGAGGAACTTCCTAAATGGGGTTTAAGAATTGCTCCAGAAAAGGTACAAAAAGAAACGCCTTTTCAATATCTGGGAACCATAATTGAAAACCAATGCATTAGGCCTCAGAAGTTGGAAATAAAGAAAGATTATCTTAAAACTTTGAATGACTTTCAGAAATTATTAGGGGACATTAACTGGTTAAGACCTTATCTGAAAATCTCTAGAGGAGAAATGACAAATTTATTTAATTTACTTAGAGGTGACTCTAGTCTTTCCTCTCGCTGAACTTTAACAGAGGAAGCTAGGAAGGAGTTGCTAAGAGTTGAGCAGGCAATCTCCTTAGCCCAGGTAGCACGGATCCAGCCCAAATTACCTTTATTGGGACAAATTAATCCTACTGGATATAGTCCCACTGGAGTCATTTTTCAATATAATAATTCTCCTGCCATTATAGAATGGGTCCACCTAGGACATCAATCCTCTAAAACTGCAGTTACATATGTAGAACTAATAGCCCAATTAATATTTCAAATTAGAAAATGCTGTAAGCAGCTTAGAGGGGAAGAGCCCCAGTGTCTCTACCTCCCCTTCACTGGGAAGCAATTAGAAATGTTATTTCAAACTGATATGAATTGGCAAATTGTGTTAAGTGGATATTCAGGGGAACTTAGCTGTCATCTATTAAAAGATAAATTAATACAATTTTTTATATAATACCACCATCATCATACCAAAAAATACTAGACAGGAACCTATTCCTGGAGCTTTAACTGTTTTTACTGATGGGTCATCTAATGGGAAAGCTGCCTATCACACAATATATTCAGATCGAGTCATAGTGACCAGTCATACTTCTGTACAAAGAATTGAACTTAAAGTTATTAAGGCTACATTGCAGGACTTCCAAGAGCCTCTTACTATTGTCTCTGATTACTCTTATGCTGCAAACTTAGTGATTAGAATTGAAACTGCCCAGTTGAAATGGCTTAGTGATCAAAGTTTATTTTTATTATTTAAACAAGTTCAGCAGATTGTACAACAGAGACAATATCCTTTTTATATCACTCACATCAGGGCTCATAGTGTCCTGCCAGGTCCTTTAACAAAAGGAAATGCACATGCTGATCAATTAGTTGCTTTATTAAAAGAAGCCTCAGAATCTCATCAGCTTTTACATAAGCTTATCAAAATGTTGTCTAAAGAATTTTCAATCACTCGACAACAGGCAAAACAGATTATTAAGGAATGTCCCACTTGCATGTTACATCTACCTCAAGGGCCTAACACAGAAGTCATCCCTAGAGGTTTGTTAAGAGACCATATCTGGCAAATGGATGTAACACATTATACACCCTTTGGACGCCTTGGAGCATTACATGTCTCTGTAGACACCTTTTCAAAAGTCCTATGGGCTACTGCATCTATAGGAGAGAGAGCAAAACAGGTTATTAATCATTTCCTAGCTGCTTTTGCTGACATGGGAGTTCCAAAAATTATTAACACTGATAATGGTCCTGCTTATACAAGCTGTCAATTCCAGAAATTTTGTAAAAAGTTGAAAATTCAGCACATTACAGGGATACCTTATAATTCCCAAGGACAGGCCATTGTTGAACGACAGCATCAAAGGTTAAAATCCCAACTTGAAAAACAAAAAGGAGGGATTATGGAAAAATCACCTGTAGGTAGGCTGCACCAAGCCTTAATTACTTAAAATTTGTTTTCACTTGTGGCGAAAATGGGAAAACGCCTATGGAGAACCATTGGAACCATAATATAACAACAACAACAACAACAAAAATGGTCTAGTTAAATGGAAGGATCCCGAATCCGGTTTATGGAAGGGACCTGATCCATTATTAACCTTTGGCAGAGGGTATGCTTGCATATTTCCAGAGAATTTTTCCAAACCCGTGTGGATCCCTGCTAGAAATATTAAACTGCATCAGGGATCCAAAAGGGAAACTAGCCAAAATTATGAGGACCTTACGCCTGGAGCCACACCATGCAGCTGCAGACAATCAGCTACCTCAGACACAGAGAGCAGCGACTCCAGGCAATACACTGAAGATGAACAAACAGCAGGAGGACAACAAACAGCCCAGAGACCACCCAGAGCATGGTAAAGAAGATGGTACAGATGCCTGAGGACATCTTTCTGGCCATAATAGCACTGATCAACCATACAGTAATATTACCTGGGGCAAAATGGGAAAGTATTTTGGACTTATGTTCCTGACCTTTCATGGGTAAGAACCCTTATGTAGGATAATCACCTATGTACCAAACACCGTGGTTCATCCAAGAGCCACAGGAGTGGGGCAAGGAAGTATAATTACATAGGTGTCACTACCCAGCTTCTCTTTTTTTATGACACAAATTCAAAACACTACTCCTTTGTGTGCAAAATTAAAGAAAGGCTTCTGCCTTGCATGGACACCAAAGGAGGGTAGACAAAAGTTATAACACATCTACTCTCACCACTTGCTCCTACGAGAGGTGCAGAAACATGTAATTAGACTTTATCTATACAAAAAGAAATAGATAGCCAGTTTGGAAATTTAATTGTCATGGCTTGGGGGAAGAATATTCTTATATGATATTCTACAATGTCATTATAATTCTTGATATTTTACAACAGCATATTTTACAATTAATTCAAACTTACTTATAAACTAAATCTTTGAATGATTGGCAGCAATTTAAAAAGGACATGAAAGGATTTAATCCCTTCCACTGTGTGGATGGCCTTTTTTGATAGGCACGTGAACATTCTATGTTGGCCCTTTTGCCATGAAGGGATCCTTTTCTCACAATCTAATTGCCCACAGCTGTTGCCTGAGTTTTCTGTTCATGCTAAGGTTGAAGTCTTGTGATAGCTGGTACCATGGATCTATCTCTCGCCCAATGGAGTGAACTGGGCCCTCTCTGGAGAAAAAACCTGGATTCCCCAAAATATGTGATCAACTGCTGGGACCCTACCAGCAGGCAAGGGGATCCCAAGGCAGGCACTGGGTGTGGAGGCCACGGGAGCACAGGCTACCAAGGAGACAGAAATGAACCTCACATCACCCTGCTTGGCCCCTGAGGATGGCTGTTTAGCCAGAGACGGGTAAGATTCCTCATGGGAGGGACAACCTAAGATAGGCACAGTCGCAGAGGGGCCATCAGGAGAGAACATGGGGGCCAACAGAGGTGGGGCATAGAACCTCACCCCCCAGCATTACAAGGGCTTGAACACTTGCCCCTTCTGAGGGAGGTCTCCTGCCCATGGCTGCTTCACTTCCCATGCCCATATTCGGGGCCCAGGTAACAGACAAAGATTTGGACCAGCCCATATCAGACCAAGGCAACAAACAGAAACTTGGCTAACAGCAGCTACCCTATATCTAGCACCAGGGATGCTCAAGACCTACTCAAAAATGCGAACAATCCTTTCCATTAATATTTACAGGGTAAACTAAGATTATTGTTTGAGTATTAAATTTGACAGTAAAATAGTCAAGTTTTTCAGATTAATTTAATTTGGCTAAAAGAAAATAAGTGAAAATTCTAGGAAATTTAATTGTACTGGATATAAAGCGGTTCTTAAAGTATTAACTAAAATTTCTATTGGTAGTTCATCTCGTGGTAAGATTGCTTAACATGGGATGAACCTATTATGCAAAAAATTATAAATTTAAAGTTATCAAAACTGCACTATAAAGTTTCCAAATGCCTCCATTTAATTCACACAAAAAAAGGGGGATAGTGGAGCAATATCATGTAAGAAAAAAAATTATTCCTATAAGTACATTAAAAAAATTTTTTTACTTTAAAAATCATTTTTATATGTAATTCTAATGGTAAGACACCCATAAAAAACACACAAGATATCAAAGTAACCCAAAGGAAAATCATTTGGGAAAAATAAATAGGATCTCAAGTCAAAAGATTTCTTTATTAACTTTTGGTCGAGACTATGCTTGTGTATTTTCAGAAAACAACTTCAAAACCATATGGATTCCTGAAACAGAGGAATTGACATGTGTGCTTCAACCATGAAGACAGGAAGAAAACAGTCCAGAGATGGAGGACGCTGACAACGCCTTGCCATGCTGGCAGTCGGCGGCTGTGCATCGCCGCAGGTTGCCCAGGACCAATCCAGAGAGGGTTGGACCTGCAATGCCACCATATGTCCACCATCAGAACTGAAATATCATTGCCGACATGTACATATAAGGAATTGTTTGACATTGAAACTGGGACTCAAAAGACTGTTGGCCCAGAAAGAAACTTACTACAGACTGATTTGCCTCTCAGTATGGCCATTGTTGCTTGTCTCATTTTTTGTTCTTATCTGTTTATATCTAGTCTGAAAATGCAAAATTTTTTTTAAAAAAAGAAAGGGGGGAGATGTAGGAAACCAATCCTGTCTCACTAATAGAAAGATGTGGACAGGAAGTCCAGGAGGCTGGTAAACAACCTTAATTGCTCTGAAAGGTCAGAGCTAAAAACATTGTTAACTGAAACACCTCTGTTGGTTCTTTGTGTATTTCTGTTGTTGGAATTTCCTGCCTGGGGGCTATGGGTGGATCCCATAGCCTTAATAAAAGGGATGGCCAGGCCAGAGCACAAGGGCAGTCCTTCCACTAGAGATAGGCTGCCGCCTGGCCCCCCATTTCCCAAATTTATGTTTTTCTAAGTCTTTATTCATTGTGTGCGGCTTCCTCCAGACGCTGAACCCTGACATGGGAACCCTGGACATGCAGGACGTGAAAAGGATTTCCACACAGATAATTACAAATACTTCTGATAGAAGTTAACAATGGCAATAAATATATTTTCTGTATATTCTATTCATTTTCAAACTTTACTGCACATTGAATTGTTTCATAGAGCTTTTAAAAACACAGATATTTGGGCCTCACCCCAAATCTATGAATTGGAATTTCAATCTCATAATAATCTGTGCCACCAACTTATTGAAAGCCATCTCTGGGCCATGAATTGCTACACTTTTTTTAGGAATACAAGGTTTACCTGTTAAAAACTGCAGATTTTGTAATCAGAGAAACATGATAATTTCATGAGAAACATCAAAAGTGCTTTATTCAAAGTAATGTCCATCACTAGCTATACATTTTCCCATCTTTCAGGTAATTTGTGAATACCTTCCCTATAGAACATTTCTTGTTTTGAGGCAAACCATTCAGAAACCCAATTTTCTACCTCTTCATACATTTTGAAGTGCTGGTCAGAAAGTGCGTGTGTCATTGATCAGAACAAATGGTGATCTGAAGGAGTAGGATCTGATGGATTAATACTTCCAAAGCAAGAATATGGCGGGTGAATTAATACTTCCAAGGCCAGATCTCTTAATGTGTCTTTAAATGGTTTTTAAGTGTGTGATGGTACATTATCATAAAGCAAAATTACTTTGCTGTATCTTCTGGCACATTCTGGTTGTTTTATGATCAAAGCGTGGTTTAAATTGATCATCTGTTATTGGTAGTGTTCAGTATTAAGGGTTTCAACTGGTTTTAGAAGCTCATAATACGCCACACCTTCCTGATCCCACCAAATACAGAGAGAGCATTGTCTTCTTTCCAAAGCTATTTGGCCTTACAGTCAATGTTGATGATTGACCTGGATCAACCCATAATTTTGTACATTTGGGATTCTCCAAATAAATTCACTTTTCATCACCAGTCATAGTTCAATGCAAAAAAACCTTTCTTGCCATTGAAGCAACATTTTACTGATGACTTTTCAGTTTTCCATTTGTCTTTTGTTCAGTTGATGTGGCACCCATTTTCCTTTCTTTAAAATCTTTCCCATTGCTTGTAAATGACTGGAAATCATTTGCTGAGCAACATTTTATCTTTATGCAAGTTGTTTTTGAGTTTGACACACATCTTATCCAATAATGCTTGTAATTATTTGTCTTTAAACTTTTTTTGTTTGACCTGGATGTTCTTTGTCTTTCACATCAAAATCATCACTTTTAAAGCATTTAAACTAGTTTTCATAAGTATCTCAGATGAAACATGTTCACCATAAGCTTCCTGAAGCTTTCAGCAGCACTTTTCTTCAAAATAAAGTAATTAATTAAAACTTCCTGCAAATGCTCTCTTTTTTTTGGCACAAAATTTGACATTTTAAGCATAAAAATATATATGATGTTTAACACCTTCAGCAATTTGACACATGAAGTTTTGAAGCTTATTGTCAATACCACAAAATACCATACATATCAAATCGCATATATATCAACATTAGTGTAACTCCATCTATTGAAAAAACCTGCATTATTAACTGGTACACCTGATACAAAAAACATCATTTTAACTTATCTACTTTATAAAAATTTAAAGAATAGAATTATAAAATAAATGAAAACATTTTTTTTTTTTTTATGATACTAGAGGCCTGGTGCACAAAATTCATGCACCGGTAAGATCCCTAGTCCTGGACAACAATCATGGCTGATTGGGGCCTTCTGGCTGCTGGCCATATTTGCCTTCCTTGGCTACCAGCCATGAACTTCATTCATTTCACACCACCCCCTGATGGAAACCGCACATCATAGTAAATGATCAAACTCCCAGTCTCCTGGTCAAGCTTCAAAGGGGACACTTTTCATATTAACCTCTATATATACAGATTCATCTATATATATAAAAAGCTAAACGACCATCGCATCTGAAACAACCAAACAGCTGACCAAACAAGCTATATTGGGTGACCAGGCCTGAAAGGGGGTTGGTGAGGGGAAACCAAATGACCAAACTGCAGGCTGAATGGAGTGACCAGGCTTACAGGGGGGGAATTTGGGGGTGACCAGGCCAACAGGGTGAGCAGTGAGGGCCAACCAGATGACTGAGCAGCAGGTTGCATAAGGCTATCAGGCCCATAGGGAGGCTAGTTAGGGGTGACCAGATTGGCAAGAGGGGCAGTTGGGGGTGACCATGCCAGTAGGGGTGCAATAAAGGGTGACTAGGCAAGCAGGAGGGCGCAAGAGGGTGACCAGGCTGGTAGGGGGAAATGGGGGGGGGGACTATGTCAGCAGGGGAGGCAGTTGAAAAGCAGTTAGGGGTATCAGGCAGGCAGACAGGTGAGAGGGATGTACGATGCCAGAACATTCAGAAACCCAATTTTCAAAAACAAATATTTGGACCTCTTCCCAAATCTACTGAATTGGAATTTCCACCTCATAATAATTAATCTGTGCCACTAACTTATTGAAAGACCTCTGTCCACCAGTTGGACATTCCCTGTGGGGTCTCAAATTGGAGAGGGTGCAGGCTAGGATGAGGGGGACTCCCCTCTCAGTGCACAAATTTCATGCACTGGACATCTAGTATTATTATAATATCATGAAAAATCCTTTAAAAATACAGAATGTAACAAAGAAATGTATGCACACTCCAACAGCTGATTCTATTACATTTGGAAAATGAAATGTATTTTAATAAACACTGCCTTTATAATTATTCAAAGTGTGTATACATTTGGGGGGATAACCTTTAAATACTGGGATAGTTGGACATATTAAATAAATCTCAAAACTTATCACTGACTAGAATGTTTTAAGTATTTCATTTAAAATTATGACACATATTACAGAATCAGTGATAATACATACCTAAATCAAAATAATATTTTGATTATTTTTATCATTTCTTTTTATTTGACAAAATATCGATTTGTTCTGATTTCAAAAGTCATAGATTTTTGCAACATTATGCACTTAGTTGGCAGTTTTAAGCTTGATTTCTATAACATTAGTTAGTTTCCTAGATTATAACTTAGGTAACAATAAGATCAAATAGCCTTTTAACAACAGGAAAACATACATTTCTAAAATCTCATTTACTTGGTCTATACACTAATGTTTATGGTATTTACATTTTATAAGAAGTTTGGATAAAACCTCATTCAACTTTGCTAATGAATTACTGATATCCATATCAAATAAATCATGCAGATAATTTTGTGAAATTGTTCTTTAGCGAATAACTTGCTTCAGTCATTTTAGTTGTAAAAATTTATGTGATAAGCATGATGAATTCATTATCTATATTGATCAAAACAGTCAAAAGAAGTTGGTGAAACTTTCTCACAAGTTTTTATTACTATGAAATTGTTGTAGAGTGGGAATATTTTAGCGCTACGATGCCCCAGATAGAGTAGTCAGTGCTGACATTAGGCTAGGCCTTGAGATACGGTCTCATGGCCCCTTCCTTTCCAGCACAGGCCTTGCAATATAAAACACTGTCAGCTTTCTGAAGAACAGGATGACCCTGTGGGTGGCATGGTCATCAATGGCATGACTCTGACGTAGCTTGGGAAAAACTGTTTTGTCTTGGGTTGCTTGTTCTGCAAAAACAGAACATGGTTAATATGTTTAAAAGTGGTCTTACACAAAGGGTCGGGGCTGCTCTCTGGTCTCCCTGCATCAGGATGGCAGAGCAGTCCCCGGGCCGGCTAATAAAGGCTCCCTAAATTTTAATTTGGTCTGGACTCCAATGGCCTTTCACTCACATCCGCTCCATAACAGAAGCCATTCTGATTTGCTTTTGTACAGTGAAATATAACCTGCATATACAAATTTTCATAAAGAAAACAAAGCAAATATTGAGCAAAATTATTTGGTAAAACAAGCAGTCATGTAACCACTGCCTGGGACAATACATGTAACTTTTGCCAGCATCTTAAATTCTTCATTTGTCTCATTGCAGTAATATCATTTTCTCTCCTTTCTAAAGATAATCATTATTCTAAAATTAATGATAACACTTCCTTGTTTGTCTATATATTTTAAAACCTGTACATGTTTTCATAAATAATATGGTTTATTTTTGCCTATATTCGTGTTATACATAAAGAGAATTGCAATACTACATGTATTATTTCATTATAAGCTTCTATCACTCAAAGTTATCTTTTTAAGGCTCAGCCATGTTTTTTTTGCATGTAGCTGTAGTTCATTAAATCTCTATTGCCTGGAATTTCTTTTATACCTATAAAGCGTTTATCCCTTGTACTGCTGATAGGCAGTTGGATTTATGGCTTATCTGCCGCTTTCTGGTGAACATAATTCTCTAGGAAAGACACTTAAGAGTATTATTGCAGAATTGTCATATGCCCATTACACAACAATATAATTTTGATTCTTACAATCTGAAGTTAGCGCAAACCCTATATGCATGCTAAGGGCATCATGATCCCTAGTAAGTGTCACTGCTTCAGTGCTTCAGATGCCAGCCTCAATTTCAGGGTCCCCAAGGCCTTCTTTACAACTGACCAACTGGCTACAGGTACAGAGGGGTCTACACAACCCTACACAGATTTGAAAGTACACTAAATCTACTCACATAATTCAGGAATGTTCTATATTTGTAGTTCTACAGCAATGAATACAACTGTCGAATAAAGAGGTAAATAGGTCAAGGGATGGGAGGTTCCCAAATGTAGAGCTCCCATGCCCTCTCCCCATGGAATCAGAATGGATCATCCTCCCAGCACGCAGATGTGTTCACCAACAAGGAAGCCCCATTGAACTTTAGTGTTCAAATTCTTATTTGGGGTTTTATTAAGTAGATGTCATAGGTTGAATCAGTGACCACCTGATTAAAACTATCCAACCCATCTTCCTCTCCCAGGAGGTTCAGGTGGCCCAAAGCCCTAACCCTCTAACCATATGGCTGATCTTTCTCTTCACCAGCCCCATTCTAAATTATGTTAATTATGCTAATAAATGAAATTATTAGCATAAATTCAGTTATGATCCAAGGGACTCATGAATAAAAAAGGTGCTTTTATCACTTGGGAAATTTTCAGGATTTTAGAAGCTTGGTGCCAGGAACTTGAAACAAAAATAAGTTTTCCCTATTATTCAACATTTATCTTCAAATACTGTAAATAATATCAAACTTTTATTTAAAGTAGTTAAGCAAATCACCCTCACACAAATGTTTTATGAATCTCTATTCTCTTCACATACCAAAACTAGTTTTTTTTTGTAAAATTCCCATTCTTATTCCTTCATAGAGGTTTTAATTGTTTTAATTTCCATATTTCTATTTACTAATATAGTAGTAACTCTTTTCATATATTTAATAACTCTTTAAATATTCTCTTTCATCTTTTGTGCAAATCCTGATCAGATTTTTGGCCCATATTTCTTTTAGGATTTCTATCTTTTTTTATTGATTTGTAAGCCTTATATTTTGAAGACATATTATATGATGTGTTTATTCCAGATGTAAACTCTTTGTAAGTCTTATGTGTCCCAAATATATTTGCCAATTTGAGAGGCTGAATTTACTACTACCTTTAGTTGAACAAAAGTTCTAATTTCAATATAGTTAAATTTGTTGATTTTTTCCTTTTGTGCATTTTGTAATCTGCTTAAGGATATATAGTTCTAATCTTCACTGACGAAGATATTCACTTATATTTTTTAATCTAGAAGCTTTTTTATTTTACCTTTCACATTAGTACAGTAATGCATACGGAAATAATTTCATATGGTTAGACACATGGTCACTATATTTTAAATATGAAAAATACTTATTAGTTCAGTCATTCATTGAATAAAAATCTATATTTTCATATTTATGCAGCACCAACTTTTGTCGTAATTCAAGTTTTTGGACATCATTTTTTATTGCATTGATCATTTTATCAACACTTTACTAAGTCTTAATAGAAGAAATCATCTTACCTTTTACATTTTGAAATTGTCTTTCACTTTTTTGAGGTCTTACATTTCAATATAAACTTTAGAATCAGCACATCAAGTTATACACAAACATACAACATTTTGAGATTTTTAGGAATTTTAGAAAAAAAATTAGTGCTTTACATTATTGTCTTCCTGAATATGAAAATGACATACCTCTCTTTTCATAACTTGAAATAATTCTCATTATTTCATTTAAAAATTTTTATTGGAAATTTGAGGTGTTTAGAAAATTTCTTACGATTTTGTAAATTTTCATCTGCAGCATCAGTGGGAATTATCTAAGCTCCCACTACTTGTAGCCTAAGTCTCAAATCAGTTTTTATAACTTTAGATTTTAAATGTTTTTATACCTTTTACTTACTACATGTTTTAAGTATCATGTTCTTTAATAAAAACAAATCTGACCCTAGCTGTTTTTCTCAGTAGTTAGAGCTTCAGCCCTCAGACTAAAGGGTGAGAGGTCTGATTCCTGTCAAAGACATGTACTTTGGTTGCAGGCTCAATACCCAGCATTTAAAAGAAATTCTTTCTCCAATTAAACCAAATAATGGACATGATTATACATTCTGTTATGGGAAGCAAATTGTAGGAAAAAATGGTCTGTACTTTTTCAAACATGATGAGCTGATCTTAACCATCAGCGTTCTTTGAATATAGCTAATATCTTCCGATAATCATCAGGAACATAGGAATCAGATAACTAGACCAGATAAGTCATAGATTAATAATGCATTACATCCATTGAACTTATATTTTTCAGGATTGCTTTTCAAAGAGAAATCCATGTATTTTTTTTCTGGAGTTACCCCTAGATTCACTGCTGAGTGAATAGACAGCCTAAGTATGTTGCACAGTCATCAACATTTCATCTCTAATTTCAGATATCTGTAACACAGGTCAAGGAGTCATACGTGTGAGGTCAGAGAGTATTATGACAAAAGCTAGCCCGAAATAGATTCTGGTCATAAGTATTGTCATCAATTTTGAATGACATTTCTAACTGGAACACAGAGAATTCACATTGATTCACTTGCGAGGCTTCTTTTGACTCAGTCTCTAGCAGGAGGCTCTGGCGGACTGTGGGACATGTCTGAAAGCCCTTCATCTGTGCTGCAATATATTATTTAAAAATGTCAAACCCATTTTGCTGTTCTTGAAGTTTAAATGATTCAGGATAAACTGCTTTTACATACACACAATAAATTCTTAATTTTTTAAAATTATGTATCTTGACCCTATCAGTAAGAAAAATGATCACTTTTATGCAGAAAATTATTTTTCTCTTTCTACCTTCTTTTGATCATATGGTAGCTATATTGCTACATTTTAAAATTTCCATCTTAACTTTGGAAGAAAATTAAATGGCTTAATAAATAATTAAATATAATACTAGCTAGCATTTTTTATATCAAAAGAGATTAGTTTTTCTTTTCCAGTTTATATAACAATCCAAAGCCATAATAGATTGTGTGTTTTTAAGAGGGAGAGAAATCTGCAATTGCTGCACGGATTTGACCTCACAGTCCCCTTCAGTGATTCTACTTACTTTCTGTAAGACATTGAACCTTTGCAATATATATAATTAATTTATTTGCTCTAAAAATATATCAGAAGTATCCCAGAAGCCCCAACATATTTATTAAAAGGATGCCAATTAAATTCATAACTACTGTTATGAATGTTTAATTATTATAATTGTTTTGTAAATACTGAATTTTTTAATATATATTTGTATTGATTTCAGAGAGGAAGAGAGAGGGAGAGAGAGATAGAAACATCAATGATGAGAGAGAATCATTGATTGGCTGCCTCCTGCATGCCCCACATTGGGGATCGAGCCCACAACCCACAAGCCCTTTACTAGAATCAAACCTGGGACCTTTCAGTCGGCAGGCTGATGCTCTATCCACTGAGCAAAACCAGCTAAGGCAATACTGAATTTTTTAACTCAAATATTTAACAATACTGTTGTTATAAATAAAAGTCTAAGTATATTTTAAAGTGAACAAAACGTAGATTATCACCAGATGTTTCTGTACAAAAAAAATATCATACCTAGTCCTGAAGAATAAGGATGCCTCTTTATTCTTAAAATGGCCTTTATATATTACATGCAAAAACATGCATGCAAATCTCCTATACTAAAGTATATGTTGAGTGCCCTCTTCACTTGGAATAGGACATGATAATTACACAGACCAAACTGTAGCCCTAGACATCTGTTCTTAGTGGCTAAGTCATGGCATCAGAAACCTCTTCTCCATATCTCGATCCTATAGCCTCAAAATTAGACATGTCTGCATTTTAATGGCCTGTAGTTTAGTGCATTCTTCCACTGCTGCAGACACAGACATGCTTCAGATTGTCAGAGGGTCTCAGCAATAGGAACACTAATAAAACATTAGTAAATAGTAAAATAAGATCAAGGAAAACAAACCTGAACTTTTAAAATAAATTGAAACTTTATGAGGCCATACACATTTTTGAGCGTAGTATGTCCAAAACATCCTATATAATAAAAGCATAATATGCAAATTGACCAAACAGCAGAATGACTGGTTGCTATGAAACTCACTGACCACCATGGGGCAGACACTCAATGCAGGAGTTGCCCCCTGGTGGTCAATATACTCTCACAGGGGGAGCACTGCTCAGTCAGAAGCCAGGCTCATGGCTGGCAAGTGCAGCAGCGGTGGTGGGAGCCTTTTCCACCTCTGTTGCAGGTGGGTGGTAAGGAGTGAGGGGTCCTGGACTGCGAGAGCTCCAAACTGTGAGAAGGATGTCTGCCTGCAACTTAGGCCCAATCCCCAGGAATCGGGCATAAGCCGGCAGGCAGACATCCTCTGAGAGGTTCCTGAACTGCAAGAGGGCACAGGCTGGGCTGAGAACCCCCCGCCCCTAGCCCAGTGCACAGATCTTGTGCACCAGGCCTCTAGTATGTTTATAAGTTTGTAACTTATATTTTGAGAAGTTGTATTTTGACATATGTTCAAAAATATAACAGAAATAAAGAAAGTCACCAAATTCACACAAACACACATACAATCACTAAAAATGATAAATACTGAATAGTTAGCAAACATTCAAAAATTAAATCCAAGGTAATTTCAATATAGAAATTGGCATAATGTTCATAAAAATAACAGTTTGTTTTGTTTATGGCCATAGTGACAATGTTTTGTATGGCACTAAAAATAGTATTTAAGAAAAAATATGGAATTTTAATAAAAATTTTATAAATATATACATATATCTAAGCTAGTCAAAATCTGATTTTTGATTCTAGAATGGCCAAATATTTGAGACAATTATAGATCTTAGTTAATTAAAAAATTAAATACTAGTGATCATTACATAGAATTTAAGAATAAATATTGTTAAATTCAGACAAAAAATTCTAGATATAAAAGTCATATTGAACAACTAACATCATACATATTTTTGATAAACTAGAAAAAACTTAATCAAATATTTTTATTTTAATACATTGATAAAAGTAATTTCACTTTTTATGAATATAACAAGATTTTTTTTCAATTTTAAGCATTGATTAATTTTGGTGAGCAAGCTTATAATTATGGTTTTAACCTGGTTGGTAAAAAAAAATGGTACACAAGGTCATCTTTGGCCAAAATTCCAGGAACATTTTTTGCACTTTGTACAGCATATAGTTTGTGTGTTAGAGACAGGGTCAGAATTATGCAAACAGCAATGGTATTCTTAGGAGTTCAAAGAGTATAAAAGATAAGTTCTATACAGTCCTGCAATCCCATTGCTATCATGGAAAACATTATATCAGAATTTCAGTTCTTAAAACTTGAAACTCATTTTATGCCCCATATATTGTTCATCTTGCTAAACACTCTTTGTGCAGTAGAAACTGATGGTTAGTCTTTAGTTGTGAATTGTAGTATTTTATACATCTTTAATAGTTGAGTTATTGGTAGAATTCTTCAGATCTTCTGTTATGATTGATTTTTAAAATTACAGTTGATATTCAATATTATATTAGTTTCAGGTGTACAGCAAGTGATTAGAGTTTTATATAACTTATGAAGTGATTCCCTAACAAGTTTTGACCCCCTTGATACCACACATAGTTATTATAATATTATTGACTATATTCCCCATGCTGTACCTTATATCCCTATCACTATTTTGTAACTGTCAACTTGTACTCTGCCTTTTTCATCCAGACCCTCCAGCCCCTTCCCACCTGGCAACCATCTGTTTGTTCTCTGTATTTATGAATTTGTTTCTGTTTTATTTATTCATTTATTTCATTTTATAAAGTTCACATATAAGTGTAATCATATGATATTTGTCTTTCATTGTCTGTCCTATTTTACTTAGCATGATATTCTCTTGGTCTGTACATTTTTTTGTGTTTCATTTTTTATAGTTAAAACTTTTTGTTTTATTTTTTAACTTTCTACTGAATTTATTGATGACACTGAATAATAAAATTACATAGTTTTCAGATATAGAATTCTATAACACATCATCTGTATGCTGTTTGCTCACTGCACAAAGTCAAGTCTCCTTCCTTTACCATTTATCTCCCCTTTCTGCATCTGCTCACTCCCATTTCCCTCTGGTAATCACTATACTATTATAGGTACCTATGAGTTTTGTTTTTCTCTACTTAATTCCTTAACCTTTTCCCCTGTTCTCTGTATCTATGAGTTTCTATTTTATCTGTTAGCTTATTTTGTTCATTAGATTCCATATGTGAGTGAAATCAAATGGTACTTGTCTTTCTCTATTTCACTCAGTTTAATACTCTCCAGGTCCATCTATGCTGTTGTAAATGTAAGATTTCCTTTTTTTTTTTTTTTTTTTTTTTATGATTGACTGTTTTTCACTGAGTCAATATACTACAGTGTGTGCTTTTTTCCACTTATCTACTGTTGGGTACTTGGGCACTTCCAAATATTAACTATTATAAATATCACTACAATAAACATAGATGTACATATATTCTTTTTTTGGGGGCGGTAAAATATATTTTATTGATTTTTACAGAGAGGAAGGGAGAGGAATAGAAAGTTAGATCACCCCCAACTGCCTTCCCCTCCTGGCCTGATCACACCTAACAGCCTCTGCCTTGGCTCCGCCACGATGGCTTTGTCCTCTGGGGCTGGGCTGCGATATGGGACCCCTGGCACCCGCAGTGAAGCACAGCGGTGGCCGGCCTTTGTCGTGGACCACAGGGAGGCCAGATTGCCCGCTGGAGCTGGGGCTGGGCTGCGATCTGGGACCTTTGGCGCCCATGGCAAAGCACTGCTGGAGCTGTGGCCAGCTGGGGGTGGAGAGGACCCGCCCGCCATCTTGCTTGGGGCTTAATTTGCATACTGCCCCTATTGGCTGGTAGCATAGTGACGGTATGGTCAATTTGCATGTTTCTCTTTTATTAGATAGGATGTTTGCAGAGTTTTTGTTTGGCATGATGAAAAAAGTTGTAGCAATAGATACTGATGATGACACATATTCTTTTTCAATTTGTCTTTTAGGGAAATTCTGAGATGAACAAATGGGTCTCTTATGCAAATATTTGTCATGTTTGTACTTTTTGTACTTTTATGTACTTCTTTGTTTCCACTGAGTATCATTACCTTTTAGCACAAATGATATTCTTTACCTACTTTAAAATGCAAGTCAGCAGAAAAATAATTTTCTCAGCTGGAATTTTAGTTAGACAGGTATTTTTATTTGTTTTGTTTTCTTTCATCATTTAAAAAATATTATTCTTGTTTGCTCTTGGTTTCCCTTATTTCTGATAAGAAGTCCAAAATGTAGCTCTGGTTTCCTCTATACAATGTTTTTGTGTTTTTTCCCATAATGGATGCTTTGAAGACTTTTTGCTATTTTTGGTTCTTGGCAATGCTACACTTACCTATTTGAGTCCATCTGCCTGCATGCATTGACACCCAGATGATGCATAAACAGTTGCAGCATAGAAAGAAAAATAGTTTAATATTGAATTGGCCAATCTGCAGT
Source organism: Antrozous pallidus (assembly GCA_027563665.1). Classification (NCBI taxonomy): domain Eukaryota; kingdom Metazoa; phylum Chordata; class Mammalia; order Chiroptera; family Vespertilionidae; genus Antrozous; species Antrozous pallidus. The sequence goes on from CM050522.1 coordinate 11,687,024, forward strand.
GTTGGGATCTAATACACTAAAAGACATGATTTCCTGATGGCCAATGGGTCACACATCATATAAAGCAAAATTGTAAGACACTGTGGGTGAGGGGGTCCTGGGACTTGCTAGGAACTCATTGGTCGGAGGGGAGACAATGGTCAGCAATCAAAGGTCTGCTTTGGTGTTCCTCTTTATGGTTTCATGGACAAACATCCAGGGATATTTGTTCCATCTTAGAGCTTAGGAGCTGAAACATAACTTAGGTCAGGATATTATCTTTAGCCTGCAGACCTTGCAAGCATTAATCAGGTCCCGGCTATTATTTTCTACTGCATTGAGGGGTTGCTGGTTATCTGGGCTAAGACTAGGTATATGAGGGGTGTAGGGAGAAAGAGATGCGATTTCTAGAGCTAGAATTAAATACTAAATTAAACTGAAACCATAGGACCCTTGGTTTTATTGCTATGATAGGATAGGTATAATTTTTTTGTATCAATTTTGGTAAGGTCCATTACATTTCTTGGATATATATATCAAATTTTTTCAGCCACTAGAAAAAAGGTGGAGGCTACTTTTCCCCAAGTATACAAGGATGTAATCCTTATCCTTGTGGTTTTGTCTATTTTTTTTTTGAGGGGGGGTAGGTTCCAAATAGATTCTGTTGAGGTAAGCATGTGGATTCTCTATTCTCAATGAACTTCAAGCATCTGAGCAGGGCTAGACTTCCCAGATCTCTGTTCACAACTCAGACACAATGCAGCTAATTAATGATTAGTCTTGCTTGGGCAAATATACTTTTTTATTTTTTTAAAAAAATTATTTTTGAGGGTATTACAGTTGTTCCCTTTTTTTCCACCCCATTTTTCTCCTCCATCCAGTTTCCACACGGCCCCAAGCCTTCAATACCTTATTGTTTGTGTCCATATATAATGCATAAGTGCATAATGTTCTTTTGTTAATCTCTTCCTGCCACACTCTTGTCCCTTTTCTCTGAGACTGGTCAGTCTGTTCCATGTTCCCATGCCTCTGATTCTAATTTATTCATCAGTTGATTTTGTTCATTAGGTGCCTTGTTCATTTACTTTGATTTTCTATTTGATTATTCATAGATATGTATTTATTGCCATTTTATTGTTCATATTTTTATCTTTTCTTCTCCTTCTTCAAAAATATTCTTCAACATTTCATGTAGTAGTAGTTTGGTGGTGATGAACTCCTTTACCTTTTTCTTATCTGTTAAGCTTTTTATTTGACATTCAATTCTAGATGACAGATTTGATGGGTAGAGACACCACTTTGAATATTTCTTACAACTCCCTTTTGGTCTGCAAAGTTTCTATTGAGAAATCAGCTAGCAGTCTTATGGGTGCTTCCTGGAAGGTTACTAACTGCTTTTATCTTGTTGCTTTTAACTTTCTCTATTTGTTTTTAACCTTTGGTGTGGCCTTGGGTTTCTCTTGTTTGAGACTCTCTGTGCTTCCTGGACTTGTAAATCTATTGCTTTCACTAGATAGGGAAGTTTTTTGTCATTATTTCTTCAAACAAGTATTTATTAACTTGCTCTCGTCTCCTTCTGGCACCCCCATAAAGTGAGTGTTGGTACGCTTGAAATTGTCCAAGAGGCTCTTTACACTATCTTTATATTTTTTTACTATTTTTTCTTTTTGTTCTTCTAATTGGGTGTTTTTTCCTTCCTCATATTACAAATAGCTGATTTGATTCTCAGCATCCTCTACTGCTGAATTCCTATAAATTATTCTTTATTTAAGTTAGTGTATATTTAATTTCTGACTAGTTATTTTTCATGGTCTTTGATGTTTTCACTAAGGTTCTTGAAATTCTTGAAAGTCTCACAGAGTTCCTTGAAACTCTCATTAAGATCCTTGAGTATCCTTATAACCATTGTTTTCAACTATGTATTTACTACTTTGTTTGCTTTAATTGCATTTTGTTCTGTTTCTGGAGATTTATTCTATTCTTTCATCTGTGACATCTTCCTTTGTGTCTGCATTTTGGCTGCTTCCTTGTATTTGTTTTCATGTAGTAGGTAGAGCTTCCATGTTTCCTGAAATTGGTAGAGTGGCCTTGGTAGTAGGAGTTCTGGAGGGCCCAGTGCCTCAGGCTCCCCTGTCACCTGAGCTGGACACTGTAGGTGCAACCCTGTTTGGGCTATGTGCACTGTCTTGTTGTAGTTGAGCCTTCATTGGCATCACTGGGAGGAATTGGTTTATAAGCCAATTAGCTGTGAGGCCTAGCTGAAAGTATAGTGGAAAAGTTGTTGTGTAGGAGATACCCTTATGGAGCAGGATTTGCTTCAGTTGGGCTTTGGTGTTCAATAAGTCTACCCCTTCAATGTGTCAGATTTGTATAGATTTGTAATCTGTTGTGGTCTGAAGCTGTCTAGTGGGTGCATTGGCTCTAGGATTTCCTAGAAGATGCAAAGTCAGCCATTGCCTGGGGCTACCTGCCAGGAGCTATAAAACAATCTACAGATGGCTGCTATTTGTGTTGGGCTTGGACATGCCCAGGAGAGGCTAAGCTGTGAAGCCAGGGAGGCTATTGATAGTGCTGGGTCTTGGACTTCTTACTGGTAGGTTTGTGGTATGCTGATGCCAGCTGCTGTTTGTTTGAAAGATTTTAGGACAATCTGAAGTCTGAGCCAGGACAGGCCATTCATATGGAAAAGTAGCTTTAAACAACTTGAGTGGGGCTGCAAATTGAGTGGGGTGGAAGTAGGTCGGACCACTTTGCAATATGTTCATGTAATTGCAATGCCAAATACAATATGGAATATGCCTAATACCTGAGAAAGTCCTTTGTATCCCTTTCATACTCAGACACCTTAGGGTAATTATTGCCAGATTACCACTATGACATAATTTTCTATGTTGAACTTCATCATAATGGAATCATAAAATATGTATCCTTTTGTTAAGGACTATTTTACTTAAAATATTGGTTTGGTGGTTCATTTATAGTATGCATGCTGTGTATCAGTAGTTTTTTCTTCTTAAATCTCAATATTGTACTGTATAAGTAAATAAGTTTTTTTTAACAACTATCCAGTGATAAACATTTGGCTTGGTTCCTGCTTGGAGGCTACTAAGAGAAAAGCTGAAATAAACATTCAATTACAAGATTTGAAAGAGTTGTGGTCTTTTCTTTTTTTGTAAGCATATAGTTGCAATCTGGGACCCCTCAAGGGATTGGGCCTAGAGGGGAAATCGGACAACCTTCTCACAATCCAGGACTGCTGGCTCCAAACTGTTCACCTGCCTGCCTCCCAGATTTCCCTTTACTGCTTCTGCTTGCCAGCCTGATCACCCACTAACCACTACCCTGCCAGCCTAATTGATGTCTAACTGTTCCTCTGCCAGCCTGTTTGTCCCCAACTTCCCTCCTCTGCAGGCCTGGTCACCCCTAACTGCCCTCTACTACAGGCCTGATCACCCACAACTGCCCTCCCTTGCAGGGCCTGGAACCTTCCAACAGCCCTCCCCTCCTGGCTATCTTGTGGTGGCCATCTTGTGTCCACATGGGGGCAGGATCTTTGACCACATAGGGGCATCCACCTTGTGTGTTGGAGTGGTGGTCAATCTAGGTATTACTCTTTTATTAGATAGGATAGAGGCCTGGTGCATGGGTGGGGGCCAGCTGGTTTTCCCTGTAGAGTGTACCAGATCAGGGTGGGGGTTCCTTTGGGGTGAGCGGTGGCCTGGTCAAGGGGCCTGTGGAGGTTTGCAGGCCAGCCACACCCCCTGACAACCCAAGCAGAGGCCCTGGTATCTGGGAATAATCTATGTCTACAATTGAAACTTTGTAGCCTGGAGTGGCAGCCTAGTCCCGCAACAGCAGACTGAAAGCTTGGCTTCCTCCATTGCCAGGGAAACCCAAGCCTCTGTTCTCTCCAGCTCAGTGGCTGCTGCCATTTCTGATATTTTATAATTGAAACTTTGTAACATTGAGTGGAGACCTAGGCAGGCAATGGCAGGTGGAAAGCTTGGCTTCCTCTGTTGCCAGGGCAACCCACGCCTTCCTCCTGCTCTCACGGGTGGCAGCCATCTTGCTTGGGGTTTATTTGCATTATCTGCTCCTGATTGGCTGGTTGGCATGGTTGGTGGGCATGGCTTGTGGGTGTGGCAAAGGTGTGGTCAGATTTACATATTACTCTTTTATTAGCTAGGACTATTGGCCCGGTGCACGAAATTCGTGCACGGGGTGGAAGGATGTATATCCCTTAGCCTGGTCTGCATCCTCTCTAATCTGGGACCCCTGTGGGATCGGGCCTAAATTGGCAGTTGGACAACCCCCTAAAATCCAGGACTACTGGCTCCTAACTGCTCACCTGCCTGGCTGCTTTATCTCCGCTAACCACTCTGCCTGCTGGCCTGCTTGCCCCCAACTGCACCACCCTGCCAGCCTGATCACCCCCAACTGCCCTCCTCTCCTGGCCTGATCACCCATAACTGCCTCTGCCTTGGCCCCACCACCATGGCTCCGTCCAGAAGGACATCTGGAACATCTTATGGTCTAATTAGCACATTACCTTTTTATTAATATAGATAGGATATGACATACTGCCATAACTATAACATATCTACCAGTATTACCTATGAGCATACGTACTTCATGAGATAGGAAGCCATCTAATACATTATATTGTATATGTTGTAAGTAGTAAGAAATACAATATTTGTAGCAATAATATACACCCTGTGACTTCTCTTCCTGATCTGGGAATGGTTCCCAGGTCTTTGAACATTTCCTGGCCCCTAATGTATTTTTTTTTCCATTCAGTGTAACTTTATTTACTGTTTATTGCACATAATTTGAGATCTTTAATTTCTAACCACAAAAAAATTCAAAGGACTATTTTTTCCAGGAATTTTGACATCAACATTAGTGAATTCGTGTATTCATGTGTTTTTATTGTAAACATCTGAATTACTCACATTGTCACAGATCCTGAACTCATAAGCATGGACCATGCACAGGCTGGCAGCAAGCCAGGAAGCCACTCTGCAAGCAAACTGACACTCTGTATAAGGAGAAAAGTCATAGCATGACATTTAATGTCTGACTTTAATTCATGTACTATCAGGGACTCAACTGCTTGGTTGGTGATGGGGTTGATTATTGGGAGGATTATTCTTGAAATAATTAAGGAAAGGGAGGCTCAATCTTTCTTCTTGGTTGCTTGCTCCTCCCCAGCACCTTCATCTCTTTGGGCAGCTTCTTGGGCCCCGCGGAGCAGCGGAATGGCGGAGTTGTGAAATAGCTGCTCGGGACTGCCAGGGCCGCTTGGTACAGGCAGTCCCTCGGGTCCCCGCCCCTCTGCTCCGCAGCCCGTGGAGCAGGAGAATGCGCACGACAGGCAGTTCCTCAGGTCCCCACCCCTTCGCCTGTGGCCCCATGCAGCAGCTCAACAGCCACCTGGGACCACCTGTCCGCTCCAGGGGCCCCTGTGCAGTAGCAGAACAGCCAGCCAGAGCCACCAGGAGCTGCCGGGGATGCCCAGGACTGGCAAGCAAGGGATCTCCCCTCCGCGAGCTCCCACTCAGTGGCGGAATGGCTGACCACCAGCAGCCAGCCTATTCAAGGGATCTGGGCTGGGGGGTATGCAGGGACCACTGGGCCTCACACAGCTGTGGCCACCAGGTATCTGCAGTGCGCTGGGCTGGGGGTGTGGACCTAAACTGCCTCTTGGCTCACAACACCACCTCACACCTGGTGCTCATCACCCAAGGTGCCCTGGGTGCTCATTTGCATGTGACTAAGTCACAGTAACTGTAAGGAGGGCTGGCCCTTAAGTACCGTGCAGGCAGATTGGGCCCCTCAGTGTATTTATGCTAATTTGGGTTCTGGTAATCACAGGTAGAGAATATCTCCAAACTCCTCATTTCTTCTCCCAATAATTTTCAATATATTTCTACAGAAAGCAAATTTTTCTAAAATTTGTTTCCATGATGTTATTTACTCTGTAGACATAAAGTTCAATGATTTCCCACTGCCCACTCAAAATAGAGCACAATCCTTATTCTTTACATCCTAGGAACCTAATTTTTGAAACTATGTTCTAGTGTCTACAGTCCTAACTCTTTTATCTAGCTATTTTAATTTACCTACCTTTCATTTCTTAATTATTCTTTGTTGGATATTTCCTCCACACTTCTATTCATTTTTATCTCCACCATGCCCCCAAATTTCCTGTCACAATTAACTTTTATTGTGTGCAGTTCCTAATTGCTCAAATTAAAAGCAGTAATGCCGTTCTTGAAAATAATAAAAATAATGAATTTATATTTCTCATAGTATTGTTTTTGAATTAAATAATGTTCTTAGCCTCCATCATCACAGCTTGCTGGGGATTCAATTTCAGTCATTACAGAGGTGGTCGAGGGGTACACTAAGGTTCACTCTCTAGTCCTACCTAATAAAAGAGTAACATGCAAATGTGACTGTACCTTGGCTCCTGATTGGCTATGCTACCAGCCAATCAGGAGCAGGGGGCGGGACCACACAATGTGCTATCCTGCCTCTCCCCATGGCCTGGGGAATGAGCGCCATGGGCCTGAGGAGTGGACACTGCGCTGGTGGTCCTGGCAAGCCCAGGGTGCCAGTTCCCCAGGCCTTTTGGAGGCATAGCAGGAAGACCGGCTACCACCATACTTTTTTGTGGGCGCCTGGGGTCCGAGATTGTGAAGGTCGCGAGCACAGGGATCCCTGATCACTGGTGCGCGCATGAAGGGCGGAGTCACGGGAGGCCGTGTGGAAGACCGGCTACTGCCATGCTTCGTTGTGGGTGCCAGGGGTCCCAGATCATGAAGGGCATGTGTGCACGGGGGTCCCAGATCACCATGGGGGAGGGGCCAAGGCAAAGGCTGTTAGGGGTGATCAGGCTAGGAGGGGAAGGCAGTTGGGGGTGATCAGGCCAGGAGGGGTGGGCAGTTGAGGGTGATCAGGGTGATGGTGGGGGGCAGTTGGGGCCGAGCAGGCCGGCAGAGGGGACCATTTGCCGAGTGGTTAGCAAGCAGAGTGGCTAGGGGTGATCAAACAGTCAGGCAGGTGAGTGGTTAGGACTGGATTGCAAGGGGGTTGTCCAAGTGCAGGTTTAGGTCCGATCCCACAGGGGTCTCAGATTGGAGATGATGCAGGCTGGACTGAGAGACAACCCCAACCCCACGCCCCGCATGCACGGATTTCGTGCTCTGGGCCACTAGTGTCTAATAAAAGTGCTGTCTATATTCTCTTAAAAAATGGCAATAAAACATTCTATAGTCTTCCCTTGATAGTATCCATTGATATTTCTTAAGTGACTCATGTGGTCCTTAAAATCCCTAATGTTGCTGTTCAGTCATTCCCAATGAATGAAATTACAGGGGAGGCTAGGATACAACTTACAAGAATAGGGCCCCTTCTATATTGATACTCCACCCCACAAATTCTAGCATTATTGGCCTCCACACATTCTGACATCTGGTTTTCTACTTGGTGACCCCTTGCTTATCTTTGAGTTTCCCTTTTTTCTTCTGTGGTCCAAAACTGCCTTCAATCAGTGAGCTCTGGTAATTGTCCATTCATACCCGCCCAGCTGTATTTCTGTTTTATTGTGATGGCAAATATCTGGATCACAGATATGTGAGTCCTCTAAAAAGCATTGTAGTATCTAAAAAAACATTTCTGAAAAGCATTATAGTATCTACAAAGCATTGTTTCACATATATGTTTAATATTTTAGTTAAGACATTGATTTATGTGATACTTACTGATTCAATAATATTCTATTTCATATCACCATTATAGAAAATAAGATAATGATATATGCCACAAAATAATTTTTCTGAGTGAAACTTGATTCAAATTAAGGGGTACAAGAAACATAAGATTTAATATGAAAGCAAAAACAGATAGGATTTATGAATAGCTTTTCTATATACAAGAATAAATTGGTCTATTCAAAGTATACATATTATTTTGATATAAGTGATATCAGTGTGAATAAGTAATGGTTTTCTAGGAAACTTATGCCTTGTATTGCAAATAGCATGTATTTATAGTGATTATGTATCAAGAGAAATAAAAGAGTACATATACTGTTGGTAAATGTATGCAATTTATTGGTTTGGGCATGAATTCAATTTACTACTTATATTGACTCACCAGAATATGCTTGGATTATTCAAAGACTTTATTCATCTGGAAGAGAAGCAGAGTAACTATGTTCTTCAGAATTTAAGTTGAATGTCAAAATTCACCATGGAAAACACAGGAACAAACATATAAAATAATCAGAATTTTTTTGAAGGATGGCAATAGACTCAGATAACATAATATGTACTAATGAATAGAAATTACTTTTTAAATGTTGTACTTCTTTTTCCTCTTTATTTTCTTCTAGTATATGTGGACTTTTCACTAAGTTTTAAAAAAGTCTTTTTAAAATGTAATGCCTTGTAAAGAGGTGCCACAAAAGAATTCAAACCTCATTCCTATTAAAATTAAAAGACTACTTTGAAGGTTTTTAAATCTTTTATACTGAGTAAATTACAAATGAAGTAAATCATAAATCATTTCAATTACAACTATGAGCATTATCTTTTAATTAATGCTCTAGAAATTAGTTTATAAAGAATATTTTGTTTAAAAATAATCTCAAAGTCAATCAATAGAGTGTGGGAGGATTGCAATATGAGGAATGATATACTCAATATAATCAAAATAAGTTTTTAATTCAATTATGGATATAAATTGTAGATAACAAACCCATCTGCATTTCAAATATTATCTGAAAATTTTCTTCTGGTTTGGCTGAGCAGTGCCTATTAAAACAACCTTTCTGAAGATAACTGTAAATGTGGGGATGGAGGACCTATTTGAAAGTGCCAGAAAGTAAAAAACAAAAAAAAGAAATTAAAAAGGAATTAACTTTTGGAATGGGAAGAAGAGAATGCAGTCAGTAACACTGGATAAGTTTCTCATTTGTTTATGGCTTTTAGTCTGCACCGTTCAAGGCGTTTAAAACTCTACTGAATAACCGACAGCCACGCTGGCTTTCGGAACCAGGGGACAGGTTTTAGAGCAACCACATCCAGGTTAAATCTGAGAGGAGAGATCATTGAGACGTGAAGGCCAGAGAACGAGAACATCTGGTCCAGCGTGCGATCATTAGAGAGGCCTGGGTTATGACACTAACAATTCAACATCCCATCAAAGGACAGTTATGAGGACGTGGAGTACACAGCACAGGGCACATAGCCAACAACATGGTAGTAACTATGCATGGTGCCAGATGAGTGCTAGACCTATGGTTACTTCTCAGGGTACATAAATGTCCAATCCCTATGTTGTACATCTGAAACTAATATAATATTGTATGTCAACTATAACTGAAAAATAAATTTAAAAAATAGAAATAAAAGAATTAAAAAATTTTTGAGCTGCACCCATCACAGGTGAGATGAGTTTTATAGTCTGATTTCAGCTTGAAAAATTAATGATCTTGAGAAAATAAACACAATGTAGTATATCATTTCTAATGTCATGCCATGCAGAGCCATGCAGAGCTACTCAACATATGGGAGAAGGGGAAATCTGGAAAGCCTGGCCCATTCTCTAGAGAAAAAACAATCAACAAAGAACAACCATTCAATAGCCTAGATGTTAGAATAAGCTCAAAAGGGTTTTAAAGCAGCTGCTATAACTGTTGTCAATATCATAAAGGGAAATATGCTTGTAATAAATGAAAATATACAACATCTCAGTAGAGCATAAAACTATTAAAATGGAAATTCTAAAACTGAAAAATATAATATCTGAAATATTAACTAAGTCACAAAACACATAAATCTCAGACCCATCAAAGCACACAAAGTCTGTTGTTCCTTATAATAACTAGAAAGGGAGTTCACATGGTTGCAACCAAAGTTTGTTAATTTGATAAGCTTGTTCTAAAACTGCATAGTGGATCCCTAACCGGTTTGGCTTAATGTATAGAGTGTAGGCCCTCGGACTAAAGGGTCCTAGGTTCAATTCTAGTCAAAGGCATATACCTTGGTGTGGGCTCAAATCCCAGTAGGGGACATGCAGGAAGCAGCTGGTCAATGTTTCTAATTATCCCTCTCTCTGTAAAATCAATAAAATATATTTTAAAATAAATAAATAAAACTGCATAATGGAATAAATAATGTACCTGGCATAAAAAATAAAGTAAATGTTTGCCCAATTCCTCCTTATCATTTGTGATGATGGACAAACTCATGTTTCTACTTACCTGTTCTCTATTCAAGTTAATTTCTTGCTTCCAATAGTTCAGTCAGTTTATTAAATCATTTTTGCTGCAGTAAAAAGAAAAGTCTGAGTAGATTTCCTCACCAAATCTTTCTTCTAATGCCAGTGGACGGCAAACGTAGGTTCATGAGTCACATGGGGCTGGCTCACTAGCTGCCATTTGCTGCTCTGTTGATTAATGTGTTTGCCAACCACTGGGATAGGGGCTTAATCACAAGGAACAACAACAACCTGTAATTATTGGTATCAAGAGTTTAGGGCAGTGGTCGGCAAACTCATTAGTCAACAGAGCGAGTGGCAAACCACAGCTCGCGAGCCGCAGTTGCCAACCACTGTCCTATGCCATATGTACTCAACTAACTACTGTGTTTCTGCTCCAGCCCATGGATCTGCTCCCTGTGTTTTCTTATTTTAGACCCAGCCTAAATAAAAATAAAATAAAATTTAAAGTGAAATAAAAAGTGAGATTGCATGACTGAGGTAGGTTATAGCAGATATTTACACTGAAGGAGAAGATCAAGGTCAAAGCTAATGATAACAACACATGTCAGAGAAAAGCATGACACCCATATCTATCCAAAACTAACAGTTTCAGTGTCAATATAAATAATTTACACTTAAATTCAAAATCCATAGTTATTCTCTAGATCAGACTATCACATATAATTGATAATGCATTGAAATGGGTTAACTGGTTGTAGTAGCTGCCTAGTATGACTTTAATGTATTATAGTGATAAGATTAAGATTTTTTAAAACTGAAGGTATTGCAACATTGTTATTTGTGCTAGACCTGATGCAAAGTTGGCATAAGGCAAATTGAACATTCTAAAATTCAGCTGGGCAACTGGCCTTTGTCTTAAATATACTCTAACCATCCCCAAAGGAAACCTAGGGCTATAATAAATAATATGCAACTTGTAAAGGTCACCTAACCCTCCCCAATCAGAAGTTTATAAGCTCTGACTATATCATAGGAGAGGTGTCTCTGTTTTAACACCTACCCTGCATTACAAGCTAATGAAATGCTTTTCCATATGAAAATAAGGGAGTGTAGTCTATGTCATTCTATGAAAATGTTTCTGCACACCTGCAGTATGTGACTCCAGGGACTTAAATAAACCCTTCTCACAGATATAATTAACAACATCCTTTCTCTCCACTGATCAACTTGCAAAATCATTGCCTATATCACTTGTCTTATTCCTATATTTCTTTAATTATTTTTACAGTTACTTCCATAAAACTAGTATAGAAGCTACTTAAGGGAAGATGGTTTTCAGTGATTTGCATAGCCCTCTAAACAGTAGTATTCTGTTCAAAGCTTACTGAATGAATAGTTGTTTGTGCCACACAAGCACAGCAAGGGTGAACATGAGTGTGGGAGGCTGAGCAGCTTAGAAAAGACAAACAAGAGAATGAGTTTGGTCTCAGTGGGACGCTGCTTCTCTGAACAGACACAGAGCCCACGAGCCTTGTCTTTATTTTATAGCCAGATTTCCAGGAGGCAAAGTAAGGGCGTGGTCAAGATGTTTACAACAGTCGCGTGGGTTTCAGTCCTTCTCAACTACATGCACCTGAACTCTATCAAGCCCACATCACTCAGGCACATGGGGCCACGTCTTTGGACTGTAGGTTCAAGCTTACAACTACAGCTCTTGGATATAATTGTGCCGGGAGGGCTCTGTCCTCCAAGCTGGGACTTGCACGTGGCCATGAGAGAACTGTGCCCTCTCATTAGTCCAAGGCTTGAACCTGTCCAAACACTGTAACCATTCCCCACATTTGTTAACTGACTTATTGTTTGATGAATATATATTGGTGTTTTTTAAAGTGTTGTGGACCTATCTCAACATAAATCTAGGTGGCTACTCACATGCATGGAACAATGTACCAAGGGACATATGTGCGTACTAAGCATACATTAACATGAAAAAAATTTAAATTAACAAATAGTAGCATAGATATGTAAATCTGAATTAAGCCACATTTCATACAAGTTTTCATTATGAAGCTATGCTTTTATTGTAACATATGACAAGTTACATATTACATATTTTTATTGTAATTTGTAAAATAATATTTCTTCTATTTACTAGCAGATTCTGTCATTAACATAATTAAACAAAAATTGGGATTATATGGAACTCTAGTAACATAGCCTTTCCTCCCCTTTGGGAAAAAAGAAATTAATAGGAATTTCTTACACACAGCCCGTTTTGGCAATTTCTATGTGTATCACAAATTGGATTAGACTTCGCTAAACATTGCAGACCTCAAACAGTATATCAATTCTTGAAGAGTTGAGAGTTGGATGATATACTCTTTAAGATTTTCCAATTAAAGATACAAAGATACAAAAAAGAAGATAAGCTAGCTTTGGAAAGGATACCATAGTCTGCTATTTAAATGTCATCAACATTTTGTCCCTGTACTGTTGCAGAAGAGCAGAGAAAACCAAGCAACACTTAGAGAGATTGAAGTTCCTCTTTATTATACACCAGTGGGCCCAGAGAAAATGTATTCAACTTCTGAGTCAAGCAACAGCAGAAGGTTCCTTTTTATTAAAGAGCCAGCCCTATATGTGCTTAGTACTTATCTCGCTGGAAGCTTATAGCCTTGAAAACAACACAGTTCAATTAAAAAATATATATCTAGCATGGCATGAGAGCACAGGAGTATCTAGTCTCGGCCTACAAGGTCAAACAGCCAAGTTTATCTTTCTCATTATTCAAGCAGGCTAGAAATCAAAGTTATTTTTTAGAATAAAGGACTGTCTAAAAATGGCAGAGTTGACTTTATAGAATAAGGGACTATCTAAATAACAGATAATTTCAAACAATAGTATTACAAAATAGGGGTTTGCTTTCTCAGTACAGTCAATATATTTTTCCTACCAGCGATCAATCCAGTGGTGGTTTTAAATGATGGTCCCAGCATTCTTTGACATTTGTCCCTTCAAGAACTGTGGCCTATGCCTATCACCTAGACACAGATTGGACATGTGACTGCTTTGAACAAAAGAGGATGATGGAAGGTGTATTTCTAACACAAAAGACCAGGTAGTTTCTGGCTGATTCTCTTAAGGCCCTTGCTCTGGAGGAACACACTGCTACTAAGGAAGTTTGATAGCTCTGAGACAGAAACATTGAAAAAGCCCTGAGTTGGCTCTTTTGTCAATATCGCCAGGTAAATTTGTGAGCAATAGCCAGTCTTCATTGACTCGCCATGTGAGGGAAGCATCTGGAACATGCAGTCAGGACAAGCTTTTAGATGCCCGCAGCTCCAGCCAACATCTGGAGACATCTGTAGCCCCAGGAGACATACCAAGCCAACCACACCTTTCCTGAAGTCCTGACCCACAAAATGTGATCCCAATATTTTCTGGTTTTATTTTTCTACATTTTGGGGTAATTTTTTTATGCAGCAAAAAAAATAAATAAATAAAAAATAAAAAATAAAATTCAGAACTTTTCACCATACTTTAGGTATAATGTTTGTTTCCAGGTTGATCATGTGCCACCTATACTTACCAGTTTACATATGAGGATACCAAGATGCAAAGAGGTGAGGTTACCCCTACACAGTTTTACAGCGAGGCTAGTACAGGAGCAAGTGGGCAATGCATGTAAAGGGCTTAGCCAATGCTTGATGCATAGCAGTCACACAGTGAAAAATAAACCATAACTATGACTGTCATTGCGATGATTATTATTTAAATGGAAAGCCTCAAGTCAAGGGCTCCTTGAACACCAGGCTTTGCGTTAAAACTTTGGAACACCTCCTACCTCTCTTGAATTATTAAAGTAAGCAGGGGATTCTTCCCTGCCATTTGTAGGAACATTTGGAAATGCCTTGCCCTCTCACGAAGTGCTGAAACAGACAGATGAGCAGTAATCAGGTTCTATGCCCTGGTCTGGGCTTTATCTTGGGCGAGTCCAGAACATAGCTGGTTCTGTTTCTTTTCTTTTCTTTTCTTTTCCTTTTTTAACATATTTTATTGATTTTTTACAGAGCAGAAGGGAGAGGGATAGAAAGTCAGAAACATCGATGAGAGAGAGACATTGATCAGCTGCCTCTTGCACGCCCCCTACTGGGATGTGCCCGCAACCAAGGTACATGCCCTTGACTGGAATCGAACCCAGGACCCTTCAGTCCGCAGTCCTACGCTCTATCCACTGAGCCAAACCGGTCTCGGCTGGTTCTGTTTCTTTGTCTATACAGTGAGGGAAGTAGAACTCTAGATAATGTCATAGCTCTTTGGCTTAACATTTTCTTAATTTTCAAGGTTATTTAAGGTGATATAAGTATTTCTGGGATGAAAGATTATTAAGCCATCTCTTTTTCGTGGCTGGTGGGATCTCAGAAGGTACAGGAGCTCTGGGCATCTAGGAAAGAGGTGATGTGGCAGAGAAACACCGTCAATGGGAAAGAGATTAAGTGGTGGAAAGATAATCCCCAAGAGACACTTCAGCTTCAGCTACTGCCCTATGCCTCTAGGAGTCCAGAGATAAAACATGATGGAAGACAATGACAGTGAAAGTTTTAAACTGGGTGACTGCACATACCTATCCCCAGGAAGTCAGTCTTGCCTGGCTTCTAAACCTCTTGCTTTATAGGGAAGAAAAGTCCAAGGAGAACTGGTTTACTAATTACCACTATGATAATAAGACTCACAGGAAGATCTAGAACCTAGAAATCCAGGGGCCTTTAAAACTCATGTTATGTCATTTGAGGCAATAGATCATGAAGAGGTGACTTGGGATAAAGGCCCAGAAAATTAGAAAACATCCCCAAAGACATTTTAAATAAAAATGGAATGGAAGGTGGGAAAAAGCAAGGAGCTTGCTCTGTGAATATATCTTCTTGGCAAATGTCCTGTTCTGCTCAGATCCTAATGTATTTACCCTCTGTGACATGTTTATATTGAAGAGGGGTCAGCAATTTTTTTCTTCTCTAAGGGGCCAGATAATGTATATTTTCCACTTTGTGGTCTCTGTAGCAACTAGTCAACTGTGCTGTTGTAACATGAAAGCAGCAATAAACAATTTGTAAGTGAACGGGCATGGCTGTGTTCCAACAAAACTATACATCAAATCAGGCAGCAGGCAGACTCGGTCCACATAGGTAGGATTTTCTGTAAGTTATGGAAAGTAAATACCTCATGTAAGTCATAACCATCTTATAGAAATTATAAATGTCTTCTTAACTAGTGTGTTTTATTGCTTATTTACTTATATACATACAAACATACACATATAATTTAACAGCTCTATGTTATGCATGAAAATTTTAAAGAAAAAAATGACAAAATCTATTTTCTCAGTTTGTTTAAAATTGAACATGTATATTCCCATACACAAACAGGAATAATGCCATGCAGTGTGTCCTGATGAAAGAGGGTGTGGCCTACCTGAAAGTGAGAGAGTAGTTAAGGCCTAATAGAAGACATGACAGTTGAACTAATTTTTGTTCAGATAGTGATGAGTCAAATCACCAAGGATGAAGGTATTTTTCAGGGATAGACATCATCCTATCTAATAAAGAGGGGATATGTTTATTGCTGCTTTCATGCTACAATAGCAGAGTTGAGTAGTTGCAACAAAGACCACATAGTCCACAAAACTGAAAATATTTATTATCTGGCCCCTTTGAGAAAAAAAAATTGCTAGCCCATCTTCAATATAAACATGTCACAGAGGTATAAATACAACAATCAACCATAGCTCAGAGTTTCCATGTGGTTGCATATTTTGGGTGCTAAGAAGAAGAAATTACTTGCTAATACCACTATGTGGTTTTATACATCCAGACACAGAATTCTAGTGTATTTGTATTTATGTTAATTACATATTAACTTACATAATAATTTGCTTAAAATAAAATGAATATTTTTACACTTGCTACTCTTCATAAAATTTCTAGCAAATTATTTTTTAATATTGTTTGAAAATAAGATTCTAAACCAGGGAGAGGAAAACAAAACAAAACAAAACTCTGGCATTTGGAGTCAACATCTTGGCACCGGAAATAGGAATTCTGTCACGGTGCCTCTCTGAGATGGTGAATGAAGTTAACCTAGTGCCACCCTGGCTATCCCAAGAGGAAGATTGAATGGAAACATCTGCGGCCCAGCTCCTTTATGGAGGGACTCTATCTTAAGTTAAAGTTTTACTTCCTGTTTTATTGGGCCTTTTAATCTCCCTACTAGTTCATTCTGAATTAATCTGTCCATCCTAAGAGTTACAGTGTATAATAAAGCAAAATCAATGACTTCATCTAGGTAAATTACCCTCAATCTATGTTAGCTGCTAAAAGAAGAAAATGAGGAACTATGAGAACTTAGTACATCGTTTCAGATCATTCAATGAAAAAAGATTACAGCTTTCAGTGAAACACTCATTTTAAGTATGGCCATTCAAGGAAACTATGTCATATAAAAATACATAGAGAAGGAAAATCTAAGAAACAAATTGGAAATATTTTCAAGTTTATCTATAATGCCAAAGTATTTTAGGACAGTAAGGATGACATTGTCAATCTTCATTATACTATCAAATAAAATCTATGATTTTTTTTTTTTTTGCAAATCTATCATAAGTTCTCAAGTTAGTGCCTCATATATCTCTAACAATGTTGGCTTTATTTTTATAATGAATTATTATTCAATTTTTGATTTCTAGAAAAGAATTTTAGACATATCCTCTCTTAATATATATGTATAATCTTAAAAACGTTTTCTTTATTATCATGAATATGATTTGAGTTGTGTTTTTATTTTATTTATTTAGTTATTTACTTTTTAAAGATATTATGTGTCCATATCTTCACATTGTCCCCCCTAACTTCCATACATGCCTTCACCCCCCCATTAATTATGCTTATGTGCATGCATACAAGTCCTTCCGTTGATCTCTTATCTACCGCGCCTCTCCCTAACCTTCCCGCTGTAATTTAATAGTCTGTTTGATGTGAATAATTCAGATGTTTACAATAAAAACACATGAATACACAAATTCACTAATGTTAATGTTAAAATTCATGGAAAAAATAGTCCTTCGAATCTTTTGTGGTTAGAAATTAAAGACCTCAAATTATGTGCAATAAACAGTAAATAAAATTACACTGAATGGCAAAAACAAAACAAAACAAAACAAAACAAAACAAAAACATTAGGGGCCAGGAAATGTTCAAAGACCTGGGAACCATTCCCAGATCAGGAAAGGAAGTCACAGGATGTATATTATTGCTACAAATACTTACAACATATACAATATAATGTATTAGATGCCTTCCTATCTCATGAAGTATGCAAAATAGTAGTAGTAATAATACTGATTGAAAATAAAAATGTAATAATTAAAAAGGTAAAATCAAGTGAGGAAAAAATAGTTTCTTAAGTAAAAGATGGAAAAAATGAAAATAAAAAAATAAAAAATAAAATGTGCAGTAGTGAAGGTCATTCACTTCCTCTATTGTTCTGTTTGGCAGGCCTGTTTCCCAGTCAGGACAGTACTGCAATTCTCTGTGTCCCACTGCTCCTCAGTGTTGTAAGCAAGTCCTGATTTTTAAGCAGGCAGTGTGTCTTAATTTCTTGTATTCCTTTATTTGTGATTACACAAGAATCAATTTGTGATGTAGCCCGTGGATGGCAATGTTTCTGGATTGACCTCTGTGTCTGTAGGTCCTCTCTAGCCTGTGATTAGATCCTGGTTTCCCTGTGGCACTCAATACCGATTTGTGGGGGTGGGCTGCTCCAGAGCTGGTTCTCCGACAGTCACTCCCCACTCTGATCCCCAGGTTCCAGAAAAACAACTTTCCCCTGCAGTCTTCTAGGGTGTCCCCAACTGGGTGATCCTATGTATTGGGCTTAGTAATCAGAAGTAAGGATTTGAAGAGGGAAAAGTGCAAGTGTGTGAACTGCAGGGCTGCACGCAAGGCTGCACAGTCCCTTTTCCCCCCTTGGGTCTAAGCAGCCCACACACTTTTAAAATTTTTAGTCTGTCCTGCGTCAGATCAAAATGGTTGCTTTTCAGAGATCCCTTCTGTTATTCTGAGGACCCCCTTCCACATTCATGGATCACACTAGCCTCCACAGCCACGGAGTCTTCTACACACAGACTTCCCCCAGTCCTCCAGCGCCTGCAGTGTGTGTGATTCTGTCCTACTGGGACCAGAGACCTCACCTTATCCCAGGCAAAATCTGACCTTTCTGTGGTCGAGTGTAGAACGCCTCTGAATCCACGTGTTTGCACCAATTGGGGACCAGTGCTCTGGGGTTCGCAGCTGTTCGGTGGGTGCCACGGTTGTAGATTTTCAGGCTTCCAATAACATCCACTTTCCCCTTCAAGATGGTGCGGTCTCTGAGTCTGAGCCAGTGACTCGGGGAGGGAGCCCAGCAGCAGTGGGGGCTGTCTAGGGGATCCCAGACTAGCAGTCCCCCACCTTCTCCTGAACTATAGCTGTCCCTTAATTGGCCACCAAACACTTCCCATGCTACTCTTATTTCTTTCTATCTGCTCTGGGACAAGGCTCGGGACACGTCTGTCTGTTCCACCACCATTTTTTCTCCCCCTGAGTTGTGTTTTTAATGGATATTAATAAGTCCTTAAAACTGCTGTAGGGTGATATTATTTTTTATTCTTTGGTAATAGTTTTTTAAAAAAATCTAAAGTTTTCTTTTTCTGTTTCATTTAATATGAACAATGTGCATAATGAGCTTTCTTATTTGATCCATCAAGTATCTAAAACAATAAAAAATCTATTTAGCTCAAATTTAAGACAAAAACCTAAGGCAGGAACTATGACATCTGTTTTTTTTTTCTTTTTTCATTAGCACATAAAATAGTACGTGGTTACCTGAAATGTGTGTTAATAATGTTTATTTTTAATTTATATAACCTATTATTTTAGAGATAAAGAATTTCAGGCCAGAGAAAGTAAGAAAGTTGCCCTACATGACACTATATGATAATGACTACATGATAATGACTTTATTTGTTAGAAGAATAAAGATGATTTGTTTTACTGATTAATCCTTGTCATGACTGTGTATTTGAATTAGGAAAAAAATATTAGATTTTTTAAATTAAATACATCTAACTACTATCTTACCTTCAAAAGACATTTTAGCCTTTTTTTTTATTTCTATAGCCACCAATTGTATACTAGATTTTATAGCTACCATGCAATACCTTTATTTTCTAACTATTATAATCCATTTTTAATAATCAACCTGCAACTGGGAAAGCTAATCTATGTAGACTTGGCCTAAATAAAGAAAGATGCAATATTTTATTGGTACATATAAATATGATAGAACCAAAGTCTAAAAAATGAAAGTGCAATTTTCCAGGAGTTTTTATTATATAATTCAATATATGATGGACTATGCATATCTTTTAGACTTCATCTCTTACCTTATCGTGAATGTTACTGCCAGTATGTCCTTTTGTAAAATACCTATTACCTCTTAAGTGAACTAATATTGAGCAAATCCATTAGAAGTATTATCAGTGATTTTTCTTTTCTACTGCTGGTTTTGATGCTAAATTAACCCATGCCATAGATTGCACACATTCCACTCAAATTATTGTTCATAGTTATTTGAATTAATTCTATAGCCTCTGCAGCTTTTATTTTTCTTTCTCACATAGTATAGGCATTCATCTGTAATTGCATTAGAAACTTTGATGCCCCAGTATTCATATTACCTGATAATGATTTAATAATTTTTGTGATTTTTAAAGCAGTGCTGAGATAAAAACATTAAAATATTTGTCTCATATTTATTTTGCAAGGTTAAGCATAAAAATGTGACTGGTATAATTATTTGGCCATACTCACAGAAAATTTAAGTACCCAATAATATGTTATGTGGTTCATTTTAATGAAATTAAAACATACTATCTTATCAGAAAATTGTAAAATGATTCATATTATGGATTTGACATTGCAAAGTTGCCACAGTTAGGAACGAAGATTAAATTGACTTTCTAGAGAGACTTCACATACTTTCTGAAGCTTGCGTGATTAGTAAATATATACCATGTTTGTTGTTCATCACAAATGTTCACCTTTACCAAGATGTTATCCATGATGTTGAGGAAAACAGCATGATTTTTAGAGTGAAGATGAGCTGGATTGGGAAAAGTAGTTTTATCAACTAGTTAAGTGAGTGACCATGGCCACTGATGTAACTTTATTGGACTCAGTTTAATTGTGTGTTAGTTTGGGATATAGGCTCTTATATAATGAAACTGTTGCCAGTATTGAGATACTTCACATACATGGAAGTTAATTCTTGGCAGAGTGACTTTGTGTTTGTTTTTAAACATAATATATTTAATATAAAAGAATTAAATTCTAACACAAGAGTGTCTATAAGCTACAAAGGCACTCTATATTATTCCCTTACTAGAGGTCCAGTGCATGAAATTCGTGCACGGGGGGCAGGGGGATGTCCTTCAGCCCAGCCTTCACCCTCTCCAATCTGGTACCCCTTGAGGGATGTCCGACTGCCCTTCTAGGCCTAATCCTAGTAGGATCGGGCCTAAACGGGCAATCAGACATCCTTCTTACAATCCAAGACTGCTGGCTCCAAACTGTTCACCTGCCTGCCTCCCTGATTGCCCCTAACCGCTTCTGCCTGGCAGACTGATCACCCGTTAACCACTACCCTGCCAGCCTATTGATGTCTAACTGTTCCCCTGCCAGCCTATTTTCCCCCAACTTTCCTCCTCTGCTGGCCTGGTCACCCCTAACTGCCCTCCCCTGCAGGCTTGATTGCCCCCAACTGCCCTCCCTTGCAGGGCCTGGAAACTCCCAACAGCCCTCCCCTCCTGGGCATCTTGTGATGGCCATCTTGTGTCCACATGAGGGCAGGATCTTTGACCACATGGGGGCAGCCCTCTTGTGTGTTGGAGTGACGGTCAATCTGCAAATTACTCTTTTATTAGATAGGATAGAGGCCTGGTGCATGAGTGGGGGGTCAGCTGGTTTGCCCCGAAGGGTGTCCCAGATCAGGGTGAGTGCTCACTTGGGGTGAGGGGCAGCCTGGGATAGGGGCCTGTGGAGGTTTGCAGGCTGGCCACATCCCCAGGGACCCAAGCAGAAGCCCTGGTATCTGGAATTAATCTATGTCTACAATTGAAACTTTGTAGCCTAGAGCAGAACCAAGCCTTCTGCTCACTTCTCGCTCAGGGGTGGCAGCCATTTCTGTTTGAAACATTGTAGCCTAGAGTGGAGGCCTAGACCGGCAATGGCAGACTGAAATCTAGGCTTTCTCTGGTGCCAGGGAAACCCAAGCCTCTGTTCTCTCCAGCTCAGTGGCTGCTGCCATTTCTGTATCTTTTATAATTGAAATGTTATAACATTGAGTGGAGGCCTAGGCAGGTGGAAAGCTTGGCTTCCTCTGTTGCCAGGGAAACCCAAGCCTTCCTCCTGCTCTCAGTGGCAGCAGCCATCTTGGTTGGGCTTTATTCGCATAATCTGCTCCGGATTGGCTGGTGGGCGTGGCTGTGGGCATGGCTTTGCGAAGTTACAGTAGAATTTGCATATTACTCTTTTATTAGCTAGGATAGCTCAGGGAAAACAGCAAAAGACAGAAGAAACTCGGAATTACTCCCTCTCTTGGCTGGGGTTCAGACCTCCTTGCAGAAGGTGTAGCTTAGTTTCTTGACAATAGCTGTATTGCAGGTCTGGCCCAATAGAGCTGGTTTGCCTCCAAGCAGCCCTCTGGAGGATACAGGTGCAGAGAGAATAAGGGCTCAGAGGGAGGCGGGGTGCCAGAGCAGGCGGGTCTTAGGGACGCTGCTCTCCGTGTTGGAGAACTGTGGGAGATGATCACCGGGGTTGGCAGAGGTTCTGGGCAGAAGACAGGGAGCAGGGCTCTACTAGATTCCTCGCCCTCACTGCACCCCATTTAACCCCTGAGCAGCAGGAGCTCTTCCTCCTGTAGCTCCCCCACAGTGCAACATCCTGAGGAATTGCGGTACATGCTCACTGTGAGGGCGAGATGCTTAAAGAAATGGGTCCATTATCAGCAAGAGAAGAAATGGAAGGGGAGCTACCGAGTGCCTTACTAGCTTTGGGGTCAACTTGAGATCCCTCAGAAGTTAGCACGTGTGTTGTCCCTTTGTATAGAGTAGTGACTTGGGAATGAGTCTATTCTACTCTGAACAACTAAAATGGTATCAATTTTAAAGTCAAGCAGCGATTTGTAACCAGTGGTTTTGTTATCAACGGAAGTGGAGCTCCTGAAGAAAAGAAATTCCTGAGGCCCCAAGGGAGGATAAGGTTTCCTGGAAAGCTTGACTGATGATATAAAATCAAGGGCGTTCCCCTCCAAGGCTCCATCTCTGTCTGCCTCACCATGGAAGAGGTTCAATCTTGTCTTCAGCGGAACCAAAATGAAGGCTGCTGTCCAGAATTTCTGTGCCATATTAAAGCACAGTTCAATCCAGCCTCCAGCTAGTTTAGCTTGTGTCCCAGCTGCAGTCCATTGCGTGTGGGTCTGCATGGTCCATGCAGCTGCTTAAGGCCACGTGGCCATGGAGAGAGAATAGGTGAGTGCTGATGGGGGTGCAAGAGAGCACAGAAGCAAGCACACAAGAGAGAACTCTGGGGATTTTAACTTTCCGAGATTTTGCCTGCTTCTGATGGGGCCACCCTCTAGCCAACCCACTGTTCCCCAAACTAGACTGGCAGGAAAGCATTTTCCCTATGTTATCCCGACTTCCCCTTTGTTTGATGTACATGCACCCATCTTCCTTTTGTTTAATCCTTTCCCTTAGTGATCTGCAGAGAAAGGACAACTGGTTCCCTGGGGAGCGTGAAAATGTAGCTTGCTAGTGATGCTGCTCAGACAACTAAGCTTATAATGTCACCCCTTTGCTGTCTTTCTATTAATATTAACATTAATAACTATCAAATTGTGACAATAGCAGTTTCAATATATTCTGATTGTTTAAGAATTTCAAAAGTACTAATTTTCCCTCTTTGAACTACCTCTCCCCACTTAGCTTGCTCTCTTTTCTCAGGTTCATCCACTTTACTATCTATTCAGAATAACTTGTATGTTGTTTAAGATGCCACGGCCATTTAAATTTGTATTTAATTTTCATAAAAATTCTACAGAAATAATAGATTATGAACTGTGCTCCTTGGGGTTTCTCAGATTGTGTATACAAATTTGCATGTGCAAGGCTCAGAGAACATGTGGAATGTGAGCAAAATGTCAGAAGTATCTTGGTAAATTCATATGAATTAACATTGAAAAATAGCTGCTAACATAACAGAGCAAATGGCTCATTTCTTATTTTGCAAATAAAAATATAATTATGGAAGAGCGTATATGTGAAGTCAAGGTGATGAGTATCATCTTTCTTTGCTGTTTATCTGCTTCTGATCATTCAAAAGCAGCTCTGGATGTCCTGTGTGGAGGGATGCAAGGAGGCTGAACCATGTTCAGAGGACACTGAGCAGAATGGCCTGTGTGCTATGACACTATATTAATGAAGGATGTTAATCCTTTGAAAATACATGTCAACATATTTACTGATGAGATGGTATTATGTCTGGAATATTCTTCATAAAAATCAAACTTGTTTGTAACTGGTGGTTATAATACTGAGGAAACAATTTAGTCCAGGCTTCATGGGTTCCTGAAACTAGCTATTTGGGTCTCAATGTAGAATTTTCTTCCCTTTACATATGTTTGAATAGTTCTGTAATTAATAAAATTAAAATTATGAAAGATATAACTGAAGAAGAGAATAAAGAATTAGGAAGATCAGCATAGATAGAAGATTCTTCTCAGCTAAGCGTGACATACCTATGTAAAATTCGAGTTTTAATATTCTAAGTTGAAAGGAAACAGATTTCAGTTCAATATAATCTGTAAATTTCACTTATTTGTCAGTCAATTGTTGAGTCCATTTTGTGCATAAGAGAGTTTTATTATGAGAGAAACGGTGTCAGGGCTGCTTGCGAATTAGAGGCGATAAGAAATGTGTTCACAATAAAGTTTGAACTTGACTACATTCTTGAAAAATAGGCAAATATTCATGACATCAACAAGTTTAGGTTTTATCTCCTTTGCAGTATGGATAAATTCAAGAAATTTAAGAAATTTAAGCAAGGGAGAGATAGGATCAGATTCATATTTTATGTTGTTCTCTTTTAGATGCTGCAGAGAAAGTGTTGGAGATTTCTGAGGCTGGAGAGCAACCAACTTTTAAAAATACTATTTCACTTGCCCAAGTAAGATGTAATGTGTCCCTGAGCTGCAGCAGTAACAGATAGGATGGAGGAAAGGGTATGAATACTCAACATGTTGAAAAGCAGAAATCAAGGGACTCAGTTACTGGGTGAATTAAGAATTAATTATGATTTGAACGATTAATTGCATAAATCTTGTCATTCACCAAGTCAGGGACCAGAGAATGAGAAAATAGATTTCTAAAAAGAACAAAAAAATAGGTTACTTTAAATAAAATAAATTCATTTTGGGATTCATATAAGACTACCTGGACAGAAACACAAGGTAATTTAGAAGGAAATTTCTTATAGTAACAGCATGGAACATAGGGTAGAAACTGCAAGTCAGCTTTCCCTGATAGATTCATTCATTCATTCATTAAACACTAGAGCCCAGTGCATGAAATTCGTGCATGGGGGGAATGCCTGCACCCTCTCCAATCTGGGATCCCTTGAGGGATGTCCAACAGCCAGTGGGATAGGACCTAAATGGGCCATCTGACATCCCTCTCACAATCCAGGACTGCTGGCTTCCAACTGCCCTCCTCTGCTGGCCTGGTCACCCCTAACTTCCCACAACTGCCATCCCCTGCAGGCCATCTTGTGGTGGCCATCTTATGGTAGCCATCTTGTGTCCACCTGAGGGCAGCCATATTTGACCACATGGGGGCAGCCCTCTTGTGTCTTGGTGTGATAGTCAATTTGCATATTACTCCTTCATTAGATAGGCTGCTTTAGCATTTGAGTACCCATATGGGCCACATGTACACATAGATGCATAAATACACAGGTTACATGTAAAACCTATTAATTCCATTTGCTCTTCCCTACACGGAGAAATAGCCTAAAAGTCCAATCTGGTTTCACTCTGCAATTTGCCTCATCTTCAATTTGTTTCTAGTGTAGAGGTTTAGCAAGGACAATCTCAGGTGCAAATTTCTATCTTCTCTTACCCACACCCCTGAAGGTTTGAAAAACCCTAGCAATGTTGAAATCTGTTTTCTTAAGCTGGAGATAATGGTTACGTCTTGCGGCACTCTGCAGCTGAGGTGTCTGGCCTGACCACTGTCAGTGCTGTGCTTGTCCAAGATCAAGGGCATGAGCATGGGCCTGGAGCTAGATGTAGAAAGAGAGTTCACACTAAATGTTGACACTTGCCATCACTGACCACCGTAAATCTCCATGCCAGCATCTCTTACTTGTTGCACCCACCTCAGCAATCACAAATCTAGAGATCTTAGGGGAAAATAAGAGAAAATGTTGCATTAGCCCTAGGTGCTAAATGAAAAGGTAACACTTTATGTTTTCCTCAGTTACCCTTTGGAAGATTATTTAATAATACATTTTGGGGCATTTCAAATGTTTTCCCCCTCAAGGGAAGATTTAACAAGATGGAGAGTTTCACTATCAGAAGCAAGGCTATTTAAAAAAGGTAAACGTTAGTGGGTAAACCAGGGTCCTAAAATTTATTAAAAGAAAAATGAGTCAGGAAAGGACATATATACATAAATCAGGGAACTATTCAAAAGTAAAGTCATCTTAAATTCATCCATACTGTTAAAAGATCACTGGAATGCTAAAATTTATATTAAGAATTTTACATATTCTAGTTATAAACTTCAGTACCTGCCAAGTAGCAATATATATAATATAGGATAAGTTGAGAAAATGTTTTAATAGTATAATCGAAAGAATCTCTATATCATGTTACTATACTTTTAAGTCATAAAAATGCATAATAAAGTGCAAAGTAAAGAATTTTCTAGTTTAATTCAAAAGTCATGTTTCAAAGGTTTCTGCTGAAAAATACATTTCCTTTCATAATGTCATAGCAATATCCCTTTAAATTTAACCAACTGTTTGTAATACCTACACTTGTGAATTCTGGAAAAAATGAAAAGGAGGGTAGGAAGGCAGAAGAAAGATAACAAGAGATTCAATTCTGGGTGCTTTTTCCTGGTCTAAAGATTTGAGATCACAGGAAAATGAGACATAAATAATCATTTCACTGTGGTTCACCATATCTGCATTTGCACAATATATATTTTTTGCTTTGCCTAGTGAAGAACGGAAAAAATAAGACATAAAAGTAGAAGAAGAAGAAGAAAAGTTCTCTTAATAAGACTTTAAGTTTGGAAGCAGAAACACAAGTGGTTTGTTTCTTCCCCATCTCTTTCTCAGGAAGAGACTACTTGTTTGGAATATTATTCTTGGTGAACAAAATTTCATACGCTGAAATGAAAAACTAAAAAATATTTTTTATTGATTTCAGAGAGGAAGGAAGGGGGAGAGAGAAAGAGACAGAAACATCAGTGGTGAGAGGGAATCATTGATCAGCTGTCTCCTGCACACCCCACCCTGGGGATTGAGCCAGAAACCTGGGCATGTGTCCTGACCAAATCGAACCGTGACCTCCTGGTCCATAGGTTGAAACTCAAACACTGAACCGTGCTGGCCTGAAATAAAAACTTTTGATGACAATGCAGATGATTGGGATATACCATATTAGTGAATTGGGGGACCAGGGACACTGAAATGCTTTTAAATTTCTGTCTGTATAAAAAAATCTATGGAGATTTAAATATACCATAGGCTTACCAGGGTCATGACGCACCAAGAAGCAGCAAACTTGAAATAGTTAAGGTCAGTTTTCCTTGTCAGTGAGGTATATTATATAACAATATATTTCTTTTATTGTTTCAACTTTTTAAAAAAAAAATTAGCTTTATTGTTGAAAGTATTACAGATGTCCCCTTTATTCCCCTCATTGACCTCCCTCCACCCCACTCCATACCCCTCCCCAGGCCTTTACCACACCATTGCCTGTTTTTATGAGTTGTATATATATGTATACAAGTTCTTTGGTTGATCTCTTACCACCCACCCATCTCTGCCTTCCCTCCGAGATTCCACTGTCTGTTCCATGCTTCTATATCTCTGGATCTATTTTGCTCATCAATTTATTATGTTCAATTAGATTTCACATATGAGTGAAATCATGTGATACTTGTCTTTCGTTGCCTGGCTTATTTCACTTAGCATAATACTCTCCATTTCCTTCCATGATGTTTCAAAGAATATGAGATCCCTCTTTTTTTCTGCTGGATAGTATGCTATGGTGTAAATGTACCACAGCTTTTTTATCCACTCATCTACTGATGGGAACTTGAGCTGTTTTAATATCTTAGCTATTGTAAATTGCATTGCTATGAACATAGAATTGCATATATTCTTTCTGATTGGTGTTTCAGGTTTCTTAGGATATATTCCTAGACCTGGGATCACTGGGTCAAATGGAAGTTCTATTTTTAATGTTTTGAGGAAATGCCATACTGTTTTCCATAATGGCTGAACCAGTCTGCATTCCCATAAGCAGTGTACTAGTGTTCCCTTTTCTCCACATACTCAGCAGCATTTGTCATTTGTTGATTTGTTGATGGTAGCCATTCTGATGGGTTTGAGGTGACACCTCATTATTGTTTTTATTTGTGTCTCAGGTAATTAGTGACTTTGAGCATTTTTTCATATGTCTATTGGACATCTATATGTCCACTTTGGGAAAGTGTCTATTTAGGTCTTTTGCCCATTTTTAAATTGGATAGTTTGTCTTCTTTTACATCTCCTAGGGCTAGGGAAATAAAGGAGAAAATAAATAAATTGGACTAAAAGTGAAAATATATATATATCTGCACAATAAAAGGAACCATCAACAAAATTAAAAAGGAGCTCACTGTAAGGGAGAACATATTAGCTAATGGTACATCTGGTAAAGGATTAATTTCCAAAATATATAATCAACTCAAACCATATATTTCTTATTCAATGAACTCTTGTTACTCCAGTTATTTCATGTAATCTAAGTGATCTCTTCTAATTTTTCAACACTTTAGAGGTGGAAAATGCCATTTCCCAGTCTTTTTCTCACCTCGGAGCAGGTTCCTGGCCTAATTGTGGCCAGTGAAATGCAAAGAGAAGTCACTGGGCTGAGAAAGACCTTCTCCTGTTGTCCCAGACTCGTCTTTCTTCCTGTTTGACTACCTCTCCCTGTGGACATTGGGTGTTTGAGAGGCATTATCATCAAACCGAATATGATTTAGCAGAAGAATCAGAAAATGTTGGTCTATGCTGGCCTTCATAAATCTTTGTACAAACATTGGTCCACCTGCCATCTAATACCTGCCCCACACTGTCCTCCTAAGGTTCTTATGGCTGGATCCATTTTTCACCAGGGTTTTCATTATTAGCTGCTGAAAGCATCCCACATAGCTCAAGTCATAATTGAATTACTAAAGGGACTTATCATGTATGAAATACTTGTGTTTTGTCTTGTATTTGGTAATTTAGAAAGAGGTTAAATCTAAATGTCATCATCTTAGTCCTGTTGCTGAAATGTTCAGTCTGGTGTGTTTTTCCCACACTCTGAGATTATTATCATTTGTTCTTTATTCAGGAGAATGGTCTTTGCTTGAGACTTTACAAAATTATTTATTTTGTCAAGGAATTCAGCATACAAGTGGAAACCAATCACTTTGTCACAGGGCTCTATTCTGCTGACTTTTAAAGAACAAAATATATTTCCTCAACTCATATTGGTCCTCTCGTTCTTTACTTGAGGGAAATAGAAATAAGAACAATTATTAATCTGAATTACAGAAAAAAAGTGCTGGAGGGTAGAGGATAAATTCCTCTTGTTCTTTATGGGTCAAATGGAATACTCATGTATGCATTTGTCACAGTTTAATAAGAGAGAAACTACTTAAGAAGAAAAAATTTAAAAAATAAATAAACATTAAAAAATTAATAATTTTTTTTAAAAAAAGAAAAACATTACTCCAACCCCCTTCACCTCTGAGAATTGCTGAACTTACTAGCTTCTCCTTTCACCTCTAGTTAGTTGCAAATATATAAGAAAGTTAAAAAGAAGTTTGATTTTTATCTTATACCAACGAGTCTTCCCATGCTAATTCATGGGTTAAATATATCTAGACTAGATTATGTGTTTTAGAATCATCATGTAGAACACACATCTGGTGTGTATCTACATATAAATATAAATCAATAGAGAGATAATCTTTGTGTGTTTTGAATAAACATTTTGGTGAGTTCCATGTGCTAACCATATTAATTTCTTCAATTATCATCACTACCATTTACAGTGTTATAGTAGCCATTTTACAGATGGCATTTTGAATCGTAATGTAAATATCTGTGTTTTCCGATGGTCTTAGCCTCTACAGCAGCGGTTCTCAACCTGTGGGTCACATCCCATAGGTTGAGAACCACTAGCAGGGTCTCTTATCTGTGTTTTCCGATGGTCTTAGGAGACCCTGCTAGCGGTTCTCAACCTGTGGGTCATAACCCACAGGTTGAGAACTGCTGCTGTAGAGTGTAAGACCATTGGAAAACACAGATATTTACATTACAATTCAAAACAGTAGCAAAATTACAGTTATGAAATAGCAACAAAAATAATGTTATGGTTGGGGGTCCCCACAATACGAAGAACTGTATTAAAGGGTTGAGGCATTAGAAAGGTTGAGAATCACTGTTCTAGGTGATTTAGCTAGTTTAGTCATGAAGTTGCCATAAGACAGACTGTCAAGAAAAAGACAAATTTTGTACATATGGGAGCCCCAAAGACAGACAGGTATTTGAAGCTTATACACCATCCTGAACTAAGGAGAAAGAGTCCGAGTCTGGGGCTTCAAGGGGAGGAAAACAATTCACAGGAAGTTGAGAGGAACCAGTATTTGGTAAACCAATGGTTGCCATGCCATGCCCTGCCATGCAGGTAGTCTTTCTGATATTAAATGCCATCTCTGGTGACAGATTCCTCCCTGGTACAGGCCCTTTATCTAGTTTTTTAGGTAGTTAGGCCAAAGGGACTATTAAACAGCTGTTCCTGAGTCTGTTATTTAGTTCAAAATAATCCACATGCCAGAGTAGCACACTCTGCAGGAATTTATTCTGCTCCCCTCCCCTTATATCACTCAGTTACTTTTATTAACTTTTAACAAGTGAATAGCATTATCGGAGGATTGGGTTGCTAGTGGGAGTGGGAGTATCATTGGAATGAGCACTTCCAGAGGCCCCCACAGGAGGGTGATATGTGATAAAAGGCCTTCCTTTTGTGGAGTTGTAGTTCTTGGGTTCCAAAGACCCATTGTCTTTAACCCACTCTTGGAAAATATTCAGATGGGGCTTCAGCAGAGCCCAAAGTAAAGCCAGCATCCAGAGTTTCTGCTTTATGGTAGAATTGTGATGTAGCATTAGGCTAGGTTCAATCCATCAGTTCATTGTATGGATTTCACCTGGCTTAAGGTCACATTGGTGAGTGCAGAGCTTGAGAGCCTTGCAAGCCAGGAGTCAGGAGAAAGGGAAGAGAGAGAGAGAGAGAGAGAGAGAGAGAGAGAGAGAGAGAGAGAGAGAGAGAGAGAGAGAGAGATGTTGGCTTTTATGAGTGTGATGTGTAAGCTAATAATTCTCCCAAAATAATGTTTTTCCTATCATCCTATCTAATAAAGAGGGAATATGCAAATTGACCGTCATGCTGTCACAAAGATGGTGACATCCATAGCCACAAGATGGTGGCACCCAGTCCCCTTAGCCCTGCCAGAGTTCCCCATTCCTTTCAGCCCCACCTTGGATGGCAGCAGCCTAGCCACCTAGGGCTGGTCCGAGGTGCAGGCAAGCCTTGGATGGTGACTGTCCAGCCCCCAGGGCCACCTGAGGCTCAGGTAACCAGGGCCAGCTGAGGCTTCCTCTGTCAGCAGTGGCAGAAGCAGTATTGTGATGGGGGTGTCGCCTTTCCCTGATTGCCAAGTCACCTCCTGTCCCTAAGAGTTCCTGGACTATGAGAGAGGGCAGGCTGGGCTGAGGGACGCCTCCTCCAGTGCATGAATTTTCATGCATCTGGCCTCTAGTTTATATATAAATATTTAAATTAAATATAAAAGTACATCTAAACGTACTTTTATATATAAATAAGTAGGGCTTAAATCTGAGAGCTAACTATAAAGAATATATATTTAAAAGACATTATTGGCCATATGTTGTTTTTGTCTGAAAGCATCCTTTTTTCCCCTTTTTTGTTCCCGTAGCACACTGCTTTTCCACTTAATGTGTTCTTGGTAGGAAAATAAATCAAGATTCCACCCTTCATCATCAACACTGAGCAAGGTGGGGGACAGTGACACTAACTAGTCACATATACCTACATGTTTGCATTTAAGAAAGATTACCCAAAGAGAGAAAACTGCTGAAACTTTATTACCTTAACATTCTTAATTTTTTCTACCTTACTCCTAAAAGTTCTGATACTTGTTTTTTTTATAAAATGTATTTGTTTACTTTCATCTTTGATTATGAAAATTTAAGCTTTCCAAGGTCAGTTTATCCAGAACAAGTACCCACAGTAACCAATATAAAGATTTAGAATGAATTTCACACAATAGTGAAATGTGGGGTATTTATAATGGTGATGGCATTGAAATGCAGGAAATGACATTGAGATGTCCATTAACATTCCAGAACAGAAAAGTAACTGCCCTAAGGTAATCAGCATAAAACAGCTAATTAATTATTTCCCTGTGGTCACCTGGAACCATGTGTCTAACAAGTGTAAAGCTTTGGGTGACTATGTCACAGAACAGCTCTGAAAGGTTGAATAATTACTGCAAGAAAATGAAAGGAGAGTTGTTTCTGACAGTATTCAATATTTGAAAAGCAGAAGAATGACAAGCTCAAATCTTAAACTTCTTGCCTCAAGGCATGGACTGAAACTAAAGGCCCAATGCGATGTGCTGGAAGAATCCTTTCTCTCTTAACAACCATAGGGCTGAGATCTCCAAACAACCTTAGAGATCAGTTCTGTGGATTGCTGAATTACAACTCGGGTGAATTTACAATCTTCTCAGTTGTCTTAGGTCAAATGCTCGCACAGCTCTAGAATTTCTATATCCCCAACTACTGGGACAATTATGGTGTAGTAGATAGGAGAATAGGACCAGTGGGAGAACCCAGATCCTTCAAATGCTTTTGAAACATCCTTTTATGGAAGGAATCCATGTTTCTCATGCAAGAGAAATCAAATAATCCATGTATTTTTGAGGAACTACTGGCCACAATCATAAATATATACAGAGATTGAGATGCAGAAATGTAGTAGAGAAACTAAAGCTTAGTCCCAGAAGGATTTATAGGAGTTTGCTGATTTGTGTAGTCAAAGCCTAGAAATTATTTGTAAGACTAGATTTTGAAAATGTTGAGCTGAGAAGGGGGCTAGGAAACATCATTTTGGATCAGGCTGGACTTGTCAAAATAGTTACTCTCAATAGTTTCTGCATTTATTGAGCCAATTTAATTAACCACCTACTACCTGTGGTTTAAATGAAGCAAATATGGATCAATTGGCTCTCTAAGACTGAAAGAACAAAAATTCCTGTCACAGCCTCTGAGATGTCAGAATGCTGACATCTGTCCCATCGTGGTGATCCAATTGGACATAGCAGATTAAAAGGTAACCAGCTCACCTCAAAAGTGATATTCTGCCTATATATCTGACAATTATATTTTATCTCAAAATAAAATATAATTGTGGTCTCTTAAATAAAGAGGAAACTATACACAAGTTTTATAGGGGCAAATATAACCATTTCAATATATTTGAGAATTTTTTGTATTCTGACAACTTGTAATAAATGTAGCTGCATGTCTAATCATTCTGTCTTCCTCATTAAACATAACTTGAAACTAAGCATTTCTTAAACTCCATGCATTTTTCTAGCTTTCCTTTCTTCCTATAAAGTCCTGCTCATCTATGTCTTCCTTGCAAATGACCATTCACCATTCATTCATCATTCTCCTCTTTCTAAACAGAAATGATTATTATGTTACCTTAATGTTTATATGCAAGATATGAATATAATATTTTATTAGAATTGCATATTGTTCATCTGTCTTCCTCACTGGACTGAGTTACATGTGGACTTTAGGAGCATATATTTTATTTCTAGATCTTAACATATGCCTCACACAACATAGATGGTCCACAGCTAATTATTTAATGAAATATTCAGAATTGACCTATTTCTCATCAACATAAGAGAGCCAGAATTATTTTAGAAACATTTAATGTTAAGAAGTTCAAAAAAATTGCAAGGCAGCAAATGAAAGTAGAAAAGAGTGACTTTACTTTCATTCACCAATATTATCCATCTCAAATTAATAAAAATATATGGCGACAATAGAAATTTGCCTATTAGTTTATTCATCATAAATAAAAAATTTGAAACTTTGAGGCCCAAAGGTAAAGGTAAAATTTGAAATCTGAGGTCCAAGATCAGGCCTGAGATATTTACTCATTTAGTCATAGCAAGTATATATTTTTAAAAAATATTTGTATTGATTTCAGAGGGAAAGGGAAAAGAAGAGAGAAAGTAAAACATCAATGATGAGAGAAAATCATTGATTGGCTGCCTCCTGCACATTGGATTGAGCCCACAACCCAGACATGTGCCCTTGACCAGAATTGAACCAGGACCCTTCAGTCCGCAGGTCAATTCTCTGTCCACTGAGCCAAACTGGCTAGGATGCAAAGTATATTTTTAACAGCATCCTAGTGAGAAGAAACTAGAGGTGTATCACCAGTATTAAGCCCTCATTAGCACACAATATTTCTAAACAGTACATTCACTTCTCATCCTCCTGTATGCTCAACTTCAGGACTGCTTGCTTCATATTCCCCCTTTTCACTGTAGCTTCTTCTCTGTGTTTGATAGCAGGAGCTCTCAGTATAAATATGAGGGTACTGGACACACATATTGGGCAAGAACATCAGAGAGGTTGAATTGCAATAAAAGGAAGAATCATACACATTCAGCAATAAATTTTAAATATAAGCTGCTAAAAAATAAAAATTCCCCAGAAAATATCTCTACTTTTTATAGAGAAACCATAGAACTAAAGGAAATATATATTAAAACAATCCAGTAACACCAACAACTTCAACATAGCATAATTTTTTCCAACATAC
The DNA here is from genome assembly GCA_027563665.1 of Antrozous pallidus. Taxonomy (NCBI): domain Eukaryota; kingdom Metazoa; phylum Chordata; class Mammalia; order Chiroptera; family Vespertilionidae; genus Antrozous; species Antrozous pallidus. The sequence goes on from CM050522.1 coordinate 11,721,584, forward strand.
ATTACATTAGGAATTTGCATTGTAAAGGTTATGCCATATATCTCCATTCTAAAAGAACCTATAGTTTAACAATAGAATACTAGTACACTAAGTATTAGTGCGTCTTATCAAAATTTCCATTTCAATATGCCCCATAAATATAGTGATTATTATAAAATTTAAATGAATTCATGCTTAATGTACTCAAGGCCATTTCACAATATCAATTGCAGTGGAAATATGAGAAGAATATTTCAGGCTTCCATTCTCTCTTGAGAATAACATATTTAGTAATTTTCATATGTCATCTAGTTAATAGGACAAAGAAAGTTGAGGATTCCAAGCACAATAACAGAACTGGTACATTATGATTATTATTACATACTGTGGACCCTGGATGTTATAATAATTAGCCTATCGAGTCAATTGTTACTCTTCATTAAAAATGAATATAAGGGAGCAATTAATCTCACAACTTTAGCCTCATCAGGATATTTGGTTATTGCAGTTGGGTGTAGTTTAGTGTCTCAAACTGAAGGATGCATTCTTTGCTAATTTCACTTGATGATTGTGAATAGCAAAACATAAGCGTATGTACTAATTGAGTGAAAAATTTGAGTTATTTATAATTTGTCTTTTGAAATTCATTTCAGATACAATAAATTTTGCCCTATCCTTTTCTTCACCTTCTCCTCACGAGGCTGCTTTCTCAGAATTTCACACTCCTTGAAAGTAATTCTATCATTTGCAAATAATGTCTGTGAAAATGCTGACACCCACAAAAATAGGCAAGACTCAAGGACTTTTCTACAAACTCATAAAACCATTTAAAAAAATGAAATCAGAGTTGAGGTTTTTCTTACATAGTGAAGCTTAGATGAGTGATAAAAATATTGCTTGCTGGTAGACAGTTGCCAACTTAAACCCTTAGACCAGGACTGATTGCTCATCATGATTGAAAAATGGCAGGTAAATGTTTCAGCACACATTATAGAGAAGATGTTGGATCTATCCTGTTTGTTCTAAGGTCACATTAGCTTCATTGGGATATTTGATTATTGCAGTTGGATGTGGTTTAGTGTCTCAAATTGAAAAATGCATTATTTTCTAACTTCATGTTCTTGAATAGCAAAACGTAAACTTATGTACTAACTGAGTGAAAATTTTGAGTTATTTATAAGTTTTCTTTTCAAATTCATAATAGATACAAGATACTTTGTCCTAACATTTTCTTCACCTTCACATCACAAGGCTGTGTTGGATATGCCCTGTTTGTTCTAATGAATTAAAGACAAGAAATAGCAATAGTTGAAAGTCAGCAACACTGACAAGTGACCCCACCAGGTGGAAAATGAAAAAGAAGGAAGTCTGTGAGGCTGACAGATACTAGAGGGAAACATTATTCCACAGACTAGTAGTGATAGAGGAATAAGCTCTAAAAGATGGGCCATGGAATCTGTCCCTTCACCTGCACACAAAAGTACATGTACAACTCTATGCTGGAAATGTTATGATCTCCCTTGAAAAAAAATATAAAAACATTCACTGTTAGCAAAGTGTTACTTATAATAACTGCCACTGTTTATGTGAGCCAATATGGTATAACTTAAAAACACCACTTACTTAGATTAAAGAAATCTATGTTTGAATCATTCTCCCCATCTAAATGGGTGAATCTTGAGCAAAGTACATACACTCTGAGTTTCATTTACCACTACGGGCCCAGTGAACGAATTCATGCACCTTGAAAAGAACTGTGCGCTAAGAGGCTGCATAGGCACAGGAGCAGATCTTGGCCCATCCTCTGCGACCCCTACCTGGCCCTTCCTGCCATGGCCCCAGGTCCCCCCTGCTAGCACACCAGTGCTCCCATGGACTGATGGTGCTGGCCCCACTTGCACCTGCTGATAGCACAGAGCAATTGGGGCTAGTGCCAGCAGCAGATGCAAGTAGGGTCAGCACTGTTAGTGGGTGCGAGTGGTGGCTGCTGCCTCAAATGCCCCACAGGAGCAGGAGGAGGTAGAGAAGCCCTCAGGGGTAATCAGAGCCAGCAGCCACCTCTCACACCTACTAATGGCGCCAAGTGATTGGGATCAGCACCAGGCACCAGCAGCAGGTGCAAGCAGTGGCTGTGGTGCTGGCTGCAGGTGAGAGCAGGGCTGATTCTGGCAATGAGTGCAAGCGGTGTCTCTAGTGTCAGCAGCAGGTGCAAGCACCAGGCAGGACCACAGCATGTCAGAGCAAAGAATTTTCAGTAACCACCAGAGGCTCACCCCAATGACAGCAACTAGCACCCTATCTTGGTCTGGAGCCCCTTTCACCTGCCACCATCCCACCACAGCTGACACCCACCATGTTCCAAACATGCTCCCTGGTGGTCAGCACATGTCATAGGGGCTGGTTATTTGATTGTTCTGCCATTCGGTCTATTTGCATATTAGCCTTTTATTATATAGGCTAGGTATTAGTTTGCTGTAAACATTGGCCTCAACAGACCTTTATTTTCTTTGGCAGCTAGAAGTCCAAGGTCAAGATGACATCAGATTTGTTTTTTTCTGAAGCCTCTCTATTTCCTCTTTTCTCTGTTTTTATGCATCCTGATGTCCAAATTTATTTTTATTATAAGAACACAGGCAGGTTGAATTAGGGACTAAGCACCTTAATAACATCATTTTAAATCAATATTCTCTTTAAAGGCTTTATCTCCAAATACAGTCAACATTCAGAAGTATTGGGGCACATTTCATCCCATAATACAATGTCTATGTAATTGCAATAATAACATTCAAATTCTCAGAATTTTCCTGAGCATTAAATGACTCAAAACATATAAAGTACAGCTAAAATATATGTTACACATAGTAGACATTCAGAACTTACTTTCTACAATTTCTCCTTTAGTTCTAGATTATCTAACTCTGAAATCTCTCAGGTTGAGGTTTGTATTTTAATAAGCATGTGGTCCAACATTCATAAGTTAGCAATTGTGGGTAAAAATGCAATTAAACTAATTCCCTAGATAAATTCTCCGTATACACCCATGAACTTTCAGAGTAGACCTAGGAAAAAAAGGGGAGGGGGGCGGAGAACATTTGGAGAGGCTGAGGATGAAAGAAATCAGAAGCATTTATTGTTAGGTAAGAAGACATAGTCATCCTTCAAAGAAACTAATTAAGGGATAATGGGCAAATGCACTAGAGGTGAACAGATCCGGTTGACCAGACAGCCAAGTTATACAATAACTAGGGTGTTAGGTAGATTTTCTGAAATATATAGTCATAAGGATTGGAGCAATCTAGGATTTACAAGTAGAATTCCAGGTATTTGGAGCACCTTAGTTCAGGAGAAATCACCAAGATAAAGCAAAAGCACAGGGAAACAATGATTGTGATGGGGTAATAAATTAATATGTGAGCAAATAAATAAATAAATTGGTCACCACTATGCTAACTTTTTTACATGTATGTGCTCATTAATTCACAGTACTATTTTAGTCATCACACAAATTTCTACCTTACAGGGTGAGGAAACATTAAAGTCTTAAGCTTCATGAGGTCAGAGTTTATAACTGTTTGCTCATTATTTACATTCCTGGAACCCAACAAAAGGCCCAACAATGTTCATTGATTGAATCAATAGCCTATCAACCAATTTATAGTTGAATGCTGAAGCTAGGAATTAAACCAAAGCCACGATTTAAGTCAACATGCCAGAAAAAGAAGATAAAATAAAGAAAAATGGCATAATTACAAGGGTATGACAAATAAAAATGAAAACAACAGCCACAGGATGTTGACGCCCAACTTGGCAATTTCAACGTTTGAAAAACACATAGCAATAAATTCAAAGAGCCAAATGGTGTATTATTAGTCATATCTTAAAATGATATTACTGATTGATCCTCTCTGAGATCTGGTTGTTCATCTACCTGTCAATAAACTTACTTTAACCCTATGTATGCCATAAGCATCTATAGGGACAATGGGGATGGTTTCCATTTTGGATGCATGGCAGTTAACTGGTTATAATCCAGCCCATATATTTTTTCATTTTTATTATAACAGAAATTGTTATACTGGTCAAATACCCTGCTGTGATCAGTGTCTAATAATATCTGCAGTAAACACAATGGAATGATCATGAGCATTGGGGTTAGCGTATTCTCCCTGGATGCCCAATTCTAGGACCTACCAGCTCTGTTAACTTGGGCAAATCATTTAATGTCTCTGAACTCCAGTTTGCTTTATCTGTGCAAAAGTGCGCTTTCGGTTTGAAGTGAAGATGCAATAGATATCTTACATCACATGCCACCATGAGCTACATGACTGGTTAAGATGGCAACCCGCCAAACAAGTGAAGCAAGTCTTTCGCCAGGATTAATTTTTATTTGGAAGTTTCACTGTATTTCATGAAGTGCATGATTTCACATCAACTAGTTCAACCTTTACAGAATTAAATTTAAAATAGTTATTTCATCATATTATTGAATTGGACACTGCAGTTCACCCTTCATTTCTGAAAACCCAGTGTCCTCTGGATCTCAAGCACTATTTATTTTTAGTATTTTTTTATATTTTTGCTGTTCTTTTACCAAGGAGAGACATATAGATAGCCATATTATAGCTGAACAGAAGTGAAGATGTCTGGCCCCTTTTTAAGACACCCCCATATTTTGGGACATTTCATGCAATGTGAGTAATGAATCTGTAAGCAAGAAGTCAGAAAATGTACTCTTGACTTTTTTTCGAGCTAAGGAACAGGCTCTGCCCATCAAGTGCTCCTGTATTAAACTTTAACTGAGAAATGTAGAGCAAGACAGGGTGAGGATGAAGATGGAAGCATGGAGCCTGTAAGCAGAGGGTCAGGGTCTTGTGGTCCAGGGCCAGCACTAATGACACAGGTTGCAGTGCCTGGGTAATTGTTGGTACATTTCTATGACAAAAGACTGGAGTCCTTGGCTGCATAGTCTCCAAGCCTGAATCTCTAGCAGTCACAAAAATTCTTTGAGCCACCTATTTCCTTTATTTTTCTTCCCTGTTTAAACTTGCTACAACAGCTTTTATTATTAGCAACTAAGATCAGTGCCTGACAGTGTCCCTCAGCGTTCACCCAGGGGCTATGCTTTTCTGTCTGTATTTCAGTGCTAAGTAAAACATTTTCACAACTTCAAATACAACCTAGAAATTAATAGCCATCCAGTAGTTATTTCTATTTTTGACATCAGACATTTGAGCTTCACAGTATTATCTCTACTGGTTTACTTGACATTCCCGCATAAATGTGTCAGATGTACAAAAACTAAATGCATTCACACTGTACTCACTATATCACAACCGAATTTACAGGAATTCAATCAGTCAAGTTAAATAAGCTTTTATTTTATAGTCTTTATCACTGTATCTACATATGGATATCAGTCTATCTTCTGTAACTTATGTCCAGTAGAAATTTATGCAATGATGGAAATGTCCTAGGTCTCCACAGTACACAATGGCAGCCACTAGCTACCTGTGGCTATTGAGTATTTGAGATATGGCTGGTGCAATAGAGGAACTAAATTTTTAAAATTTTTGCTTTAATTTCATTAAGTTTAAATAACTGCATGTGGCTAGTCACTGCCATATTGAATGGACAGTGTTGTTCTGTACCATATCCCTCAGCTTTGGCTTATATTTTAGATTAGCAAATTATATTTTTACCCAGATTCCACTGATTAAACTTTTACAGTATACTTGATAACTTTCCTTTAGAGATTATGTGTATCACATTCTCTGGGCCAACATTTTACACTGATAATTCTCTGGATATTAACCATTAGCCAGCTATAGGTCACTTAAAGGTAGTGTCCAGAATGATCTAATGACCTATTGATGTATGCCAAGTAAAACTGAACCAACAAACTCTCTGCAGTCAAGATCTCTGGCATCTGTGTTAGCAGAGTTGATCACCTGCACTTGCCAAGTATATAGACTTTGTATCAAGTGAGGGAGCAGGTGTGTTTACCTTGCTTCTGGGAGAAATTGTATAACTCCAGCCTAAAATAAAGTGGCTGGCACATCCCAAATTTGGAACTGATCTACGTTATTTAACATAATATGAGTAATAGTGTTCCTTGGTGCAGACACTCAGAGCTGAATTACTGGTTGTGCTTACTTAGAACACCTGGATCAACTTTCTGTAATTAATTGTACTGTTGAAAATTAGCTTAAAAAAGAGGTCTGATGATTTTTCCCTCTAAATTGACCTTTTACATATGCTTTATTTTTCTATATATAGATCAGAGTTGCCAATTTGTTTGGTTTTTTTTTGAAAAGTCAGATAGAAACTACTTTAGATTTTGTGGGTGAAGAGGTAAAAGCAAGAATCCTATCTAATAAAAGAGTAATATGCAAATTGACCCATAACTCCACTATACCCACAAGCCACACCCACAAGTCATGCCCGCCAGCCAATCAGGAGCAAATATATCCAACCAAGATGGCTGTGGCCACAAAAAGTATGAGGGAGGTTTGGGTTTCCCCAGCGATGGAGGAAGCCAAGCTTTCTGCCTGCTCTTGCAAGCTCAGGCCTCTGCTTAAGGCTATAAATTTCAATTATAGACTCTCAACAAAAATGGCAGCATCCACAGAGTGAGCAGAAGGCTTGGCTCTGCTCCAGGCTACAAAGTTTCAGTTGTAGAAGATACATAAATCCCAGATACCAGGGCCTCCGCTTGGGTCCCCAGGGGGTGTGGCCAGCCTGCAAACCACCTCACGCCCCTCGCCCAAGCCACCCCATGCCCTAAGGGAACCCCCACTCTGATCCGGAACACCCTTCAGGGCAAACCAGCTGCCCCCCACTTGTGCACCAGGCCTCTATCCTATCTAATGAAAGAGTAATATGCAGATTGACCATCATTCCAACACATAAGATGGATGCCCCCATGTGGTCAAAGATCCTGCTCCCATGTAGACACAAGATGGCTGCCACAAGATGGTCAGCAGGGGAGGGCAGTTGGGAGGAAACAGTCCTGCAAGGGAGGGCAGTTGGGGCAATCAAGCTTGCAGGGTAGGGCAGTTAGGGATGACCAGGCCAGCAGGGAAGAGGGAAGTTGGGGGTGACCAGGCCTGCAGAAGAGGGCCGTTAGGGGCAAACAGGCTGGCAGGGAAGTGGTTAGGAGTGATCAGGCTGGAAGGCAGAAGCGATTAGGGTGATCAGGAAGGCAGGCAGGTGAGCAGTTGGGAGCCAGCAGTCCTGGATTGTTAGAGGGATGTCTGACTGCCCGTTTAGTAGGATCGGGCCTTAATTGGCCAGTAAGACATCCCTCAAGGGGTCACAGATTGGAGAGGGTGCAGGATGGGCTGAAGGACATCCTCCTACGCCCTGTGCACGAATTTTGTGCATGTGGCCTCTAGTCTATATATATAAAAGCCTAAGCTACCATCACAACCAAATGGATGACCAAACAGGTTGTGTGTGGTGACCAGGCCTGCAGGGGGGCTAATGAGGGGCAACCAAATGACCCAACAGTAGGTTACATGGGATGACCAGGCCAGCAGAGGGGGGCAGGGAGAGGGGCAGTGAGGGTTGACAAGGCTGGCAGGGGAGCAGTTGTGGATGAACAGGCTGGCAGGGGGAAGTTGGGGATTTCCAGGCCATCAGAGGGAGGCAGTTAGGGGTGATTAGGCAGGCAGGAGGCAGGTGAGCATTTAGGAGCTAGAAATCCCTAATTATGAGAGTAATGTCCAACTGCTGGTTTAGACCCAATCCAACAGGGGTCCCAAATTGGAGAGGATGCAGGCTGGGCTGAGGGGACCCATCTATTCACAAATTTCATGCACTGGGCCTCTAGTTATTAGATATGCACTATAGACTCATGTACAAATAAAACGCTTGATCTACTTTTTAACAACATATGGTCTCTAATTTATTGATTTAATAATTATAAAACTATGTATTTCTTATTTAGAGATATTTCTTATTTAGAGATATTTCTTATTTAGAGAAATATCTGTGTATTTCTTATTTAGAGATATTTGTTATTTAGAGATATTTGTTTCTCATGTCTTATTTTGTTCATAAGACAATTATTCCCTCATTTTATAGTTTGCAGATCTTCATTTATTTTAATTTTATTTTGAGTTTGTTCTGTAAGCCTCACATAACAATTTCTGTTAATTGTTGCCTTTCTTAGTTTTCCTCAGGAGGTTTGGGAATTTAACTTATTGAGTCTAATTCTGTGAGGAGATCCTCTTGTGAAATGTTCCTCTCAATCTTTGCACTTAACCTTGGCCTTTTCATAGGTTTGGTGAGCACTCCCAGTCCAGACTTGGGTATTCTATCAGGGGCTAAAGCTTCTGTCTCATGATAATATAGTGGATATTTCAGCTGTAGTAATTCAACCGCGAAGTGACTTGTGCCAAGCTCCATGTGCAAATTTTTCTTCTGCAACCACAAGTACACAGGGTTATGCCTGCTCTGGTCCTGAGAAGCATTCACAACTTATTTCAGTCTCTGCAGTTCAAGTAGCTGGTCTTGATGCAGACCCTACCACTAATAGGTTTTTCAACCCGCTACCCATATCATGCTACCTGTCCCCACATCATGTCTGTGTACTTTTAGCCCATGAAAAGCTGTGTTATGACTGAGGCTGTGCTTTTTTACTTTATTATATTATAATTTATTTGAATGTTTTTATTTGGATTATAATCATTTAGTCATGTGGAGGGAGAATTTCCCATTTCTAAGCTCACCTCCTTATCTCGATCCAAAGTCTTTAATGAGTTTTGAAAACTCATCAGAAATTCTCATGAACATAACTTCTTTCTCTGAACCTATGACTAGAAGTGCTCGCGCGAGTTTTCCTGCAAGTTCTCAGTAAGCATTAGACTCTTTCTCTCTGCATGGCAGATGAAGTGACTGAACAGTTCTAGCATAAACACTATGAATTTGTCATACAAGGTCAGTGAATTCTCTTACCTTCAAGTCAGATTGTGTATGAAAAAAAATGTTAATCTACCCTGACTTCTTTAAACCAAAACGTTTCTATCTTAAAATAATGTATAGAAATGTACCAGTTGCCTGTCTTAGGGTAAATGTAATATAGTACTAGATTTTTTTTGGTAATGTTTTTGTTATTTCCCCTAGTCCCTTCTAAATATTTGATACACATTTTTTATATAGATCTCTGGGATCCCAACATATTTGCTTTTAAATGCCAAATTACTCATTTAAAGTTTTCTTTAAATGAACAATATATATTTTTTGCAGTGATGCAAACTAAAATCAGCAAAAATTCTGAAATTATCCTAGTATATAAAAGAGCTAGGTGCTATCATGACTGAACAGACAACCGATACCCCTTCCATCCCCTTTACCCTCATGCCATTCACCATGAGTGGAGGTGGCAGTGGGCAGGATTGGGGACTGTTGAGTGGTGGCGGTGGCAGGCTGCTTTACAGGGCAGCAGTGAGCTGAGCAGAGCAGTCACTGGTGGCTGCAAGTTTCGAGGAGCAGATGCGAGGTGGGGGAGTTTCATGGAGCAATTGCGGGGTTGGGGGAGCCTTTCAGAGCAGTGGCAGGATGGGGGGAGTTTCACAGCCTGGCTGGCCTGGCCCTATCAGCCCCATCAAGCTGGTTGGCCAGACCCCACCTGTGCACAAATTAGTGCACTGGGCCTCTAGTATTACATACAAAAAAAATGGACAAGAAAAAAATATATTTGGCTGAAAAGCAGAGTAACATTTGATTCCTATTAAAATGAAGAAAAGTTAGAATAATTGATGTTGCTCACATTTCTACTTATAGGTATAAAGATCTAAATATACGATCTGTTTCCAAAATGTGGTTAATAATAACAACTGTTACACATTGTTTTAAGACTTACAAATATTTAAATGCTGTGAGAAGAATGGCAAATAAAACTTTAAAGTGATATACAATTATTCAAAAGCATTTTTTAAAATGTACTTCAACAATTGCTTTCATAAAATTCTCTTAATGTAAGGCTTCTAAATTTCTAAGATACATAAAATATTTCTCTTTTTCTTTTTTTGTTTCTTTTTGATTTCTGGAGTCTATTATATTAACAAAGAAAGTATTTGCACAAAGAGATTGCCCCCACAAAAGAAAACTGGAAATGTTTTTTTTTTAATAACAAATGCTGATTTTCCTGAATATGATGCTTAAATTGCAAAATAATTTGTTCATATATAGATAAAATTCAATTGTATTTAATTTTTTTACTTGTTTACTTACTGATTTTTCTTATGACTAGATTCTCCATTTCTTCTGAACTCATCTGAAATATTTTGTCTCAAAACTTGGATGAAGGACATGTTTATGCTATTAATGTATTTATAAGAAAGGGTGTTATTTTTTTTAAAGTAATACTGCCTTGAAAAAATATATAGGTATACTTACAGTTATTTGAAATGGCCCTGGAGCTTATATAACATATACACACATGAGATTAAAAGTAAGACAATATCGACCTAGTTCCCTGAGAATATAAGACAGGCTGAACACGTTTATGTAGGACAGAGCTATTACAATTTGCCCATGTCAGCAATATCCTCTTTGCTGAGAGAGAAAATACCAGAGGCCAGTGTACCTCATATCAATATCCACTAATGATATTTTGTACTTCAAAGAGACCCCTCACCCCCCAAAAAGCAGAAAACACAAAGGGAAAGAAAACAGTTCAAATCAGTGTTCTTATAATTCTTCTTTTATCTACACATTCAACTAACCACATTCCGCAGCGCTTGAACATGCTGTCCAAGTCCTGTTACCTATCCGTTTTGATTGGTATCCTGAACCAAATGGTAACTGAATAATAAAGTACCCAGTTTTGCTGTGTATATAGACTATTCCAACCTTTCTGATCTAAAGCCATACCCCTCTAAGCTAGTTTCTGCCAATTAATCACTGTGGGTGGCCAATGAAAGGTTCTGAGTGGGCTGGGGTCACGCACCTATGACATGAGGCTATAATGTACTAAAAGAACTTTTATTTTAGGCACTGGGTGCAGGTGGGCTGAGTCCGAAAAAGGAATCAGTGGTGACTGAAGAGGGAGGCAGTTTTATTAACCTCTGCTGCCTGCACCAGTTCTGCTGAGGTAAGGGTCGGGTCTGTCCTTGGTTCCTCCCAGAGCCAGATATCTAGTGGCTATCTAGGCTATGCCAAGCTCAAGGCTGCAAGCTTTCTGCAAGATATTGCTAAGCACAATAATTCCTTCTGCCTCATTTTATTCTCTTTAACCCTTTTAGACACTAGTAAAAAATGGTATCTAATGACCACATGTAACAAATGCAGAAGGGGAGGAAAATTCCATTGAGAAAAGATAAGAGAAATATATTTCTTATCCTAGGCTTATACCTCACCCTACTATGAACTAATGAATTTTTGTTTTTGTTTTGTTTTTTATAATATTTCTTGACAATATTTTTAACTTTCCACAACTGTGATTACTAAGAAAATCAAGGGCTTTTAAATGTTTCTTTTTATTACTAGTCATTGATTTAGGCCAGTAATCATTCTAGAATTCCAAGCTTGATAGACTCCAATGGACTTTTGAATCACTTTATACAATACCATATTACCAAAAACAAATAAACACCTTTAGGTATGAGGATTCCAAATTTGTTTTTAAAGATAGAAATGAATCTTTAATATTAAAAGAACATACCTCTCATTTAATAAATCATAGATGAGATATTGAATCAGTAAAGTATACTTTTTATTTATGGTAAGTTATGCCCAGCACTAGAGAAAGCTTGGGACCTGGTATTATTCCAGGAATACATTTGTACCTGACTGACCAGAGATTCAACTGGACATGAAGGACCATCTTTCTCCCATGATGGGTTAAATGAATAGAGACCACCAAAGTTCCAAGAAGCAACAGCTCAGCTTTAGAGTGATCCATGGAGAGATGTAGCCCAGTTATAACAGGTTTGGGGGAATGTTCTGAATCTACAGGAGGAACAGGGGGTCAAGTAAGAAGGAGGAGTTCATAGCAGTAGAAAGGGCACTAAAATAGTAGGTTAGAAGAGCATGGCCAATAAAATTTACTCCTGACTAAAAATTAGAGAAAGTATGAGTATTTGGAGGTCAAGAATTCACAGTACATTAGCCCTCAAGCTATCAGATAATCTGCATTAATAGGGACTTGTTGGTAAAGAGAAAATAGATTGGAGACCATAGTTGAAATCTAATGCTACGTACTAGAGATATGGATGTGGCCAAGAGTAAAGAAAAAGGGGGGGGGAGGGAGATTTGGATTCCAGGAACAGCATAAGAACCAGCAGTTACTCCACACCATGGGCCTATGTGCCTCTCCTGCACTGCATCAAAATAATTTAAATTTAATGTTACTCTCAATTTGGTGGGAGATAGAAGTTGTCTTTGTTTCTGTGTTTATGAGTTATGCTTCACCTGAGCAACTATGTGGAACTTGCAGGAAAGGAATGCAGTAGTACTGAATATGCAGAACTAGAGATGGCAAAGTCAAGAGCTAAGAATCTGGAAAGAATTTAATGCAAAGAAGCTTTCAGAAATTCATATCCCTACTTATGGCATGTAAATGCATATCTATTTGTTTTATAGACGTATAAGTTTAGTTAAATTGCAATAAATTTGTCCATATGATGCAATGTTTTATAGTTTAGTTGTGTATTTTTTAACTTTGCACTTTTATTTTCTTTATTTTGGATTTTATGGTTAAAACTCTCTTCAACTATTTTCAATTATTTTGTAGGCCCCTGAAATCTTAAAGGAATAGCTACTATGCTATCTATACCCAATGATAAAAAGTGCCCAGACTAAATAATTAAGAATCCATAGCATCTTATCCATCTGAATATTATATTTCCCTCTCCTCCTTTTATTACACCAACCCTGTGCTATGAAGTCCATGTGTGTTCAGCTCCATTTTCTTTCTTTCTTTTTTAAAATATATTTTTAATTCAGAGAGGAAGGGAGAGAGAGAGAAACATCAATGATGAGAGAGAATCATTGATTGGCTGGCTCCTGCATGCCCCCTACTGGGGATAGAGCCTGCAACACAGGCATGTGCCCTGATCAGAATCAAACCCAGGGCCCTTCGCAGGCTGATGCTCTATGCACAGAGCCAAACTCGCTAGCATCAGCTCCATTTTCTATAGCAGATAATGTTTCTAACAGATTATGGCAGTAAATGGCCTTCATATCTAATTTTTATTGGTGCTTTCACACTCTTTTGTGTCTGCACAGATATTTTGATGGGAAGTTGACAGTGTGAACCCTGAAAAAGGAGATACCTGCCAAAAAAGGCTCCTGGTGGCTGAGCTCAAATTAAAAAATAAAAAAAGCAGTACCTAGCAACCCTTTCTAAGCAGGGACCTCTCACAAAGGCCTAAATTGACTTCTGGGAGAAGTCTGCACTGAATTGCTTGCCTCCAGCTCTATGTTCCTGATATGTGAGCCAGCCCTCACAAAAGAGCTCCTATAATTGCATTTCGACCAATAGGACTATGGTTTCCCCCATCTGATGAAGCTGTGCAGCTATATCCCTATCAGCATCTTCAGCTAATCAGAATAGCTTCTTTCTGACCAATCAAAACAGTTCCTTTGTACCAATGGAATTGCAAGACTTTGGCATCCTCCTTTGCATGACAACAGACCAATCAGAGACCAGGAAGGGGGTGGATTCTCTCTGAATAAGTTAGCTCCATTCTGGACTCCAAGCTCACTTTCCCTTTTGCAGACTAGAAATAGCCTCTCTATGGCTGCATCTGAAACACTAAAGACATCTTGCTGGAAAGAGTGGAGTGGAGCAGGAAGGAGCAGACAAACAGAGCAAAGTAGGTGGAGAGGGCTCAAACTGGGCAGAGTAGAGCTGAGCAGAGAAGAATAGAGCTCTTGTAATGGAATGGAGCCTGTCCCCAGGGCACTTCCACATTCTGCTATTTTATTACTGCCCTGTAACACCATTGAGCTATACCACAGCTGTGTTGTTCTCATAGTCATGCAGTGTCATAATAGAGCTGTGTGTAATAAGATGCCTTCTCCACCACATCTCAAATTGGAGATTTCTGTTAGCATTGAATTTGTACCAACAACCATAGATTAACAACAGGAACTTATTGGTTGCTAGCTCAGCGATTTCTTAAAAGTAATTCCTGATGAAACTGGTTTGGCTCAGTGGATAGAGCATCAGCCTGCAGACTGAGAGGTCCCAGGACACGTACTTTGTTTGCGGGCATATCGCCAGTAGGAAGTGTGCAATAGGCAGCTGATCGATGTCTCTCTCTAATCGATGTTTCTAATTCCCTATCTATTTCCCTTCCTTTCTGTAAAAAAGTCAGTAAAATATATATATATATATATATATATATATATATGTATATTTTAAAAAGTAATTCCTGTTTGTTCATTCATCATTGCAACAAAGACAATCAAAGGATCAAACTAATAGTACTGAGTGGTTCCAAGTTTATTATTTTTGTGTTTTTATTTAATTTTTCCTTGTTATGGCTGTAGAATCTTTAGAATATGAAATAGCTAGTATGGAGGTAGATTATAGCACTTAAAAATCTAGTGTTTGAGCTAAGCTTTCTAGATTCAAGTCCCAGATTAGTTTTTTTATTCTATGTACAATGCTAGGGATCTTGGGTGTATTTCTTTAAAATTTTTAATTGATTTTAAAGGGAGAGGAGTGAAAAGAGAAACATTGAAGAGAGAGAAACATGGATAGAGTGCCTCCAGAACATCCCCTACTGAGGATTGAGCTTCCAATCCCAGGCATGTGCCCTGGACTGGGAATCCAACCAGCCACCTCTCTTGGCATAAGACGGTGCCCACCGACTGAGCCACACAGACCAGGACAGGATATACTTCCTATATTCTCTGGGCCTTAGTGTCTTTATCTGCAAAATAACATTATTGAGAGTATGCAGTAAAATAATATAGGAAAAGCATTTAGAACAGCACCTGGCACATAATTACCCTGTAGGAATATCTTATGACTGTCTTTGAAGACCAAGGGTATAATCATATAGAATTGCTTTGAAATATGCTTTCAGCATTTTTTATTGCACCTCAATCACACTTGCACTACAGGAGCCAAAGATACATGCCTCTTCTAGTAATTTTCCAAATGCTACTGACAATTATAGAAGTGAAGAAATGCTAAATACTGTTTTTTATTAGCATGGCATTAACTTTCCTGTTATTGGATAATAAAACAATTATGAATCTACGGACTCAATATGGTTACTTAAAACCATGTTCATGGCCATTGAAGACACTATGTTTAGTTTTAAAATATTGAAATATCAAAGCCAAGAATAAACAGTAATTATTAGAGGTTTCATTGTCAGTTTACCAAAGTTAATCTCCCACTGTGATCAGACTGAGTTACAATTATTATAGCAAACTGTGCTGCATAGAATAAAAACAAAATGAATGGCTTTGTTTTTTCTATGATTCTTTTTCTTTTCTTTATTTATTTGGCGTGATATTTTCCCCAGAAATTTTGGCTTAACACTTTTTCCTTTGGTGCCTGAACTTTGTTACTCCTGATGGCATTGGGCCAGAAAGATGAAAAAATAGAGAATGAGATTTCTAAAACACTCAAACTACCAGCTTGCAGCTATTGCTTTTTAAACTATTATTATTATTTTAATTTATTGCTTGAGAGAGAGAGAGAGAGAGAGAGAGAGAGAGAGAGAGAGAGAAGAAAGAGAAACGTCAATTTGTGGTTTCACTTATATAAGCATTTATTGGTTGATTCTTGTATGTGCTCTGACTGAGGATAGAACCTGCTACCTTAACATATCAGACAATGCTCTACCCAACTGAGCTCCCTGGTCAGGGCTGCATGTATGGTTTTTGAAGGTGTTAGGCCCTAGGAGAAAAGAAAATAGAATCCATGCCATCTCGCCATTGATAGAAAGCTGAGACCAGTGGCATGGAGAATGAAATCCCAAGGCCCATAGACTTCTACACATTTCCTGTTTATAACACTATCTCTACATTAGGCAAAAACAATTTTTTATGACTGAATTGCTTCTCACTCTTTGCATTTTATAATACCAATCTACTTTCTGTCTTTCAACATATATCCCAGAGAAAGGAAATAGAAAATAAAGCACATTGTTCAGTAGAATTTCATTGTGCATTGAGGATAAAATCAGGCAAGTACAAATGGCAACGCATTCGAAAACCTTCCCCACTGAAATCTGGCAGGAGGTAAAGCACTTCCATTAGGATTTGTAACTTCAGTGGCAAACTGCTTCCCACAAAGTGCTACATTCATGAACAAGGCACAAAATTGACTGTCAAGAAGATGTAGGACCATAGCAGATCATTGTCCATTTTGTACAAGGTACCCTATGGGAACATGGTTATTCAGCAACTCCAAGTTTTAGATTTCATAAACTTTTGGTAGAGATTCACAATTGAATCTTCATTTGTTTCAGACATCGGCCTTTTTATAATGAAACTGTGTGAAGGGCACAGCTACTTTCAGAAGTCAATGGGCATTAAATTGATATATTCTGAAAATTACTGGCAGAAAAAAAATCCATAGTCCCTAAATTTTAAATGGAGACATTGACATGGCTTAATGGTAAAATGATTGTAATTATATGTCACTTGGCCAAATGTACAGTTAAAGATAATGTCAAAATTGCTTTTTAAAATACTGGGTCAGACACACAGAAATAAAGTCTCTGACTTTCTGCTCCTATCGACTTCCAATATTGACAGGATTATTAGTGTGAATAAGTATGCTTGCCTGCTGAGTTCCAAGCACAGGACTTGCAAGAACCTATTAAAACAGGCCCCATTGCTCAGTTCTTAACTCTCTTTACCGTCCCTGCCACCCAAACCATTCTCCTTCTTCTACACTGACTTTGTCTCTGGATAAGAGTCCAAGCCATCAGGAATGACCCTGTTTTTCATATATTCTTTCATAAATATGATTTATGTCACTTAATATCTCTCATGTAAAAAAGCAAAATTTAATTTCATGTAGTATACAGGCTGAAATATAGGTTGGCCCCATACTTCTTGGCTTATTTTCTCCCCATTCCATGAAGAGAAGTACATATGTGACTTGGATTTTAACAATCCTAAATATAATTACCATGCCTACAGGTGGTTTGAATCTCTAACGTACAATAAGATTGTTGATATTTCTAATTCTCGTTTTTTTCTGAAGGACTTTTTCTTCTCTATGTTTGGCTCCATTGTAACTATGTTGTTAGCATTGGAGCTCCTCAAAGGACAGGGCAAATGTCTGATTCTTCTGTATCCCAAAACTAGAGCGCATGTGGCATAAAGAAAAAGTGTAGCTATGTTTGCAATGTGTGTGAAGTTAAAGAGGTTCAAGATTTAAATGCCTTGGAATAAATTATTTGCTACAACTACAAAGTACCATTGTTATTTTCAATACTATTTCAGCACGGGCCTGGCTTTAAGTTGCGTTCCTGTGATTTTGAGACTTCCCTTCAAATGAGAATCACCCTAGATACTTGTCAAACATCACGTTATACAGCATCAGTATTTATAACAGAGAAGTGAGGTAATCTTAGATTTAACACATAGGAGTAACTGTTGAATCTTTCTTAAAGAGAAAGAATGAAATGTGCAATCAAAGAAGAATACAGGAATTGAGAAAGAAAAGCCATCAGGGGAAGCAGCTGGTCTATTCCTATGAATTTTCTTTAGGAGAAGTTTAAATCCTCCTTGAAATGACCTGCTGACCAGGGTTTCAGCAGAAGCAGATGGAGTGGCAACCTGGAAAAACCATGTTGGTTTTCTCTCTGTGTTGTGGAGGGGCCCCCATTATTCTGCAATGGGAGTGATTGAAAGGAGGGGCATGGGGAAAGCAGGTGATTGAGAACATAGAAACACAGTGTTTCCATGTCTACTTCCCTGAGAAGAGAAGAGCAATCCCCTCACAGGACGTCTGGAACATAAGAAAGCATAGGCTCAGCAAGCACATAACTCAAGTCAGAGAGTGTCCACAAAAGCAGTGATCTTAAAACAAACAAACAAACAAACAAAAATACCTAAGAGGGATATCAGACTCAGCTGAGTCAGCTTGTTTAACCTTTTGATATTTAATAAATAAACTATACACTCTTTTATTCTTTTCTTACATCTCTATTCCATTTCTCTCTTACATGTGAAAACGTTTTCTGTGACTCTCTCTCCTGTATGTGTAAAACAAATAGCAGGAGAGATGGTCTTCCTTTCTCTGTGCACATTGCCCCATCTCTGAACCAATCAATTACTGTTAGTGTAGTTGTCAAACATTACAGATTTGCATCCTTTTCAAAAATGGTCTTGCTGGTGCCTGCTAACTTTAAAGTCACTCTGTGTAAGGCAGTGTAGGTGGTGGGGGAAGTTGAGAGAGTAGAGTGCGGTGCTGATCACAGGAGGGGGCAGTGAAGAACAAAGGGACAGTCCCTATTCTGCTTCATATCTAGTAGGTCAGGTAGAGAAATCAACAATCCATCATGACCGCCTCTGAAGAATGCTATTTATGGAATGGTAGGAAGTTACAGAACCACGAATGAGACCAAAAGCTCAGTTATAGCAAGTGTCTACTATCACTGTATAACAAAATACCCCCCAATCCAGCAAGTCAAATAAACATCGGAAATCAACACACTTCGTTGGCTGGGCCTCTGAGTTTGAATTTCTCCTAAGGCTCCACTGGGATAAGATTTGTACCTGAGCCCCATCACCTAGTTGTTGGCAGGCATCAATTCCTTGGGGGCTGTTGGTCTGAGAGCCTCAGGCCCTGTTGGTGATGGCTAGAGGCCTCCCTCAGCTCCTTCTCACGTGCACTTCTTCATATGTCAACTCAAAACATGTCATCTGACTTCCATCAGGGTCAGCAAGCAAGAAAGGGCCTGCACGGCAGAAGCCAGAGTATTATTGCAACTGATCCCTGCAAGCGGCCTCCATTCTCCTTTTCCCTGTTCGTTTTTTACAAGTGAGTCTCTAGTGGAACCCATGCTCAGGGGGTAGGATTATATACATTCATAAGCACCAGGAGACTGGAAAAACTGGGCGCCATTTTAGAGGCAGCTAGAATCTTAAGGACAATAGAACAGTCAAAGCCCTAAGTTTTGAGAGAGAATCAGTTAAAAAATGAACCACTACTCCTCAGTGGTAATGGCAGCAGTTGTGGTAATTGCGGTAATAGTAACAGTATGAACAGGCCCAATGACATAAATAATCTAAGAGAAAGAAAAAATACTATTTCAATAGTATGGTATTTACTGCTTCCATATTACAGGTGCAGTGGCTAGATTCATTTCAGAGGATGATGGCTTTAATGTTTTGGAAAACGACTATTATTTTTGTTGTGATAGGTAAAGGCTTTGAGAAATGACTTGGAAAACTTTTTATACACTGTAACCCAAGACTTGTTAATATATTATGAAATCAGGTAAGTAGATTGAGACTGGGATGCAGGAGACAGGGACTGACAAAGTCCATCATTAAGCATTCAATAAAAGATCAGGGAGATGTGATCACTTTGAAAGGAAAAATCTTACAGGAGAAACCCTGCCAGAAAAATGGACCTAAGTTAAAGGAGAAAGTTTGGGATTTGATTCCAATATTTTTTTCACTATATGAAGTTCTTCCTAAATCCCAAGATAGGGGAGAACACCAAGATAGCGGCATAAGCAAACACCTATTGTTCCGCCCTGCGCAACGATTTGGGAACTACAACATAACAGCGGAACAGACAAGCACCCAGAATCTCCAGAAAGCTGGCTGCATGAAAAATCTACTAATAGGAGCGGAGGTGGGACACTAAGACTCGGACCGGCGGGAGCGCAGCCTGTCAGACGAAAACAGGTTAAGAGCCACCCTGGTCGCACGCGCGGGCTGGGGCTGGAGCAGCGACCCCCTGCCGGATTTCTCCAACGAGGAAGGGCAGAGGCGTCCCACTACCCAGATTTCCTGAGCCGGGCGAGGTCCGAGATCCCGGGTACTGGAAGAGGTCCCCCTGCACAGATTTCCCGGAACCGGGCGAGGTCTGAGGTCCGGGGGACGCACCCTGGAAGCGGGGACGCACCCTGGAAGTGGGGTGCAGCAGAGACTCCTAATCCCAAGGGTCGCACAAACCCGTGACTTGCCCCCGGGAAACTTGTCTCCTGGTTCCGGAAACCACCCATTTTACAGCCCTGGGCTGGACTTTTGATGTGCAGGCACATTTGGGGAAAGGCAGAGTTGTCTGGCAAGGGGAAGAGACTAGCGGCTTTCTCTTGGAGGAGTCTGCAGCCATCCCCACCCAACACAGACCCGCATAGGACCCAGCTGCCACTGCCGCGCAGCTTAGAGACTCCGCCCATCCAAACTGAACACAGTCTCCCTTCACAGCCAATTGGCCTGGAGGCCAAACCATCCTAGGGCTAACAACAACAAGCTGGGCTTAAATTCAAAAATACTGAATACAACCCATAAAGGATTGCAGTAAGAGTACCCACCTCAGGTAACTGGGGAGACTGAGCCACTTTCCCTTTGAGGATATCCACCACATAAAGCAGCCACCATGCAGAGACATGGAAAGAAATCAGGTGTGAAAGAAATGGAGGAGAAAAGACGACAAGACATAGAGTTCAAAACCACGGTTATAAGGCTTTTCAAGAGGCTCCTACAAAAGGCCGATCAACTTAATGAGAATTAGCAGGAAATAAACAAGACCAACCAGCAAATGAATGAGACTTACAAGGAGATGAATGATACTTACAAGGAAATGAATGAGACCCTCAGGAAAATGTACAAGACCTCTGAAGATACGAACCAGACCCTCACAGATAAAAAAAAGGACCAACTAGAAATCAAGCATACACAGACTGAAATAAAAAATATTACACAAAGTCCTAAAAGCAGTCCAGAGGGCCACAAGAACCAAGTCAAAGATTTGAAATACAAAGAACCAAAATCCACTCAGCTGGAAAAGCAAGAAACAAAAAGAATTCAGATAATTGAAGACAGTGTAAGGGGCCTCTGAGACAACCTCAAGCATGCCAACATCCGAATTATTGGGGTGCCAGAAAAAGAGAGAGAGCAAGTTAATGAAAACCTACTTGAAGAAATAGCGACTGAAAACTTTCCCCACCTGGTGAAAGAAACTGACTTAAAAGCCCAAGAAGTACACAGAACCCCAAAATATAGGAATCTAAAGAGGACCACACCAAGACATATCATAATTAAAATGCCAAGAGCAAAAGATAAAGAGAGAATATTAAAAGCTGCAAGAGAAAAGCAGTTGGTTACCTACAGGGGAGCACCCATACGATTGTCAGCGGATTTCTCAACAGAAACAATGCAGGCCAGACGCGAGTGGCAAGAAATATTCAAAATAATGAAGAGCAAGAATCTATAACCAAGATTACTCTATCCAGCAAAGCTATCATTCAGAATTGAGGATCAGATAAAGTGCTTCACAGATAAGAAAAAGCTAAAGGAGTTCATCACCACCAAACCAGTATTATATGAAATGCTGAAAGATATTCTTTAAGAAGAGGAAGAAGAAAAAGGTAAAAATATAAATTATGAACAACAAATACACATATATCAACAAATGAACATAAAAATCAAGTGAACTGATAGGCTGATGAACAGGATAAACTGGTGACTATAACAGAAACATGGACATGGAGAGGGAATGGACTGACAATTCTTGGGGAGAAGGGTGTTGTTGGAAGTACAGCAAGAGATTGAACAAGAATCATGCAACAATGGGAGAGGACATTGGGGAGGGGAAGGTGAGGGCAGAGGGTGGGATAGGTACAGGGTGGAGGGAAGATATAGGGGGATAAAAAAGGGGAAACAATGTAATTAATAAACTGAATAAAAATAAAAAAATAAAAAAAATCCCAAGATAATGAAGGAAACTAATAGAAGACAAGTATATCCTATATAATAAAAGGCTAATATGCAAATTAACCCAAGGGCAGACGACTGGTTGCTATAATGCACACTGACCACCAGGGGGCAGACACTCAATGCAGGAGCTGTCCCCTGGGTGGTCAGTGTACTCCCACAGGGGGAGCACTGTTCAGCCAAAATCTGGGCTCACAACTGATGAGCACAGTAGTGATGGCTGACTACTCCCTGATTGCAAGAGGGCATCAGCCAGCCTGAGGGACCTCCTCCCTCCAGTGCACAAATTTTGTGCAACAGGCCTCTAGTAATGAAATAAAAATTGGCTGTGTTTCTGGATCTTTTTCCTGCTGAGAGAATGTATTTGGTTGCTGTATACAATAGAGACATAAAATTGACTCATATACAAAGGAAAGTTTTAATAATGTGAGGTTGTTGGGGTTTTTTGTTTTTTTTTGTTTTTTTTTTTTTTGGATTAGCAGTTAAGCAAACATAAACACTTATCAAATTGTCAAGAAAAAAAGACTAAAAACACCAATGAAAAATAATACTAATTTCAGTGCAAGGACAGAAGCAATGAACAGACAAGAAATATAGAAGAACTTGAGCTTTCCTACAAAGGGAAAAATAAGAGAAAGAATGAAGTTAATTTACTAGTAAGGGAATTATGCAAATATGCACAAAATTTTTTAGAAGATGTGCAATTAGATGCAGATTATAAAATACTGTTAACAATCACACCAGGCTAGCATCTGGGAAATGAGACAAAAAATAATAACACTGTTGCATTCATTTTCTATTGCTATGTAACAAATGCTCACAAACTTAAGTGTTTAATACAACATCCACTTATTATATAAAACTTTATGTAGATCGGCAGTTCAGGTTCTGCTGAGCTGAATCTCCTGCTCAAATCTGACCTGGCTGAAGTCGGGGTGGCAGCTGGGGTTCCCTGCCTTTCTAGGTGGCTAGAGTTCTCTTCCAGCCGCATGTGGTTACTGGCAGAATTCAGCTCTTGCACCTCGTTATCTCATAATCTCAATCTAAATGTCATCATATCTTCAACTCAAAGTCCAAAGTAAAATCTGAGCATCATCAGTTCAAAGTCTAAAATCTTATCATTAGTGAAATGTACACTCTGATGATTTGACATACATTGTGAAACAGTGACCACAATCAAGTTGACACATTCATCACATTACATAGTTGGGTATTTTGTGTGTGTGTGTGTGTGTGTGTGTGTGTGTGTGTGTGTGTAGGGACAACATTTCAGATCTACTCTATCAGCAAATGTCAGGCTTGCAATGCAGTATTATTAACATGGCCACCATGCTGTATCTTAGATCCCCAGAATGTATTAATCTGATAACTTGTAGGTTGTACCCTTTACCACCATTTTCCCATTTCTACCACTCAACCCCTGGATCCTGGCACCCACCATTCTACTTTCTGTTTCCATCAATTTGACTTTTGTCGTTGTTGCTTTTTTAGTTCTGCATATATGTTACATCATACAGTCTGTTTCATACTCTGTCTTGCTTATTTCACTTAGCATAATGTTTTCCAGTTTCATTTCTGCTGTTTCATATAACAAGATTTCTCTTTCTTGCCCTGAATGGCTTTTCTCAGTGATCGGAGCATTGACCCTCACACCTAAGGGTCTCGGGTTTGATTTCAGGTTAAGGGCACATACCTCCGTTGGTTAGATTCCCAGCCCCAGGTTTGGGTGCGTGCAGGAGGCAATCAATGAATGTGTGTCTCTCTCCTTCCCTCTCTCTCTCTTTCTCATTCACCCCTCCCTCCCATCCACTCTCTCTAAAAATCAATGGAAAAAATATCTTAGGGTGAAAATTGAAAAAAAAAAGATTTTCTTCTCTCTTATGGATGAATAATGTACCACTATATGTGTATGCATTTACTTTACTTTATATATTCATCACTTTAAAAGACCTTCTCTGAAATCTCTCTTTCTTTTAAATGGCTTCCCTAATTAGGTAATGCCCACCCAGAATAATATCACTTGTTATTAAATCAGAGTTATCTAATTAGAGATCTTAATTACATCTGCAAAATTTATTTTTGCATGTAATATAATCATGAGAGTGATACCCCATCATATTCACAAGTTGAGCTCACACTAAAGCCATGGGTTAATACAGGTGTGTGTGTGTCAAGAGGTGGAAATCATTAAGACCATTTCGAATTATGTCTATCAAAAAAAATAAGGTCATTTACCCAAAGTTATTTTAAACTTGAAGCATTTCAGAAGCAAAAATGATATATTCCTTAGTTTTAAGTAATTTAAATATAATTCCAAATATTGTCAGTAATGATTTATGTGATATGTAACTTGCACTAAGAGAGATGGAAGAGGGTGTGTAGATGGCATAATGTGGAAGTTAGAGCATCATGTGTTTAATTAATACACATGTGGATATGAAATTTGATCAAAGGAGAAACAAGTAATGAAAGTATAAACTCAGTTGTGTTTCAATATTTGAAAGAAAAGTTGGGCAGATGTGATAATTCTACATTAAGAATTAACAAAATGTATAAAGTGACAGAAGATTTGACTTTGGGTGGTAGACACACAGTGCAATATACAGATTTTGTAACATAGAAACCCACACCTGAAACTGGTAGAATCATATTGACTAATGCTAATGCAATAAATTTAATCCTATAAATAAAAGCCTAATATGCTGTTTCCAGTCGGCCGTTCAACCAAAGTGTAGTATGCTAATGATATGCTAAGGCCACTCAACTGCTCACTAAGACATGCATTGACCACCAGGGGGCAAACAGTCGACCAGTAGGTAAGCTGGCTGCTGGGGTCCAGCTTATCGGCACTGAGTGAGCCAGCCCGGACATGCTCTGGAGCCCTCCTGCAATCCCTCCCTGGTTGGCCAACCTATCTGTGTCCCTCCCCAGCCCTGATTGTGCACTGGAGGGATCCTTTGGCCTGGCCTGCACCCTCTCACAATCCAGGACCCCTTGAGAGATGTCGGAGAGCTGGTTTGGGCCAGTCCCATAGGTCAGGCCGAGGAACCCCACTGGTGCATGAAAAAATATAAAAGAATTAACATAATGTTTTAAAAGCATAAAGGAGGGGGAAAATCATTAACTTTGTGTGGGTTAATGAATGCCAAACAAGAGTTCTTAGGGAGAAGAGGAGAAAAATGCATTTTAGGTGGAACTTGGTGTAAGACACAAAGTTGACACAAAGCTGTCCAGACAGTGTATTTAGAAAACAACACAGCAAGGACATAAGCAAATTGGGGGATAGCAGAATAGTAGTGGATTTGTATGCCATTCTGCACAAGTTAGATATTTTCATGTAGGCAACAGCTTTTAAACCTCTTGAAGCAGTAGAAACTTTCTTATTTACGCTTCTGAAATCTTTCAAGAAAGAGCTCATGGGATTGGAATAGATCAAAGCAAGGCTACACCAATGTCAGGAGGCTCTTATTGTCCTAGCTGAGGATTCACTGCTTATCTGAAAGATAAGACAAGAAAGAGACAAAACAGAGTTTAACTGTGGATGCACTGATTAACAAGTTCCTATGTATATAAAATCTGCACACTTACTTAGCAGCCTGAAGAAAAATAAAAATAAATAATGTGATTGTAGTAAGTATTTTTGTTGAAGAGGTTGCTAATTTGGGACCAGACTTTCCTGAAACTGTACCTGGTCCCAAGATAAGCTTCCCCAGAGTATGTCTGCCTTCCCATCTGGCAGCGAGCACTTGACCTCAGAGTAAAAACCAACTGGAAAAAAGCATTACCTTTCTCAGAATTCTTGGCATCTGTTTAGAGCAGAAGTACCTGTTTCAGTGTGATTAGCAGGAAAAGATGGTTTTTACCTTATCAAATGGTCAGAAGAAAAATAAGACGTTATGACATATGAAATTTCTATGATTTTTCACATTTCAGTATGCATAATATTTTGTTGTTGTTGTTGTTTTTGTTGTGTGTGTGTGTATGTGTTTATTGCAGCCATGTCCACTGATTGATACATTCTATGTGGATGCTTTCACACTGCAGTGGTAACATTGAGAACTACAACAGAGATTGTGTGGCCCAGAAAGTCTAATTTTTTTAAATATATAATCCTTACCCAAGGACATGTTTTTTTTTTAATTTAATATATTTTTTGCAGTATAACTTATATTTAATAGTAGTACATATGTTTTCCTTTCCCCCCCCCTTTTCCCTTCCCCCAGCCTCCCTTACCCCCCAGCACATGTCCCCACCCACCCCCCTCCCCGCCCCAGTGTCTTTCATTCATTGGTTATGCTCATATGCATGCATACAAGTCCTTCGGTTGATCTCCCCCAGCATCCGCCTCCCATCCACTCAAGCCTTACCCCTGTAGATTGACAGCCTGTTCAATGCCTCCCTGCCTCTATGTCAATCACTCTCCCATTTTTTTTCTTCAAAAATATCTTGCCTCTGCATACTAGAAATAAATGTATAAGAACAAAAAACTGTTTGAGTCTCAGTTTCAATGTCCGATTGTTCTGAGTCCCAGTTTCAGTGTCAAATAGTTCTTCATGTGTACATGTCAGCAATGGTATCCAGATGGTGGACACATCGTGGCAAAGCAAGATCCATCCTCTCTGGTATGGTCCTGGGCCGCCTGCAGCCACGCACAGCTGCCAACTGCTAGCATGGCAAGGTGTTGTCAGTGCAAGGACATGTTTTTATTGTTTATATTATGTTTTAAAGATATTTTTATTGATTTTAGAGAGGAATAGAGGAGAAAGAGATAGAAACACCAATGATGAGAGAGAATCATTGATCAGCTGCCTCCTCATGCCCCATGCTGGGGATCAAGCCACAACCGGGATCGTGCCCTGACCAGGAATCAAACCCTAACCTCCTAAATCACAGGTCAGTGCCGAAGCACAGAACCACTCCAACCAGGGCCTAAAATGGTCTCCATCTGGCTCTCTGTGGGAAAAAGCGCTTCCTTCTGCTCTAGTGTAAAGGAGGGCACGAGGCATCTTTAAAGCTGTCCTAGTTCAATCCCTTGTTGTCATGTTTGTCCAACTCTTCCTTTGATGACATAAACTGTTTCAAAATGTCCTGCCAGTAAGGCTCGTTTTTTATTTGCCCTAACAGGGTCAGCTTTTATTGCTTGCAACCACAAAAACATCGACTAATATAATTATCTAATGATTTAGTCCAAGAAATCCATTAGCTTTACATAATTATAGAAGCTGGATCAACCATTTCGAATAAATTTACCAGTGAATTAGTGAAAACAAGCAAGCAAAAATATTAATTTAAAAAACAGACAACACAGTGAAAACATGTTTCTTAAGTGGAACAGCTAAAATTGTTTATGGAATTTATATTGTGTGGGTGACTGTGCCTTTTTCAGAAAATTGGGGATCTCTGGGAATTATGATTTAAGTGCAAAGCCCAGGGTTCCTACACGAATTCTGTCAGGACCACCTGGGGAAACAGGTGAATAAGACATTCAGTGCTGCTCTGGCAGCTGCGCCAGAGGAAATGGCTTTTCAGCATCCTTGACTTTAATCATGAACTTTAGTGACTCTTCAAATCACCCTACTTGAGATTCTTTTTTCTTATCTTTTTTCCCCCTCTCTGACTTCTTTTTCCACAATTAACCAATGGCCCATAGACTACACTGGGCATACATGGGCCAGATGCCAGCATCTTCCTGTCTGTTTTATGTTCCCCCAGGGAGACCACTCTGCTTCTTCCCTTATTTGTACAAGTGCAATTTCAGAGCACACTTTTTGATTTCATTTTTTCACTCATCACTCTTTCTCACTAAAACTGCTTTAAGACTTCTATCTATTTGGTGGCTTCCTTTTTTGCTATCAATCAACTGCATTCTGTTTTTTTTTTTTACTCTCAATTCAAACAGGCTGGGCCTTGTGCTGAGCCACCCCTTTGCTAACATGGAGATCTCCTCCTTCATTCTATCCCAGCGGCCTCCTGATGCCCAGGCTGGGTCTAAGGTCTTCTGCTTCACGCTGCTGCCTACAGGCAGAATAAAGGACAGGGAAACACACAATTCCCAAAGGTACCCACTAGTAAGGAATATAGAAGTATCACTTGACACTTCATGGGACCCTAAAATGTTTTTTTTTTTTAAGAATTACCACAAGTCTCAAAGAAAGTCACATATATATTTGGATATATTTCTGTCATAATATGAACATGATGGGCTCAAGCCCCTCAAATACACTAAACTTTCCATGGAGAGTGTGATTGCTTAAAGTAGGGTGTTATTTTCAGTTCTCCCCACTACAAGTGGGCCATCCTCGTGGGCTATGGCAGAACAGCGAAAGTGATTTGAAAACAAGCTGTCAAGACTGTTCCTACCTAAGAATCCTCATCTCAGACCAGGAATGACAATGCCAGGATTTTTCCAGTTTATGATGCTGTGCCCATCTAAGCAGTGATGCTGAATAAATTAATATGGCGAATGTTGCCACGTGAACACAAAATGACATAATTTATTACCTGACCCAAGAATTCTGACACACATTCATTTGGATTTACAGATACAGAGATAATTTTAAATACCTTGAAAAATATTTTTAGTTCTTTTTTTTTCCTTATCCAATCTAGGTCCACACCTAGAAATTCCCTTGAAATAGTCTAAGGTTATTTAACTTGGAATTATATTAGGTTCATTCTTCCTTTTTTATTTAAATCCTGTTATTATAAAAACTGGATCTTGTTGTGGCAGTTAGTATCACAACTTGTGTTTGGGTAGGGCCATTTTGTATTAGATTAATTTTATGCATGCCTATTTACTTAACAAATCCCTTGAGACCTAATTTGTGTTTTTCAATACTACTCAGTCTCAGCGATTTCCTTGTACTGAATGGGGACTTAGTGTGGGATGGAGGGAATGTTCCAGGTCAGGAATGGAGAGCCGCTGGAGGCCTTTTTCTCAGTTCCTTCCCAGACAGGACCTGCACGTTTTGTCCAGGTAATTTGGCCCAGAGCCTCACAAAGCACTGTTTTAGGATTCTCAGTTTTTGTATTGGAGGATAACCAAAGTATTAACCAGCCTTTCAAAACTGTATGTTTAGCACTGGCCTTATCGTCGTTCTATGATCTTATCTCTCATTTCACTAAAATATCTAAGCATTGTGAGTTTTATTTCTTAATCATCCCTGCCTTACCACCCCAAATTTAGCTCCCACACTTCCAACCTCCATTCTAGGTGTGAGAGTGATGTGCCCCTAACTTTAATTAAAGGCAATATGTCTACCTTGCCCTCAATTCTATCCAATCTCATTTTGTAAAAGTTTATTTCATTTGCTAAAATCACCCACCATTGGTCTCAGGGCCAACTTTTCCTTGAACACCATTGTGTCAGTCTATATCTTACAATAGATCTCTAAGCCTGATCCTAGAGCTTCTTGTTTTTCCACTGTATATGCTGTTTTTTACATTCAAAACATCTACTATAGTCAACTGAGTCAAAAGCATCATTGAGACATACACGGATATGTGTGTTCAATTAATATATTTTAAAAAGAAACTGATCTGGCATTAATTATAGACACATTTCAGAGATGTTAAATTTTTAAACATGTGCACTTAAAATTGATAACATATGTATATGCTCAGCACTGAGGTGTATGGACAAGTAAAATAGCTAAGATGATGCCATAGCATTTGGAAAACTTCTGAACCTTTAGTCTTGGAGGCATGAGTACTCTCTAACCAAATGAAGAAAATAACATGTTAAAAATTGAAAAATGGAATTTTACTGCACAAAGATAGTTAGTTGCTGAGCATGTGTTTGCATTACATATGGGTTTTACTGGCAGTTTTAAGAATTTTCCAATGGAGGTTGGAAGTGTTCTAACTATTCAGAACAATTTTGATCTGTACTTGTTCATTACAATAATCTAAGGCACATTGTATAGCTCTATACTCTTCACAAAGAATGATCTGACTTTATCTGTAAGCAAATTGTGATATTCACTTAACCAAATATAACTGGGAATATATAAATATGCTACAAATACATTTTAAAAGCATTCTAGTTTTATGTATAAATTTCAGGTAGGACTTTGACTCATTTTCATTCCTGAGGATAATAGAAAGAGAAACATGTGTTGGGATTATCTGACGATATGTTTTGTAGCTATAGAACTGGTGACTTAGATGTTGGTTTGTAGAAGATGGAAAATATTTCACATCTTGTAAGAAATCTTCAGGGTGTTGACAATGACTGTAACTTCAGTTGGAAAGAATATACTAATGTAGATATAATGATTACTCCTACTGGATTTCATGAGTAAAAAAAAAGAAAAATTCTTAAATCTTATCTCTTATACCTTTATTTTTAACATCAGAGACATACACAGAAAATAAGCTATGCCTTTCTATTGTACAATTTAGTTTAAATTGTATTGGTCACAGACTGATTTTACTTATATTAATCCTTTTCCTGAAACTGTTAGGTACATGAATTCTTTTTTATTACTGCTATTTTTGGTAATCTTGAAGTAAAGCAGAAAATATACTAAGCAGTATGGAATGAATAGGCATGAGTGAAGTCACAAAATCAAAGGAGGAGATTAAGCAGTGGCTAATATGTCCTCTACAAAGTCTCCTTTAATGTCTTGGGCCCAAGGTAAAACTAGGAAGAATTTTAAAACTGATTGGAAATAGAACATTATTATAGAACAAAAAATAAGAAAAATACTAGGCATAAGGTTATGCTTGTGCAAGTCATAGAGTATGGGTCTATTTAAAATTTAAATTTGAGCCCAAACCAGTTTGGCTCAGTGGATAGAGCATGGGTCTGTGGACTGAAAGGTTCTGGGTTCAATTTCTGTTAAGGGCATGTACCTTGCTGCGGGCACATCCCCAGTAGGGGGTGTGCAAGAGGTAGCTGATCGATGTTGCTCTCTCACTGATGTTTCTGACTTTCTATCCCTCTCCCTTCCTCTCTGTAAAAAAAAATCAATAAAATACATTTAAAAAATAAATTAATAAAATTTAAATTTGAATATAGAGTATCTCAAACTAAATTTAACATTTCTTCTACACCTACTTTTCATAGTGTATTTCTCACAGCTATACAGGACAGGTAAATATACTTAAGAGAGAGATGTGTATTTTTTTTTCTGTAAGATTCAATTTTTAGCTCTGAAGATAATAATTCATCAGATATTCACAGAAGTTAATGTCTATGAACTATTGCTACAATTGATTAGCTTGAAGGCTGGTTCAATAAAATGCATAAAGTAAAAAAATAATTTATGAAATTATGACTTGTAAAACTGAAGGACTTTTTAAAATAGCATGCAGATTCTTGTTCTAACTTATATTGTTGCATTTATTTTCATTTAATTTTAAACTATGGAATAGTTTTTAAATATTATTATTAAACTAAAAATATATTTAACCTTGTAGCATTACACAAAATTATGGATGTTGTTTCTGACATTTCATGGTAAATTCTATTCAGTGATTTGCTTTTTCTTGTTGAGCCTCCTTTTGAGTCTTCATTAACTGAGAGAAAACATATAGTTGGCCATAAGCTAGAAACCTATTCTCAGGGAAAACTTGAGGATCATCAGCCAACAGTGTTTAAGAAATCTTCAGGGTGTTGACAATAACTGTAACTTTAGTTGGAAAGAATATGCTAATGAGGATATAATGATTACTCCTACTGGATTTCATGAGTAAAAAAAAAAAAAGAAAAATTCTTAAATCTTATCTCATAAATATATATGTGTATATATATATATATATATACACACATATATATATTCTTAAACCTTATCTCATATATATATGTATATATATACACACATATATATATATATCTTTTATCAGTCAGCTTAAATTTCCTTGTAAAATTATAAGATATATATATATGTATATATATATATATAGCTTGAGTAGTCTTATTTCATATAATTATATTTTATATAAAGGTTAGCACATTTAATTCCTCTAAAAAAGAGTTTCATTAACAGAAAAATTATGTTTGTGGAAAAATCTACCCAACTTGCTCTGGTGAGGGACCTTGAATGGCATTTCTAAGATCCAAGTTGCATACATGCTCTTCAAAATGATCAGATCTAGGAAGCAATATATTGTTCTTACCTTGAAATGTGTTAGCCTTACCATTTTTTTAAATTTCTAATTCTTAGTTTATAGTTATATAATAACAGCTCAATAATTTTTAAAAAGTTAAAGATTAAATAAAATATACTCCCTTCATCCATTACTTTTAAAATGTTGCTATTGAAATACATCTATAAGCAAAGTAATTGTCCTCTATGACTGCTTAAAGGTGTAGTTATAGCTTGAATATTATGAAAAAAATGTCTTTGAACATTATGTTTCATTTTTATAAGTGCAGATAACATTTTCATTTTATTCTATGATATATTAGATATTGAAACATAGAACTAATGTTTCAAATAACAACAATGAATGGGTTAACGATGAAATCCAAAGAAACCTTGAACCAAATGAAAATGAAAACACAACAACCCAAAATCTTTGGGACAGAGCAAAAGCAGTCCAAAGAGGGAAATTCATAGCATTATAGTCCTACCAAAAGAAACAAGAAACATCTCAAATAAATAATATATCATTACACTTAAAAGAAGTAGAAAAAGAACAGCCAACAAAGCCAAAAGTAAGTAGAAAAAAAGGGAATAATAAAGATCAGAGAAGAAATAAACAAAATAGATTCTAACAAACAATACAAAAGAGCAATGGAATCAAGAGTTAGTTCTTTGAAAAGATAAACAAGATTGACTATCCTTTAATTAGGCTCATCAAGAAAAAAAAAAGAGAGGACCTAAATAAATAAAATCAGAAATGAAAGAGAAGTAACAACTGGTATCAAATAAATAGAAAGAATGGTAAGAAAATATTATGAACAACAATATGCCTACAAATTAAGCAATGATGAAATGTATAAGTTCCTAGAAATATATAGCTTTCCCATACTGAATAAAGAATACCTAGAGAATTTGGACAAACAGATTACAACTTATGAAATTGAAACAGTAATAAAAAACTCCCAGCAAACAAAAATCATGAACTGGACGGCTACACAGGTGAATTTTAGCAATCATTCAAAGAACAACATCTATTTTTCTCAAACTATTCAAATAATTAAAAGGAAGACTTTCAAGCTCATTTTAAGAAGCTGGTATTATCCTATTTCCAAAATCAGATAAAGACACTGCAAAGAAAAAAAAGTATAGGTCAATATCCCTGATCAATATAGATGCTAAAATCCTCAACAAAATATGAGCAAAAAATTTTTTACAAGTTCGATTCCCAGTCTCTCCCTTCCTCTCTCTCTAAATTAATAAAAGCACATCCTTAAGTAAGGCTTTAAGAACAACATAAACAAATACAACACCTTATAGACTTCTAAACACAAACAACATTATGCTAATTGTCAAAGAGAAAGGAGGATAGGGGGAGGTGGAAGAGCGTGTAAGGCAAGGATGTCAAACTCAAAGGCTAACACAGGCCAAATAAATAAGGTCTAAGTTTATGTGGGCCACAAAAAAACAAAAGCTTCAATTTTCATAGAAACATAGGTTTATTTCCATAGAAACATGCTGAACACAAAGGGCTGAAATAAATGAATAATCATTAAAATAAAATAATAGAACATTTTAATAAAATTAATATTTTTTCTTGAACATTAACTTACAGAAATTAATAAGCGTAAATGCAAATAAACCTATTTCATTGTTTTCTGAAAGCAAATTATTTAAAATGGACCCCAAAATTCCAAGACTAGATTGTTTTGCTGAAAAAAAAGATATCCACATTACTCAGTTCACAAATCCAAAATTTCTAACCTTCTTTGTATTTTTTTAAAAAAAGATCACTGAGTTATTTTAACAGACTTCTGTTTTTATTAATATTTCTCTTCTTTCACCTTATCTATTTTTGAATTTTGTCTTGTCCAATATGACATTTTAGACGAATATTCACTGCTGGTATTAGTGGAGAGAAATGGTGCACCTGTAAATAAAGCACGTAAAGGAAATGAATTACTATACATGATTATAGATAGTAATCAGTCATTTGTGAATGTTGTAGTTCATTATTAATAATTATGTGTAACAGGATATTGTAAAAATTAAGTTATGAATTTTTTATTAAAATGTTTCTTACATATCGTTATATTGGCTGGGCTGCAAATATATAAATATATTTGTTGTGGCCTGCAGGCTGCAAGTTTGACATGCTTGGTGTAAGGGGTTTAAATGGTGATGGAAGGAGACTTGACTTGGGCTGGTGAGCACACAATACATAATACAGATGATATATTATAGAACTATACACCTGAATCTTATATAATTTTACTAACTAGTCACCCTAATAAATCAATAAGAGTACTAAAAATAAAGAAAAATATAAAATTAATGTTTCAGTTGCTTTATCTTCTCAAGGAGTGTACAGAGATCTCTATTGGCATCAAGTCCTCCTATCATGTCACAAAGAAAGTATGACAGGACCACAGTCTGAGACTCACTATCTTAGGTACTTGGTAATGCGTTCAGAGAAAAAAAATTATTTAAAATGGCTAGAACCAAATATGCTTACGCCCTAATATTTTGTTAACTATTTGCAACTGGTGCTGTGATCATTAGATATGAATTAGCATACAAAGTGTATATTTTAATAATATTTTTACATTCCAAAATTTAAGAAACTGCTGGAATCATGCTGAATGTTAGCTTGCTAATGTTACATGGATGAAGGCAGAGGTGATCTGAGGCAGTATTTGCAATTTTTATAACAATTTGTTTGGTGTATCACCAAATTTCTTTTGCTTCTTATTGAAAAAGCAATTCAAAGAGATGTCCCTGGATAATGAATGGTAAGTATTATTCTTGTACATGAGACATGCACAATGAGAAACCCTACGTAGCTGATGTTTGTATTATACCATTGACAAAAAAATATTAAGATGAGAATATCATTCCCTCTCTGCCCAAAGAGATTTGATTCATCAAGCATTTATTTTATCCGTTGTTGGCATATTAGAAAAGTCCACTAGTTATTTTTTTGTCTCTACACTGTCATTTTCTAAAGGTTAGGTGTAAATGAATATAAAAAATATTCAAAAAAGTAATGTCAATTCAAAAATAATGCATTAATCTCCTACTAGTAGCAGTATAGTTGAATAAACACTTTGAATAAACTTTCTAGGTCAAAACACTTAGATGTTGGAAACAAACTTTCAAATGCATTGCTGAAATGTTTTCTTCAGTTTTCCGCTATTTATAATTTTCATGTTGAAATCAAATTACACATGTACTGTTACTATGCCACAAATCACTGATGCTCTTTATATTTTTTAATCCCCGTGGTCTCTGTCTTCAGGCTGGGGACTTTATATTAATATGCCTTCCAGTTCAGTAAATATTTATTTTACAGTCATCATTGCTGTTAAGCACATCACTGACATTTTTAATTCAGAAGCTGAACTTCTCAGGTCTAGATTTGTGTTTTGTTTTAATTTACATTTATTTATTTAAATTTTATACAGCCCATTTTCCCCTAAATTCTTGAAGATGTAATAGCTTATTCAAACTCACTGTCTCTTAATTTAAAAATATGGGGAAACTCTCTGTCTTGTTTACTAACTGCCTTTATCCTTGATTATGAATCACATTTTTATGCTTTTATGCTTGCCACATATCTAGAGAATTTTTATTTTGTTGTGACCATTTAATTAATACAGGGTAGGTCTCTGGATTATGTCTTGTTGCTCTAAAGAGTGTTGAGAGGTATTTTTTCTGGTACTTAAACTACTGGAAGATCCTTTTGGACTTTTCAAATGGACTTCATTGTTTGTTAGAGGGAGTGTGCAATGGTTTGGAGGCTCAGGCTTTGAGAATGGTCATTAGCTCCACACCATAAGGAATGTCTTTATTTGAGGACTCAATCTGAATGTCCTGGGTGCTCAATGAGGACGCTCCACTTGCCCTGGGCCACAGCTCCAATATCCTCCAGTTATTCATAAACTTCTGTTTCATCAGTTAGTTCTCCGCCCAGGGAGAAATGATATCTGCAGGTATCCTGGAGCCTTGGCTTGAACTTGATAAACGCAAGCCTCAGTGAGGTAAGGGTGGGTACCCAGGCACATTTCGTATGCCATCATGCTTTGCTCCATCCTTCTCTAGAATCCTACCATTTCAGTGGGAAGCAACCCCAACTTCTACCTTCTTAGCTCTGCCAAGGTGCTTCTTAACTCATCTCCAAAGAGTACCCCCCAGCTGGAGGTTAAGATGATTCACCTGGGGGCTTACTGCTTGTGTTTTTCCCTTTGCAAGAATCATAGTCCTATGCTGCCTGTAGTTCCTTGTCTAAAAGCAGTTAGCCTAAATATTTTGTCTAGTGTTACAGCTATTTTTTTTTTCCTCGAAAGGGAAGTCTAGTACCAGTTTCTGGAAGCAGAAGGATTTTGGCTTTTGTTTTTTTCTATCTAAAATTATATACTGGTTACATAAAAAATGATTTATACTAGAGGCCTGGTGCATGAAATTTGTGCACGGGGAGGGGGTCCCTCAGCCCAGCCTGCACCCTTTCCAATCTGGGACTCCACAAGGGATATCCAACTGCCCGTTTAGGCAGTTGCACATCCCTCTCACAATCCAGGACTGCTGGCTCCTAATTGCTCACCTTTCTGCCTTCCTGATTGCCCCTTACTGCTTCTGCCTGCTAGCCTGATCACCCCCTAACCACTCCCTTGCTAGCCTGATTGATGTCTACCTGCTCCCTTGCCAGCCTGTTTGCCCCCAATTTCCTTCCTCTGCTGGCCTGGTCACCTCTAACTGCCCTCCCCTGCAGACTTTATCACCCTCAACTGCTTCCCTTGCAGGTCTGGTCCCTCCTAACTGTCCTTTCCTGTAGGCCTTGTCCCCCCGCCAACAGCCCTTCCCTGCAGGCCTGGTTCGCCCCAACTGCTCTTCCCTGCAGGCCTGGGTCCCCACAACTGTCTTTCCCCACAGACCTGGTCACCCCCAACTTCCCTCCTCTGCCGGCCTGGTCCCTCCTAACTGCCCTCCTCTGCTGGTAATCTTGTGTTGGCCATCTTGTGTTGGCTATCTTGTGTCCACATGGGGGCAGAATCTTTGACCACATGGGGACAGCCATCTTGTGTGTTGGACTGATGGTCAATTTGGATATTACTCTTTTATTAGATAGGATAGAGGCCTGGTGCATGGGTGGAGGCCAGCTGGTTTGCCCTGAAAGGTATCCTTGGTCAGGGTGGGGGTTCTCTTGAAGCATGGGGTGGCCTGGGTAAGGGGCATGTGGAGGTTTGCAGGCTGGCCATGCCCCCCAGCGACCCAAGCGGAGGCCCTGGTATCTGGGATTTATTTACCTTCTACAATAGAAACTTTGTAGCCTGGAGCAGAGCCAAACTTTCAGCCCACACAGTGGCCTTGTCCCCCCCAACAGCCCTTCCCTGCAGGCCTGGTTAGCCCCAACTGCTCTTCCTGTTGGAATTTATTTACCTTCTATAATTGAAACTTTGTAGCATTGAGTGGAGGTGTAGGCCAGCAAGGGCAGGCAGAAAGCTAGGCTTCCTCCATTGCCAGGAAAACCCAAGCCTCCCTCCTGATCTCAGTGGCCACAGCAATCTTGGTTGAGGTTTATTCGCATATTTGATCCTGATTGGCTGGTGGTGTAGCTTGTCACTTGGCTTGTGGGTGTAGTGGAGGTTCTGTCAATTTGCATATTACTTTTATTAGATAGGACAACTTTGCTCATTAAAACTCACTTGGCATCATTAGAATTCTCCAACAAATAACTGTGTCTACATCGGGGCAGGATCTTTGACCACCTGGGGGCAGCCATCTTATATGTTGGAGTGATGGTCAATCTGCATATTACTCTTTTATTAGGTAGGATAGGGGCCTGGTGGATAGGTGGGGGCCCAGCTGGTTGTATACTTATAATAGCTTATAAGTATGTTTTCTGACTAAACTAGCTAAACATAATTTCTTATTACTGGTGTTTTCCAAATGTTGTCAGTAGTATATTCTTAATCTAACTGCTTTTAAAGCAATAAAACCTAAAAGACAGAATCATAGTTTAATTGCTTACATTTGGAGTCCTGATGGTCCTTCTCTACATTTGGCTCATTAAAAATCAAGTAAAATTTCTCCTTAAAAAAAAATAAGGACACGTTTTTTGCTGCTTTGCTTCACTCATAGTCGACCAAGACGTCTTTATGGCCTCAGACAGTGAAAATGTTCACAATTGCAAAGTTTATGTAGTTTTCTTCGTTAAGGCCATGAAACTAAATTGGATCTAAATGGTTCCTCACTTGAAAATATTCAATCTATGGTGATCTTTAACAGATCTCTTTAAACGGCTTCTAGACCTTTTATGTTGAAAAATGACATTGCTTTTTTGTGTGACTAATTATATCGGTTTAAATAAAATAAGTACTTATGAGACAAAAACATAGACACTTCCCAAGTTTTACAGGCATTGATAGGTTTTTTTTAGTGATTACGTTTCATGATAAAACAAAACTATTCATAGGCTTGTCATGCCAACTTTTTAATATAATTCTGAATTAGTAAGTGTAATAAGTAGATATTTCATGTCTTTAACACTAAAGTGTTCCAAATCAAATTCAGGCAAGAACTGCTTATTGGAAACAGATGCCATCTATTGAAATGATTCTCTAGTTTATGAAAACAAATGCATTCTAGGTTCAAGTGAGTCAGTCAAAGTTCCATCAGAGAGATAGTCTGTAGCCATTAATGCAAAGAATTGATTGACACACTTATGGAAGCTGGCAAGGTAAGCCTGAACCCCTGGGGCAGGCCAACTAGAAGGGCACACGAGGTTTCTCAGATTCGGCTAAAGCTTCATCCCACGGGCAGGGTTCCCTCTTTCTCTGAGAAGCCCTAAGCCCTTTTCTCATGGCCTTTCAGATGATTGAATGACCACCGAGATGATGTAGAAGAACTTTTTAATTTAAGTCAGCTGATTCTTTAATTACATCTAGAAAATACCTTTATAAGCATACCTAGAAAAGTGTTTCATTAAATTACTGGGTCACCAGCTACTGTCCTCTGAATTTGTTCGCCCAAATTCATATGTGAAAATAACCCCCAAGGTGACGGATTAGGAGGCAGGGTCTTCAGGAGGTGATTAGGTCAGGAAGGTGGAACCCTGGTGACAGGGAGCAGAGCCTGCAGAAAAGAGCTTGCCCCTCACACGCTGGGAGGATTCAAGAAATTTGCATCCCAGAAGAAGACCTTCCCTTGTCCATGTTGGCACCCTCATCTCTGACCTCCAGGCTCCAAACTGTAAGAAATCAGCTTGTGTTGTTTGTAAGCTACCCATTTTGTGATAACTTTGTTAGCCCAAACAAACTAGGACAGGAGCCTACATTATGCCTGAGCCTTAGGACATCTGCCTTAGGAAGTTCAGACCAGCCACCTGGGCATCCCCACAGTCATGCATGCCGAGTTTCTATGGTAAATCTTTTTACATGGAGCCTCCTCAGTTCAGTTTCTTTAGTTAAACCTTGACTAACACCGATTTTGGTTCCTGGAAGTGGGGATGCTGCTCTAACAAACATTTGACAGTGTTTAAGTGGTTTTGAAATTGGGAAATATTTACCTGAGGCTATTTCCAAGTAATATTGAAAGAGTGGATTAGGATGACCTTGCTGTTTATAACAAAAAGCCAGAGGAAAGAGAACGATTAAAGAAAGGAATTTTAAATGGAACTAGGGCTTGATAATCAGGGAAACTCTCAGCTGGTCTCCTTGGGAAAGATACTCAGGAGATTCTCTAGCAGAAAAGTGTGCTCTTAAGAGAAAGTCAAGGGTGTGGCTGGACAACCTTTGGAAGAATCAAATATTCAGTCAGAGAGATCTTTTTGAAGAGATTATGTGTGGAACTCTTGGATCCCTTGGTCATCTCAGCAGAATCTAGGATTAGGGGAGGTATCCTATCTAATAAAAGAGTAACATGCAAAAGTGACCATACCTTGACTCCTGATTGGCTATGCTACCAGCCAGTCAGAGCAAGGGGCGGGGTTGAGAGGCATGGGCTCCAGGCCCCAGGAGTGGAGACAAAGTGATGAAGGCATCAAGCGCCTGGCCCCAGGCGCGAAGACCAAGCAGTGGCAGCACTGGCGAGCCACAGCTGCATCTAACTGAGGTCCCCGGGCTTGGAGAATGAGGCAGCGGCAGTCATGGCAGTGAGAATTCACCACATCTGCGTCTAACTGAGGCCCCTGGCATTGCTAATGTTTTATGTGTAGTGTCAGCTATATGCCAGCAAAAACGGAAGGCAACCACCAGAGGGAAGGCCCCTGAGACCCAGCTTTAGCATTCCAGCTGTGGAAACTGACAACAAGTAAGAGGAAGTCCCACCCGCATAGAATCTGTCCAAATCAGCCATTGGTCACACTGCTGAAAGGCCTGACTGTCAAGAATGTCATTCTCCTCTATCTCAGAACGTGGCAGTAGAGAGGTCGGACTATGTCCAAAGAAAAACTGTTAACACAATGGAGCTGTATAGCAGAAAGGTGCCAACCTTATCGACAGAAAATATCTGAAGAGCGACGTGCATCTGATCTTGAAAGAAGGCAACAGAATTTATATGAAGAGCAGCTATTGGAAAAATGTCACTCTGAAGCCGAAAAACACTGGCATCTTCTACAGGAAATGTCTAAAGAACAAGGTGCCTTTGAAGTTCAAAGAAGGCGATGGTGAAGACAGAATATGTCTAAAGAACAGTCATCAACAAGTACTAGCAATAGTGGTAGGAACTGCCTTCTCAGCGAAAATTGAGTACGTGAGGATGCAATTCTCGAACATAGTTGTAGTGAAATGAATGTTAGATGTGAATTTTGCCTATCACTAAATTTCTTTGATGAAAAACCAACTGATTGGAAATTTACTCGATGTTGTAGCAAAGGGAAAGTCAGTCCAAATGATATACATTTTCCAGATTACCTGCCATATTTAAAAAGATTAATGACAAACGAAGATTCTGACAGTAAAAATTTCATGGAAAACATTCGATCTATAAATAGTTCTTTTGCTTTTGCTTCCATGGGTGCAGATGTTGCATTGCCATCAGGGTATGGGCCATACTGTTTTAGAATACATGGACACGTTTATCATCGTACTGGAACTTTACATCCTTCTGATGGTGTTTCTCAGAAGTTTGCTCAACTCTATATTTTGGATACAGCCGAAGCTACACGTAAAAGATTAGCAATCCCAGCAATCCAGGCCTGCTCAGAAAGACTCGTGATCAACACCAACAACCTCATGCATGAAATAAATGAATTAACAAAATCGTACAAGATGCTACACAAGGTAGAAAAGGAAGCCCAATCTGAAGCAGCAGCAAAAGGTATAGCTCCCACGGAAGTAACTGACAATTAAATATGATATTACTAGTGACCCAGGTAGATATAATTCTCCCCGTGTAACCGAGGTTGCTGTCATATTCAGAAATGAAGATGGAGAACCTCCTTTTGAAAGGGACTACTTGCTCATTCATTGTAAACCAGATCCCAATAATCCAAATGCCACTGAAGTGAAATGAATCAGTATCCTGTTTCCTACATTAGATGCAATGACATAGCCTATTATTTTTCCACATGGTGAAAAAGGTTGGGAACAGATATTGCATTAAGACTCAGAGACAACAGTGTACTCAACAATAATACTAGACAAAATGTAAGAGCACGAGTCACCCAAATGCAGTATTATGGATTTCATCTCTTTGTGAGGTACACGTTTATTCCTATTTTAAATACAGGAAAATTAACTCAGCAGTTTATTGTGGATTCGTATTGTTGTTATGTCATTCTGTTATTTATTTATTAATGAAATTATGTATTATTTTCATATAGATTATACTCATTACCTTTTATCTCTCACACTTTTATTGTAGAGAAAGGGCAAATAACACTATTAAAATATTTCCTCTAATTAATACCCTTTTAATGTGCATGAATTTCATGCACCAGGCCACTAGTTATACATAAAATGTCTGTGGAGGAGCCTCTTATCAAATGAAGTTAATCCCGATACATACACTGGGGGCAGTGTCTTGATAATGTAACATCAGAAGAAAGTCATCTTGGACTAAAGGAGACAGATGGCCCTGTGGCTGTAGAAGCAGAGAGAAAACAGGGTGGAATGACAAAAGCAGAAGTCAGAGTGGTTTGAAATGATGACAAAAAATGTGGGTAGTTCCTAGAATCTGAAAAATGCAAGGAAACAACTTTTCCTCTAGGTCTTCCAGAAAGGACCAAGTGACTTCTTGATTTTAGTCCTTCAGTCATTTTGGATTCATAACCTCCAGAATGCTCAGATGCTAAATAGGCATTGTTGTAAGTCACTGAGTTTGTGCTATATTGTTACCTCAGCAACTGG
This sequence comes from Antrozous pallidus, assembly GCA_027563665.1. Taxonomy (NCBI): domain Eukaryota; kingdom Metazoa; phylum Chordata; class Mammalia; order Chiroptera; family Vespertilionidae; genus Antrozous; species Antrozous pallidus. Next base: position 11,763,876 of record CM050522.1, read on the forward strand.
GACTGATAAGTCAGGTGTCTCTCATTAGTCATTGTCCTTCAGATTTTTTTCCCCTTTGTCAATTGAGATGTTCATGTAATTTTCGTCTTTCTTCCATTGATGTGATGTATCACACTACTTATAGGATGTATTACACTATTTTATTTTCAAATGTTAAACCAACTTGCTCTCCTAGGATAAATACCATTTTTTGGGATTATTTTTATATGTGCTTGGATTTGCTTTGCCAGTATTTTGTTAAAGATTTGTGTCCATATTCATAAGTGATAATGGTCTTACTTTTGGTTTCTTCTGATGTCTTTGTGTGGTTTTGGTGTTGAGTTGAAAATTTTAATTTTTGGAAAAGCTTGTGAATAATATAAATTATTTTTAAGAATTTTGTAGATAATAGTTGGTTTCTTTATTTAAAACATGATCCATTTCATGTTTATTATCCATTTTATTGGCAGGCAAATATTTATAGCAGTGGTTCTCAACCTTTCTAATGCCTCGATCCTTTAATACAGTTCCTCATGCTGTGGTGACCCCCAACTATAAAATTATTTTTGTTCCTACTTCATACCTGTGATTTTGCTACTGTTAATGAATTGTAATGTAAACATCTGTGTTTTCTGGGAGGTTAGGTGAGTAGATGGGAAGAGATCTTAAGCTCTACAGCAACAGTTCTCAACCCCGCTAGCAGGGTCGCTTAATGGGTCGCTTAATGGGTACTCACCACTACATGAGGAACTGTATTAAAGGATCGAGGCATTAAAAAGGTTGAGAACCACTGATTTATGGTATCCCCTTCTAATTTTTGATTTCTGCATGATTTCTGTAGCCTTGTCCCCCCTTTCATTTATGATTACAATCATTTCCATATTTTTTTCATTTTTGGCTGATTAATCTAACTAGAAATTTATCCACTTTGATTTTTTTTTAAGTATAAGCTTTTGGTCTCTGTTTTTTCCCTATTGTTTTAATCTCCCCTAATCTTTGTGCTAATCTTTATTATTTTCTTTCTTGTGCTTACTTTAAATTTAGTCTGCTCTTTTTTTTCATTGTCTTCAGACAGAAGTTTAGGCTACTGATTATTGATTAAATATTTTTCAACCCAATAGCAAAGAAAAATGTGACTAAAAAGTTGATGAGAGGATCTGAGTAGATATTTTTCCAAAGAAGACATACAAATGGCCAAAATACATGAGAGGTGCTCAACATTACTAATCATCTGAGAAATGTGAGTCAAAACCCCAATGAGCTATCACCCCATAACTTTTAGAATAACTGTCTTTTTCCCTTTTTTTAATCTTTACTGTGGAAAGTATTGCACATATCCTCTTTTTTCTCCCATTGACTTCTTTTAGCCCACTCCTGCCCCACCCCAGGCCTTTACCACCCTATTGTTTGTATGCATAGGTTATGAATATATACATACAAGTTCTTTGGTTGATCTCTTCCCATCTACTCACCTAACCTCCCATGCCCTCCCACCAAGGTTTGACAGTCTGTTCTATGTTTCTATATCTCTGGATCTATTTTGTTCATCAGTTTATTTTTGTTAATTAGATTCCAGGTATGAATAAGATCATGTGATATTTATTTTTCTCTGATTGGCTTACCATTTGCAACAGCATGTATGGACCTGGAGAGTTTTATGCTATGCGAAATACTAGCAAGCCAGCTGTCTTAAAAAGGGAAAAGAAATAAGCTTTGGTGAAGATATGGAGAAAAGAGAATTCTTGTACACTATTGGTGAGAATGTAACTTGGTGCAGCCATTATAAAGTACAAACTTTCTAAAAAATTTAAAAATAAAACTATTATATGATACAGAAACTCCACTCCTGGGTATTTATCAGAAGAAAACCGACATATTATTGTACATTATAAAAGATATCTGTGCTTTCATTTTCATTGCAACATTACTCACAATAGACAAGACATGGAAGCAACTTAACTGACAATCAGTGGATTAATGGATAAAGATGTAGTATCTGTATGTACAATGAAATATTATTTAAGCAGTGAAAAAGAAAATCTTGTCTTTTTTGACAACGTGAGTGGACCTTGAGGGCATTGCTAGAAAACTAAATTATTTTTTTCTTAATATATCCATTTACAGCTATGAATTTGCCTGTGAATACTTCTTATACTAGATCCCATTTTGTTATATTGTGCCTTCATTTTCGTTTATCCCAAAGTATTTTAAAATTTCTCAATAGTTATTTAAATAAGATTTCTAAGTTTGCTGTTAAATATCTACATATATGTGAGTTTACTAAGTATTTCTTACTGATTTATAATTTTATCTATTATGTCAAGAGAATATTTTGTATTATTTTTATGCTTTTAAATTTAAATTTTATTGTCTAAGATGTAATCAATTCTGGAGAATATTCTATGTGAACTTAAAAGAATATACATTCATTTCATTGTTCAATGGAGTGTACTATAAGTGCTTGTCAAGTTTAGCTAATTTATAGTGTTCTTTAAGTCTTACATTTCCTTTGAATTTTTCCTAGATGTTTTATTAACTATTAAAAGTTCAGCATTGAAGTATGCAGCCATTATTTTTAATTGATTTCATCCTTCATTTCTGCCAGTTTCTTAATGTAAATTGGTGTTCTGTTATAAGGTGCATATATGTGTATATTTATTCCCTTTTGTTGGCTTTATTCTAGTTACCATTCTAGCATTACAATGTGTCATTTTGAATTTCTAGTAATGTATTTTGTCTTAATATCTATTAGTCTGATATCTGTATAGGATATTCCTGTTTATTTCTTATTTTTAAATGTCTTTATTGTCTAAAGTTTTACATATCTTTTCTTTTTTCCCACTTGAGCACCTCTCCACAAGCTATTCCCACCCTGGGCATGCCACCACCACCCCAGTGTCTGTGTCCACTGGTTATGCTAATATGCATGCATATAACTCCTTTGGTTGCTCTCTAACCACTCCCATCCCTGCCATTTATTTGTCTCTGGATCTACTCTTGTTCATTAAGTGTCTGGATCTATTCTTGTTCATTAAGTATCTGTTTAGATCTATTGCCCATTTTTTGATTGGGTTGTTCATATTCTTTTGTTAAGTTGTATGAGTTCCCATTAAATGTTGGAGATTAAACCCTTATCGAAGATAACATTGGCAAATATGTTCTCCCATGCAGTGGGCTTCCTTGTTGTTTTGTTGATGGTTTCTTTTGCTGTGCAGAAGCTTTTTATTTTTATTGTGGTCCCATTTGTTTATTTTCTCTTTAGTCTCCATTGCCCTAGGATCTGTGTCTATAAAGATATTGCTATAACACACGCCTACTATTTTGCTACCTATGAGGTCTTGCAGGATTGTTATGGTTTCTTGTGTTAAATTTAAGTCCTTTAGCTATTTTGAGTTTGTTTTTGTTTATTGTATAAGTTGGTAATATAGTTTCTTTTCCCTCTTTTTTTTTTTTTTGCATGTATCTGACCAAATTTGCTGGCACCATTTATTGAAGAGACTGTCTTATCGCCATTGTATGCTCTTGCCTCCTTTGTCAAATATTAATTGAACATAATGGATTTGGTTAATTTCTGTTTTTGTTTTATTTTGTTTTATTTCATTGGTCATGGTGTATGATCTTTTTAATATAATGCTAAATCCAATTTGCTAGAATTTTGTTGAGGATTTTAGCATCTAAGTTCATCAAGGATATTGGCCTGTAGTTCTTTTCTTTTCCTTCCTTCTTTCTTTCTTTCCTTCTTTCTTTCTTTCTTTCTTTCTTTCTTTCTTTCTTTCTTTCTTCTCTCTCTCTCTCTCTCTCTCTCTCTCTCTCTCTCTCTCTCTCTCTCTCTCTCTCTCTCTCTTTCTTTCGGCGATGCCTTTATCTGGTTTTAGTATTAGGGTAATGTCGGCTTCATAGAAAAAGCTTGGAAGTATGCCTTCCTCTTGAATTTTTTGGAATATTCTGTGGAGGACGGGTTTTAGTTCTTTGATGCTTGGTAGAACTCCCCTGTAAAGTTGTTTGGACCAAGGTTTTTTGTTTGCTGGAATATTTTTTGATCACTGCTACAATTGCATCAGTAGTTATCTGCACGTTCAAGTTTTTTTATTCTTCCTGATTGAGTTTTGAGAGCTTGTATTTTTTCTAAGAATATGTCCATTTCATTTAGGTTTTCCATTTTGTTGGAATAGAGTTGTTCATAGTAAATTTCCATAATCATTTGTATTTCTGTGGGATCGGTTGTTACTTCATCTCTTTCTAATTTTGTTTATTTGGGTCCTTTCTCTTTACTTCTTGGTGAGCCTCACTAGTGCTTCATCCATCTTGTTTATTTTTTCAAAGAACAAGCACTTGTTCTATTCATCTTTTTCTTTTTTCTTTTTTGTCTCTATTTCATTTATCTCCACTCTGGTCTTTATTATTTCCTTCATTCTGCTTACACTGGGCTTTTCTTGTTGCTCTCTTTCTAACTCTTTGAGTTGTAGGGTTATATATATATCTTATGCCTTTTTTCCCCCCCCTTAGGTAGGCCTGTAGAGCTATGAACTTCCCTCTCAACACTGCTTTCACTTTTCCCCATATATTTGGATATTGTGTTTTCATTGTCATTTGTTGCCATAATGCTTTTTATTTCTTCTTTGATCACATTGGCAACCCAATCATCGTTTAATAGCTTGCTTTTTAGCCTCTAGGTGTTTGATTTTTTTATTGTAGTTGATTTCTAGTTTTATGCCATTGTGATCTGAGAATATGCTTGCTATGATTTTTATCTTCTTAAATTTGAAGAGACTTTGCCTGTGCCCCAATATGTGGTCTATCTTAGAAAACGACCCATGTGTACTTGAGTAGAATGTATATTCTGTAGCTTTGGGGTGAAATGTTCTAAAGATGTCAATTAATTACATCTGATCTAGTGAGTCATTTAGGATTGATATTTCTTTGCTAATTTTTTGTTTAGAGGATTTCTTGAGTGATGTTAGTGGGGTATCCAAGTCTCCTTCTATGACTGTATTGTTGTTGGTCTCTTCCTTGATATCCACCAGAAGTTTCTTTCTGTATTTACATGCTCCTGTATTGGGTACATATATGTTTACCAGAGTTATATCTTCTTGTTGAATTGCTCCCTTTAGTATTATAAAGTGGACTTCTTTATCTCTTGTTATGGCCTTCACTTTGAGATCTAATTTGTCAGATATAAGTATTGCTACCTGGCCTTTATTTACTTATTTATTTATTTTTTTGCATTTCCATTTTCCTGATAAGCCTTTTTCCATGCCTTCACCATCAGTCTGTGTGAGTCAGTAGATATATACACACACACATATATATATAATAGAGAGTAGATAGGTCTGAGTTGATGATTGGAAATAATTAAGCTATTAGTAGAAGAAGAGGACAAGTGAAGAGAGGAAAAACAGAAGCAAAAAAAGAAGAAGAAAAAAAATGTGAGAAAAAGACTAACAAACAATCAAATAAACAATAATCAGAAAGAAAGAAAGAAAAAGAAAAAGAAAAAGAATAGAAAAAGAAAAAAATTTAGCTGGTAAAGAAAGAGAAGAGAGAATTGTGCCTGGACTCGGAGCAGGGGAGAGGAAATTTGATATATGAGTAAGATCAATTTTAATAGGTAGCAAAATGAAAGGATTTAGAAAATCTAAAGCAGGAACAGGATAAGATAAATAGGTTGAGAGGGGGGAAAAGTGAAGAAGAGAGTGTTAGCATAAAGGAAAACTTGAGATACAATACAGTAAAATAATGCTAAATGAAAATAGAATGTAGAACACTAATTCCAAAATAAAATAAAATAAAATAAAATAAAGAAAAATAAAATAAAACTTTAAAAGGGTAAATTAATAGTAGTAATAATAATAATTAAAGATAAACTATAATAATAATAAAGTAAAATTGAATGGGAAAAAATTTAGTTTCTTAAGTAAAAGATAACAAATAAAAAAGTGAAGTAGTGAAGGTCATTCACTTTCTTTACTCTTCTGCCTGACAGATCTGTTTCCTGTCAGGTAGTCAGCAGTGTTGGAGTTCCCTGCAATCCACTAATCCTCTGTTTCATAGGCCACAACCATGTTTTCAAGCAGATGGTATCTCTCTGCTCACTGTGTTTCTCTGCCTGCCTTCAGTTGTGTTTACACAAGAGTCAATTTCTGACACACTGGTGGGTGATGGTGTTTCTGTATTAATTTCCAGGGCTAAAAGGCCTCTCTATGCAGTGTTTAGACTCTTCTTTCCCTGCCACACATAATACTGGGTTGGAGGAATGGACTGACCCAAAGCTGGTATCCTGCTTGTCTCTCCTTATTCTGATCCCCAGTTCCCATAAAAACAATTTCCCCCTGCATTTTCAGTGAGTGTTTTTAATCCGAAGATCCTATGTACTGGACTTAGCAAGCAAAAGCAAGGAGGTAAAAAACAAACAAACAAACAAACAAAAAAAGGAGCTGCCCGGACTCGTGTCTTTTTCTCCTGGCACTGTGCAGCCAGTATTGAACATCAGGCTGCCTTTCTGGGCACAGCTTCCCATGGCTGTGGGCTTATATCTAGAGTCCTCTTTTACCAAGAGCTCTCTGGACCCCTCTTCCACAGTTGAGAGCTACACCGACTCCAAGGGCCGCATTTGGTGGAGTGCAGTCTCCCTCTCAGGCTCTAGGTCCTGCTGCACATGTTTCTCCCTCCAACCTTGATCCCAGATCTCACCTCTCTCCGGGAGATCTCTGACCTTTCTGTCCAAGGATTGCCTCACCAGCTGCATTTAATTCGTCAATTCCAGATGGGTGTTATTTTATTTAGCTCTTCCTTCTATCTGCTCTGTGAGAAGGCACAAGGCCTAGGCACGAATTCGGCACTACTTTGTCTCCCCCTGGACAAACTTTTTAGGCACCAGCAGCCCGGAAAGCTGGAGTCTCAGTGTTCATGGGTTTGCAGCTGGTCGCTGGGCATTGTGATTATAGGGTTCAGGGAAGTATCTGAGGTCTAGTTGGTTGAAGGTAAGGCTGGGCTTCCAATCACAGCTGCTCTCCCCTCTTCATATTTCTTGTGGTTGCTCTTTACATAATAAATCTTTATACATCCTTTTACTTTCAGTTATTGTTTGTGGTTTTAAATATAAATTCTTTAGACAACATACAGTTGTATTTTTAAAATCTAATCTTACAATCTGCCATTTTATTATAATTCTTTTATATTTAATTATGTCATTGATAATGTTGGGTTTATGTGTGCTATTTTACATTTAGTTTTCTATGTATCACATTTCTTTTCTGCTCTTCTATCTTTCCTTTACTGCTTCCTTTTGAATTTAAGTTATTATTTTCCCACTATAATTTTATTGTTTTTTTATTTCCATAAGATTTTTTTCCATAAGAATCATTTATTTTATAGATAAAAGAACTCATTACTTATCAGAATTACCATCAGATTTATACAGCTTAATTTCAGTGAAATACAAAATGAGATTTCTATATATCTTTTTTATCTTCCTCTCATGATATTTTTGATGTGTGTGTGTGTGTGTGTGTGTAGTTTGTTTGATGAGTCCTTAGGACTTCTCCAGGTCCTGTTGCAAATCAAATCAGATCCTTTGGGAAGAGTTCAAGATCTATTTGTTAATATCATGTTTCTCATTCCAGGTCACATCTCAGCATGAAGACCACAAATCTGAAGGTAAGAACAATAGCACACTTTTTCCCCCAGAGTGACAGCCCCTGCTAAAATGTTAAACATTTAGTGGGTGGACAATAAACTGAGATATCTTGGCTCTCCTTTCCTTCCATGAAATCACTGCCCTAGAATCCAGGACAAGTGTGCTAAGGGATCAAGTATTCTTATCATACTACAGGTAATGTAGAGTCTCTATTCCATAGTGGAGGCTGGGGAGAAGGAGAGAGCCCCGTCTCTCAACCATGCTTTTCTAGAACTTAGTCTCAGCAATAAGTAACTGAGGAAGGGTTTAGAAATGCTGACATCTTACTTTCTCCAGGAATAAAGCTCTTTGGCTAGGAATTGGCAGGACAGGGAGCGGTATGTTCTTGGATACATAAGTTTGGAGTTTTTGTTTTGCTAAGCTGGGAGGTGGAGGGAGGCAGCAGACTTGATTTTAATACTATACAGTCTCACTTTTCTTTTCTTTGTCTATTATAGATATTTTATTTTTAAATCATTTTATTGTTTAAAGTATTACAAATAGTAGTACATATGTTTACTCCCCCCCCATTTACCCCCGCCAGCCTCCCCTACCCTCCACAGTCTTACTTTTCTTATTGAATTTTCAAAAGTTTCTTGAATTGATTTGTTTGTTTGTTTTATATGTTTTCTCTCATTTGCTGTATTCCTTTAGAAACACTTCCAAAGACTTTAAGTTATATTCTTTCATTATTAACTAGTGGTCTGGTGCAAAAATCCATGCTTATTGAAAGGAAATTAATTAGAAGAAGTATTTTAACATCACTATTAAACCTTTCTCTATAATAGAAGTGTCAACCAAATTCACACCACAATGACAGATCGAAACACATACATGCCATTGGCACCAGTGAGAGCTTTATATGTATTGCACATACGTGAGTCAACTTAAGCTTTTATAGATATGGAATAAAATTGCTTAATTAGACCTGCTTTCTGATTTAGCTAAACTTTTTCCAGCCCAGTGAAGCACCCCAACTTCTCTTAGCAACACAGTAGTAAATATCAACACCAAGCAGATTATCATTGTAGCTCACATAGGGAGAACAAAGGGTAAAATGTTGAACTGCAGCAGTGTTTGACTATATTCTGTGCAGTGAGAAAACCTGAAGTCATTTTCAAGGTCAACCATTTCTTATTTCTTTCCAGTTAGGTCAAGTTTCTAAGCTTTCTAAATAATCCATTTTCTGGTTAATGAAAAGAAAATAGGATTCCACTGAGTCTCCTATATACCTGTGAGTATAAAATGAGATGAGGCACAGGAAAATGCTTCACAGACATTTGGTTAAAGTGTTAAATGTTTCCACCTGGCTATAAAGCAAGTTGTGCACCTGGGCTGAAGAAACCCACAGAGTCTAGTTGCTAGGAAGAGGAATCTGGGCGTTGCTACATGATGTCATGACCTAGCGCTCATATCCACTGTTTCTGGGCTGAGCTGTGGGCCACATTTTGTGCCATCTGGTCTTGGCAGTATTAGCTGTGATTTGGTGGGGTGTGTCACTCGAGAGTGGTGGCAGGGCCTATGTTCTACTTGGAGGAAGCCAAATGTTGCTTTGTAAGAGCCAGGTTCAGGTGCCATTTCTTTGTAATTGTCCAGTGCATATCACGGTAGCTCCTACAGTAAGCATCTGCCCTCTGGTGTGCATCATAGTGACCAGTCAGAGGAACATTTAGCATATTAGCCTTTTATATATAGAGAGAGATTGCTTGTTAGCATATCATAGAAGAGCTAGTCTGCATAACTCTTCAGATTCCATGCTATAAGTTGATTTAACTATACAGTTTTAACTGATTTCTAAAGCAATCATAGCATTCTAAAACCACATGCCAACCTTGCTTACATGAGAATATTGAGTCAACTATTCATGGGAAGGCTTGAAACTACATATTCTTATTGGAAAAAAATGTATTTTTTTTTTCTTCTTCTTCTTTTTTTTTACCCAGCAGACATTTTCCCATTATCTATTTGGCTGTTTCATTTCCTTATTGACAATTCTATTTCTGTTAAACACTCTTGTAAGACAAATATATGTATTCTTAAGAAAATGAAAAAATATGGGAGGAACTCTAAATTTAGTGTTTTTTTTTCATTTTCCAATCATATAAACCACTTGAATTTTGTACCATTCTTTTAATTAAATGGGAAATGTAATTTGCTCTCATTATTTAAGAAATAATTCCATAATGAAAAAGAAACATGTTATGTACCTGTTTCATTCAGTCAAGAGTGAGTCAAGTCTATTTTTTAAACTGGAGAAAAGGTCTATATTATAGATAATGCCGAAAATGCCAGAATACTTATGACAACACTTTTTTCTTCTCCGTGCTCCAGCTTCAGTACACCCATTCATAGAATCATAATCTGAAGAGCAAAGTTTTTTGATAACAGCCAGTTTTCAGCTTGAATGCTAAATATGAGACAGTGCAACAATTTCAGAGGACTCGTTCTTCACATTTAATGTAAGAGTTCTAGGCAATTATTTTGTTTTGTTGCATTTTAAAAACAAAACAAGGTATGTATGCAATTCCAAATAGTTTTTTTCTTAAACAATACCTATACTTATACCTTTAATCTGAATCTTTGGTTCAAAATAAGTTCACATAGTCTTTGTGAGAAAAAAATATGACTTACCCACCAAAATACAGAAATTGAAAAAGCCTTTCTTTTTTTTTTTCTACTTGATTTTGTACTTAAAGCTGCCAGTCAATAGGCTTAAAAAGGTCAGAACATCAAGCAGGATAAAAGCAAAATGAATAGAGTCCCAAAAGAGAGAGAAATGAGGTTTTCACTTGCTACTTTATCTATTTGTGAACACTGTTGCCATTATAATTATGAATTTTTTGAAATAATTCTAAACTTAGAGAAATCTTGCCAGAATAACAAAGAACTGCTAGATAGCCTTTACCAAGATTTATCAATTTTCAACATTTAGCCATACCCCCTCCTGACTCCCTTCCTTTGACTTACAGCCATGCTCAGCAAACTGTGGCTTGCAAGACACATGTGGGTCTTTGGCCCCTTGAGTGTGGCTCTTCCACAAAATACCACGGCCTGGACGAGTTTATTTTGAAGAAGTGGCATTAGAAGAAGTTTAATTTTAAAAAAATTGGCTCAAAAGAAATTTCAATCGTTGTACTGTTGATATTTGTCTCTGTTGACTAACGAGTTTGTCGACCACTGACTTAGAGTATATACTGTATACATCACTTTTTACATGAGTGTTGATACATGGGTATGGCATTTCCCCAAGATCAGGACATCTTTAATACACCATCATTACAATTATCCAACTGAGGAGATTAATTTAACCTTGACACATATTTCAACTAAACTAACACCTATATTTCAATTTGGTCAATTGTCCCAATAATGCCTTATTTTTCCTCTATTTCAGGATCATTTAACCTTTTTTTTCTCTCATCACATTAAAATTTTGCCACATTATTTTTTTAAGGTTTTGTTATGAGATAACTTAAATATTTAAAGACTTACTAATTACCAAGTCTGAACTAATAGGTCTTAATGAACATCACTTAGCATAATGTAAGCCAAGCATAAGGAGAACAAACTAGCCTTGGTTATTCCCCAACCTTAGATGAATGCATTTTTTATTTATCAAGGCCTCAGATATACAAGGAAAATTTAGACAACAAAAAAAAAGTATTTTACCAAAATTAGGTGCTTTCCTAGTATGTGGATTTTTTTTACAAGTTTCATGTGAAGTAAAAAAAAAAAACAACAACAAATAGAAAGACGTCCACTTTCTTTAATGTACAAAATGAGTAGAAACAAAAGCATTATTACATATGTTTACACCACTATCTAGGTTCTTCATATCAATGTTATGATTCAAAACAATAGAAAGCAGGTGGTAATTTAGGGGGTGGGAAAGAGATAAAACAAAAAACCTTTTCTACCATGGTTTTTTTTCTAGACTGTGCAGAGCTGTGCTCACAGAGACGGCTTCTTTTACTTCTCCACTGTGCGGGAATTCAGTTGTATATGAAATTGAACCTGCTCAAAAGCTGAGGGAGACTAGAGATGATGGGTCCATATCCTGGTGCATTGTCATATAATTCAAACAATGGTGCGGCTACCAGCTTGTAATTTTTAGGAACTGCAAGCAAGGCTTTCTCTTGAAGTTGAACCAAAAACAACTTCTTATGTTCCTCCGGTTTTGTAGTAAGTGCAGGAATATATGGATAGTGAGGAGGTTCAAAATTTGGTCTCCACCAGTTGCCAATGCAGTCATCAATGACCCAGTCTTGCAGGACTCCATCCTGACGACCTAGTATCTCTGTCATTAAGCGTTTTAGTCCTTCAACTTCTTCTTCTCCTGGATTAAGTTCACCCCCAGGTTGTTTGAAGAAAGTTGTTCCCAGCTGTAGCAGTAACTCATGGGGGAGTCGGTGCTCATATACAATCAGAACCCCTTCTACAGTCCTCCTCATTCCAATCTTATCCAATTCCTCCCTCATGCGTTCAAATCTGGCCGCAACAGAGCTGTCCTTCTCATAGAGGGGCTCTTTGTACCAAAAGTATATTTGGTAAGAGGGGACAGGTTGATGCTGCGCTCCAAGCTGAGGGGCTTGGTCTGCTGGATGTACTTGTTGCTGGACTGTTTCACCCGCCGCGGCCAGCAGTTTGAGAGCGATTGGGCGGCACCAGACATGCTGGTGAGTACTGGCTGCGAGCGGAAAGGGGCAGAGGAGAGGCAGGGAGACTTTCCTGGTGCAGGGAGTGGTTGTCCGAGTCCCACTCAGCAGCCTCCACCTGCCATTAACATGAGAACGCCGGAGCCCTAGTATGGGAATTTTAGGACGGATTATATTTGATTATTAAAGTTATTGATTCTACAATGACAGAATACATTAAAAAATAGTAAGACAAAAAAACTTTCCTGCAAATTAGATCACCATTCCATAAACATGCTAATTTTATCCTAAATACTCTTCTTAAAATATATATTTATTTCAGAGGGTAATGGAGAGGGAGAGAGAGAAAGAAACATCAAAGATGAGAGAGATTCAGCAATTGGCTCCTACATGTCTGAGCCTACAACCTAGGCATGTGCTCTGACTAGAATCCAGCCATGATCTCCTGGTTCATAGGTTGATGTGCAACCCTGAACCATGCCAGTTGGGCTACCCTAAATATTCTTGTATCATCAGATGAAGAATCACAATTTGTATATGGAAAACCCATCTTGTCATACAATACTGTATTGCAAAGCAATTAGATGGTTTTTAGTTGGCTTTGGTTTTATACGTGAAAAGTATAAAGCTGCTTTTATAAACCACTTACATAAGATTTTTAAAAAATGTTGTCTTTAAAAATAGTATTGCTTAGTACTTTGGGTGAAAAGGGGTCAGCCACATGCTCATCTAACTCAGGGAAGGCCTGCAGGGGACCTCGCAAACTCAGACTTAAAGCGGCCACAAAGGGTGGTCTGAAATTACAACCTTTTTAATTAAAAAGCCATCTATGGTGGGTAATAATGCTCCTCAGTATCTTCCCTGACAAAGATCAACTTCCATCTTTACTGAACCTATTGTCTTTTTGTATCTTAAGATAACATTCCTGTGGAATGTCAAGGTAACTTGTAACTTCCCTTTTTCTGGACCCCTTAGGGCACAACCAATGTACCAGGTCAGAAACCACAAATTCCCTCATTGCTATTTTTATCATGTTAACTGTTGACCTTTAACTATCCTATGCCCATGTATGTAAAAGAAACATGTGTCTATCATTTTATTTTTTATCCAATCCCATAGGCTTCCCCCGCTTTGCTTTGTCCTACCTCCCTAATCTATTGCCCCTAGATTTCATGTAAACCACTTATGACTCCTCCTTTGATAGTAATTTATAAAAATAGGTGAAAAACCACCATTCTCTGGAACTTTGTCACAATGGGCTGAGATTCTGGTTCCTGGCATTTGTTTATAGTTTGGCTCAAATAAACTCACAACAATTATTTACAGGTTTGAATGTTTCTTCTGGTTAACAGTACTTAGTAATGAATAGTATTTCATCTACTTAGTATGTTATTCACTGTTTTATACTCTGCCTTATTTCTAATAAGTTTAATTTAATTATCCTAAATTTATATTTTCATTTTTTTGTGTCATTTCCCTATAAGACTATCCCTATTTTGTTGCTTGAACATACCTGCTTAATCTAACATCTGCAATTTATCACAGTCCATTCTTTTTATCTGTGACAAGAGGCTCAGTGCATGAAATTCATGCAGTGTCCCTAGGACTGGCCTATGATCAGGGCCAATCTTCCCTGGCTTCTGCTGCCAGCAGTCGGCCCTGTCCTGCTGCCTCCACTGCTGGCCTACTGTGTGTGAGGTGACTGGCAGAATTATCGGGGCCCTGGTGCTGCCCATGTCCACCACCACCCACCCCCATACCCGGTTCCCCATCAGGAGATCAGAGCCTGATAACAAGAGTTTGGCCAGCAGGCCCCAATGGGGCCATAATGGCCTGTGTGCTGGGGCAGCTCCTGCATTGAGCATCTGACCCCTGGTTGTCAGTGTGCATTATAACCAACCGGTTGTTCTGTTATCTTGGCAATTTGCATTTTATGCATATATATATATATATATATATATATATATATATATATACACACACACACATACTAGAGGACCGGTGCATGAAATTCATGCATGGGGGATGGGGGACAGGGGATGTTCCTTTGCCCAGCCTGCACCCTCTCCAATCTGGGACCCCTCAAGGGATGTCTGACTTCCCATTTAAGCCCGATCCTAAACGGTAGGATTGGGCCTAAACAGGCAGTCAGACATCCCTCTCACAATCCAGGACTGCTGGCTTCAAACTGCTGGCCTGCCTGCCTTCCTGATTGCCCCTAACTGCTTCTGCCTGCCAGCCTGATCACCCCCTAACCATCCTCCTGCCAGCCTGATTGATGCCTAACTGCTCCCCTGCCAGCCTGTTTGCCCCTAACTGCCCTCCCCTGCAGGCCTGGTCCCCCCAAATGCCCTTCCTTACAGGCTCAGTTGCCCCCAGCTTCCCTCCTTTGCCAGCCTTTCATCCCTAACTGCCATCTCCTGCAGACTTAACTGCCTCCAACTGCGTCCCTTGCAGGCCTGGTTCCTCCCAACTGCCCTCCACTGCTCGCTATCTTGTGTCTACATGGGAGCAGGATCTTTGACCACTTGGGGGCAGCCATCTTGTGTGTTGAAGTGATGGTCAATCTGCATATTACTGTTTTATTAGATAGGATAGAGGCCTGGTACATGGGTGGGGGCCAGCTGATTTGCCCAAGGATGTCCCAGATCAGGGTGGGGATTTTCTTGGGGCATGGGGCACCCTGGGTGAGGGGCCTATGGTGGTTTCCAGGCTGGCCATGCCCCCAGCCACCCAAGTAAAGGCCCTGGTATCTAGAATTTATTTATGTTCTACAATTGAAGCTTTGTAGCCTGGAGTAGAGCCAAGCCTCCTGCTCACTCCATGGCTTCAGCCATTTCTCTTGGGATATATACCTTCTAGAACTGAAACTTTGTAGTCTTAAGCAGAGGCTAAGGCAAACCAGGGCTGCGAAAAGCTTGGCTTCCTCCATCACCAGGGGCAAACCTAGCCTCCTCCTCTCTCCAGATCCATGGCTGTTGCCATTTCTTTTGGGATTCTATAATTGAAACTTTGTAGCTTTGAGTGGAGGTCTGAGCCCACCAGAGCGTGCGGAAAGCTTCGCTTCTTCCATCACATGGGAAACCCAAGCCTTCCTCCTGCTCTCTATGCCCACAGCCATCTTGGTTGGGGGTTAATTTGCATAACCCTCCTGATTGGCTGGTGGGTGTGGCTGTTGGGTATGGTGAAGGTATGGTGAATTTGCATATTACTCTTTTATTAGATAGGTCACGTGTGCATAGACACACACACACACACACACACACACACACACACTCAGTTTGGAGAATAAAAAAATATTTATAAGGTTAAATTTAGATATTCCTTCTAGAGAGAATAACCCAAGATATCCAACTGAAATTTCTTTCCCCCCATCTTTTTGCCCTAAGTGCACTTCTAAGAGGATTTTTGATCTGCCTTTCAGTAAATCTGCTGCCATCAACACAGTTTTAAAACTCTACAGGTTTAGGAATAGGTAAATGAGTTACATGATTTTCTTCCTCATTTGGGTTTGTTCCTTGAGAGCAGGGACTTGTGTACTTCATGGTATAGTTCAAAGGTTCATACATAGTGGACACTAAATAAGTGTTTATTTATTGCCTTCATTTCTTTTGGTTTTACACCCCATGGGAAGGAGCCTGCCTTCCTGAAGAAGTTTTGCTTTACTTCTAGACACACTTGGCAGTGAACTTTGGAATATGTTTTAGGAATATTGAAGTGGGCATTTTTGTTCATTTGCTAGGGCTGTCATCACAAAGTAACATAGACTGGGTAGGTTAAATAACAGAAATTAATTTTCTCAGTTCTGGAGCTAGAAGTCCAAGGTCAAGGTGTCAGCAGGGTTGGTTTCCTCTGAGAACCATGAGGACATGGCCTCTTCTTGGCCTCTGTCCTTAGCTCAGACATAGGTGGCTGTCTTCTCCCTATGTCTCCACATCATCTTCCTCTTCCTACAGGAAATCAGTTCTATTGCATTAGGGCCACCTTAATGATGTCATATAAAGGCCCTATCTCCAAATTCAGTCACACAGAGTTGCTGGGGGTTAAGACTTTAACATGAATTTCAGGGGTGGGGGTCACAATTCAGGCTATTATAGCACCAGTCCAAAAACACTACTACAGGTACATTTATGACTGCAACTATTTTAATGAAAATGTACTTTTATGTTACAATTAGAAAGAGAGTGGTAAAAAGCACTGGAAAACTGAATAAATTGACTTGAGGTATGCAAGCCTGTTGAGAGATGCTACCATGAGAGAAAAAAATTATGTAGATAGGAGTGGGATAGGAAAGGAAGGGTGGTTGTGGGAGACATGAGCTATCAAAGCTGTCTTCACCTCCAAAATAAAAAGCACCCAGACTTCCTTTTGCCCCTTCTCCCCTGGCAGCACACAATGGATACCGGATGTTCCTGTTGCAAGAGAGCAGATCCCCTGTGCCCAATGGGCCTCCACAGATGGCCTAACAGTCTTTAATTGGCTTGGATGTTAAACTATTCCAGACTGTAACATGGAAAGAAAACTCTGGACACTGGCCTGCTCCTGGAATCCCAGCTGCACCTTTTCCAGGACTGGCTTCTCTCCATAAACTGTGGTTCCACTAGTTGTTTTTGTCCACAACTTCGTTCTTCATTTTCGTGACACAAAAACGCGACAGTAGCTCAATATCCCACAATTTTGGTTCCATAGTTTAGGATATAATAAAATGTACAGGGAAAGGAAAAAAAAAGTGGGAGAATTAAGACCAGGATTCTAAACCTCTGGAAGGAAGGAAATTTTATAGTTAAAGTATAAAGTGATAGAACACAGAAATGAGAGATAGGAAGACTAAATAGAACTCATGCTCAAACTTCCCCAGAGATGGCCTAGGCTCAATTGTTTAAACACAAAACAAACAAACAAAACCTCCATGTTGATTATATATCACAATTTTAATAAAGCAAAAGGATAATAGCCCCAAACTATGAGACATTTTGGCATATGTTACTAGCAAATACTGCCATGGCCCCTCTCCTGGAAAACACTATGGGGGAAGCACTAGTAATAATTTTCCATGTTAACTCTTGACATATCATCATAGTAACTAAAATATTCCAAAATATATGACCCTGGCCACCTCATTCTACATAAATTTAATTCCACATAGTAAAAATTTGACTCTATCTTGAAGTAAACAACATCTTTTATTCAGGGACAGATCGCACTGTGGATCAAGTTACAAGCCAGTCTCACTACTGCTTCCTCCCTCATGAGGCTGGTCTTTAGCACCAATTTGTTGCTCATTAGCATCTCTGTCAAAGGGTAAACGCAGGAAATAAAGGAAGATGAAACAGTCCAGTTCCATCCTTATTATGGACTCAACATGCTTAATTAAAGAGGTTGTTGAATTTTATAGGATATAATTAAGTGGTTGAATAAAACTAACCGGTGGTTTTTTCAAAAATCAATTTTTTTAAACTCTAAGGAGTGGTGTGTGTGTGTGTGTGTGTGTGTGTGTGTGTGTGTGTGTGTGTGTGTGTGTGTGTGTTTAATATTGCAAGAAAAATTATGAGGAAAACAGAATGTTTAAACTCACTATATTATAAAAGCAACCGTATTACAGAGTCTGAATAAGCTCAGGTATTATGATGGACATTGCTACTTATAAAATGCAAAAGAGATTATGTGTAAATTAATGTGACTTTTTCTAAAGTGAGGCAAACAGTATAAATCTGTTACATGTTAGATATTTAGTTCACGCTCAGTAATTATTAACATTGTAAGAACTTTTGGGCATGTCTAGTCCCACAGAAGTGACCCCTATACATTTGGACTTTAGGTAGTTGCATGCTTCTGTAATCAATTACTATTTACTAAATTTTTAAGATAGGAAGAAATATTTTTCTGAGCTTAGATTCTCTGAAAATGTTATTGGCACTATATTTTTTCTCTCTCAAGATGACAAACTGACATACCAAAAAGTCTAATTGAAACACTTATCCAGAGGGGATTGAATAAAAATCAAATTCTGCTTTAAAGTTCTCTTGAAATAAAGAGTGAACTTTAAAATGTAGCTTTGAAGGTTGAAATGAAGCACTGCTCAGCATATTTTAACATGTATTTTGAAAGCTAAGAAGATTACTTTTTTGGGAAAAAAAGCTTATTATAATTTGATAAAGCTACATCAAGATATATATTTTTTAGTACAACTGAGATGATGATCCAACTTTTAATGGTTCTCACTGTACTAGCAACCATAGGCAATTCCCCCCAGCTATCCTCTACTGCTAAAAATAATTCCATTTGATTAATAATAATAACTACGAACAGTTTTCTAGTGCTATTGTGTTCCAGAAATTGTTCTGAAGGTGTCACATGTACCAACTTATTAATCTTCTCAACAAGTTAGGCATTATTATTTCAAGTATGAGAAAACTGAGGTAGAGCTAAATAACTTGCCTGATATCACTGTGAGAGACACAGAAGTTCTGAGGAAATTTCACTGTAGCCCTTGCAAGCTCATGTCCACAGCACTTGTCTTCCCCACTCACACTTTATTTTTTAACTAGAGGCCTGGTGCACAACTTTGTGCATGAGTGGGGTACTTCAGCCTGGCCAGCAATTGAGGCATATTAGGGGGCTGGCCAGCCAGGGGGAGGGACTGCAGGAGGTTGGCCAGCCAGAGGGAAGGGCCAAGAGAGGTTGGCTATGGGAGTACACCGACCACCGGGAGGCAGCTCCTGCATTGAGTGTCTGGCCCCTGGTGGTCAGTGCACATCATAGTGACTGGTCAACTGGTTGTTTGGTCCTAACCAAATGGTTGCTTAGGCAATATAGATATATTATCTAATAAAAGAGTAATATGCAAATTGACCATACCTCTAATCAAGCCATGCCCACAGCCATGCCTATTGGCCAATCAAGAGCAAATTATGCAAATAAACACCAAATAAGATGGTTGCGAACACTGAGAGCAGGAGGGAGGCTTGGGTTCCCCAACAATGGAGGAAGCCAAGCTTTCCTTCTGCCTGTGTGGGCCTAGGCCTCCACTCAATGCTACAAAGTTTCAATTATAGAATTTAAATAAACCCAAACAGAAATGGCTGTTGCCACAGAGCAAGCAGAAGGCTGGCCTCCACTCCAGGCTACAAAGTTTCAAACAGAAATGGCTATTCTCACAGAGTGAGCAGAAGGCTTGGCTCTACTCCAGGCTACAAAGTTTCAATTGTAGAACATAAATTAATCCCAGATCCCAGGGCCACCACTTGGGTCACCACAGGCCCCTTGCCCAGGCCACCCCATGCCCCAAGGGAACCTCCACCCTGATGTGGGATACCCTTCAGGACAAACCGACTGGCCCCCACCCATGCACCAGGCCTCTATCCTGGTAAGTAATATGCAGATTGACCATCACTGCAACACACAAGAGGGCTGCCTCTATGTGGTCAAAGATACTGTCCCCATGTGGATGCAAGTTGGCCACCACAAGATGGCCAGTAGGGGAGGACAGTGGAAGGCTCCAGGCCTGCAATGGAGGGCAATTGTGGGCCATCAAGCCTGCAGGGGATCCAAGCTAGGGGTGACCAGGCTGGCAGAGGAGGGAAGTTTGAGGCAAACAGGCTGGCAGGGAAGCAGTTAGACATCAATTAGGCTCAGAGGGTAGTGGTTAAGGGGTGATCTGGCTGGCAGGCAGAAGTGGTTAGGGGCAATCAGGGAGGCAGGCCAGGAGCAGTTTGGGGCTAGCAGTCCTGGATTGTGGGAAGGATGTCCCACTGCCTGTTTAGGCCCGATCCTACCGGGACATCCCTCAAAGGGTCCCAAATTGGAGAGGGTGAAGGCTAGGCTGAGGGACACTCCGCCGCGCCCCTTCCCTGTGCACGAATTTTGTGCACTGGGCCTCTAGTGTGTGTGTATGTGTGAGTGTGTGTGTGTGCGTGTGTGTGTATTTTAAAAAATATATCTTTTCAAGCCCTTTGCCTATTTATAATCAGGTTGTTGCTTATTGTTGTTAAATTTTAGAAGTTGTTTATATATTCAGATAATTAATTTTCCATCAGATACATTATTTGTAAATATTATGGCCCCCTTCCCGTATTATACGTTACCTTTTTAATCTCTTGGTTGTGTCTTTTGATGCACAGGATCTTTAAATTTGATGTTGTTCACTTTATCTATTTATGCTTTTGTGGCCTGTGTATCCCCATCCACTCATGCATGTGTCTTCAGTAACTGATTTTTTTCATGTCCCCACACTCACTTTATTTTTTTAAAATATTTTTTATTGTTTAAAGTATTACATTTATTAGTATACATATTTCCATTTGTTTCCTGCATTGACCTTCCCCCAGCCTCCCCTACCCCCTGTCGCATGCCCTCATCCCACCAACCCAGTATCTTGTGTCCACTGGTTGTGCTTATATGCATGCATACAAGTCCTTTGGTTGGTCTATTTCCCCCTACCCAACACTCCCCAGCATTCCCACTGTAATTTGACAGTCTGTTCGGTGCTTGATTGCTTCTGTATCTATCTTTTTATTCATCAAGTTATAATGTTCTTTATTTTCCAAAGATGAGTGAGATCATGTGGTATTTTTCTTCCATTGCGTGGGTTACTTCACTTAATGCTCTCCAGGTCTAACCATGCTCCTGTAGATGGTAAGAATTTCTTCTTTTTTATGGCAGTGTAGTATTCCATTGTCTAGCTGTACCATAGTTTTCTACTCCATGCATCTGCTGATGGGCATTTGGGCTGTTTCCAAACCTTAGCTATGGTGAATTGTGCAGCTATGAACATATGGGTGCATACATCCTTTCTGATTGGTATTTCTAGTTTCTTGGGATATATTCTTAGAAGTGGCATTACTGGGTCAAATGGGAGCTCCATTTTTAGTTTTTTGGTGTTTTTTTTGTTTTGTTTTGGTTTTTTTTTTTTGAGGAAACTCCATACTGTTCTCCACAGTGGCTGGACCAGTCTCCATTTCCACCAGCAGTGCACGAGGGCTCCTTTTTCTCTGCATCCTCAACAACACTTGTCGTTTTTGATTTGTTCATGGTTGCTATTCTGACAGGTGTGAGATGGTACCACATTGTCGTTTTCATTTGCATCTCTCAGATAGTGACTTTGAGCATGTTTTCACATGTCTCTTGGCCTTCCATCTTCTTTCAAAAGATTCTATTTAAGTCCGTTGCCCATTTTTTATTGGATCATTTATCTTTTGTTAAGTTGTATAATTTTCCTGTAGATGTTGTAGATTAAACTTTTATCAGTGATAACATTTGCAAATATGTTCTCCTATACAGTGGGCTTTCTTGTTGATGGTTTCTTTTGCTGTTCAAAAGCTTTTTATTTTGAAGTAGTCCCATTTGTTGTTCTCTTTAGCTTACATTGTCCTAGGAGCAATATCAGTGAAGACGTTTCTTCGGCATATGTCTGAGATTTGGCTGCCTGTGGATTCCTCTAGTATTTTTATAGTTTCCCGCATTATGTTTAAGTCCTGTATCCATTTTGAGTTTATTTTTGTGTATAGTATAAGTTGGTGGCATGGTTTCATTATTTTGCATGATTCTGTCCAATTTTCCCAACACAATTTATTGAAGAGACTGTCTTGACTCCACTGTATGTTCATGCTTCCTTTATATTAAATGAGCATAGTGGTTTGGGTCGATATCTGGATTCTCTATTCTATTCCATTTACCTATTTGTCTGTTTTTTTTTTTTTGCCAGTACCAGGCAGTTTTGAGAACACTGACTGTGTAGTACACAGTGAAATCTTATATTGAGATCGCACCTACTTTGTTGTTCTTTATCAGTATTTCTATGGCTAGTTGGGGTCTTTTTTGATTCCAGATGATTTTTTAAAGAGTTCTTTCTAGGTCTGTGAAATATGCCATTGGTATTTTAATGGGGAGTGCATTGAATCTATAGACTGCTTTGGGTAGTATGGACATTTTAATGATGTTGATTCTACCAATCCATGAACATGGTATATTCTTCCACCTGTTTACATATTCCTCTATCACTTTTTCAGTGTCCTATAGTTTTCCATGTATAGGTTTTTCACCTCCTTAGTTAAGTTTATTCCTAAGTATCTTAATTTTGTTTTTGGTGTGATGCTAAATGTGTTTACTTTTATAGTCTCTATTTCTATAAGTTAACTATTGGTGAATAGAAATGAAATAGATTTCTTTGTGTTAATTTGGTATACTGCTACATTGCTGAATTCATTTATTAAATCTGGTAGTTTTTTTATGGAGTCTTTTGGTTTTTTTATGTACAATATCATGTCATCTGCAAATAAGAACAGCTTTACTTCTTTTTCAATTTGGATGTCTTTTATTTCTTCCTCTTGTCTAAATGCAATGGCTAATACTTTCACTACTATGTTGAACAAGAGTGGTGAGAATGGGCATCTTTGTATTGTTTCTGTTCTTAGGGGAAATGGTTTTAGTTTTTGCCCATTGATTAGGATGTTAGCTGTGGGTTTATCATCTATTGTTTTTATTATGTTGACGTATGATCCTTATATTCCCACCTTGTTGAGAGTTTTTATCAAGAAAGGGTGTTGGATTTTGTCAAATTCTTTTTCTGCATCAACTGATATGACTATGTGAGTTTTATCTCTCAATGTGTTTATATGATGTATCACATTTATTGATTTGTGGATATTGTACTGTCCTTGCATTCCTGGGATAAATCCTACTTGGTCATAGTGTATGATCTTTCTGATGTACTGCTGGATCCGATTTGCTAGAATTTTATTGAGGATTTTGGCATCTATGTTCATGAGGAATATTGGCCTGTAATTCTCTTTCATTGTGTTGTCCTTATCTGGTTTTGGTATTAGGGTGATGCTGGCCTTCATAGAAGGATCTTTGAAATGTTCCTTCTTCTTGAATCTTTTGGAATAGTCTGAGGAGGGATAGGTTTTAGTTCTTCCTTGAATGTTTGGTAAAACTCCCCTGTGAAGCTGTCTGGTCCTGGGCTTTTGTTTGCTAGAAACTTTTTGATGACTTGCAGGAAATCAGTCATTACCTCACCAATAGAGATATAAATAGAACAAACAAGAACCCTGGTCAAACCTTAATGGATCTGTTTACTCACCACTTCAGTGAGACCTTGGTAGCTAAAGCAGATGCCACCTTTAGTCTTATGTTAAGTATGAACTGTTTACTCACCACTTAGGTGTGACATTAGCTGCCACTCTTTAGTTTTATGTTAAGTCTGAACTATTCACATATTGTTTAGGTGACACATTGGTAATTGAAAAAGCTTCCACACTTTTAGTCTTATGTTAATTCTTGCTGGTTGATTTCATTGATGGAATTTCCTGACCTAAAGGACATGGATGTATCACTTAGCCTGAATAAAAGGGGATAGCAAAGCCAGAGCTGGTGTTGTCTTCTCCCTAGAGGTAGACTCACGCCTGGCCCCCATGATTTCCAAAAATTGATGCTTTTCCAGTCTCTCTGCATTTGTGTGCAGCCTTCTCCAGATGCTGAACCCTGACATGGGAACCCTGGACACGTGGGACATGAAAAGGATTCCAACAATGACTGCTTCAATTTCTTCCATTGTTATTGCCCTGTTGAGATGTTTAGATTTTTCCTGATTGAGTTTTGGAAAGTTATATTTTTCTAAGAATATGTCCATTTCCTCCAGGATGTCTAGTTTGTTGGAATAGAGTTGTTCATAGTATTTTTTTTTAAATCCTTTGTATTTTGGTGGGGTCTGTTGTTATTTCACCTCTTTCATTTCTGATTTTGTTTATTGGGCCCTCTGTCTTTGCTTCTTGGTGAGCCTGGCTAGATGTTCACCAATGTTGTTTATCCTTTCAAAGAACCAGCTCTTGGTTTTGTTGATCTTTTGTATTATCCCCTCCCCCCCTTTGGTCTCAATGTTGTTTATCTCTGCTCTGATTTTATTATTTCCTTCCTTCCTCTTACACTGGGCTTTTCTTATTGCTCTCTTTGAGTTGTAAGGTTAGGTAATTTATTACCACTGTTTCTTGATTTTCTCAATAGGTTTATAGAACAATAAACTTCCCTCTCAAGACTGCTTTTGCTATGTCCCATAGATTTTGGATTGTTGTATTTTCATTGTCCATATTGCCATGATGTTCCTTTTATTTCTTCTTTGATCTCTCTGGTAATCTAGTCATTATTTAATAGTCTCCTTGTATTTGATTTTTTGGATTGTTTTTATTATAGTTATTTTCTAGTTTTATGTCACTGTGATCTGAGAAGATACTTGAAATGATTTCTATCTTCTTGAATTTGAAGAGAATTTGCCTATTGCCCTACATATAGTCTATCTTTGAAAATGACCCACGTGCCCTGTTTGGGAATCAAACCATGATCTCCTGGTCCCTGCTCAACCACTGAATCACGCCAGCCAGGCTCTTTTATCTATTTTGAGTTTATTTTTATGTTCGGTAAGTTGGCAGTCAAGTTTCATTGTTTTGCATGTATCTGCCCAATTTTCCCAAAACCATTTATTGAAGAGACTGTCTTAACTCTAATTAATGTATACTCTTGCCTCCTTTGTCCAATGTTAATTGAGCATAATTGTTTGGATCAATTTCTAGGTTCTCTGTTCTGTTCCACTGGTCTATATGCATGTTTTTGTGCCTTTACCAGGCAGTTTTGAGAACAGTGGCTTTGTAATAAAACTTAATATCTGGTATTGAGATCCCTCCTATTCTCTTTTTTTCTCAAGATTGCTGATGCTATTTGGGTCTTTTTTAAATTTTTTTATTCCAGATGAATTTTTGGGGTTTGTTCTTTGAAATATGATACTGGTATATCAATGGGGAGTGCATTGGATCTGAAGATTGCTTTGCGTAGTATGGACATTTTAATGATATTGATTCTACCAATCCATGAACATGATATACTTTTCCATTTGTTTATATCGTTATCTGTTTATTCAGTGTCCTGTAATTTTTCAAGTACAGGACTTTTACCTCTTTAGTTAAGTTTATTCTTAGGTATCTTATTTTGTTGTTGCAATGGTAAACAGAATTTTTTATCTACATTAATAAAAGAGAAATATGCAAATTGACCATAACTTCAAAATGCCCAGTAGCCAATCAGGAGTGAATATGCAAATTAACTTGACAAAGATGGTGACGGCCCTGCCCCCCCTTTTCCCAAGCTTCTCCGAGCCCCTAGGCAGCACCCATGCAGGTGTGGAGCAGCTGGATGGGGTGGAAAGCCTGCTATGAGGGAAAGGGGGGGGTAAAGGGAGCCACAGGAGCAGTTCTCCACCCAGAGTGAACAGTGAAGGTGGCCAGAGGAAGGCCTGGGTCCCAGGTGCCGAAGAAAACCAGTGCCAGCAACCAGGGAAAGGAAGGCCTATTTCTCAAATCTCTTCATGCAATGGGCCTCTAGTTGATATATAAAATGCCATTGATTTTTGGGTGTTAATTTTGTATCCTGCTACATTGCTGAATTCATTTATTAAATCTAACAGTTTTTTTTACAGATCTTTAGCATTTTATATGTACAATATCATGCCATCAGTGAATAATGACAGTTTTATATCTACTTTTCCAATTCAGATGCCTTTTATTTCAACTTCTTTAATTCGTATGGCTATCGCTTGCAGTACTCTGTCGAACAGGAGTGGTGAAAGTTGGCATACCTGTCTTGTTCTACTTCTATAGGAAAATGGTTTTAGTTTTTGCCTATAGAGTATGATTTTGGCTGTAGGTTTGTCATATAAGGTTTTTATTATATTGAAATATAATCCCTTTATTTCTACTTTGCCGAGAGTTTTTATCAAGACAGCTTGTTGGATTTTGTTGAATGCTTTTTCTGCATCAATTGATATGATTCTGTGGTTATTGTCTTTCCATTTGTTTATGTGATGTATCACATTTATTGACTTGCAGATATTGTCCCAGCTTTGTATCCCCCCAAAAATCCCACTTAATTTTGTTTTTGTTTTGTTTTTTGTCTCTCTGTTTGTTTTTTGTATCTATCCCTTTGGTTAGAAGTTTATCAATCTTCTTTATCCTTTCAAAGAACTCAGCTCGATTCTATTGATCTTTTGTATTTTTGTTTTCTTTTGTCTCTCTGACAGTTATTTCCACTCTGATCTTTACTATTCCCACCTTTCTTCTTACTCAGGGCTTTTCTTATTGCTCTTTTTCTAATTCTCTAAGTTGCATGGTATACTAAGTTATTACCAGTTGCTCTTTCTTAGGTAGGCCTGTAGAGCTATAAACTTCTCTCTCAAGACTACTTTTACTGTGTCCCATAGACTTTGGATTATTGTGTTTTAATTTTTGATAGTTTCCAGAATGTTTTTTATTCTTTTATCTCTTTGGTAACCCATTCTTTGTTTACTAGCATGCTATTTAGCCTCCATGTGTTTGATTATTTTTATTGTAGTTGATTTCTAATTTTACGCCATTGTGATCTTAGAAGATGCTTTATATGATTTCCATCTTCTTGAATTTATAGAGACTTAGCCTGTGTCCTAATATGTGGTCTATCTTTGAAAATGTCCCATGTGCACTTGAGAATATATATTCCATAGTTTTTGGGATATATTCAGAAGATGTCAATTAGTTCCATCTAATCTAATGAGTCGTTTAGGATTGCTATTTATTTGTAGATTTTTTATCTAGAAGATGCATCTAGTGATGTCAATGAGGTAATAAAATCCCCTTCTGTGCTTGTACTGCTGTCAATCTCTCCCTTGATATCTGCCATAAATTTTTAAAAAATATATTTTGGTGCTCCTGTAATGGATGCATGTTTATTTTTTTAAAATATATATTTTATTGATTTTTTACAGAGAGGAAGGGAGAGGGATAGAAAGTCAGAAACATTGATCGGCTGCCTCTTGCACACGCCCTACTGGGATTGTGCCCGCAGCCAAGGTACATGCCCTTGACCGGAATCGAACCTGGGACCTTCCAGTCCGCAGGCTGATGCTCTATCCACTTAGCCAAACCAGTTTTGGCATGGATGCATGTTTATAAGAGTTATATAGTATTCTTGGATTCATTCTCTTGCTTTGTATGACTTGGTATACTTCATTCCACTCCCTGTGGCCTGATGTGTTTCTGTTGCAAAATCATTTGATGGTTTAATGGGAGATCCCTTGTAGGTAACTTTATGTCTCTCTCTTGAAGCCGTTAAGATTCTTTTTGTTGTTGCTAATGTTTGTCATTTTAATTACGGGTCTTGGTGTGGGTCTTTTGGGTTCATTTTATTTGAGACTCTCTGTGCTTGTGAGACTTTTCTTTTCCCCGAGTCAGGGAACTATACTGTCATTATTCCTTCAAATAGGTTTTCTATTTCTTACTTCTCTTCTTGTCCTTCTGGCACCTCTATTATATGAATGTTGCTTTGTTTCAGATTGTCCCAAAGCTCCCTTAAACTCTCCTCCTGCTTTTTAAATTTTTTGTAATTGCTGATCAGATTGGGTGTTTGTTTTTTTGTTTGTTTTTTGGTGTTGTTGTTAGTTTGTTTTTACCTTGTCTCCTCACTGATTGGTCCTTTGCTTCTTCTAGTCTACTGTTGAAACCTTCTATTGTGTTCTTTATTGCAACTATGTTATTTTTCATTTCCTTTTGAGTCTTACACATGGTTAATTTATCATCCAGATGGTTGAGCATCTCTATAATCATTAATATTTCCCTGTCATATTGCTTGCCTTTATTTCATTTAGTTCCTTTTCTGATGCTGCCTCCTTTTCTTTCCTTTGGTGATTGTTTCTTTGTTGCCCCAATTTTTCTGTCTATTTTTGGCCCTGGTCACTCTGCTTGGACTTTGAGAGGTTGAAGCCCCTATTTGTGCAATGGTCTGGGACTATTAGCCCAGAGTCTGTATCTGTTTTGAGTCTCACACCTTTATCGTCTCTACTCTGAGTTGTACCCATATCTGTCCACTTTAGATGCTTGAAGTGGAGGTGGCATGTGCACAGTTCCTCTGATGTGCAACTCCCTGTGAGGACCCAGAACCCTCTGACACCATACTTGCAGCTCTGTCCTGTGGCCCATGGCTAGGCATGCCAATTGCTCCAGGTCACCTAGGCAGTGCTTTCCTATAGCGTGGAGGTGGGCATGTACTGGGTTGCTTCATGTCACCCCAGCAGCATTATCCTGGAGCTGGGATGGAACAAGTGCCAGGTTGCATTGAGTTGCAAAGTCAGCACTCTCATGTGGCCTGGAGTGGGACAAATGGTGGGTTGCTCCTGGTCACTCCTGCAGCACTGTCCTGGGGCCCAGGGAGAAACAGGTGCTGGATTACTCTGGGTAGAAAAGTCAGCACTCTCCTTTGGGCCAGAGTGGGGTGCAAACTGGGTGGCTCCAGGTCAGACTGGCAGCACGGTCTTGGGGCCCTGTGTAGGGGCAGGGCACAAGAGTCCTCCTGGTGTTTTACTCACAGTGAGGTCCTAGAGCACCGAATCCTTGAACTCTGGGGCCCGGGATAGATGAGGATGCACTATGTGAGAGGTTTCTCTGGTAACCACTCTCTGCAGACATGTGGGAGCCCACAGGGAGGTATTATGCCACTCATTGCTGAGGCACAGTGGTGGTCCCATGTGGGTTATGGCTGGCAAGTGGCTTCCTGCATGGGTCCAGGGTGGAG
Source organism: Antrozous pallidus (assembly GCA_027563665.1). Taxonomy (NCBI): domain Eukaryota; kingdom Metazoa; phylum Chordata; class Mammalia; order Chiroptera; family Vespertilionidae; genus Antrozous; species Antrozous pallidus. Next base: position 11,792,769 of record CM050522.1, read on the forward strand.
TCCGAGGCCAGGCTGGGTGTTGGTGTGGCTGCATTCCTCTCTTCCACTGGATCAGACCCACGAGGTCTCTCTGGGTTCACTTGTCTGGGTTTTGACTGGGCAGTTTTCACTTCAATGTCACTACTCTGGTTGGTGGATAAAAAGTTGCTGTTTTTCAATATGGCCATCTTTTTCTTGCTTAGCTTCTGTACATCATAAGTCTCTATGCACAATGAGCTTCCATTCTATCCATCAGTATTTCTTCACTCTCCAAAGGAGAAGGTCCACTGCTATTGGGAGGTCACTTCAAGGTCTTCTATGTAGCTAATAAGAGGCAAGTCACTTAGATACTGAACTCCCATCCATCTGATACTCTCATTGTCCCTATTTCCACAATTAAAATCTGTCTCCAAGTTTGTTGGGTAAGGATTCCACAGAAGGGTGTGCTTGCTTGCTTCAAATTTCAGAGACCTCCTGCCAGAGAAGCAGTAACCTGGGGAGTCCTGACAGGTGGAGTAAGGAAAATTTTCAGCCATTTTAAAATAGGAACAATACTGCCACTTGTAACAACAACATGGATGGAACATGCAGACATTATGTAAGTGAAATAAGGGAGACACAGAAATACAAATATTGCATCATTTTACTTATACTTTGAATTGGGAAAGCACTCAGACTCATTGAAGCAGAGATCAGACTTGTATTTGCCATGGGTGGAGATTGGGGATGGGAGAATCAGGAGAAGGTGGTCAAATGATACAAATTTCTAATTATAAGATAAATATTTAAAAGTTGCTAGAGATTATATATTAATAATTCTCATTACCAGGAATACAAAAATGTAATTATGTGAGGTGATAGATGTTAACTCATCCTATTGTAATAAATTTACAAAATATACATATTTTAAATCATTATGTTTACACTTTAAACTTTTATAGTGTTATATGTCAACTACCATAAAATAAAGTTTCATAGTTTTCTTCAATAAAGATGTCTCATTATTATATTTTTAAATTAATTTTCATAGAGGTCATATTGATTTTTAACATCATACAGTCATGTGTAACTTAATGACGAGGATACATTCTGAGAAATGAGTTGTCATGTTGAGAACCATGGAGTGCATTTACACACAATACACCATGCAGCCTACTACACACCTAGGAATCAGGGTATTATAGCCCATTGCTCCTGGGCCATGACCCTATATATCATGTTACTATACAAACAACAGAAGAGTAAATCAAGCATAAGAAGAAATGATGTCATCAAGATATGTGGTAACCAGGAGATGGATGAGGCTGCTGCCTGGGTAACAAGATATGGGAGAGGAAAAATACTTTTCCTTCTACCCTTCTAAGTTGTTCTGGTCTAATAATTTGGTTTTCTCCTGCAAATATGTCTCACGTCAATTTAATTAACTTTACTATCTTGAATACCTCCTATATACAAGGAAAAGTCCTAAGAAAACTGAGCAACTCACCAAGAAGTTGGAAGCTATGACCTTGAAAACATTCAGTTAGATACAAAAACTTCATTGGGGATGGAGAGTCAGCAATGAAGGTTACCTGTAAAAACACAGCAAAGGCAGATGATTGTTATGCAGACTAAAGCCCAAGATTTCTCTCAATAACAGTCTCTAGAGATTAATCCTCCTCTTTCTAGTACAGTGAGGACAACACCCTTAAAAAATGAAAATTTTCCTTATAAATGTCCTTTAACAAGTATAAATTCTCCTTGGTTTTCAGAGCTTTTCCTATGTTTTTTTTTAAAATGAATTATCCCCAAATAAAACCCCCCAAAAGGTATATTTTCAGGTGGCAAACTATTCCCCCAGTTATTTAATATTTTTTATAGTTTTCTACCTCTCAGTAAAGATATCAGATTTTCATTTCACTCATTGACTCATTTAAAGAAAAAAAAATAAATTGAACTTGTAATCACTGATTCGTTCACTCATTCAAGTAGGAACTTTTGAGTATCTATTATGCTCTATACACTTCTCCTTTTAGCTAGTTGCTCGGAATACAAAATGAATAACTTGTTTCATCATAGAGATATTAGTCACAGCAGTTGGCCTAATTCTGACTCGAGTGATTCCATTTTCATATGCTAAATCTTTCATCTTAGTAAAGAAACTGATTACACATGACAATTTCATTTTTGCTTTTTGCAACTAAGCTTCTGTTTTGCACCATCTTAGAGATGTGTCTACGTCAGAGAAGATGAACTGATGTGAGCACTTTGTAGATGCTCAAATATTAAACTTCAACAAAAGCAAATGCAAAATTCCAACTCCTTTCACCTTCCAGAGGTCATCAAAATCTAAATTTATTTGTGACTATGCAGAAGATACTTAAGTAAGTTCATCAGCCTGTTATACTTAACATTTAGTTGAATCTTTTATTATCATAATAAGAATAGTCTTATCAAAATATGTGAAAAAATTGCATTTTATACTTACCCCAAAAAAATTGCTTCAATCATCTAATGAATTCTTCTTGGCTATTTTTAAGAAAATGAGGACCAACAATTATACTTAAAAACACATAAAGCACCAGATTCTGAAAGTTATAATACTGAGTTGTTGCAGTTTTGTTGAATATTATTTATTCAATAAAAGGGCCATGACATGTACCTTCAGAGAAATAAAAACCCTGATATTTGATTTCAATTGTGATCAACCTTCAATAAAAGACTCAAATAAGTGTCATGAATATTTTTCATTAAAATTCAGGCAATATGATGATGTAGTGGAAGCAGAATTTTTAGATTTTTACAAATATCCACACAAAAACAAAAACAAAAAAATCGGACAGAAAAAAATTGTGGTCAGTATTTACAATAAAAATAGGTGCCAAGCATCCACACAGGCCGCAAAATCCAAACAGTTGTAACTAAATTACTAAGACCTACATGGCTTGATTGTTATTTAGGCTTGTTTGGAAAACATCAGAGGGAAGTAACAAGACATTTGAAAACCCTGAGAACAGAAGAATCTCAAAAATCCAAGAGCTTTTCTTGGAAAGCTCAGCAACATAAAAGCATAAGATTTATATGGGAAAGTAAAATAGATTATTATGATATACTAAAGGCCAGGTGCATGAAAATCATGCACAGGGAGCAGGGAATGTCCCTCAGCACAGCCTGCAACTTCTGCAATCCTAGGAAATTCCTCTCACAATCTAGAACTGCTGGCTCCAAACTGCTCACCTGCCTGCCTTCCTGATTGCCCCTAACCACTTCTGTCTGCTAGCCTGATCACCCACTAACCACTCCCCTGCCAGCCTGATTGATGCCTAACTACTCCTCTGCCAGCCTGTTTTCCTCTAATTGTCCTCCCCTGCAGGCCTGGAACCTCCCAATTGTCCTCCCCTGCTGGCCATCTTGTGTCCACATGGGGGCAGGATCTTTGACCACATGGAGGCAGCCACCTTGTATGTGGAAGTGATGGTCAATATGCATATTACTCTTTTATTAGATAAGCTAGAGGCCTGGTGCACAGGTTTGCCCTGAAGGGTTTCCTGGATCAGGGTGGAGGTTCCCTTGGGGCATGAGGTGGTCTGGGTGAGGGACCTGTAGTGATTTGCAGGCTGGCCATGCCCCACAGTGATCCAAGCAGAGGCCCTGGTATGTCATATTTATTTATCTTTTATAATTGAAACTTTGTAGTCTGGAGTCGAGTGGAGCCAAGCCTTCTGCTCGCTTCATGACCACAGCCATTTTTGTTGGGATTTTTTTATCTTCTATAATTGAAACTTTGTAGAGGCCAAGATAGGCCAAGGCTGTGGAAAGCTTGGCTTCCTCCATCGCTGGGGAAACCCTAGCCTCCTGCTCTGTGGCTGCCACCATTTTTGTTAGGATTTATTTATCTTCTATAATTAAAACTTTTCTTTAAAAAATATATTGTATTGATTTTTTTTACAGAAAATAAGGGAGAGAGATAGAAAGTCAGAAACATTGATGAGAGAGAAACATCAATCAGCTGCCTCTTGCACACCCCCTACTGGGATATGCCCGCAGCCAAGGTACATGCCCTTGACTGGAGTTGAAACCAGGACCCTTCAGTCTGCAGGCCAAAGCTCTATCTACTGAGGCAAACTGGTTTTGGCTATCATTAAAATTTTGTAGCATTGAGGGGAGACCTGGGCCAGCCAGGGTGTGCGGAAAGCTTGGCTTCTTCCATTGCCAGGGAAACCCAAGCCTTCCTCTTGCTCTCTTTCCATGGTCGTAGCCATTGTGATTGGGGTTAATTTGCATATTCTTTTCTGATTGCCTGGTGTGTGTGCCTGGTGGGTATGGCTAATGGGAGTAGTGGAGGTGTGGTCAATTTGCATTTCACTCTTTTATTAGATAGGATATCTAAGATGTGTATATCTTGTGCTACAGTGAAATGGAGTAACATTAATGTACTTGGGAAAAGATGTGAGCCAAACTTCTTTTCAGCACAGTTGATGACCAGCTGAACCTCACATGGTTTTCACTTACCTACCGCATTCCTCTGTGCACACCAGATGCTTATGTAAATCTCAGTTGGACTGGAAAATCCATAAACCTAAAAATTCTAATTAATATCATAAAAACATATGAAGGTAGAGCACTGGTAATGTTAACTACATGGTTAAAGTCGAGTTTTCTTATATGGTAATTTTGTGTATAATTCATTTGTAATTCTAGTATAAAATTTAAAAACCAAACATTAAAACCATAACTACAATAAGGTGTTATGTTATATGTTGTATAAACAAATAACTGTAATAAAAATAACCTAAAATGGTATTGGGAAGAAAAGCAAAAATATAAAGTTTAGGAATGCTATAAAAGCTAAGTTGTTAGCAGTTTAAAATAGCATGTTAATTTCTGGCCATTTGGCTCAGTGATTGGAATGTCAGCCTGCAGACGGAAAGATTGTGGGTTCCATTCTGTCAGAGGGTACATATCTGGGTTTAAGTCTTGATCCTGAGGCCCAATCAGGGATTGGCAGGAGGCAACCAATTAATGTCTCTCTCACACATAGATGTTTCTCTCTGTGTGTCTCTTTCCCTCTCTTCCACTATCTCTAAAAATCAATGGGAAAAAAAAATCCTTGGCTCAGGATTAACAAAATAAAATAAAATAGGATGCTAAAATGAAGATACTTTATGTAATCCTCATTATAAATACAAATAAAAAAACCATAGGAATTATATAAAGGAATATTATGAGGTAGCAAAAGTATACTGAGGTCAAAAGTCATCAAATCACAAAAGAGAACAGAAGGATAAGACAAGGAATGATTCTATGAAAAAGTCAGAACAAAACAAAATGGCAGTAGTAGTATTTATGTATCAATAATTACTTCAAAGGTAAATAGATTTGAAAGTGAAGGAATAGTGAAAGATATTTAAAGAGAATAGTAACAACAAAAAGAAAGCTGGGTCACTATACTTATATCAGACAAAATAGATGTTAAACTAAAAATGATAAAAAGTTACAAAGAAAGTCATTATATAATGATAGAGGAGTTACATTAATTACAAACATTTATGCACTCAGTATCAGAGCACCTAAATATATAAAGCAAATACTACCAGAACAAGAAGAATAAACAACAATACAGCAGTAGTTGGGGAATTGAATAACCCACCCTCAACAATGTGTAGATGATCCAAACTGAAAACTAATAAGAAGCACCAAATTGGAACACTATAAAGTGAGTGAAACTAACAATCATATATAAAAATTTCAAACTAACAGCAGCAAAATACACACTCTTCCCAATCCCATATGGGTAAGTCATGAATTAAGCTCTCCCAAAGAGATCTTCAGAAATTCAGTAAGATTGAAATCATATCAAGTTTTTTCTCTGACAGCAATGGAATAAATTAGGAATCAATAACAGGAGAAAAGCCATGAATATTTAAGAAATAAACATCTCTCTCCTGGACAACAAATGAATCAAAGAAGAAATTAAGGGGAAAATTTTTTTTAAAAAGTATTTGGAGACAAATGAAGATAGGAACAGGGCATACCAAAATTTATGTGATGCAGCAAAAGTAGTTATGAGAGAGATGTATGTTTATAGTAGTAAAAGCATGCATTAAGAAAATAGATCTCCACGAAACTGGTTTGGCTCAGTGGATAGGGCATCAGCCTGCGGACTGAAAGGTCCCAGGTTTGATTCCGGTCAAGGGCATGTAATTGGCTGCAGGCACATCCCCAGTAGGAGGTGTGCAGGAAGCAGCTGATCGATGTTTCTCTCTCATCGATGTTTCTGACTTTCTATCCCTCTCCCTTCCTCTCTGTGAAAAATCAATAATATATATGGAAAATAGATCTCAAACAATGCACATTCCACCTCAACAAGAACAAACTAAGTCTTACAGTTAGCAGATGAAGGGAAATAGTTAAGATTAGAGCAAACAAAATAAAAAAGAGAACAGGATAAAAACAAAAATGATTAACATAACCAAGGGTTGATTCTTAAAAAGATAAACCAAATTGACAAGTCTTTATTTAGCTAGACTAAGCAAGGAAAAAAATAATTAAAAAAGAGGACTAAAATCAACATTATAAATGAATGAGGTGATATTACAAGTGGTACCACCAAAATTCTAAGCGTCTATAAACTGAAAAAGCTAGAAAATATGAACAAACACTTAGAAACAAAACCATATCAGGAAGAAATACAAAACCTAAATAGACCAATACCAAGTAAGAAGATTGAATCAATAATCACACACAAATAAACCAACACAGAGAATTCCAGGAGCAGATGGTTTCACGGGTGAATTCTACCAAACCTTTAAAGAAGAATCAATGCCTTTCTTCTTCAAACTTTAAAAAAAATATCAAAGTGGAAAATACTCTAAAAGTAATTTTTTTGAGGCCAGTATTATCCTGATATCGATGCCAGGTAAGATATTATAAGAAAAAGGAAAACTACAGGTAACATAGCTCATGAATATAAATGGAAAAAATTCTCAAGAAAATGTTAGCAAACTGAATTTAGCAACACAGAAGAAGGATTATATACCATGATCAAAAGGCCTTCATCCTTGGAATGAAAGATGTTTAATATAAACAAATCAATAAAGTTGATACACCATATTGATTGAATGAAAAATAAAACATGATGTGATCATCTTAATAGATCCAGAGAAAACATTTCACAAAATTCAAAATTAATTGATGATAAAAAAAACAAAACTCTCAACCAATTAGGTATAAAATAAATATATCTCAATATATTAAAGGCCAAATAGGACAAGTCTACAGCTAACACATTATTCAATGGTGAAAGGTGGAAAGCCTTTTCTCTAAGTTCAGAAATAAGACAAGAATGCCCATTCTCAGCAGACTTATTCAATATAGTACGGGAAATATAGCCCGAGAAATCAGGCAAGAAAAAGGAAGAAAAGTCTTCAAAATTGGAAAAGAAGTAAAATTATCTTTACCATTTATATGATTTTATATAGAGAAATACTAAAGAATCCACACCAAACAACAACAAAAACAATACAAAACAAACCTGCTAGAACTGATCAACAGGTCAGTAAAGTTGCACGATACAAAATTAATGCACATTTCTATGCATAATGAAGAATTAATTATGCGAAAAAGAAATAAAATGATCTTAATTACAATATTATCAAAATATATCAGTTAAGTATTTTATCATTAATAACATGACATATTGGAATCATTTGGTGAAAGACCTCTACAGTGAAATGACAGTATGTTAATTAAAGAAATTGAAGTTTACACATATAAATGTGAAGAATTAATATTATTAAAAGGTGCATACTAAACAGAGACATCTATAGATTCAATGCAATCCCTATTAAGATTCCAATGGTGCTTTCTAAGAAAAGTTTAAAAATCCCTAAAATGCATTTTAACTGTATAAGTACCCAAATGCCAAAATAATCTCAGAAAAGAAGGACAAAGTCAAACATTACACTTCTAATTTCAAAGTATATTACCAATATACAGTAATAAAAACAGTATGGTATTAGCATAAAAACAGATACACAGAGCAATGGAACAGAATCAAAAGCCCAGAAATAAAACCATGCACATGTGATCAACTAATACTTAACAAGGAAGCTAGGAATACTCATGAAGAAAATATTAGTATCTTCAATAAATGGTGCTGGTAAAACAAGATATTCACATATAAAAAAATGAAACCACTTCTATGCTTTATAATTCATAAATATTAGCTTAAAGTGTATTAAAAGCTTACATGTAATATCTGAAACCATAAAGCCCCCAGAAGAAAACAGAGAAAAAGCTCCTTGAAATGGGTCTTGGACAAGATTTTTTGGATACAACAACTGAAGCATAAGCAACATAACCTAAAATCAGTGAACGTGATACATCAAGCTCAAAAGCTTCTACCTGGCAAAAGAAGTAATCAACAAAATGAAAAAGCAATCTATGGGGTAGGAGGAAATATCTGCAAATCAATCAATTAAAAAGTGGCAGATAATATGAATAGTTTTCCAAATAAAATACTAAAAAATGTCCAACAGTTACATCAAAAAGTGCTCAACATCACTTATAGTGAGAAATCCAAATCACATCACCTCATGTGTGTTAAAAATGACTAGGGTACTATGATAACAAATGATGATGAGGATATGGAGAAAAAGAACCCCTTGAGCATTAGTAGTGGAAATGTAATTTGGTGCAGTCACTATGAAAAACAGTAGAGAGGTTTCTCAAAACATTCAAAAGAGAATTACCGTATGATCTGGCAATTCTACTTTTGAGTATATATTTGAAAGAAATAAAATCATCATCTCAGAGATATATGCAGTATATTTACTATATTGAAGACATAGAAACAGCGAAATTTGATGGATCAGTGGATGAAGAACATAGTAGAAATAAGAAAGAAAATATCCTGCCATGTGTAACTGCACGGACCTTGAGGTCATTTTGACAAATCAACTAAGTTAGAGAAAGACAAAGTAAGAATCTCATTTATATGTGGAATCTATAAACAAAACATTTGATAGTAAAATATATCAGATTTGTGGTGACCAGAGATGGGGTGGGGGAATTGGGTGAAGGTAGTCAGAAGGTATAAATTTCCAGTTCTAAGATAAGTAAGTACTTGGGATATAATGTACAATACGATGGCCATAATTAATGCTGCTTTAAGTGATATTTGCAAGTTACTGAGATAGTAAATACTAGAAATTCTTATTACAAGGAAAAAAATCGTATCTATATAAGTTCTGAACGTTACCTTATTGTGACAATCCTATGAAATAAAATAGTAATATGCAAATTGACCATACCTTCAATCAAACCACACCCACTAGTCATGCCCCCAAAGCCAATCAGGAGCAAATATGCAAATAAACCCAACCAAGATGGCTGCAGCCACTGAGAGCATGAGGGAGGCCTGTGTTTCCTCAGCAATGGAGGAAGCCAGGCTTTCTGCCTGTCCTTGTGGGCTCAGGCCTTCACTTAAGGATAAAAAATTTTAATTATAGAATCCGACAGAAATGGCAGCAGCCATGGAGCAAGAAGAAGTCTTGGCTCCCCTCCAGGCTACAAAGTTTCAATTGTAGAAGATAAATAAATCACAGATACTAGGGCCTTGGCTTGGGTTTCCAGGGCCGTGGCTGGTCTGCAAACCACCACAGGCCCCAAGGCTGCCCCATGCACCAAGGTAACCCCCACCCTGTTCCAGGACACCCTTCAGGGCAAACCAGCTGGACCCCACCAATGCACCAGGCCTCTATCCTATCTAATAAAAGAGTAATATGCACATTGACCATCACTCCAACACACAAGATGGCTGCCCCCATGTGGACACCAGATGGCCACCACAAGATGGCCAGCAGGGGAGGGCCATTGGGAGGGACCAGGCCTGTAAGAAGGGCAGTTGGGGACAATCAAACCTGAAGGGAAGGGCAGTTAGGGATGACCAGGCCGGCAGAGGAGGGAAGTTGGGGATGACCGAGACTTCAAGGAAGGGCAGTTGTGGAGGCTCAGGCCTGCAGGGGAGAGCAGTTGGGGGTAACAAGGCTTGCAGGGGAAGGTTTTCAGGAGTGACCAGGCCTGCAGTGGAGGGCAGTTAGGAGTAACAGGGGAGTGGCATCAATCAGGCTGGCAAGGGAGTGGTTAGAGGATGATGAGGCTGGCAGAAAAAAGCAGTTAGGGACAATCAGGAAGGCAGGCAGGTGAGCAGTTGGGAGCCATAAGTCCTGGATTGTGAGAGGGATATGTACCTTCCCATTTAGGCCCAAACCCCCCAGGATCAGGCTTAAATGGGGAGTCAGACATCCCTGGAGTGGTCCCAGATTGGAAAAGGTGCAGGCTGAACTGAGGGCCCCCACCCCCGATGCAGGAATTTCATCCACCAGGTCTCTAGTGTATAATAAAAGCATAATATGCTAATTAGATTGGACAACCAAACAACCTTTTGGATGTACTTCTGGATGAAGCTGGGGCTCCCAGGGCCAACCCCCTTGCACGAATTTCATGCATCATCTAGTATCATAATAAAGAAAAAAAGACATTTGATTCAGAGTTGGAGGTGGTCATGTGGTTCCTTCATCTTTTTTCTTTATACTGATGGGGGTCTGCAAAGACTCTGATATGTTGATAATGATAAAAACAAACAAACAAACTTGGTTTTCTAATTAAATATCCATAGTTCTCAAACACATATAAGGCCATGATTTCAAAGTATGTTCACTCCATGTTTTTTGTCATTTTGTCATTACTTCATTGTAATGACAATTATTACAATATTTTGTCATATCAGTTTTTATTCCAAAGCATATACATTTGAGACAACCCCAAGTTTCTAGTATTTTCTCTGTCCCTCATGATAAAACAAAGGTTATAGTACTTAGAATAAAATAAAATCCCAAAGTGAATAAAAACCAATTTCTAACATTGGAAATTACTCTCTTAACAAGTGACAAACCTAGAATTAGAAACCAAAATCTGAGGTCAAAATTTGCTTGGTTTACTAAATGGCACTGACAGCTTTCTGGTTGAAATAAAGATATTTCAGCTTTCTACACGAAATAAAGATAAACACTTTGAAATTAGATAGAGTATCAATCTTTCCCAATGAGGTATATAACCACTTGCAATTGTACGTTTGCTTTGAGCCTTTGAACAAAATACTTTTTATAATTTTTTGAATCAGTTTACTCTGTGCCCCTTCTTGACACAAGGGTGAACAGACTGCCACTGGGGCAGGCAGAGGGACTTGTCCCAGAACTGAACTCACTTGATGTACTTAGAACTAGAAATAAAAACCAATTTAGTATGAGAAGTATACATTTAAAAAAAAACACACACACAACTTCCCATTTTTGTTTCTGCGTATGAAGATATTTTTGGACTCTATATTAACCCTGATATCTTGCAGGAAGGAGTTTGATGGTAGTAGATGATTCGGGGACATTATTCCTTTACAATGAGGTTAATTATATACAAATATAATTTACTCTCTCTTTTTTTCAGTGTAAATGGAATCAATCATTTTCACTAAGTTTTCAAAATTTCTGTATGTAGTTGTTCAGATCACTGGAACTTGAATATTTACAAATGAGGAAAATAATGTGATGGCATATTCTACTATTTCTAACTATCTTCTTTTATGAAATATAATGATATTCTAGCAACTTCAGCTGTGTAACATCTTTATTTTTTCTCTTTGATTGAACAAAGTGCTTAGCATATTGTCCTGAAAACGTAGCTCCTTAAGCCATATATCATGATTCATTCACTTAACTAATGCTTATAATGTGCTGGGGAGGGGACTACAGATGCATGTATACCTTAGCTTTTAATGTCATTTCCAACAAAATGAGGTAAAATTATTTTCTTTCCTTAATGTTGTCTTCCTGATTTGCACATATTTTAATTCATACACTAGAGTACTTTTGACATGGTGAAGGTACAATTTAAGAAATGAAATGGACATTTCTTCCCTGAGTTAAAACCTGCTTGAAAAATAATTTACCACCTAATTTAAGGGCAATACCCTTAAAAGGATTCTTCATAATGCACTGTGAGGATTCTCTGGGGTCTTAGAAATATCTCACTCTCTCAGGGCCTCCTAACCACCTGTGTATGAGTTAACTATCTTAGGCAATCCTCAGAAAACAGCCACAGCCTAGAATATTTTCACATTGACAACAGTCGTAGAATGCCTAAGCACTGGGAGGTACAGCTTCCCATGGGTTTTGAAAGTTTGAGAGTACTGAAAAGAAAATGTATCACTTATCTTTCCAGGTGGCATGTTTCATGAAGGAATGAGAAGAGGCCTTTGGGAAAGTGAGCACTGATGGATTAGGCTCAGCAAAACTAGAAACTACTTGTGGCTGCAGATGCTGCTGTGAAACAATGTGATGTTAGCCGTGGCATTCTGGAGATGCTCCAGTTCTGTAATTACTTGTGCTTACCTGTTCCCTCCCTAAAGGTTCAACAGAATTAGTGTTTTTTTTTTTTTTGTCATCCTAGAAAGAAAAATAAAAAAGCTAATAAAGCCATGTCCACTTAAAGAAACACAACAATAATTCAATGCATATTTAATGCAATTTTAAGTAAAGAATAAAGTGACTATACAATTCCTTATAAAATGTTTAATCATGTGTTTCAAGTAAATCTTGACTCATGAAAAGATAATTACAGACAGACATGCTCTAACCAACATTAAGCATACCTGGAAATTTTTAAAAAATCAGAACTGTACTATTTTCAATATAATTTGGGGGGAGGGGGGAATCAGAAGATTTTCAACTTCATTTATTTCAACTTCATTTTCTGCATATAGCAAGCCTTTCTCCTAAATAGATTACCACATTTAACTAGCACTCATGACTTGGAGGAATGTGGATTGACACATTCTTTGGACTTGTTTACCTGTCTCTAAAACATTTTCTGATGCTAGTTACAAGGTTGCAGCAGTCTGAAGGTGAATTAACAAATTTTTAAAAATGTTATAATATGGTAATTGATGTTATTCCTAGATATGGAAAAATCCCCAAGATTTCAAAGAGAGCTTGATATTGCCCTGGCCTGTTCTAAGGAATTGAAAACTTTTCTTAATAATAGAATTACAAAGACAGTAAGGAAAAATAAACGAAAGAATAGATGTTCAGACATACAAATTTAAAAAATATTTTGAATTATTAATTTATAAGATAGAAACCCATTGTAATTTAGTAAAGTTCTATGTACTATAATATATTTTATTTTTATTAGTCTCTTTATTTGTGACATCAGTGAAAACAGCAAGATTGCTATCACAATAACATTTTGCAAAAAATCATTTATTCCTTTGACAGAAATGTAACCATCTAGAGATGGGAGTGTTGAATGTCATTCTGCTAGTATCTTATTCTTACTGTGTTTACTATTCTGAAAAATATATTCTTTGCTACCAAACTTCTCAGCATTGTGACAAGTGTAACCCAGAAATCATGAGTTGGGAATGATTTGGGAAGGGTTGTAACAGAGTTGCCTAGAGATGATTTGAGAGGATTTAGGAGAAAAGGTCAAAGTTACAGAGGGTGGCTTGGACCAGAGGCAGCATTTATCATTATTGGGTTAGTAATTAAGATATTTGGAGGCTGAAGTGAACATCGTTACCATTCTTCCACCATTGTTAGCATAGCCAAATAGTATTAATAGGGATGTTTCCTTTCTCATAGGAAACTTTAAATATTCTTTAAAAAAGCAAAGGTCTTCCGTGAAATAGATAAACACAAATGAATGGAAGATGAATTCTAGAGTTAATGAGCCAAAGGCCCATGAGAGTAACACCTTAATTTCCTGAACAAGTATGTTTTAATCAGTCTTTCGTCTGGTGAATTGTTTGGTTGCATCCTGGGTTGGAAATTTTGCTACTAATGCACACAACTCAAGTAGCATGAGCTCTTTTTTTAGTTTCTTGCATAGTAAACCTAAAATAGATAGTAAAAATACCTCAGGATACCTGCCAGGCTCACTCAACTTAATTATATCCACCCATTCTTCTACTCGGTCAGGCACTCCTGAATTCCTGAGCCAGAGTTGCTGGGTCTTCAGTTCATCCATTTGTTGACTGTTGTGGGGCGACTTCTACGACCAGTTGCAAACGACCACGAAGGCGGTTAAGTTGGTAATAAGGCGGTTAAGTTGGTAATAAGTAGGCAAGGATTTATTGAAAATGGGCCAAGAAGGTTGGAGACCTAACACTCAATGACCACGCACCCTGGGTGCAGGCAGTCCTTTTATAGGGGTCTGAATTATAAGCTTCCATTGTTTTAAATTCTGGGAACAGCTCTCAGGATTGCATCTGAGATAGGGAAGTGACAGCCTGCTCCTTGTCTCTGACCTTGCTAGATGTGGGATCATAGTCCTGTCTTGCAAAAGCAGATAGCTGAAGACTACCCTTTTGTTTTAAGCAGAACAGCAGGATCAAGTTTCAGCAGTTTTACCAGAGATAATTGCTACCATATTTCATTGATATGCTGATTGACTGTCCATCCATTGCTTTCACATATTTAATAGGTACCACAGAAGTCAATACTTAGGGCCTTGATATATCTAAAGCTTAATATCTAAACTTCCATTTTCCGATATGGATATTAAGACTCCTGCTGAAATGATCTGGTCATATTCACAGAGCTAGACAGAGTCATTAAACAAATCTGTCAGAATTTTAAGGTAAAATAAACTTCATTAATATGGTGATGTGGGAGATGAAGCAATATCCACATTATGGCAGAAGATCAAAACATTAGATTTCTATTACATGTTAACAGTTCATATACACATGTATATTGCATGCAGTAAAATATACCAGTAGTAATAGCTTGCTCATTTATTTCTCTAGGAATGTAGCTTATTTTCTATTTGAAGTTTGAAGATGTCAATGAGCATAATGTAAAATGTATTGGTCAGGACCCACCTGCTATAACTCTTAACTTTGTCTATTATATAGATGGTAGAGTTTTAATCCCAAGAAAATCTCTTGACTTCCCTGGGGCTCAGGAGGGAGTTAAATGAGACAATTCTTTTCAGCCCTGAGATATTGTAACTCTCCAGAAGATAAAATTTAATTTACTTCAAATACATATACGTTTTAGACACAGAGGCCAACTTAATACATTTATTATATCAGCTTACCAACTACAAATTATTTGAAGCAGTCTATGCTTTATAAGTGCTCCTCTAAGTTTATATTTTACATTTTACTTTGCATGTGCCTGGGTTATTATATGCACATTATGTACAGTTGATCTTATTAATTTTAAAAATTGAGTGAAACACTTCTTTTTAAGTTTATATGAAAATTCAAAGGACCTAGAGGAGCCAAACATTTTTGTAAAAGATGAACAGAGTATGAGGTTGACACTCTCTGAGTTCAAGGCTTATTATAATGGCAGAGTGATTAAGACAGTATGCAACTGTATGCAGACCGTTAACTAGATCACTAGAAAGAAAAAAAAAACCAGAAGAAATCTTTCAGGTTCATTCTTACCCATATATGGGCACTTGATTCTTTGACAAAACTAGTTTAAAGGTACTTCAGTAGCTGGAAAAATGGATATTCAGATATAAAATACTGAGGTCGGTATTTCACACCATGTAAAAAATTACCTCAAAATAACTCATAAAGAGAGAGTGATGTTCAGAGGACTGATGGCATGAGAGTTCTCCTTGGTCTCTTTTGAAGTTTCAATAATCTGAACAGCTATCATTCGACAAAGGATTCCCTGTTCAATGCACAACACATCTGAGAGATCTGCACATTGAAACATCTAAAGGTGGACAAATGGGGATGCATGGGAAGGAGAATGCAGAGGAACCCAGACAAGCCAGGGATGCAGCTGCCTTCACTGAGGGGCTCATCCCCGAGAGCGGGGGAATAAGCTGGAAGGAGGAAGGAGATGCAGTGAGCATCCCTGTGGGAGTGGGCAGTGCTAGCTGCACCTGAGCCCAGTGATCTAAGCGGGGACTAGGCACAGAGGTACAGCTGGAGTTGTCTGGCAATCAGCATTTCCTGAACATCTCACCCATCCTGTGGAGTTGCAGAGCACATTATCTGCAAACCCAAGAACTGGTACCACACAAACCCTTTTTCTCTGAGCAACAGGCTCACCCTGTGACTCATTCCAGGTGGAGGTGCCGCGGGGGACACTGTGGAGGTCTGCTGGACTCAAGTGCTGGGAGGGCAAAGCAACAAAGGAGGCATCTGTTCCCCCCAGTTCACCCCACCCCTACACATTGGTGGCTGCACTGCTGGCAGGGTCTGGCTGCCAGGCACAGCTTTCCCAATGAATTCTACCAAATATTCAAAGGAGATTTGATACCTATTATTCTCAAACTCTTTCAAAGAATTGAAAAAGAAGCAATACTTCCTCACACATTTTATGAGGCCAACATAACTCTGATACCCAAACCTGGCAAGGATAATACCCAAAAAGAAAATTTTGTGTTACAGATGCACAACCATAAACAGAATACTGGCAAATCATGTACAACAATACATTAAAAATAATACATCACCGTAAGCTAGGCTTCATCCCAGGGGTACAAGGATGGTTCAATATATACCAATCAATCAATATAATATATCTCATTAACAAAACAAAGGATAAAATCATATGATCTTTTCAATAGATGCAGAAAAGGAATTTGATGCCATACAAGATCCATTTAGAACTCAAAAACTCAATAACATAGGAATAGAAGGAGAGTACCTCACATAATAAAGGTCATTTATGGACAAACCCTCAGTTAATATCATCCCCAATGGTGAAAAACTGAAAGCTTTTCCTCTAAGATCTGGATAACCCTCTCACCACTCTCATAC
The DNA here is from genome assembly GCA_027563665.1 of Antrozous pallidus. Taxonomy (NCBI): domain Eukaryota; kingdom Metazoa; phylum Chordata; class Mammalia; order Chiroptera; family Vespertilionidae; genus Antrozous; species Antrozous pallidus. The sequence continues at coordinate 11,809,576 of CM050522.1, forward strand.
AGGGTGGTGCTGAAGTCTTAGCCAGAGCACTCAGGCAAGCAAAAGGAAGAAAAGGCATCCAACTGGGAAATAAGAAGTAAAAGTGTCACTTTCTTCAGATGACATCATTCTTTATATAGAAAACCCCCAAGAACTCCACTAAAAACCTATTAGAAACAATGAATATTTATAGTAAAGTTAGAAGACACAAAATCAATGCACAAAAATCCACTGCATTTCTATATACTAAGAATGAAATTTCAGAAAAATTAATGAAAAAAAATTTTCATTTGCAATTGCAACCAAAAAAAAAAAATATGTAGGCATAAACTTATCAAATGATGTGAAAAACCTATATACTTCATTTCTGCATTCAAGGTTCTTAAAATATTGTTAGTGAAAAAAAACACAGTGGAGAAACACCAGTGAAAATCAGTATGATATAGAAACAAATGCATACATACAGACATAAGGAAATTAGTAATGCAAAGTTAATGAAAAAAATTTGGGTCAAGCTTTAAAGGACAATGTAATGTAAGGCAAAAGGGAGATAGAATGGGAGAGAGAGAAAAAATAGAAAAAACATTAAATTAGTACTATATTTTATTGTGAATTTAAAATAAAGCAATTTCATTAACTTCTTATTTGTTTTATTACAGTTTGTTTGGTGAATATTGTAACTACAGCCCCCACAAGGTCAACTAATACTGCCTATGGTCTCTAGAGTTCCGGCTGCTTTAATTGCACATGGGAAAACAAATGTTTATGCTTCTCAGTGTGTGTGGCTTTTAAATGGAGGAAAATAGAACATCTGGGGCATCAGTGAGAAGCATAACTGCAAAAATCAATTGCCACTTTTCATTATTAAAATGCTAAATGACTTTCCAACGAGCCACAGATCAGTGCATATGTGAACACTGACATGAAATGTGTTAGTTACAGCATCACTGACACTAAAAATCTGCCTTATTGGAAAAAATAGATATATTGTACTGTGAAAAAAATACTGAGGGGACCAGTCAGAATGGCCAGATACCAGTTGGTAAGCCTCAATTTCCTTTTGCTGGGAAATATTTTATTCTAGTTGGAGCAACTAAAGATTTAGAAATACATAATATGTACGTACATGCATACATACATACATACATGCAAGGTTTTCCAGAATATTCCACCTAGAATATCCTGTTTGTAGCAGTTTCTCTCTCTCCCTTCCTTCCTTCCTTTTTATTTTTTCTGCCAGCCCTTTAGTAAGTTTAATTCCTATTCATTCTCTAATACTGTAACATTATCTCTTCCTGAATCCCAAATCCCCAGGCTGGCTTTAGTTTTCTTTTGTTTTTTAAGTATATTATCTCATGTTTACCACTTGATAGCATTTAGTCCACTATATTGATTGTTCTGTCTTCTGTCTCCTCCACTGGGACAACCAGGACCAGTAACAGAGTTCTTCATCTGTTTTCATGTCCATTATAAAACCTCCTAAACATCCAACACATATTTGATTTGAAGTATGGGGTAAAATACTTCTTCAATTATCATATATATATATATATATATATATATATATATATATATATATATATATATATAATAAAATTTAAATAAATATGTAGCATGCTAAATACTTCGAAAAGAAATAACCAGTTACATTGGAGAATGTATGGCAATTAAAGAGCTCTTTTATTTAAGTCAATCACAGAACTAAATGCAGTCATAGAAACCAGCAAGCTGCTGAAGAAATGGGTATTGATTTAACCAAGATCGCCCAGGCCCTTCCCAGAAGCCATTAGCCAGAGTCTGCAGTAAGGTGTTCTAAAGGTAACTCACTGGACAAATCATCTGCCCTCCATGCAAAAACAGCTCACAGGTTAAGAATAGCTAGGGAGACCAGCTAAATAAAGAATTTGTGTATGGAGTCTAGAAAGTGGGATAAAACTACAAGGAGAAGCAAGTCGCTGTTTGAGCCACCTATCCCTCTACGTGATGCAGACAGCTTTCACTTATCCATGAGTCATGGCCAGGGCTTTGCACATTGCATAGCATTTGCTACTAGAGAAATAGTAACCTCTAAAAATATCCATCGGTTTCTCATACTGATAATTTATTATTACCAATATCTCTATTACTTATGTAAATGGTTATAAACTATTACTACATATGTGAGGAAAAAGAAAACAGAAATAATATGTTAAGCAAACAAATTGACTTTCAAAAAAGAGAAAAAAAATATTCTGTGACTATAACAGTGCCTAACAGTGCACGCACTAAGTTTTTTTGCACATATGTGCTCTTAAATTCAGGCTAACTAAAAAGGATTAAGAAATAATCACACTAAAATTTTCAATTGATAAAAGGAGATGAAATATAAGTCTATATCATTCAAAAAGTAATCCATTTATGAACTATTAAGCATAAATCATGTGTCAAATACTTTTCTAGGTTCTGAGGATGCATCATTGAGAGAAAAAATAAATTATTTCCTTCATGAAATTCATATTCTAGTGATAGAAAATGGAAATAACCAGATGATAATAAATTCAAAGAAGAAAAATATGATAGGTAAGAAAAGGAAGAAAAATAGTACATTTTCAATTGTGTTCTTGGAAAATACTCTTCTAATAAAATCAGATTAAATATTGATTTGAAAGCAAAAAGTTTGTTTTGAGTTGTATAAATTCTTTATATATTTTGGAACTTTTAAAACCCCTTATCAGATGTAGTATATGTTCTCCCATAGGTGGGCTTCCTTTTCATTTTGTGGGTTTCTTTTGCTGTGCAGCAAGCAACTTTTTAGTTTGATGTAGTCCCATTTGTTTATTTTTTCCCTTTTGCCCTTGCCTTAGGAGCTGCATTGGCAAAAGTATTGCTATGTGAGGTGTCTGAGATTTTACTGTCTATGTTTTCCTCTAGGATTTTTATTGGTTTCAAGTCTAACATTTAAGTTTTTGATTCATTTTGAGTTTTTTTCTTGTTTGTGGTATAAGATGATGGTCTAGGTTCATTTTTGTTTGTTTGTATCTTTCCAATTTTTCCAATACCATTTATTGAAGAGACTGTTTTTACATGAGTAAAGAGGTTTTCATGCAGAACAAAAGAGTAAATATAAACCTGGTGACAAAAATCATGTCTTTTGGATGTTCAAAGACGAAAGAGCTGAGGTGGGCAATGTGGAGAGAAGGTAAGAGCTGAATCAGTGGGGGCACCTGGGAAGGATTGTGCAGGATCTCCTGGCCACTCTCTTTGAGAATCCTTCATGGTAACTCAAGAGTGGAAGCAGGGAAACAGTCAGAAGGTTACTGCAATAACAGTTGTTTTGAAACATGATACTCAGATTCCCGTATATTCTGAGAGTAGAACTGATGGAATGGGTGGAAGTGTGAAAGAAAGCAGGTAAGAAGCCATGCTATCTGCTAGGCATTCCTGAAGTTCATTTCTAATTATATACTTAATATTTTGACTACATTGGATAAATGGAGGGGTAAGAAGGTAGGGTCAAGGAAATAGCAACAAGGATAGTTAACAATTATTGAACATGCACTTGAACATGCAGTGCTAGCAAACTTCTAAATGCTTTTTATGCATCACAATATTAGATATTCACAAGAATTCTTTGAGCTATATATTAATAACCAGTATCAAATAAGCAAACTTAACCTTAGAGATGGTATATCCAAGCCCTAAGATTTTATACCTCGTAAATGGAGGTAGATGAATGTATCAGGCCACCTGACTTCAGGTCCTGAACAAAATGATATAATTGGATCAACTACAAAATGATATAATTGGATCAACTACATTGTCACCAAGGTTACTTTCCAGACATTTTACAAAGACCCTCCTGTTTAGCCATTACTGCAAGGTGAATATGAAGAAAGCAATACTTAGTGACTGTATTAAACTTACCAAAAATCAGAGAGACTTGAGACTTCACATATTAATGATTGATTTCTAGTTTAAAGAAATATGTGTAATATTACTTGCTGCTACAAGGACCAAAAGGAGACATCATATTCAGAAGTTTCAGCAAGATTGTCCTTACAATCTTTTATAGCTTCATACATATTGTTATTAATCAAAAAGAAGCTTTAGCATGAAAAGTTTCCTGGATTTATTTGAGTAGACTCATTTTTTGGAAATTCTGGTATAAAGTATTTTCTACTGCACTGTGAGAATAATAGCTATTCCCGGCAACCAGAGAAACCAAATTTCTAGGGAATTTTGATCTTTCTTCAAAGATAATTCATAGAACTGTGAACGGCTTCACATGGATCCTGCAGAAGAATTTGAACCACATCCTCCTTGGAAAGAAATAGAGAGTGTTCTAAATTGATAAACAGTGGAGAGGGAAAAGAAATGTGCCATAATCACCAGCACTGGGAGCCAGTACACAACTTGATCAAATGTCTACATCAATTCCTCTATGGGATGAAATCTAGGTGTATCTAGGTGGCTTGTTATTCAGCAAGCGTATCACTCACTGCAAATATATATTCATTGTTTTCATGGACTCAAATATTCTTTGGGAACTCTCTCAAGCTCTGAGAGATGAGCCAAATGATAGAAATTGAGTCAATGACAGTTAACAAACTGTCACTTGGAGCATTTTGGTTTTAGAGGTCACAACAGACCTCTATTTATGTTTGTGCCCAGGTTTGTGAGATAGGAAGAATTCCATAGGCTGATGAATGAAATACAGGATTGTTCACTACTGAACACAGTGTACTAATTTATATCTAAGACTAATTGATGATGGTAAAAACTGCCACAAAATGCATCAAGCTTTGCTACTTACTTGCTGAGTGACATTACACAGATGACTAATAACACTAGTGCTTGCCTCATAGGGCTGTCATGAAGATGATTAAAAATGAGGATGATGATGATGGTGAAATAAGAGGAGCAGGAAGAAGAATAACAGAAACTACTATTACTTAGAATAGTTCATTGACATATTGTAAGTGGTAACAGTCCTAGTTAAATATAAAAGATGAATTAATATATCATAATACTATAGTATATTTAGACAAGCTGTAAATATTTAAAGTAATTTTCTTCCAAGATATAATTTTTAAATTCTAGAAACCTCTAAAACAGTGGTTCTTAACCTTTCTAATGCTGTGGCCCTTTAATACAGTTCCTCATGTTGTGGTGAACCCCAACCATAAATTTTTGTTGTTGTTGCTACTTCATAACTGTACTTTTGCTACTGTTACGAATCATAATGTAAATATCTGTGTTTTTCAATCTTCTTAGGCGACCTTGCTAGCAGTTCTCGGGATCTGGCCCACAGGTTGAGAACTGCTGCTGTAGAGGTGAGGCAAACATTGATCTTCACAAATAACAAAAGTATAATCTATTGAATACCTTTTAAAATAGAAATTGTTTGGGAGGAAACAGAAGTAGGTGCTGTGAGAGAAGTGGATAACTTTGGATGATGGCTCTGGTTGAAACTTACCTCTACATACTGCCATAAGTTGAGATTTTTAAATTTTTGTTCCAGAATTTACAAAAAAAAAACCCTCATATTTATGCATCTATCCAAATTAGATATTCTTTGAGGTAGTAGCCCTTATTAACCTTGTATATTAATTTACAAAAAATACAGTGTACATTTCTATTTAAAAGTAGAATAAAGCCCAATCTGATTTGCCTCAGTGGATAGAGCATCAGCCTGCAGACTGAAGGATCCTAGTTTGATTCCGGTCAAAGGCACGTACCTCTGTTGCAGATGCAAGCCCAGGCTGGCCCTGTTCCAGGAGGCTGTGGAAGGCACATCCATGTGTATCTCTCTCTGTCTCTTCCCCTCCCTTCCACTCTCTCAAGAAGTCAATGGAAAAATATACTTGGGTGAGAAATGACAAAAAAATAAAAAAAAATAAAAAAAGAGTGTTGGGATACAGGAATGATAAAATTGCTCATTAAAATTCTGCTTATACCTCAGATCTAACAGAAAGCCTGAATCTTATGGCATGTGATTTATTATGAAACTAGCAGTGCCCTCACATTGGGTAAGAGTCACTTTTACACAAAGCATAACCTGGAACCTCTTTCAGGGATAAGCTATAAATGCAGTCAGCAATTGTATCACACACATGTCCTGATATATAGTAGCAAGATGAATGCATGAAAGCAAGTCATGAATTGATTTTTTTTGTTTTGTTTTTACATGTTTTTGATTCTTTCTATTTTGAAGTGAGAGGATAAAATTTCTGTGTTTACAAACACATCAATTAAGAAATAAATAGGAGGATCCAAGATGGCTGCCAATGGGACAGCAAGCTGCAATATAGTGTGTGAGTGAGAGAATGAAGGGAGAGTATGTGGATGTGAGGGAGTGTCTGTTTTTGTGAGTGAGGGACAGCTATATGCCAAGGGACTATTGGGGATTGGTGGGCCAGGCCACCCCTGACCAGCCAGCTTCTACTGAGGTTGAAATCTCTCCCACAGAGGCCAGCTCTGCCGCACGTGCTGTGCCATCTTGAAGGGGAGACTGGCAGTGATCAGGAGGAGACCAACTGTGATCAGAACCCCAGCCTTACCTTCTAATGGGAGACCCCGGATACCTCCAAGGACCTTACAACCACAATACCCTAGGACCAGTTGAGTGAACCCATGAGTGCTGTAACTCCAGCCTCCGGAACCATGGGCACCTAGGAGGTCTGTTCAGGGGGAGACAAGGCAGCACAGAAAATATGGATGGGCCCTGCATCTTCTCACAGAGCAGATGGAAGAGCTGGGTCAAACAGTTCCCACCCAGAACTGGTGAATTGGACACAGCTGGTGGGGCAATCCGCAGATGGAAGGTCGCCTGGAGAAAGGTAAAGTCTGGGAACCAGGCTGGAGGGAGAAATGCACACAGTGGGACCTAGAGTCTCAGAAGAAGAATACATGTCACAAAACCTGCACCCCACTGGGGTTAGTGAAGCCATCAAGTGTGGAAGGGGGTACAAAGAGCTGCTGGCAAAAGGGAAGTCTAGACATTGACCCAACCGCTGGACTGGGCCCAAAAAGTTAGCCTGAAGTCCTTATACTGGCCATACGAGCAAGGTGGGAAAGACGTGCAGAGTCGCGCACAGAGCCAGGGGAAAAGTCATGCACAGTGCCAGGGTAGAGAGCACTTTTAGCCCTGGATATTAAGACAGAAACACTGCAATTCAGGGGTTGTATCAGAAATTGACTCTTGTGTGTAAGTACAATTAAAGGCACACTGAGAACCAAAGAGGGCAGAGAGATTCTGCCTATTTGAAAACAGGATTGTGGCTTGTGACACAGAGGAGTGGTGGATTGGAGGGAACTTCAATACTGGACTGACTACCTAAAAGGAAACAGACATGCAAAACAGAACAGTAAAGGAAGTCATCTTGTTCTCACTTCACTACACCACATTTTTTATCTTTTACTTAAGAAACTAATTTTTTTCTCACTTGGTTTTACCTTGCTTATTATTATATTTTTAGCTATTATTATTAATACTGTTATTTTACCCTTTTTAAAGTTTTATTTTGTTATGTTTTCCTTATTTTATTTCAGGATTAGTGTTCTACATTCTATTTTTATTTTCCCTTTAAGCATTATTTTACTCGATCTCAATTTTTCCTTTATGCCAAACACTGTCTTCCTCATTTTATCTCTTTTTTTTTGTACTGTTTCTCTTATCCTGTCCCTGCTTTAGTTTTTCTCTATCCTTTCTTTTTACTTCCTGTTAAAAATTGATCTTACTCATATATCTAATTTCCTCTGGCCTGCTTCAAGCCCATGCATACTTCTCTCTTCTCTTTCTTCACTATCCAATATTTTTTTTGCCATTCCTTTCTATCTGTACTGTTGCTATTTTTTTTATTTGGTTAGTTTTTGTTTGTTTGTTTGTTGTTTTATTGCTTTCCTTTTTTCTTCTTCTGTTTTTGCTCTCCTCACTTGATCTCTTCTACTAATAGCTAAACAAATTCCAATCACCAACTCAGGCATTTCTACTGTCCGTTCTCCTTTTCCAATAGAAAAGGAACACATAGATAGATTGACTAAAGAATGGGGAAATGTATATATAATGTATATAAATTTTCTTTTATATATATTTATATTTTTTCTTATTTTGGGGTTGTTTTTTTTTTTACTTTTGTTCCTATACATTCATTTTTTTTCTACCTCCTTTATACTGAATTGTGGCTATTTCCCCATTCATTTAATTCCTTGACCTTACCTTCTGGAAATAAGCTCTGCCCCCTCAGATTCATCTAGGTGTTTACTGTTTGGAGGTTTGTTATATGCATTTTTTGCTTTAGTTGTATTTTGTAGTTTGCATTCATCTCTGGGTGTTTGTTGCTTACCTTTTTTTGGATTAGTTGTTTTATTGGAGATTTCTCCCCATATACATATATTTTTCCCTTATTTTTTTCTCTTTATTCTCTTCCATTTTTTTCCTTTTCTAAATATTATATTTGCTCTTTTTTCTATTCCCCAACTCTCTTTTCCCTGGTAGTCATCTTTATTTGGAGGTATTAGTATTGCGCTTATATTTGTATTTGGCACCTTATGCATTGTGTCTCAATGTGTTGTATTTTGAGCCTTTAAGTCAATGAAGGAGAGAGAGAACTACATAACCAGAAACCCTGAGAAGAGCAATTATGTGGAGACAAAGAAACAGCCCCCATATGAAAAAAAAAGGAGAAATCACCAGAAAAGGAAATAAATAAAGTGAAGGCAAGCAATATATCATAGAAAAAAAATTAAGAGTAATGGTCATAAAGTTACTGAAAATTATGGAAGACAAATTCAACAATATGTGTAAAACCAAGAAGAGAAGAAAAATGACCTCACTGCAATAAAAAACACACAATGGAAAGCAACAACAGTGGACTAAAAGAAGTGGAGAACCACATCAGTGAGCTAGAAGACAATGTAGGAAAAAATACCCAAGCAGAGCAACATCTAGGAAAAAAAATAAAAACATAAAAAAAAGGAGAGCCTAAGAGAACTTTGGGACAACTGGAAAGCAAACAACATCCGCATAATTGAAGTTCCAGAAGGAGAAGAAACTGAGCAAGGATTAGAAAACCTTTTGAAGAAATAATGACAGAAAACTTCCCTGCTATTGAGAAGAAAAATACTCACACAAGTCCAAACTCACAGAGTCCCAATGAAGATGAGTCCCAAAAGATTAACATCGCAACACATTATATTTAAATTGGCAAACAACAAAGACAAAGTAAGAATCTTAAAGGCTGTCAGAGAATGATAGAAAGTTACCTGCAAAGGACTATCGACTGATTTTTCAACAGAAACATATAAGGCGAGAAGGGAATCTAATGAAATATACAGTCATGCAGAGCAAGAGTTCCAAATCCACAAATACTGAATCCAGCAAGACTATCAATCAAAATTGAGGGTGAAATCAGAAACTTCACAGACAGAAAAGGACTAAGGGAGTTCATTACCACCAAATCAGGAATGCAAGTAATGCTACAGAGTCTTCTGTAAAAAGAAGAAATAGGAAAAGAAGAAGGAATACAGGCATAAAAATGGTGACAAACAAGTACCTATAAATAATAACATTAAATGTATATGGGTTAAATGCCCCAATCAAAAGACACAGGTAGCTGAGTGGATAAGAAAACTTGACACATATATCTGCTATATAAGAAACCCATCTTAGAACAAAAAACTCACACAGACTGATAGTGAAGGTATAGAAAAAGGTTTTTCAGGTGAATGGAAATTTTAAAAAATGCTGGGGTAGCAATACTTATATCTGACAAATTAGATCTCAAAGTGAAGGCCACAACAAGAGATAAGGAAGGCCACTTCATAATACTAAAGGGAGCAATCCAACAAGAAGATATAACTCTGGTAAATATATATGCACCCAATATAAGAGCACCCAAATACATGAAAAAAAAAAACCAAAAAACTCCTAGAGTATATCTAGGGAGAGACTGCAGCAATATAGTCATAGTAGGGGACTTTAATACCCAACTAACACCACTGACAAATCCTCTAAACAAAAAACCACAGAAACATCAATCCTAAGTGACTCACTATATCAGATGAAATTAATTTGACATCTTCAGAACATTCCACTCCAAGTCACAGACTATACATTCTTCTCACATGCATTTGGGTCATTTTCAAAGATAGATCACAAATTGGGACACAGCCAAAGTCTCTTCAAATTTAAGAAGATAGAAACCATATCAAGCATATTCTCAGATCACAATGGCATAAAACTAGAAATCAGCTACAATAAAAATTAAAAAATTTAAACACCTGGAACGTGCTATTAAACAATGATTGGGTTACCAAAGAGATCAAAGAAGAAATAAAAATCATCATGGCAACAAATGACAATGAAAACACAATATCAAAAATCTATGGGACACAGCAAAAGCAGTGTTGAGAGGGAAGTTTATAGCTCTACAGGCTTATCTCAAAAAACAAAAACAATAGTAATAAATTATCTGACCCTACAACTTCAAGAGGTAGAAAGAGAGCAACAACAACAACAAAAAAGTCCAGTGTAAGCACAAGAAAGGAAATAATAAAGATCGGAGAGGAGATAAATGACATAGAGACAAAATAAAGCAATACAAAGATCAATAAAAAGAAGAACCGGTTCTTTCAAATGATAAACAAGATTGATGAGCCTCTAGCCAGGCTTAAAGAAGCAAAATCAGAAATGAATGAGGTGAAGTAACAACCAATCCCACAGAAATACAAATGATTATGAAAAAACTCTATTCCAACAAAATGGACAACCTAGATGAAATGGAAATATTCTTAGAAAAATACAAGGTCCCAAAATTCAATCAAGAAGAATAAAAAAACCTGGATAAGCCAAAATCTACCGACGAAATTGAAGCAGTGCTAAAAAATCTTCCAGCAAACAAAAGTCCTGGTCCAGACAGCTTTACATGGAACTTCTACCAAGCATTCAAAAAAATTCAAAAGGAAGGCACACTTTCACGATCTTTCTATGAAGCCAGCATCACCCTAATACCAAAACCAGAAAAAGACACCACAAAAAAAAGGTCAGAGAGAACTACAGGCCAATATTCTTGATGAACATAGATTCTAAAGTCCTCAACAAAATTCCAGCAAATTGTATTCAAGCATTACATTAGAAAGATCACACACTATGACCAAGTGGGATTTATTCTAGGATTCAAGAATGGTACAATATCTGCAAATCAATAAATGTGATACATCACATAAAGAAACTGAGAGAGAAAAAATCACATAATCATGTCAATTGATGCAGAAAAAAGACTTGACAAAATCTAACGCCTTTTCTTGATAAAAACTCTCAGCAAAGTGGGAATAGAGTGATCATACTTCAACATAATAAAATCTTTATATGACAAACCTACAGCTAACATCATATTCAACAGGAAAAAACTAAACTTATTTCCCCTAAGAACGGGAACAAAACAGGCATGTCCACTTTCACCACTCCTGTTTGATATAGTACTGGAAGTTCTAGCCAAGAAGAGGAAATAAAAAGCATCCAAATTGGAAAAGAAGAAGTACAAATGTCCTTATTCGCAGATAACATACATAGAAAACCCCCAAAGATTCCATCAAAATACTATGTGACCTAATAAATGAATTTAGCAGAATAGCAACATACAAAAATTAACACCCAGAAATCCATGGCCTTTTTATACACCAATAATGAATTAACATAAAGAGAAATGAAAAAAAAATCCCATTTAAGATTGCACCAAGAAATTCAGATAGCCTGGAATAAACTTAAGGACATAAAAGACCAATACTTGGAAAACAATAGGACATTGAAAAAAAGAGACAGAAGTATACATAAACAAATGGAAGATCATACCATGTTCCTGGATTGGTAGAATCAATATCTTTAAAATGTCCATACCACACAAAGCAATCTACAAATTCAATGCAATCTCCATTAAAATACCAATGGCATATTTTAAATATCTAGACCAAACTCTCCAAAAATTGATCCGGAATAAAATAAGACCCCGAATAGCTGCAGCAACCCTGAGAAAGAAGAACAAAGTTGGATGGATCACAATACCAGATATCATGTTATATTACCAAGCCACGGTTCTCAAAACTGCCTGGTACTGGTACAAGAACAAACATATAGACCAATGCAACAGAACAGAGGACCCAGACTTCAACTCAAGCCATTATGCTCAATTAATATTTGATAAAGGAGGCAAGAGCATATAATGGAGTAAAGACAATCTCTTCAATAAATGGTGCTGGGAAATTTGGTCAGAGACATGTAAAAAAAATGAAACTAGATCACCAATTTACATCACACACAAAAATAAACCCAAAATTGCTAAAAGACCCAAAAGTAAGATAATAAACCATAAAAATGCTGTAATTCTCCATAGGCAACAAAATGCAATCATATGTCTTAGCAATATCTTTATAGATACAACTCCTAGAGCAATAGAGACTAAGGAGAAAATAAATAAATTGGACTGCATTAAAATAAAAAGCTTCTGCTCAGCAAAAGAAACCATCAACAAGTCAACAAGAAAGCCCACTGCATGGGAGAACATATTTGCCTATGATATTTCTGATAAGGGCTTTATCTTCAAAATTTACAAAGAGCTCAGACAACTTAACAAAAGGAAGATAAAAGATCCAATAAAAAATGGTGAAATGTTCTAAATAGACACTTTTTGAAAGAGGAAATACAAAAGACCCAGAGATATAAAAACATGCTCAAAGTCAATAATCATCCAAGAGATACAAATCAAAACAACAATGAGATATCATCTCACACCTGTCAGAATGGCTATCATCAAAAATCAGCAAATGACAAGTGCTGGAGAGGATATGGAGAAAAGGGAATCCTTGTGCACTGCTAGTGGGAATGCAGTCTTGTGCAGCCACTGTGGAGCACAGTATGGAGTTTCCTCAAAAAGTTAAAAATGGAACTCCCATTTGACCCAGTAATCCCACTTCTAGGACTATTATACAAAGAAACTAGAAACACTAATCAGAAAGGGTATATATACCCCTATGTTCATAGTGGCACAATTTACCATAGCTAAGATTTGTAAATAGCCTGAGTGTCCATCAGCAGATTAGTGGATTAAAAAACTGTGGTATAGCTACACAATGGAATACTATGCTGCTATCAAAAGAAGGAATTTTTACCATTTGCAACATCATGGATAGAACTGGAAAGCATTATCCTAAGTGAAATAAGCCAGTTGGAGAAAGATAAATATCACATGATCTCACTCATATGTGGAATATAATGGTCAACATAATTTGCTGACAAGAATAGATCCAGAGACAAATGGTAGGGGATGGGGGGGTTATAGTGCAACCAAAGGACTTGTATGCATGTATATTAGCATAACCAATGGACACAGACACTGAAGTGGTGGGGGCTGCCCAGGATGGGAATGGCTGGGGAGGGGGATCAAATGGAGGGGAAAGACATAAGTAAAACGTTAGACAATAAGAAAGGAAGGAAGGAAGGAAGGAAGGAAGGAAGGAAGGAAGGAAGGAAGGAAGGAAGGAAGGAAGGAAGGAAGGAAGGAAGGAAGGAAGAAAAAAAGAAAGAAGAAAGAAAGAAAGAAAGAAAGAAAGAAAGAAAGAAAGAAAGAAAGAAAGAAAGAAAGAAAGAAGGAAAGAAAGAAAGACAAACAGCCTGGTGAGCATGGCTCAGTGGTTGAGTGTGTATCTATGAACCAGGAGGTCATGGTTCATATCCCTGTCAGGGCACATGCCCAGGTTGCAGGTTTGATCCCCATTGCAGACAGTGCAAGGGGGCAGCCCACCAATGGTTCTCTCTTATTGATTTTTTTATTTCTCTCTGTCCCTCTCTAAAATCAATAAAATATATTCTCAAAAAAGAAATAACTGATAAAATAAATAGGTTTTAATTCATCCATATCTTTTTTAAGTATGAGAAGATAATTTAATATATCAAAATATATATATGATAACAATATAATAGCTTAGAAATTGAAATTAGATAATGTTCTACTTGAAAAAATAAAATAATGTATCTATTGGGTGTTTTAGTAAATAGTATTTTAAAATGCTCTGGAATTTTTCTCAAACTCTATGATATAATTCTCTCCATATGGTTGATAGATAGACATACACACAATTACTGTCTGAATTTCAGTAATGGTAATGGTTTCCACTCTTTCTACATGTTCTTTTAAAGATTTATAAGCTGAACATGAGTAAGATGTACATAATTCTTCATGGCACAGAAGCTTACAGCTTTATTTTTATCTAAAATCCCAAACATTACTCCTCACTATGGAATTCTGGGAGCCTCACAGCCATATTTTTCAAACTGTGAATTGAACCACTTATGGGTCTTGATGAAGTCAAGGGTCATAAGATCAAGTTAGAAGGGTAGGCAACAACTTTTAAAAATAAAATATATCAGGGTCAAACACAATAGCCAAGTCAGACTGTACAGCATATGTAAGTACAAGTGTTGTCTCATGGACATTTTCTTTCCTTGACTGGCACAAGTGTGTGACTATACACAGAGTGGCAAACAATATGTATAGTATGTATAGTTATTTTAAACTTTAATAGTCACCACGTGAGATTTTATGATTCTACTTCAAAGGTTTCTTGTGCCCTAGAAATGATTTTCAAAATTCTCAGTTTATGCACATTTTGGGGTGAAAGTGTTATGGCCTTGATATGATGCCTATAAAAATCTTTTTAAAAAGCTTGAATCATACTAATGTTAAAGCAATTATATTTGTAGTTTTGGAATAATATACTTTTAAATATAAAAATAGCAAATATATTAACATTTAATTACATGTCTTTGTTTTACAACTAGATGTACCATAACGAATTGGTTATACATATTTCCATTTTAAATTTATGTTCTAATCTGTTACATAAAAAATTTAGGTTTAAAGATGAGAATCTTGAGATGAGATATTATTTTGAATTTTCTTGAGGGGCCCAGCCTAATCAGGTGAGATCTTAAAATAACTGGGCTGACTGAGATCAGGGTCGAGGGCAATAGGAATTCAGAAGATTGGAGAGAGACATGTAGCAGGCTGCCTTTGAAGATGGAGAAAGGCCGCCCAGAGCCAAGAAATGTATGTGGCCACTAGAAGCAGAAACAGATATGGAGATGAATTATCCTCCAGAGCCTCTCAAAAAGCACAGCCTGCTGACACATTAATTTGAGCCCAGTGAAGTCTGTGTTGAACTTCTCACCTACAGAATTATAAATACATTGGTAATATGTTAAACTATAAATTGTGTGTAATGTTTATAGCTGTTCCTGAAATGTAATACAGCCTCTTTACACTCTCACTATAGTATTTGAGACATCAGAGGAAAGAGTTAAGAGGTTAAGTCTGGCAATAGAAAATGTAGAAATAAATAAGGGATAGAAATCTATATGTTCTTTCCTTTAAGACTGTATTATATCTTCCCTATAAATTTGGAATAGAAAAAATATCCAGATTTATGAGAATTTGAGTTTAGGTGTACATGTAGATAATCATAAATTAAAAACTGTAGATACATGTTACAAAATGTTGTCGAAATTTGGGGTCCTTCTTTGTATGGAAAAAGTTATATTCACTTTTATTACTTTACTAGAGGCCTGGTGCATGAATTCATGCATGAGTGGGATCTGGCTGGCCCACCCTGATTGGAGCCAATCAGGCTGGGCCAGCCAGAGGAAAGGGACCCTGGAGGTTGGCGGGCTGGCCCCACTCCTGATCAGTTGATGGGGGTATTTGTGGCAGGGCTGGCTGTGGGAGGGGGGAGGTTCCATGGCCAGCCAGGGGAGGGGCTGCAGGCGGTTGGCCAGCTGGCGCCCTTTCCCCCCATCAAACTCCTGGTTGAACTCCAGGTCAAGGGGAGAATTTGCATATTAACCTTTTATTATATAGAATATTTGTCTTTGTATATGGAATATGAATAGGTTTATCTTATCCTTTTCATAGTAACAGCTATTTCCTTGACTATAATTATAAAGATTTTCTTCTTTTTAAATGTTTTTTTTTTCACTAAACTTAAAAGAAATTGCTTCTTTTATCTCATCTAATTTGACTGAAACACTTATATTGTAAAAAGGTTACCAGATCTGTTCTCAAGGAAGAACAATGACACACTTCGTTTCATTTTTTCTCTTTTGGGGAAATGCTTATGAAGAGAGGAGTTCCACTGTCACAAAATTAATTGCTTCAACGTACTGACCAGACAGAAACAGGGAATAAGGTCTGTTAGCAAGTTGGGAACTTTATATATGAAATTTATACTGTATATAATCCATGATTGCTGGAAATAGTTCATGCAGACACTGAGTTTGTAAGGATTTTAATGAATTGCATAAATATAAATGCAGAATGAACAATGTTTGCAGGAAAGTAAGTAAACGTGTTGTTTAAAAGAGAATATTCCAGTCTTTAAGGTGAAATGACGTTTTCTTTAATTTATTTCATGATTTAATGATGCATCATGGGCCACCCCAAACTACATTTTTTCTGTGATATTTATGTTGACCTTATTCCCTGTTTTTCTTTTCTAGTCTTTTGCTGTAAGATATTCACTAATTTCTTTTCACATGTATAGCCAACCAAATTAGCAATAAAAAAACCATGTGTATGTGTGCATATTTAGTGAAACAAATCCCTATATATTCTCTATATGTGAAAAGAAATTTGTTTCACTAAACATGCAAGCATACACACCTTTTTTATTGCTAGTTTGGATGGCTATCCATTTTTTAATATCTTCACAAAATTTTAAAGATAATTTAACATCACTTTCTATCCTCACATGTTGGTGATTTCAATCATGCCAATTACTTGTATTCATTTGCAGGTAATCAGTTTCATCTTCCTAGAAGTAATATAACTGTCAATGGAGTTCTGAAATATTTACGTGAATATTATTTTTTTATTCCTTCCATTTATAATGAATTAGATTTGTTCATTTTGAAAGCATACATTGCTAAAATGTTTTGAATTAGGAAAATACTCTTCTATCACATTGCTGATAATTGTCTCATTCTCTTCTTCCAGACCTCCTGTGGAGGTCCATATCTCTTAATTTTATTCACTGTTTTCTTGTCTTGAATTTTAGGAATTTTTCTCAATGAACTTTGTGATTAATAATTAGATATATAGCTGTATTTATCCCATTATTTTGCCAGCCTATTAAAGTTTGGTTTTGGAACTTTATCTTTACCAATAAATCTTTTTAGTGCTTTACTCCTTGTTTCATAGAGATGATGACTTTTCACATCTTTCTGATAATATTGATTAAAGTTATTTTATACCTTCTGATTCAGTTTTTCATTTTGCACATCTTGCTCCTTTTATCCAAATAGGTGATTTCCCCCTGCATTGTCAGATGACCAACATTGTTTGTCACGTTCTTGAATGGAGAGTCAGGTGGAAGAGGTACTCGGTATGTATTTTCTTTGCAGCCATGTAGCCCTATTTTCCCAGTACTTCCCATAAGAAGTCCTTTCTATGAAAGAGCATATGTGAGAATAATCGGGAACTTACATGCATAGCCCATGGACACAGACAGTGGTGTGGCAAAGGCGTGTGGTAGGGGCAGATGCAGGGAAGAGGGAGTCAATGGGGAAAAACGACAATAAGAGCCACAAAACAGAGCGGACAACTATAATTTTTTCAACAATAAAGATAAATTAAAAAAGAACTTACGTGTAAGTTTACAGTACATGCCAACTAACTGGTTTTGCTCCAGAGTGTTATGTAGCACACATACAAGGCACTCACCAATTTCCAAATGAAGAATGTGTAGTATTTCAGCAGATTTCTTTTATGGATAGAAAGCTCTCTTTCTTCTATTTGTGTTTATTTGGAAACTCTAGATATCCTCTCTTATTCTTCAGATCCTAATACCCACACATATGAACTTTTTTACAAAAATATTAATAAAAGAGTAAAGGATAGCATATTTTTAAAAGGTAAAACTTGGGGTTGCTTAAAAACTTATTTTCCTTTTTGGCTTGTGTTCCAGCTTATGTTGTGAGTTTTGCTTTGATCCTTTTGCTTTCCTTTCAATCTAATCTCATTTGTATTCTATATTCCAGAAATTCTTTAATGTTCTGACTCATTAGTGGTACCTATTCACATCATGAAGATATTCTATCATAGGAAAAGTTTAGTATACTATTATTTAATCTTTCCAGAAGCTCCTTAAGGAAATTTTAAAAATTATTTTTATTTAGTAAAGAAAATGAGCAGATAAATGCCTATGGCTCATAGTTTTGATGGACTGAGCTATGATTTGACCTCAGATATTCCATCTCTATAAGCATATCTCTCATCTATAACCAGAGATAATCTGGCATTCCATTCTACTCTAATCAGTTCCAATAAGTTTAAGAAAATGTACTTTAAATGCCTACAATCTGACAATGCTGTACAAGCTCTGAAAATACAGAGACGATTAAGAGGAGCCCACCTTCTATCAATTATAGTTTTGTATATGATGGAGAATAATGGAAACATAGATCAAACTTACTAAAAAAATTTTCCTAAAACTGTTCTGGTATAGGCCAATTAAAAAACAAATGTAAATTAAGGACTATGCACTGTAAATGCTTTCATTTCATGATAAAATTTATAAAATACTGAATATTTGAAATAATATGCAAGTAATATAAACATATATATGCACATATATTATAAGGATTAAAAATTTAACCTATTTCCTTCTTGTTGGAGTCAATTTCCAAAATGGGGCAAGTGGAATAATAAGGAGTGTTATTCAAAAGTAAAATTCATAAAAATGTATCTAAGAAAAGCAACGCTGCCTGATAATTTAAACCTTGCCTATATCAGCTTGAGTGAAAATATTTTCAAATCTCCATGATATGTGAGATATTAGAGAGCACATATCTGTCTGTCTTTACTTTTAGCACAACTGAAATTGAAGATTTGTCCCAAGACACATATTAGTAAATATAGAGGCACGGCCAAGCCTACCCCGTAAATGACTTCTCCTAATCCCTGCTGTTAATGGATGGGGAAGATGGGAGGTCTGTGAGTGACTGATTTCCCCATATTTTCCTGAAGAGAAACTTTTCCTTTGATGATATGGGGATGCAATATATCTATCCATTATTATTATTCCTTAAAAAAATCTTAGGATAATATGGGCTAGACAAAAATGCAACAAATGGAACCTGAAGAGATTTTTCTTACATGCAATCAAATTTGAGTCATTAAAACCCAAATAGGAGGAACTAAGATGGCGGCAAAGGCAAAACACCTATCTTGCCGTCATAATCAGCAATTTTAATACTACAACTTAACGAAAGAACAAACACCTTCCAGAATCACCAGAACGCTTGCCGAGTGAAAATTCCACAAATAAAAGTGAAAATAAGACACTGTGACTCGGAGGAGCAGCGGCGACCAGCGTTGAAAGATTCGCACAGAGACAGGTTTGGAGTGCGTGCCGCGGAGAGGGCGGGCGGCTGAAAACCGGCCAGTTTTCTCGAACGGGGAGACAAAGGCGTCCCACTGGACTGATTCCCCAGCTCTGGGCGAAGTCCAGAGAACCCACTATCACACGGGGTGAAAACTGGACAGTGGGAGGGCATGCCGAAGCTCGGGTGCTGCCGGGTCTCCGGCTTGTGGAGAAGGCAGCTTCCGCGGGAACAGCTCGGCTGCGTGACGGCGCAGAGAGCGCACCGCGACTTGCCTCTCATTCGGAAAACCATCAGACTGCTTTGTTTTATGACCCTGGGTGAGACATTGCGCATGCAGACTCATTTTGGGAAAGTCTGAATTCCCCGGCAACCAGCAGCAGGTGGAGCTCCGCAGCGGCTCTCTCTCAGAGGTGTTGGCGGCCATTGCACCCGGCACAGAGTCCCTGGGGCCACATAGGGCGGATCTAACGCTGTCTGCTTGGCCCGGAGACTCCACCCATCCAACCTGAGCACAGCTGAGCTTCACAGACAATTGGCCTGGAGGTCAACCCTCCAAGTGCTAACAACCATTAACTGAGCTTAATTTCAGCAAGACTGTGCAACCCATATCCACCTCAAGTAACTGGGGAGGCTGAGCCACTGTCCCTAGTAGGAAGTCTACCACACAAAGCTAATTGACCAACTCAGGGAAGCAGCCACCATGCAGCAACATGGAAAGAAATCAGATGTGAAAGAAATGGAGGAAAAAAAACGACTGGACATGGAATTCAGAACCACGGTTATAGGGTTTTTTAAGAGGCTCCAACAAAAGATCGAGGCCTATAAGGAAATAAGCAAGACCACAAAGGAAATGAATGAGTCATACAAGAAAATGAACAACACCCTCAAGGATATAAACGAGAGCTGCAAAGAAATGATCAAGACCAACGTGGAAATGATCGAGATCAACGTGGAAATGAATGAGTCCTACAAGGAAATGAAAGAAAGGCTCAAGGATATAAAGGAGACTCTCAAGGATATGAAAAAGGACCAACCAGAAATTAAGCATACACTGAATGAAACAAAAAATATTATACAAAGACCTAAAAGTGCCCTGGAGCACCCCAAGAACCAAGTTAAAGATTTGAAATACAAAGAGGTAAAATCCACTCAGCTGAAAAAGCAAGAAACCAAAGGAATCCAAAAAATTGAAGATAGTGTAAGGGGCCTCTGGGACAACCTCAAGCATGCCAACATCTGAATTATAGGGGTGCCAGAAAAAGCGAGAGGCCAAGACAATGAAATCTATTTGAAGAAATAGTGACTGAAAACTTCCCACACCTGGTGAAAGAAATTGACTTAGGAGTCCAAGAAGTGCACCGAACCCCAATATATAGGAACCCTAAGAGGATCACACCAAGGCACATCATAATTAAAATGCCAAGAGCAAAAGACAAAGAGAGAATATTAAAAGCAGCAAGAGAGAAACAGTTGGTTACCTATAAGGGAGCACCCATACGACTGTCAGCGGATTTCTCAACAGAAACGATGCAGGCCAGATGGGAGTGGCAAGAAATATTCAAAGTGATGAACAGCAAGAATCTACAACCAAGATTACTCTATCCAGCAAAGATATCATTCAGAATTGAAGGTCAGATGAAGTGCTTCACAGATAAGAAAAAGCTAAAGGAGTTCATCACCACCAAACCAACATTATATGAAATGCTGAAAGATATTCTTTAAGAAGAGGAAGAAGAAAAAGGTAAAGATGAAAATTATGAACAACAAATACACATCTATCAACAAATGAACATAAAAATCAAGTGAATTGATAGGCTGTTGAACAGGATAGACTGGTGAATATAACAGAGACATGGACATAGAGAGGGAATGGACTGATAATTCTTGGGGGGAAAAGGGTTGTGGGAAATGCAGCAAGAGACTGGACAAAAATCTAGCAACAATGGGAGCGGACAGTGGGGATGGGGAGGTGAGGGTGGAGGGTGGGATAGGTACAGGGTGGAGGGAAGCTATAGGGGGATAAAAAGGGGGAACAATGTAATTAATAAACTGAACAATAAAGATAAAAAACCCCAAATAGGAGGATATTTAATAAAATAAATAAGGTTATTTTGGTTCGTTGACATTTATCATGTTGAAAGAATATTACTGATGTTTTGCGCTCTCATCAGAATTTATGCAGGAAACAGACTTCTATAATGCTTAACATAGTCCCTTTTTCCCTTTACTCCACTCTAGTTCCTAAATTAATTAGGTGGCTGAGAATAGTGAGATACAATTACTGACCAAAGTAGCATTTTTAATGGAATCTAATGCTGATTAAGGGAAAGAACAATACTAAGAGATGCATTTACATTTCCTGTAAATACTGAGGACCTCAGGAAGAAAAAAAATGTGTCTTCTGCACATTCAAATTATACTTCAGGAGAAAATCAGTACATTAGGCAAAAGCCATACAGATAATGGTTACAGACAAGATTCACCAAGGATGCTAAGATTGCAAGGTAAAAATGTGAGCAGAAAGACAATATTGTCATAGCTTCTAAGTATCTGCCATAAGATATTTATTAACTAGAAATGGAAAGATAACACGGCAAACATCATTTCAACCAAGTGATCAAAGTTAACATCACCAGTAAAAACACATTTTGGTATCTTTTGGGTTAAGATCTATTGTCGCTTCTGTGGTATTTATGCCAAACACTCATAAATTCAGTCCAATTATGAGAAAACATTAGACAAACCCAAATTAACAACCTTCAAAATAATTAGTAGTACTAATCATAAGTGTCATGGTCATAAAGAAATAAGAAACAACGAAGGAACTGTTGCATATTGTAAGAGACCAAAGAAGAAAACAAAGAACAACAATAAAAAGCAATATTGGATCCCTGATTGGATTCCAAAATGAAAAAGGAACATTAGTGGAAAAATGGGTGAAATTTCAGTGTGATCTGTAGTGTAATAGTATTGAATCAATGTCAATTTTTTGGTATTGATCATTTTAATATGGTATCTTAGATGTTAATCTTAGCAGAAGCTGATGTGCAGAAACCTCTGCACTATTTTTGCACGTTGTAAGTCTAACATTATTTCAAAATAAAAGGCAAAATGTCATTTCAGAGAACCCACTTTCTCTATTCAACTTCTAAAATTTCACTGATAGAAAAAGACTAGGTTTAGGGGCTGCTGTTTAGTTTTATCAGGAAATATAAACTCAGGAAGAAAATGAAGTCTATACAGAAAGCAGGCGAGGAAAAACTGGGGAGGTGTGAAGGTTTTTGCATTCAGGGATATGTCACCAGTAATGGAAGGTAGTGTCCTGGAAAATCGCATAGAGTTCACAGGCGTGGAGATAGCATGAGAGGAGATAGGACATGGTGAAAGGATATATAAAGATGGTGAGTTTCAGCCCTGGCTGGTTTTGCTCAGTGGATTGAGCATAGGCCTGCAGACTAAAGAGTCCTGGGTTTGATTCCAATCAACAGCACATTCCAGGGTTGTGGGCTCGATCCCCATGGAGGGGGCATGCAGGAGGCAGTTGATCAATGAATGACTCTCTCTCATCATTGATGTTTCTACCTCTCCCTCTTCCTTCCTCTCTGAAATCAACAAAAACAAAATAAAAAATGAAGAGGCAGACCAATCACTTTTTAAATCCTTGATTTTCTAACTGACAAACTGTCTGACCAATGTAACCATCATCTCCCCTTCCTCCCCCTCCTCTTACCTCTTATTCATTCTCTCTCTCTCATTCTCTCTCTCTCTCTCTCTCTCTCTCTCTCTCTCTCTCTCTCTCTCTCTCTCTCTCTCTCTTTTGTAGAGATAACAATACAGACCTTACAGTTTTCCCAGATAATACTAAAATAAATTAAATTATATATAAGTAAGAGTGAATAATCACATGTCTATTAAAGCCATAGCACAGTATAACATTCATAGGCTCACCCTTGATATGCCAGGTGAATAATTTTATAAAAAGGGAAAACTCATATTTTCATCCACCAACATATATGTGTTTAGTTTCTTTAGGTTTTATGGTTATATATTTTGACATTTGTGATTTTTTATCATTTCTATCTTTCATTTTTTTCACATTACTATATCTGAATTTTTTCCTGTTACTGCATTATATTTAAAATGAGAATTATCTTGCTACTATTGAGCATTTGATAGGATTCTATTTTTTTAAATTATTGTAAACCATTAATATCGCCTTTACTGTCATTAGTTTACCTGGAGTATTTCTTTTAAAAGGACTGCGAAATAACATTTGTAGTTTTATAAATTTAATAATTAAAAACAACATTTTCAGAAGTTTTTATTATTTTAACTATTTTATAAATATTTGAACACTTGAATCTTAAGTCACTGAATTTCCTTAACAACATAATTAGAAGTTCTTATCATTCAATGTCAAAGCAAGTCCATTGGCATGATGTTTGCTTCTAATATAGGACTACAATCCTGGGGCAGAAAAATGGATAATCACACTGTTTAGATATAAGAAACATGGCTAGTGCTATGCCCATGCTAATTCTCAGTATTATTCATCATGGCATGACACCGTTGGGAAAAATAACTGTTCTATTAGCACTCTTTAGTGCAGGTTGCAGTCCTGAGGGTAGGCCAGAATGCAGAGTAGATGAGGCCTTTTAAATACTATGCAGCAGCCTACCACAGTGTGTCCACTTCCCAGTGTCTGTAAAATGCAATTTTTCTATCAGTTCTTTGAATTTTGAGCAGTGACTGCTGTGCTTGGCTGTTCTTCTTGATCCTTAGGTTCTCAGATTTCTGGCTTATAATTATTCACAAAGATGTCCCACCATAGCCTGAATTCCAATTTTATGTTCTACAGATCGTGTTTACTTTTGTAATCTCTGATTTATGGTGATCCTATTAGTTTCTTTCTTTTATAGTCTGTTCTTATGCTCTGCTTACTTGTTCAGCTATTATAACATGATGCTATCTTCAACCCAATATGAATATATAAATTTTTATACCAATATAAAATATAAATCATATTGGTATCATGAGGAGTGGTTACTTTAACTGCATGCAGATACCACCTTTTTTATGCATCCATACCTGGGCACTTGAGGTGCTTTCACCTTTTAGCTATCTACACTAATACAAGGAGTAAGATGCAAATTGACCATACCTTTATAACGCTCACCAGCCAATTAGGAGTATGCAAATTAACACAACAAAGATGGTGGGCATTGAGTGGCTGGGGAGGGGGGTGGACACGTGTGGTTGCATGGCAACAACACAGGTGTTCGGCCCCACCCCAGCCTCTCCAGGCCTCTGGGCAGCATGGGGAGGCAGAAAGGTGGCTCCAGTAGAGCAAAGGCAGTGCAGGCAGTCAGGGGAAGGAAGACCTGTTCTTGCATGAATCTTTGTGCATTGGGCTTCTAGTTGTAAATACTACTGCTGTGAACCTTCATTTATAAATATCTGAGCCCCTGCTTTCAATTTTTTGGATATATCCCCAGAAATAGAATTACTGGATTATATGGTAATTCTATTTAAAATTTTTGAAGGATCACCAAACTCCACTGTGTTTCTGAGCTACTACACAATTTAACATTTCCACTAATAGTATAAAAGGATTCCAAATTATCTATAAACTTGCCAATAATCAACACTTTTTATTTCCTTTTTTAAAAAATACCAGCCATTCTAATGGGAGTAAGGTGGTATTTCATTAGAGTTTTGATGTCATTTCCCTAATTATTTATGTTGTTAAGCATTTTTTCATGTAGTTATTGGCTATGTGTATATCTTCTTTTGAAAAAATGTCTATTAAAGTTTTTTGCCCATTTTTAATTTGATTGTTTATTGTTTTATTCTCAACTATAGTTTTAATGATGGCAATTTCAGCTATGAATCAAAAGATGATGAGAAGAGATAAGAGAGCTGTGATAAAGAACTTTGACCTCAATTCAATACATTAGGCTGTATTTAGATATTGTACATGTGTTAATAGAATAATGCACATCAGATGTTATTCCATAGGGGTTATTATATAATAATTAAAATAATGGGTTATAAAGACTCAACAGGTTGTGGGAAAATGGAAACATCTGCAAGCTCAACCCCTAATCAAAGCAGATGTCTCTTGCCCAAGGGATTTGAAGTAACTACTTCACTATGCCATCTGTCTGAATAAGCATTTCAACCAATTAATAGAGAAGCCATTTGAAGGACTGAGACATTTGTTAACTCTACAACCAGGAGACTGTGAAGTGCCCAATTATAAGACAACATTGATCCCAGTTATCGATGTTGAACATGGGGTGGGATCCACTCTGTTGCCCTTCCTGACACATTCCATGGAGTTAGCTAAAGTGGCAAAAATCGATAAACTATTGATGGTGACAAATTTTACTTCCTCGACAGCACTGTATGTTTTCATTGATTACCAAGATCAGAGCAAGCCACACTTTCATGGTAAAATAAAGCTCTTATTCATGGTGTTAGATTGGTGTTGAATTCAGAAGGCCAGGTAAGTACCATATCTTTGAGTCCTTATTGTAATATTGGTGAAACCTCTAGCCCTCTTCTGCATTCTGTTCTCTGCAGGCTAATGGAAACACAGCTCCTCTGCCTGTGCTGTTTCACACCACCAAGCCCATGTATGGGCTTATATCCACCTCAAATGACTTCTACTTTGAAAAACTAGCAAACCTTTCTTATTCCTCAGGTACCAGCTCAAGGATCTTATTCTCAGTGATGTATAACTTTAATACCCAGGACAGATGATATTTTATCTTAGCATCCTCACACTTCCTAATATGCATCAATAGCACAGCATTTTTTTGATTTGTTCACTGTAAAATATTGACTCCAATATCAGAGTGTGATTACATGAAGAAATAGATTGGATACTGCTCACATTTGTAGGCCTAGTTTCAGAAAGTAAAACTTTAAAAAAAGTGTATGTGAATGAATAAGAATGTATGTTGGGAATTTTATTGACAAAAATCAGAGTTTGCTCAAAAATCTGATTTATTGTCTTGGATGGTGTTGCTCAATGGTTAAAGCCTGGGCCTGCACACTGAAGCATCACCAGTTTGATTCCCAGTTAAAGGCATGTACCTGAGTTGCTGGTATGATCCTCAGCCCTGATCAGGGCACATACAGGAGGCAACCAATTGATGTGTCTCTTTCATATCAATCTCCTCTCTCTGTCGCTGTCTCTCTGTCTCTGCCTGTCTATCTCTCTTTCTCTCTCTCTCTCCACTCCAGCCTTTACCCCTTCCACTTTCTCTAAAAATCATTGTGAAAAATATCCTCAGGTCAGAATTAGCAACAACAAAAATAAATTGATTAATTGATTATTGTAAGATTTAATTAATTTTTGCTTTAATGAAAAGTTAAGGATAAGTTTATTCTGACTTTTTAAGCACGTAGCAAAAAAAAAACACACACTTCAATTTAAAAAATTAACAGAGATGGTATGATTGTACATCTGATTCTTTGGTTTAGGATTGATGTTTATTAAACAGGATTCCTGGAATCTATAATTTAACTTTGAACCTGGACATTTGTGAGATTTAAAAAATGTTGTTTTCCTATCCATCGCTATATTTCTGGGTCTAAAAGTAGTAAAAAAAAATAAATGCATCCTAGTAATAAATTTCTAATTTCTGAACGCCATTAACTAGTCTCCATCATACAAAATGGAAAAATTGAACATCCCTTTGCTATGTCTGTTTGCTGTGCAGCTACAGGCTTATAATGTTTCTCTCTCAGCCCCAATCAAACTTCCTGGAATGATTCATAGGATGGAACGATATGCTTTAAGGAAAGTTTGACCATCACCGTGAAGGTAAATGATGTACAACAGAACCGCACACTTTTCCTTCCAAAACAATGGAACCAGTTTCTTATACAGTGATCTGTCTGAACCAAGACTGGCTTGATTTCTAAAAGGAAAATTTAAATGCTTGTCTCCTTGCCTCTCCATCTAATAGCTCAAGGAAACATGGATGTGATTTTTTAGAGATATCTCTCTCTCTCTCTCTCTCTCTCTCTCTCTCTCTCTCTCTCTCCATCTATCTAGTGTGTGTTTCAGTGTACAGCTATATGTAATTTATCCCTATATTATCAATCTGTTTACTTATTTATTATTGCACTTTAACACCTATCTTTGCCAAAACAGTGAAGAGTGCCTTTCACTTTTTTTATATTATCCCAAACATTTACCCATCCATCTTTTTATACATCCTTGCTGCATTCCACCCTTCTCCCTACCCCAACTCCTGACCCCCCAGAAATTCTCTGATCAGGAGCCTTTGCTCCTGGCAGCCCTAATGATGCCACTCAAGGGAAAAAGTGCTTGGAAGGCGTTGTACACCTGCTTGCTTATCTAAGAATAGGTGCTTTTGCATCCTCTTCCCTGCCCAGCCCCCTAATGCTGCATCCTAGTTCCAATGATGGATTGTTTCCTGTCTGTAATCACTAACACAGTGTCTGTCAGTCTGGGTTCTTGCATTTTAATTCTCTTTGTCTCTCTGTCCTGTCCTCTTAATTTAAATGCTTGTCTCCTTGCCTCTCCATCTAATAGCTCATTTCTTCCTCTCCCCTATTACCCAGCATTGTTTCTCTATCATATCACTTGCAATTTCTTGGATGACATATTTTACTTTAGATCATAGCTCATTTAGTCTTTTCTCCTGCTGGTATGCTAATAGCATCTCAAGCTAATCATTAATTTCTACCCTGTGGTTTCAATAATTCCTTCCATGCTAAATCTTGCATAGAAAAATTATTTTAGGGTTGGCACCTTCACTTAGTCTAAGGGAAAAAGTGAGCCTAGATATAAAAAATTCAGCCTCACAAGAGAGGGACATGTATAAAATGTTAATGCCTGAAGAATCTTCAGAGATCAAATTCAAGTGCCTCATTTTTACTGGTGGAAAACAACAACAACACAAAACTGCGGCCCCTGGAATTTAAAAGATTTGCAGGTCACACGTCCTGTTAAATGAGATTTCTTAGTTCGAAAAGCAGGCCTGTAGATAACTTCTATTTGCAGTGCCTTAGGCAAGAGAACTAGCAATTGGCTCCAGGCCCAGTTTTTAGCCAGATCCACTTCTCTTTTCCCATCCTGGGCTCATCATGGGCTTCTCCCTAGATGGGTAGCTTCAGACAGTAAAGCCTGTTTAGTCTGCTACACACAGTAGCAGCTGCTGCTCCTGTGCTGTGTCCTAGTTTGAGAGAATAACCGGGGAGAACAGCATCAGACCTGGAAGCTGTCCAGGTGAGTAGGCCAGGAGGTCCAAGTGCACTGGGTCAGGAGAACGCGCACAGAGGCAGCTCTGGGCACTGAGTTTCTCACTCTACACACACATACACACACACACAAACACACACACACACACACACACACACACACACAAAAACACACACACACACACACACACATCTCTCTCTCTGATATTTTATGTTATCTTTCATATTTAAGTTCAAGATACTAAAATACTGATAAGAGTTCTATGCTGGTTGAAGTAAAACTCAGCTAATGATAAGAAAATGGGCAGTAAGGACTAATACATTTAGTTGGGGGCCTTCTAAACACCATCATATATAAGTTTATTTTATCAGGGAATTGTGTCTCTGTAGCAGGATCCACCTATCTCATGCCTGGGGTATAACTATGTATCTAGAAGTTTAACCATATACAGGAAGCCTCAAAACCCCACCACTCCTGAATTTCACTGAACACTGGTTTTCAGAAGCAGCTCTCCTTCTGCAGTGACCAGTGTCCCTGATAATGGTGACGCTCCAGTTCCATGTTTCCAGTTTCCTGGTAAAAAGCAAAGTCTTGGACAAGTAGTCACCAGGATGCGTGAGTCACCTAGTAGTCTACCTACTCCTTATTATGCTTTTTACAGCTTTCTCTGATTTTAACTCACACATAACACACACTCCTCACCTCCACTCTTACATCCCACCCCATAGCATCAGTACCTCTCACTCCTAAGTCTGGTCAGGGTTCTGTACTAACTTGCTTTTCATTATTCTTTGCAGGCACCATTGACAATCAACTTCCAGAATTTACTAAAGCCTCACCCACATTCCATCATTAAACGTTTGTTAACATCTTTTATCAACTGTCCATCTCCCCTCCTGTTCTCCATGTAGTTGAGAATTTGTCAATGTAAATTTGTAATTGTAAATTTACAATGAACAATCTTTTATTTTACTGAAGCTCCAGAAGGCAGCAGGGATTGAGTCTGGGTTCAGCTGCTGACTGTCAGATATTCTGAGGTAGGATAAGAAGAAGAGGATTTATTATCTATGACCCATTATTACATGGCTTACAAAAACACTGAAAAGGCTAGCTTAGCAGCTCTTCCTTCATTCCCCAGACAGCACTGCTGATCTAGACCACTAAGGTAGATGCTGACTCTATGATGGTTGGGATGCTAGCTAATTAATTAATTAATTACCATCGTTATTGCTGACTCCAGACTGTGTCTGCCATAAACTGGATCAGCACAGTGTTTGTTCCACATCTCTCCATGGCCAGGAAGCGAGGCTCCTGGCTTTGGATTTCTGATGCAGCTCACCCAGAAAAACCAAATATGATTATGGTCATGCTTGCTAGTGAGATGGTTTGGTTAATGTGGATAATATGCAGAATATGAGCTAACAGAAACCTGGAAGTACAGCTTTCAGCTTTCTGTCCACTAATATGCAGTAAGGAACACTGCAAAGAAATTGTAGTAGAGTTGAGTGATGCAAGATTATTTAACATCCTTAAATCAATGTGATGAACCTCATTAATTAAATAAGACAAAAATCTGCCTGGCTGAAATGGCTCAGTGGTTGAGCATTGACCTGTGAACCAGGAGGTCATGGTTCAATTCCACTTTAGGGCACATGCAGGCTTGGTCCCCAGTAGAGAGCATGCAGGAGGCAGCTGATCAATGATTCTGCCTCATCATTGATATTTCTATCTCTCTCTCCCTTTCCTCTCCTTCCTGAAATCGATATACATGTAATAAATCACTCAACAGTTATAAATAAGTCATTTGAAAAAATTCAACGTCCATTTATAATAAAAACTCTGAAAAAAAGTTCATGTAGAGGGAATTTACTTCAACATAAGAAATGCCATATAGGACAAGCACACCACTAACATCATGCTCAATGGTGAAAAACTGAAATCTTTGATCAGGAACAAGAAAGAGTTGCCCAATATCACCACTTTTATTCACCATAACATAGGAATTTCTAACCAGCACAATTAGTCAAGTAAAAGAGGGCATCCAAATAAAAAGGAAGAAGTGTAATTGTTTCTATTTGCAAATAACATTATCTTAGATATGGCAAACCCTAAAGATTCTATCCAAAACTGTTAGAACTAACTCATTAAACTTTCAGGATACAAAATGAATATAATAAAATCAGCAGTTTTTATATATGCTAACAATAATCTACCAAAAACAATTCCATTTATAATTATATTTAAAAAGAAAACAATTCCATTTATAATTACATTAAAAAGAATAAAATACCTAGTAATAAATTTAACCAGAGATAAACTATCAATACACTAAACACTGTAAGACACTGATAAAAGAACGCGAAGGCACAAATAATTGAAAGGGTATTTTGTGCTCATAGGTTTGAAGAATAGTATTATTACAATATTCAGACTACCAAAAGCAATATATGGAATGAATGCAATCCTCAAAAAATTATAATAGCATTTTTCACAAAATTAGAAAAAAATTATAAAAGTTGTATTTCATTTTCAGAAAACCCTGAATTGCCAAAGCAATATTTAAAAAATGAGAACAAAGCTGGGGACATAATACTTCCTAATTTCAAACTATATTACAAAGCTATAATAATCAAAACAACATGATATTGTCATATTGTCTTAAAAATAGATGCAGAGATCAATAGAACAAAACAAAGAGCCCCAAAGTAAACTATATATATACAGAATTAATTTATGGCAAAGTTGCAAAGACTATACAATGGTGAAAGAGTTGTCTCTTCATTAAAAGTGTTGGAAAAACTGAACGGCCAAAGGCTGCAAATGAAACTGGATCCCTATTGTACACCATTCACAAAAATCAACTCAGTGTATGAAAGATTTGATCATAAGCCCTGAAAACTTAAAACTCCTATGTGAAAACATAGGGGAACCTCCCTTGACATTGGTCTTAGCACTGATATTTTTTATTTGACTCCAAAAGCAAAGGCAAAAAAAGCAAATATCAATGAGTGGAACTAAAAACTACAAAGCTCCTGCATAGCAAAGGAATCAAACAATACAATGAAAAGGCGACCTATGAGATGGGAAAAATATTTACAAATTATGACTCTGATAAGAGGTTAAAATCTAAATTATATAAAGAACACATACAACTCAATAGCAAAAACAAACAAACAAATAAACAAAAACCCTCCCTAAAACAGTCTAATTAAAAAATGGGGTAATGATCTGAATAGACATTTTTTCCCAAAAAACAATCATACAAATGGCCAATAGGTACATGAAAAGGTGCTCAGCATCACTAATCATCAGGGAAAAATAAATTAAAACCACAATCAGATATCACCTTACACATATCCAAGTGATATTTATTAAAAAGCCCAGAATACCTCTTCTTAATTGGTGCATATCAGTGAATTATGGTTTATGAACATTAACAAAATGAACCATCATCTTAAACTCATTCATTTTTTTCTAACTATCCAGTCATTTATTATGATAGGTAATACCTGATAGTGACTTTCAAATCTTCCTTTACCTTAACCAAAGGAATCCATTTCATTCAATGCCTTGCTGAGTCTCCCTCATTTTTGTTCTTGCTTTGATCAAGAAAAAGGAACTGTTTTAAAAGCAAGGAAATTTATAACAGCCTCAGGAATTTTGAATAGGAAACAAATTTGTATTTGGGCTGTAATTTTATTTTCCAACTAGGGGCCCAGTGCATGAAATTCATACACTGGGGGTGGGTGATCCCTCAGCCTAACCTGCCCCCTCACACATATGGGGAGCCCTCAGGGGATGTCCTACTAACCCCTCACTCCTGGTTGAAGCTTTAGGCCTTGGACATCCAGCCATTGCCCTGCAATGGGGCCGATGGCTGGCTCTGCCCTGGCCTCCTCGGCCCTGGCCTTAGCCCCGGCCACTGGCAACCGTCCAGCAACTGCCCGACCCCAGGGGCCCTGCACTCGCCAGATGCCTTGGCCCTGCCCCCCACCTCGCATGCTCGTCAGCCACCTTGGTCCTGGCCACTGGTGAATGCCCAGCTCCAGGAGCCCCCCTACCCTCTGCCCTCACTGGCCACTTCACGCACTCCTCAGCCATGGAATGTGGGTGGGGGATGGTACATTCTTCCAGGCTCAGCTCATTAGAAGAAATTGCCAGCATAATTCTCAATTCTTCTTTTCCCCTTCTCCAGGTGCATGGAATCCTTATTGAAAATGGCAAATCTCTTATCAGGTTGGGTGCCTGAATGACTTGCCTTATGCAAAGCTAAAGATTGGAACTGCGCTGGGAAAGAAAGAAATTCAATGTATTTTAAACTACTGACATATCAAAATTTATTTGTTGTGTTATTAGTACTACCTTAACTTACACAAGAGCTAAATAATAGCTGTTAATGATTATTCTCCAATTAGAAAGGAACAGAAAAAGACTTAATTTATGTATTCAGACAGCTTATGCAAAGTATAGACAAGGCGTTTGCTATAAATAGGAACTAATTCATTGTGTTGGCTCTTTTTTGTAAAAACATCACTGCAACATTATCCAGTAGAAAAGATTCCCCACTACTTGTGTCACACCTGCCAACACTCAGAGCCCAGGAGCAGTGCATTTATGACATTTCCCCCAATTATAGGATCAAAGTTTTGCTGTCAACATTTTAGCTTCAAAAGACCTTTGGTTCCCAAAGATATTGAAGTGTAAAGAGCAAGGGATATTTGGCCACTGAGCAGATATATCAAAAATGAAAATGACTGAAACTTAGAATTTCATTTGGCTGAACGTTTGCATTTTTAAACAGTGCACATTGTCAGAAATGCATTTATTTAACTCCTCATATTAATTGCAATCATAAGAAATTTTGTTAGGAAAATAATAGTTATCAAACCAAGGATCAGATTATAACAAGGAAATATGTCTGATTTTTTTATCATGCTAAAATACACAGGATATAAAAGTTACTATCTTAACCATTTTTAAGTGCAGAGTTCTGTGGTATTGAGGACATTCACGTTATGTAACTATCACCTACATCCTTCCTTGGCAATATTTTCATCTGGCAAAACTGAAACTCTGCACCCAATGTGCAACTATTTCCATGACTTCCTCTGGCAAACACCACTCTACTTTCTTTCTTTTGTATTTTAATCTCCCTCTTCCTCCTACATTTCTGCATCTGGTAGCCACTCTCTTGTTCTCTGTTATTATGTGTTTTGCTTTATTTTACTTCATTTTTAAAATATTTCCCATATAAGAGTGATTTTGTGATGTTTGTCTTCCTTTGTATGGCTTATTTTTCTTAGTATAATCATCTCCAGGTCCGTTTATGTTGTCTCAAATGAGAGGACTTCTTTCTTTTTTTAAGGCTAAATAATGTTCATATATTTGTATGAATAAAAATATTATGTAGCCTTTAAATAACTAAATCATGATATATATGTATCCATAATAATAAAAGCATAATATGCTAATTAGATTGGACATCCTTCCAGACATCCTCCCGAGGAAGCCAGGGCTGTGAGGGAAGCCCAGGTCCTGGGTGCCAGAGGGAAGCCAGTGCCCGCAGCCAGGGGACGGAAGGCCTAGACTTGCATGAATTTCGTGCATAGGACCTCTAGCATATTTACATTTATTTATTCTTTAGTTGTCAATGACAGTAAGTCGTTTCCGTATTTTAGCTATTGTGAATAATTCAATAATGAAAATGGTGGTTAGTGCTTTTGATTTCAGAAGTGAAATTGCTGGGTCAAATGGGTTTAATTTCTAAAATATATGTAGACAAAGAATCCAATTAAAAAATAGGAAAGAATCTAAATAGACACTTTTTCAAAGTGAACAGACAGATAGCCCAGAGACACATGGAAAAATGATCAAAGTCACTGATCATCAGAGAGATGTAAATTAGCACAATAATGATGTATTACCTCTGATCTGTCTGAATGGCTGCCATCACCAAATGACAAGTGTTGGGGATGATGTGGAGAAAATGGGACCCCACAACATTGCTGGTGGGAATGCAGATTGGTACAGCCACTGTGGAAAACAGTCCAGAGTTTCCTCAAAAAATAAAAAATGGAACACCCATTTGACTAAAACATATCACTTCTAAGAATATATTCTAAGAAATCAGACCTTGGAATACTTACATAATGGAATATTATGCTGGAGTAAAAAAAGAAGGGTCTCTTACCCTTTGAGACACTTAGGATGCATCTGAGGAGTACTATGCTCAGCAAAATAAGCCAGTCAGAGAAAAATAAGTATCACATCATCTCATTCATATGTGGAATCTAACGAACAAAACAAACTGATGAATAAAATAGAACCAGAGATGTGGAAACATGGAACAGAAGAATGAATTTCAGAGGTAGGGGTTGGGAGTGCTTATCCATTAACCAGGGAACTTATATGCATATATGCATAACACATGGACACAGACAATAGAGTAGTAAAGGCCTAGAAGGGGCAGGTACAAGGTGGAGAAGGTCAATAAAGAAACAGCCCACAAACAAAGGGGTATCTAAATACTTTCAAAAATAAAGATTAAGAAAAAAAGAAGCACATTGTAAAACAAAGCTCATCTTCTAGGCTTTGTTTAAGCAAACATTTCTAGAAAATTAGTTGCTTGTCCTGCAAGATCCTTAGTCAACAAACAAAAATGTAGTTATTACTAGACTTACCTTACTAAGGGGATAATACAGCTTTTGACACTTGAGAAAAATATCTACCATCAAAAGAGTAAAATAATGTTTTTGTTATCTCTAACCTTCAAGTTACCGAAATACTCAATTAATCAGAACCACCCTTTTCATGCTGTCAGTTTAACTGAGGTTTTCTTGATAACTTGACATTTCTACATACTTCGGTATTAGAGGCCAGGCAAGCAAAACATCTGGTTATCTGAGTACTTTACACTGTTTATATGGATGAAGAACACAGCTGACAACTTCAGAAATAAAGTATGATACATGTGCTATATAATGAGTCATAT
Source organism: Antrozous pallidus (assembly GCA_027563665.1). Classification (NCBI taxonomy): domain Eukaryota; kingdom Metazoa; phylum Chordata; class Mammalia; order Chiroptera; family Vespertilionidae; genus Antrozous; species Antrozous pallidus. The sequence goes on from CM050522.1 coordinate 11,845,198, forward strand.
ATGATCTATTTATAATGAAATTATATGTAATGAATTAAAACACATGTGGAGATAATAAATAAATAAATTTAAAAATGCATCTCTAATCAATATAGTTATTGCTCTACATTTAATTTTTTATAAGTTCTTTGTGTGATTTTTTATATGAGGTAAATATTAACTTTCAAAATTTAACTGAAAATTGTTTCATGTGTCTATTGGCCATTTGTATGTCCTCTTTGGAGAAGTGTCTCTTAAGGCCTTTTGCTCATTTTTTAATTGAATTGTTTGACTTTGTTAAATTGTATGAGTTTCTTATATCTTTTGGAAATAAACCCTTTATCAGATGTATTCCTGGCAAATATGTTCTTTCTTAATTCGTATTCCTGACAGGAGTCTGCACTTTTCACAATCAAGCAGAATGCTCAAAAGCTTTGTAAAATCCTGCCTTGTGATAAAGGAACACATTGTTAGATAACATGGATGAAGTGAAGTTCAAGTGACCTTCTCAAGTAAGAAAAAAATGTCAAAAGACAAATAAAAGTAAAATTTATTTTAGTATGGCACTCTCCTGATTCTGAGATACATGGGCCATGTTTTTTACTTTAATTTAAAGATACAGCCAAGTTCAGTTTGGTTCAGTGGATAGAGCGTCGGACTGCGGACTGAAGGGTCCTGGGTTCGATTCCAGCAAGGGCATGTACCTTGGCTGCGGGCACATCCCCAGTAGGGGGCGTGCAAGAGGCAGCTGATTGATGTCTCTCTCTCATCGATGTTTCTGACTTTCTATCCCTCTCCCTTCCGATCTGTAAAAAAATCAATAAAATATATTTAAAAAATAAATAAAAAATAAAGATACATAACTCATGTCCTCCAATGTGATATCAATATGAGCTTAAAATTGGAACATTTTCCTTGTATTTTAAGTTTGTTTTTATCTACCTTTTAAGGGTAGGAAATTCATAATTATTACACTGATAATAATCTTTAATATATATACACAGTACACACACACATATATATATACACACATATATACACACACACACACACACACACACACACATATATACACACACACACACACACACATACTAGAGGCCCGGTGCATGAAATCTGTGCACAGGAGGTGTGTCCCTCAGCTCAGCCTGCATCCTCTCCAATCTGGGAATCCTTGAGAGATGTTTGACTGCCAGTTTAGGCCCGATCCTACCAGTCCTAAATGGGCGGTCAGACATTCTTCTCAGAATCCAGGACTGCTGGCTCCCAACTGCTTACCTGCCTGACTTCCTGATTGTCCCCAAATGCTTCTGCCTGCCAGCCTAATCACTCCCCTGGCAGTCTGATTGATACCTAACTGCTCCCCTGCCAACCTGTTTGCCTTTAACTGCCCTCCCGTGCAATCTGGTCACCCCTAACTGCCCTCCCCTGTAGGCCTGATACCCTACAACTGCTCTCCCCTATAGTCCAGGTTGCCCCCAACTTCCCTCCTCTGCCAGCCTGGTCACCCCAAACTGCCCTCCCCTTCAGGCTTGACCACCATAACTTTCCTCCCTTGCAGGCCTGGTCCCTCCCAACTGCCCTCCCCTTCTGGCCATCTTGTGTCCACATGGAAGCAGCCATCTTTGACCACATGGGGGCAGCCATCTTATGTGTTGGAGTTATAGTCAATTTGCATATTACTTTTTTATTAGAAAGGATATTCTATCTAATAAAAGAGTAATATGCCAATTAACCATCATTATCCTACACCAAGAAGCCATACCCACAAGCCACGCCCACTAGCCAGTCAGGAGCGAGTATGAAAATTAATCCCAACCAAGATGGCTACGGCTATGGAGACAGCAGGAGGGAGGCTTGAGTTTTCCCTGTGATGAAGCCAAGCTTTCCTCACACCCTGGCTGGCCCAGGCCTCTGCTTAAGGCTACAAAGTTTCAATTAAAATGATGGCAACCACAGAGCTAGATAGCAGGAGGCTAGGATTGCCAGTGGTAATGGAGGAAGCCAAGCTTTCCAAACATCCTGGCCAGCCCAGGCCTCTGCTTAAGGCTATAAAGCTTCAATTATAGAAGATAAACAAACCCCAACAGAAATAGCTGCCACCATGGAGCAAGTAGAAGGCTTGGCTCCACTCCAGGCTTCAAAGTTTCAATTGTATAATGTGGTTCAGGGTCCCCAGTTCAGGGTTCAGGTTTCTGGAAAAGACCACATGCAAATGAATAAAGAGACTCAGAAAAATATTAACGTGGAAAATGGGGGCCAGGGGAAATGGGGAATTCTCGTGGCAGAATTCCCACTCGCTCTGGCTTCACCACTCTTTTATTAAGATTAAAATCATAAAATACAGCCATATCCCCCAGGCCAGAAACACCAGTAAAAGTCAATCAGTAGATCTTCATAGGACTAACATGTGGGGGCTGCTTCAACCGCCAACATCCCAGTAACTAGCTAGCTCCAACCCCTCAGAGCAATCAAGGTTGACCAGCCCTCCAAACTCCCTGTTCACAGCTTTCTATTATCAAAACAATGATTGGATTCTGGCAGTAGAAGATAAATAAACTCTAGATACCAGGGCCTCAGCTTGGGTTACTGGTGGGGGGCATGACCAGCCTGCAAACCACCCTTGGCCTCTCACCCAGGCTGCACCATGCTCCAAAGGAACCCCCACCCTGATCTGGGACAGCCTTCAGGGCAAACCATTTGGCCCCCACCCATGCACCAGGCCTCTATCATATCCAATAAAAGAGTAATATGCATATTGACCATCACTCCAATACACAAGATGGCTGCCTGCATGTGGTCAAAGATCCTGCCCCCATGTGGACACAAGATGGCCAGCAGGGGAGGGCAGTTGGGAGGAACCAGGCCTGTAAGGGAGGGCAGTTGGGGGCAATCAAGCCTGCAGGGGAGGGCAGGTAAGGGTGACCAGGCCAGCAGAGGAGGGAAGCTGGGACAAACAGGCTGGCAGGGGAGCAGTTAGACATCAATCAAGCTGGCAGGGAAGTTGTTAGGGGGTGATCATGATGCCAGGCAGAAGTGGTTAGGGGCAATCAGGAAGGCAGGCAGGCAAGCAGTTGGGAGCCAGCAGTCCTGGATTGTGAGAGGGATATCTAACTGCCTGTTTAGACAAGGGCAGTCATACATTCTTCCAGCAGTCTCAGAGTGGAGAGCATGCAGGGTGGGCTGAGGGACACCGCCACATGCACAAGTTTTGTGCACTGGGCCTCTAGTATACATCTAACCTAATAATAGAGAAACATGTAAATTTACCATACCTCCTCTATACCCACAGCCAATCGGAGTGACTATGCAAATTAACCCAACAAAGATTGCAGTTAATTTGCATACATACTTGGGTCCCAGAAACCTCCTCAGCACCCACGTTACTCCCAGCTGGCCATCAGAGGAGCGGAGGGCCTGCTTCCCAAACCTAAATCCTGGGACAGAGGCTTTAGGCTTGAGCAGGGGCTGAGCCTGGGATCAGGGGGAAGGGGGAAAACTCAATGGAAACATATTCTCAGGTGAGGAGAAAAAGAAAATAAAGAAAGAAATGTCATATCCCATGAAAGACACATCTTGAAAGAAAGCTGTCATTTTTTCATGGTGAAGGGACTGGAGTCTGTGTTGATGAAAATACCTTGGTGGCTGTAGTGACTGGCAGTGGTTGCAGCAGTGGGGTAATGGGGCTTGTGCCTTTCCCTGATCAGTCCATGGCCTCCTGCAAAGGGAGTCCAATGGGGAGCAGGCCCAAGCCATCCATAAGACATACCCTGAGGGCTCTCAGTATGTGAGAGGGGACAGGCTGGGCTCAGTGATCCCTTCCAAGTGCATGGATTTTATGCACCATGCCCCTACTGTATAGCATATCTAATAAAAGAATAATATGCAAATTGACCATACCTGTGCTATGCTACCAGCCAATCAGGAGCAGGGGGCATGGCCAGTAGACAGAGAGCATGGCCAGTGGACAGGGAGCATGGCCAGCAGGCATGGCCAGCAGACAGGAGGAGAGGCCAGCAAAGCCAGCAAGACTGGCAGGGGTGTGGCCACAGTGCCACAGAAGCAAGCACGCTATAAGCTCTGCACGCACGGTACTTAAGGGCTGACGAGATCCCTCCTTACAGTTACTGTGACTGAGTCGCATTTATTCGCAGTGACTTCTGGACGGTTAGGGGAATTTGATGCCATGGGATCCCCTCACGAGGCTCTCATGTTGGTTACTCTGATAGTTGGACTGCGACTGAGCTGTGGGGTTTACCTGTCGTGTGGGACATGCAAATGAGCACCTGGGGCACCTTGGGTAATGAGCGCCAGGCGTGGGGCAGGGCTGTGAGTCATCAGGGTCACGAGCTCTGAATCCAAGTGGAAGTTTGGGTCGACGACCCCAGCCCAGCACCAACGACAGGGGCCTGGCTGCTGGCCTTTGGAGCATGCAGATACCCTGGTGGCCACGACTGTGTAAGGCCCAGGGGTCTCTGCATGCCCCCCAGCCCAGTACCCACAATGAGTTTGGCTGCTGGCATCTGGGGGCCTTGGGAGACATGGATGTTCCCTCCCTGCCCTCAACAACTTGTGTGTGCTCTGGCCCCAAGGGGTGGTTTGGGCCCACACCTCCAGCCCAGCACCCACGATGGGAGTTGGGGGGCTGGCTGCCAGTCTCTGGGGTGTGCAGAGAAAGTTCAGAGTCCTCTTGGTTCGTGCAGAGTGCAGGGAGCACCAAGAATGCTGGGAAAAGTAGTTATGCTGGCAGAAAAACTGCCGGATCACCTAGACACTATATCAAAGTGAGTCTGGAAGAAGTTATTGTTGCGGGTGGGGGTTGAGGGAAAGCAAAGGTTGGGGTCTCAGACAGTTCGCTCATGTGATTGCAAAGACAGACAGAAAATCCAATATTGGAGAGGGCTATCCTGAGGGTGCCCAGATTAGAGAGGGTGCAGGTCAGGATGAGGGACCCACGGTGGCCGCTGTCATGTGTGGCGAAGTTGCTAAAACCATTAAAAAGCCCCAAGTTCTTATTTCTGATGAATGCACCATGGCATCTAGTCATACTATAAACGCCATATATTACTAAGAGAAATTACGAATTTAATGTTGCATTTGGTGGAAAAGTTCTCCTTCTTAGAGGGGATTTTTGACAATGTGTCAGTATCGTGCCATATGCTATGCGATTGGCCATAGTACAAATGAGTTTAAAGTACTGCGATGTTTGGAGATGTTTCAGAAAGTTGTCTCTTAAATATGAGATCAGAGGATTCTGCTTATAGAGAATGGTTAATAAGACTTGGAGATGGCAAACTTGATAGCAGTTTTCATTTAGGAATGGATATTATTGAAATTCTCCATGAAATGATTTGTAATGGATCTATTATTGAAGCCACCTTTGGAAATAGTATATCTTCTATAGATAATATTAAAAATATATCTAAAGGTGCAATTCTTTGTCCAAAAAATGAGCATGTTCAAAAATTAAATGAAGAGATTTTGGATATACTTGATGGAGATTTTCACACCTATTTGAGTGATGATTCCATTGACTCAACAGATGATGCTGAAAAGGAAAATTTTCCCATTGAATTTCTTAATAGCATTACTCCTTCAGGAATGCCGTGTCATAAATTAAAATTGAAAGTGGGTGCAATCATCATGCTATTGAGAAATCTTAATAGTAAATGGGGGTCTTTGTAATGGTACCAGATTTATTCTCAAAAGATTTCTACCTAACATTATCAAAGCTGAAGTATTAAGAGAATCTGCAGAGGGAGAGGTTATTCTGATTCCAAGAATTAATTTGTCCCCATCTGACACTGGCCTCCCATTTAAATTAATTCGACGACAGTTTCCCATGATGCCAGCATTTGCAATGACTATTAATAAATCACAAGGACAAACTCTAGACAGAGTAGGAATATTCCTACCTGAACCCGTTTTCACACATGGTCAGTTATGTGTTGCTTTCTTTCAAGTTCGAAGAGCATGTGATGTTAAAGTTGTAAATACTTTATCCCAAGGGAAATTAGTCAAGCACTCTGAAAGTGTTTTCACTGTTAATGTGGTATACAGGGAGATATTAGAATAAGTTTAATCACTTTATCAGTCATTATTTGCATCAATGTTGTTTTTATATCATGAGTTTGTTATTGTTGTTATATCATTTTGTTATTATTTATTTATTAATGAAATCATGTATTATTTTCATATACATTTTACTCATTACCTTTTATCTATCACACTTTTATTATAGAGAAAGGGAAAATAGCATTATTAAAATATTTCCTCCAATTAATACCCTTTTAATGTGCATGAATTTCATGCACCTGGCCACTAATATGTGCGTGTGTGTGTGAGTGTGTGTGTGTGTGTGTGTATCTAGATCTATCTATCTATATCTATATCTATATCTATATCTATATCTATATCTATATCTATATCTATATCTATATATCTATATATATGGATTTCAGAGAGAAAGAGAAAGGGAGTGATAGATACATCCAAAATACAAGAGAACTATTGATTGGCTGCCTTCTGCACATCCCACACTGGGGATTGAGCCCATAACCTGGGCATGTTCCCTGACCATAGGTCGATGGTCAATCACTAAGCCAGGCATGCCAGGCATCCAGATGATAATTTTAACCAGAATGTTGACCAAAGGTAAAATCTCTCACTGGTTCTAATACTGGATGACACTGAGGTTAATCACAGATGAAGACAGTCCCTGGAAATCCACATTTTTGTTTAGAATGGCTATGCACTGTGTAGGAGAGAAGTTGCAAAAAACAGTTAGAGTTGCATTGCTATGGTCCAGTGATCTAAGAGCTAGAATGTGTCTGGTCTTAGCCTGACATTGTATTTGGCAATGTAACATTGATTCTTACCTGTCTGAATCCTGTGATGAAAATATTACCCTGTGTTCAATGTCTATCATGAGCGATTTGCCCTCAGACTAAATTAATAAGTAGCGGTTCCAACTGAAACCAAGGCATGCTTTCTGCCCTTGAACCTGATGTCATGTCTTCCTGTGAAGGTTTTCTCTTATGAAGTCAATTTTCTTTATGAGAATACTTGTTAGAGCACTATTTTCCTCAAACTTATGAAGCCTGTATATAGGTTAAAGGTTTCATTTAATTTTATTTTATTTAAGAGTTATGTACTAAGAATTTACTAATCATCAGACATTGTGGTGGTTTATAGAGGTAAGACATTGAACAAGATTATCACAACTCTCTTTATAAAAGGAGTTACCTATTGGAGAAAATTAGAGAGATAAACAGATATATGAAAGTGTGACGAATGGTATTAAAGGCAATATTCTTAAGATTGTGGTTATATGCAGCTTTATACATATTCCCTTCTCCTGTAAACTGGAAATTGTTTTAAAATCTTTGTATGCCCATATATCAAACGTAACTAAAATATCTTGTAAATGCTAATGTGCAATGAGAGCTTTTAGAATTAAAACTGCATCACAACGTGAGACATGAATATCTGATTGGCCATTCATTAATCAAGCTGAAATAGGTCACTGTCTTATGACTATGGCATTTTCATTCTTCTAACAGTTTTATTTTTTAATTTATAACTGAAAAATAACTTATGTAATATGTATAATATTATTTTGGTATTATATAAATGTCTTGCTATTGACACCACTTGGTAACCTTTGCCTGAATCAATATATTTAATTGGTGTTGTAGATCAAGAATTTTCGGGGGGAGATCAACTGAAGGACTTGTATGCATGCATATGAACATAACCAATGAATGAAAGACACTGGGGCGGGGAAGGGGGGAAGCTGGGGATATGTGCTGGGGGGTGGGGGAGGCTGGGGGCAGGATAAGGGGGAGGGGGAAAGGAAAACATGTACTACTATTATACTGCAAAAAATCAATAAAAAATTTTTTAAAAAAGAATTTTCTATTTGAATCAATTATTTTATAGCAAACTTGAACCATTTTCTCCTATTCTATTAAAAATATTTTTTTTCTGTTTCCAAGTTTAAAACATAATGTTTCAATTGGTTTCCCTAATGTTTACAAATTTTTTTTGGCTTTCTTTTTTAAATAAATATATCATGTATTCTTTCATTTTTATTGATTGCATGTGTTTCAATCGTATTACAAATACTTCTTTTACAGTGTTCCCATCAGTACAGTATGGTCAGTAGGCATAAATTCAGGCTGACCGCTGGGCCTCTTTTTCATCATCCCATTACTTTTAATGCTTCCCTCTTTCTGCTTTCCAGACTTATAGCAGGTCCCTTTTCTTTTCCCCTTCTTAGGCACTAGAATAAGGCCTTTTTGAAAATTTCAGATTTAGTGGGTAACTCTCTTAGAGACTCAAGTATGGTACTAGCAGTGTTTATTACTGACATGTTCCTTTAAGAGTATATTTTAAGTCAATAGATACTTCATAATATTGTCAGTTTAATTTTAACATTATGGTATTTCAGTATTTGATCTTATAATTGCTTCTTTTTGAATCTACTTATCCATAACATAATTAGAATAACTGCTTTATTCTTCCTTATAAATATGGCTTCAAAAATAAGAACACTAACATTACTACAAACAAAATTACTGAGTGAAGTAAACATTTCTTTGTTTTCTTGTAATTCCTATAAATTGAAATCCAAGAGCCGTGTGGTGGGAGTGGTCAAATCTGGGTGTAGGCAACAAAGGAAAGCTTTTTCTATAGAGGATTGTTAGTCAATAACAACATTTATTAGCACTTGGTCTGCTAATTCAATATTGCCATAAAAAATAATTACCCTTTAATCTTTTCTTCATCTATTTTGTAAACAATTACTTGTATTGTTGCATTTTAATTACACACAGAGATATGTTTCATATCAGCACATATATATTAATTATCTTCAATAAACATTCTTTTGTACTTGGAGGTTAGAGAACTCTGTTGAACAACTAGCCTGGAATAGGCAGGCTCAGCTACACATGACACTTTCAAGAGGAAATTTGTAATGGTTCAAAATTTGCTAGCTTTCTTCTGGTTCAGATTTTGTCTCTAATCCTGGTGGTAGCATATATCCTTGTCTGTAAACAACAAATTCAGGTGAACAATGAGTACAGCGATTGCAAAGCCAAAAATGCAGAATTTGGGTTCCTCCAGTTCTGTTCCTTCTGCCATCTGACCACGCTACAGAATTCTGATATAAAGGCAGAAAGATTTCCCTACAAAAGCTGCTCATTGTCAATCTGTGTGCACAGCAAATATAAACTTTGGGAAGTAAATTGTAGCCTGTGAGCTATTATTTTATTTTTAAAAATGTGAATACAAAACATTTTGCTCAGATTTTGTGATTTTCTTTATGTGATTTTTCATTTCTGAGTTACTAGTTTTTCCTCCTAGGATAAAGTTGATAACATTTGCCAGTAGCCAAATGAGCCTTTTGTAGTGAAACTAGAGCCCCATGCACAAAATTCTTGGATGGGGGGTGGGGGAGAGCATTCCTCAGCCTGGCCTGCACTCTCTCACAATCCAGGAGCTTTCAGAGGATGTCCGACTGCCAGCTTAGGCTCGATCCCACAGTAATCCCTGTGCATCAAGCCTAAACCAGCAGTCAGACATCCCTCTTGCAATCCAGGACCACTAGTACCTAACTGCTCACCTACCTGGCTGATTTCCCCTAACTGTCTCTGCCTGGCTGCCTCATTATCCCTAACCACTTGCCTGTCTGTGTGATTGTCCCAAACTGCCTCTGCCCGCTTGCCTGATTGCCCCTACCCACTCACCTGCCTGCCTGGTCACCCCTAACCACCTCTGCCTGCCTGATGGCCCCTAACGATTCCCTGGTGGGTTGGGCCATTGGGAGAAGGTCATTCTGGTGATTCTGGTTGTTCACCATTTCAGCTACTGGGCTTTTATTGTATATAACTAGAGACCTGGTGCACAAAATTTGTGCATGGAAAGGGGGTCACATAAGCTTGGCCTGTACTCTCTTCAATCTGGGTCCTCTGGCTCCTAACCACTCACCTGTGTGCCAGTCTGATGCCCCTAACTGCTCTCCCCTGACAGCCTATTTGCCTTAACTGCTCTCCCCTGCTGGCCTGGTCCCCCTAACTGCTCTTCCCTGCCTGTATGATTGCCTCTAACCTCCTCTGCCTTGGCCCTGCCAGCATGGCTTTCTTGGGAAAGACATCCGGAAGGACATCCAGAAGGTTGTCGTGAAGATGTTCAGTCTAATTAGCATATTACTCTTTTATAAGTATAGATGCTACCTTGTCCTAATAATGCAGGTTGTTCCCAGGTTTTCCTATCATGGAAGGGAATCCAACAGTAGCATCCTGGGTTCTGACCAGGGCTTATGTACTTTTGCTTTATCTCAGCAGATGTGATTCCTAGAAGAAGATTCTTGGATGTACCTTGAATATTTCTACCGAATTTGCCAAATCATCCTCCAAAAAGGTTGCACCACTTTAAATTCCCACCAGCAACCATGTGTGTGCCCTCCATCCCACATTGATGCCAATATCATTGATTTCTCCCTAGAAGCTTCCATTCCATCAGCCAGGACTTCTTGGAACTTGAGTCAACCCCATTGTTCAACTGGAACTTGATTTCCCGAATAGAATTATGGAGGAGGAAAAATAGTTTTCCTCTACCTTTCTGAGTACTTAGTGGATGCCCTTGTAATGAAAGACAGATCACGAAGAGAAAAACAAAAGTTCATTAACATGTGTTCCTTGTGTATATGTGTGAGATCCCAGGGAAAAATTAGTAACTCCCCAAAGTGGCTTAAAATGCAGATTTAAATACCTTCTTCCTAGGGAAAGGGGACGGGAGATATAGGCTTCTTAGAGGAGAGAAAATGATATTTAGGAAAGATGAGTGAGGTGGGGGGAAATAGTTTGTAACAAAGTTTGAGTGTGATGTCATCTTCTACTCTCCTGTCCTATGAAAGGAGTCAGTCTTCTCTGCCTGATGACACTTCTCCCATTAAGGAGACCTATAACATTTTAGCTCCTTTAGGGGGGTCTGATTTTATGGAGATCAGGAGACTTCAATGAAATCGTCTGTGTGCCTTTGCTGTTTTTCAAGCATCTACAGCTCAAGAACATCAATATAATAACACCGCATATGTTGAGGTGGCATGTTCTCTGACCTTCAGAATAAAACCAACAAAAGCTTATTTCTTCTCTTAGATGATTTGCCACAGTAGCTTTATTCCCTGGAGACAGTATTCTGACAAGACCTTCCTGGGCGTGGTCATAACATTACCCTGTGTATGTAGAGAGGTGTTGGACACAGCACTAAGTAACCCCGGGGGCAGTTTTCTCATCTTGTGGAAAGAGGGATAAAGTTATGATAGTCTATCTCCCTTTCCACAGGTTTCTTGTGGTATGTGTCTCTGCTGCCCCACCCACGGCCCTCAGCAAGCCAAGTGCCTCCTTCTCATACCTTGGGGCTGCTGGGTGCCAGGCCTGTGGGTTTGTGTCTCCAATCCACCCCCCAAACCCCCAGACCCAGGTTTGCCATGGCAGCGCTGGGGGGCTAGCCTTCCAGCTGGGTTTAGGGCTGCAATTGGGACCCCTGCCACCCCAGCACTGCCATGGCCGGGCTTGGGGCGGTGGGGGTCCACCCACCATCTTGGTTGGGTTAATTTGCATACTCACCCCTATTGGCTGGTAGCATAGCGAAGTTATGGTCAATTTGCATGTTTCTCTTTTATTAGATAGGGTTTAAGCTTTAAAACTGCTTCTGAAGACTGAAAGCAGATATTATATAGAAGACCATTAACTTTTCAATATCAGTAACAACAACACAAGAAAATGGAATTTCCATATACAAAATAAGAATCACATTCCATATAAGGTTACCAAAAAACCACAACAATGAACACACTTGTCTTAAGTTTCCAATACTATATATTTATTCTACAGCAGCAAATCAAATGATCTTGATGTTTTCTAGCATTTAGTCATTTTCTCCAGCTTTTATTGTTGTTTTTCAGAACAAGAATATTTCTTTTTTTAAAAATTATTTTAATCTTTATTGTTCAGTTTATTAATTACATCATTCCCTCCTTTTCCCCCTATATTTCACCACCACCCAGTACCCATCTCATCCTCTGCCCTCACCCCCCCCCACGGTCCTCTCCCATAGGTGCATGATTTTCATCTAGTCTCTTGCTGCACCGCCCACACCCCTTTTCTCCCCAGGAATTGTCAGATGATTCCCTCTCTATGCCCATGATTCTATTATATTCACCAGTTTATCCTGTTCATCAGATTTTTAATTCACTTGATTTTTATATTCATTTGTTTATAGATGTATATTTGTTGTTCATAATTTTTATTTTGACCTTTTTCTTCTTCCTCTCCTTAAAGAATATATTTCAGCATTTCATATAACATTGATTTGGTGGTGATGAATTCCTTTAGCTTTTTCTTAGCTGCGAAGCACTTTATCTGACCTTCAATTCTGAATGATAGCTTTGTTGGGTAGAGTAATCTTGGTTGTAGATTCTTGCTATTCATCACTTTGAATATTTCTTGCCCCTCCCGTCTGGCCTGCATAGTTTCTGTTTAGAAATCTGCTGACAATCGTATGGGTGCTCCCTTATAGGTAACTAACTGTTATACTCTTGCTGTTTTTAATATTCTCTCTTTGTCTTTTGCTCTTGGCATTTTAATTATGATGTGCCTTGGTGTGGTCCTCTTAGGGTTCCTATATATTGGGGTTCGGTGTGCTTCTTGGACTCCTAAGTCAATTTCTTTCACCAGGTGGGGGAAGTTTTTGGTTACTATTTCTTCAAATAGGTTTTCATTGTCTTGCTCTCTCTCTTTTTCTGGCACCCCTATAATTCAGATGTTGGTATGCTTGAGGTTGTCCCAGGAGCCCCTTACACTATCTTCAATTTTTTGGATTCTTTTGGTTTCTTGCTTTTCCGGCTGAGTGGATTTTCTTCTTTGTATTTCAAATCTTTAACTTGGTTCTTGCAGTCCTCTAGAGTACTTTTAGGTCTTTGTATAATATTTTTTATTTTAGTCAGTGTATGCTTAATTGCTAGTTGGTCCTTTTTCATATCCTCATAGGTCTTGTTCATATCCTCATAGGTCTTGTTCATTTCCTCATAGGTCTTGTTCATTTCCTTGTAGGTCTTGGCCTTTGTAAGGAACCTCTAGAAAAGCCTTATAACAGTGGTTTTGAATATTATGTCCAGTCATTTTTTTCCCCTCCATTTCTTTCACCTCTGATTTCTTTCCATGTCTCTGCATGGTGGCTGCTTTCCTGATTTGGTTGATTAACTTTGTGTGGTAGATGTCCTCTAAGGGACAGAGGCTCAGCCTACCCAGTTCCCTGAGGTGGATATGGGTCTCACAGTCTTGTTGAAGTTAAGCCTAGATTATTGTTGTTAGCACTAGGAGGGTTTGACCCCCAGGCCAATTGGCTGTGAGGTTCAGTCATGCTCAGGTTGGATGGACGGAGTCTCTAGGCCAAGCAGGCAGCATCAGCTCTGCCCTATGCGGCACCTGGGACTCTCTGCCGGGTGACAATGGCTGCCAACACCTCTGAGAGAGAGCTGCTGCCAAGTTCCACTCACTGCCAGACAATTCAGCCTCTCCCCAAATGAGTCTGCATACCCAACGTCTCACCCAGGGTTGTAAAACAATGCAGTCTGGTGGTTTCCCAAATGAGAGAGTAAGTCACAAGTCCTCTCTGCGCAGTCATGCAGCTCTGCTATTCCCAAGTTCCCGCGCACTCTGCACAAGCTCGCCCTCGCCACAAGCTTGCAGACCCTTGCAGTGCCCGTGTTTCAGCATGCCTCCCCACTGTCCAGTTTTTACCCCGTATGATTGTGGGTTCCCCGGACTTTGCCAGGAGCTGGGGAATCAGTGCAGTGGGATGCCTTTGTTTTCCCTGTTCGAGAAAACCGGCCGGGTTTGCAGTCGCCTGCCCTATCTGCTCATGCGTACATGGCTCCAAACCTCTGACACTGCACATATTTTCAATGCTGTCCTCCACCGCTCCTCTGAGTCACAGTGTCCTATCTTCACTTTTATTTGTGGGATTTTCACTCAGCCAGCTTTCCGGTGATTCTGGATGATGTTTGTTCTTTCATTAAGTTGTAGTTTTGAAATTGCTGTGTATGGCAGCAAGATAGGTGTTTACCTATGCTGCCATCTTGGTTCCCCCTCCCAGAAAAAGAATATTTCAAACTTTTTTTTTCTTTTAAATTGCTAGCTTATATATGTTACACTGTGGAAATATGGAAAAGCCAAGCGAATCAATCCAGAAGGAGCAAATCATTGACAGACAAAGACACTGCTCTACTAGCAATTTCTGGAATTTATTGTGAATTGAGAATTTTAGGAATCTCTGCTAAACTCATTTTATAAGATTTTCCTATTAATTTGAATACCTGTTGCTTTATGGAAAAAACAATTCAATATTATAATTGTCAGCAAATCTTCCTTGACCAGCTGTGAGTAAAGACAGAGTAAAATTTGAAGTTTTCTAATGAGCATAAATATGTGAATACCACTGAACAATTTAAGGAAGATGTGAATGCAGCAAATATAATATCACATTACTCTGACAGCAACATGTAGGTGTTTGCTTTTTATTTTTTATCAAGACAAGGTGATTACTATGTTTTGGAACTATTAATCTATTAACTTTAACATTTATTTTATTTAAGTTTATATTTTACCAGTATGATTATATGTTTAAAGTTTTAAAAAAAATTCTTACTGTGTGAATTTCTTTACTGGTCATTAATAGCATTTATTTTGTTTCATTATTAACTGAAAATACTTTGCTGTTTGGCTATTTCATCTCTGAGACTTTCAGTTTCTTGATATTCTTTTATGTTTCAATGGGCATATATTTAAATTGAAGTTATAGTGTGTTGCTACTTTGCTTCATTTTAGGCTTTTTCTGGTGAATTTCCTATTTTTCTTTCTGAAAATCTGATATTATCTTCAATCTTTAACTGAGTTAACTCAGTATAATTTTTAAATAATTCATATTTACATTTTTCATATTTCCCTGGGTCCCTTGAGAAGAAGGGGATAAGTTTAAACAGCTCAAGAACTTTTTTCACGGCTCCCATGATGTGCAATTTCTTTAACATAAGGCTCTCTCACATTACTTTTTGTGCACCTTATCATGTCTTTCCCTTTAGCCCTTTTTGGCATTACTTTGGTACCCTTCTGTTCTCAGAATTTGGTAAATCAGTTTTTTCCTGGGGGTGGAAGTGGGATGCTCTCATTTAAGGGAGAGGAGATGTTAGTGCTAGTTGTGGGGTTATCTGACCATAGCTAATCTCCTTCTGTTTGAGCTCCTCAATTTCCTCCACAGTTCCTGCCACACTGTCATAGCTACTGGCAATAATTATGCTAGGCTTGGAGATCCCCCTCCTTCCTGCTCGCTTACACCTTAGTGGGAATTTTCTGAAATTCTCTGTTTCTGTCTTACTCATGGGGTAAACCGTATGGCTTTGTTTTCATTCCCATTGTTATCATCTAATGTTTTAGATGAAGGAGTAGAGAATCAGCTCAGGCCACCCTCTTGCTCCTGTGAAAAAACGGAAATGCTAACAATATTTTTAAAAAGTAAATTATAGCCAAAATTATGACTCAGAAAATAACTAAAGTTGAAGGAAGACAAATGACTGAAGAACCAGGTAGTCAAATTTTAACTTATTTTAAACTAGAAAGGAAAGAGTTAATGTCTAAAATTATATATATATATATATATATATATATATATAGAGAGAGAGAGAGAGAGAGAGAGAGAGAGAGAGAGAGAGACCTGGAGGTATGGACCAGAAGAAGTAAAAATTCAAACTTACAAAAGTGAGTGCCTGTGGGAACCAGGCAGGATGGTAGAGGAAAGGTGGAATAGAGCTCTTTAATTTCTTTATAGGTTACTAGTGGACCAGTGCATGAATCCATGCATCTTGAAAGGAACTGTGGGCCATGAGGCTGGGATGGGCACAGGGGTGAGTCTTGGATCATCTTCCACACCCCCTGTCCAGTCCCTCTCACCATGACCCCTGGTCCCCTGTCTGCAAGGCTGCCCCACTCCCACCACCATCACTCCCTTGTGCTGACAGCCCCAGCCCCACTGGCACCTGCTGACAGCCCAGGGCAGTTGGGTTGGCAAGTGGGGCCAGCACTGTCAGTGAGTTCTAGTGGTGACTGCCGGCCCTGATTTTTCCAGAGAGCTTCTCCACCTCTCCCTGCTCCTGAGGGGTGATCAGGGTAACAGCTGTCACTTGCATCCACTGATTGTGCTGAGCGATTGGAACTGATATCAGGCACTGGCTGCCGGTATAAGCAGGGCCAGTGCCAACAGTGGGTGTGAGTGAAGCTGTCGCTGGCAGCAGGTGCAAACAGCAGCTGCCAGCCCCAATTGTCCCTCAGGAGCAGGGGAAGGTGGAGAAGCAGGTGTGAGGGGCAGCTCCAGCACCTGCTATGGGTACAAGTAGGGCTGGTGCTGGCTTCAGGTGTGAACAGGGATGGCGGTGGCAGCAGGTGCAAGCGCCAGGCAGGACTGCAGTGCATGGGAGCAAAGAATTTATAGGAACCGCCAGAAGCTCACCTCAATGAGAGCAAATGGCGCCCTGCCTTAGTCTAGTGCCCTTGCTTATCTGCTCCACCATCCCACTGTGGCTGACACATGCCATGTTCTGCACTCTACCTCCTGCTGCCAATGCCTTCATGTTCTGGACACACCCCTCGTGGTCAGCGCACATCATAGCGATCTGTTGTTCAGTTGTTTTGTTGTTCTGCTGTTTGGTCTGTTTGCATATTATTCTTCTATTACATATGATTCTGTATTACTTATGCTAAACTATGTGCACATGTAGCTAGATTCTTTCTGTTCCTCTGTTGCTCTGTCTCCTTTTGCCTGTGTCTCTGTCTCTCTTTCCTTTTTCAAGTCATTTATCTCAGACCTGCTTTGGAGCACTTTGGCCCTGGAATAAGAAAATAAGGAACTGGTCTCACATGTAGCTGATAAGAGGATTTTACGGCTGTCATGACACCCTCCTGGCCACCAAAAAACCAAGACCATGGATAGGCATTCATCTAAATGTAAATGTCAGACTTTACTTCAAAGACATTATGAATTATTTAAAAACACCTCAAAAGGCTTTTCTTGTCATTTCTAATAATTTAAGTTACTTAGAATATTTTCAGTGTAGAAAATCCTGTGATCAGCCTTGAAACTTTCTCTAAGCATATTTAAATACCACTTACATATACATCCATATAAATGCATAATATATTTGGGATATGTGTTTTTAGCATTTAGTTGCTGACTAAATTCATTGATCTTCTCAGTAGTTAATCATTATGAAGGCAGATTCCAGTAATTCCATGTAGCTTTGTCATTATGCTCTCAGGCAGACTTAACTTTTTGCAGGTGACAGCTAGACTATGACCATTTAGGGATTTATTTATTTATTTATTTATTTATTTATTTATTTAATCTATTTTTTTATTTTTTGGTAAGTGAATTTGAGCAATCATTTTTAGAGAAGTGTTTCAGATCTTTTTTCCCCTCATATTAAAAACAATTCATCTCAAATTAGTAAGATTTGATAAGTTCTGTGGAATATCATCCACCAATATTTGGAACATTCAAAATATATGATATTTTATCTAGTAGGTCTGAGTATTAAGCCCAGTTTAAGGCATAATACTAGTATGTTGGCATTTATAAGACATATAGGCAATTCATTTACAATGAATGCTAAAATTCTAATGAATGGAAGGGCTTTTCTCTTTCTTATAACAGGAAAAGTAAGATAGCTCTCAATACTAGAATAAAATTCTACTTTACTTTAATCATAACCTGGAAGCCATGCTACAGTTTCTTCTTTTGCAAAAATATATAGCTGATGTGGGTTAGTGCATTTCCAAACACATGCAAAAACTTATAAACAAACATGGACTTTTTAGCAGATCTTTTAGTCACTGAGGTATATTGCCAATTCAGTTTTTGGCACTGCCAATTCTTGATCTTTATTTCTCACTGCAAACTTTACTCTGGGGAAGGCAGATAACTGATATGTCTTCATCAGCCCTGAGTTTCCCTCACAGTTATCTTCTGATGCTGATTCATAGCCTCTGGTATACAGATCCCTCATCTTCTTGAATTCTACTATAAGATGTCAAACTCCATTATGTTCTCTTCCTTTGGTTTCTACACTGGGTGATTTTAGAGTTATAATCTTTCCTACATTTTCAGTATTATCCCTCACTTTTGTGTTATAATATTTTCAAATGTAAGATTTCAACTCTATTTGTATTTTTCAAGAAACCAATACACAAATGACTTTATTTTTATTTACAACTTAAAAGATAGTAGTTTTAAAATATCTAATCTCTAGTCACAGGAATTACTAGTAAATATTGTCTCCATATGAAATATTTTATTTCTACAATTATCCACTTTCTATACCCATTCATATATGTCTGTCAACTAAGCTGTCTCCAATGTCATACAGCTGGGCAGTAGCAGGACCCAAAGTCAGACTGCATTTTTTTTATTAATGTCTGTCAACATATTGAATCATAATAATCTTATTTAGACATGACCTTGTCTTCCTATAGAAAATTGTGTCTTGTGGGCCAATTCTTCACAAAACATGTATGATCTGCCACTACCTATTTCCTCCAACACATCTACCTATTTTTATTTTGTATCTTATATTTCTTTCAGGTCTTTAAATACTCCACGCAATGTTCTTCTTTTTGGCTATTTTCCCTTGCATAGAGCTCTGTTTTTCTCTCCTGGCCACATATGTATTGCCAAGCCTATTCATATCTAGGTCTGGTAAGATATTTTATTAGACTCATTGCTTTTCTGTCATTTCTATAATAGGTTCGACTATAGATAGATATGTATGTATATCTCATAATCCCCATGTAATTAAATCTCAACTTCTTTAAAGTCTGTTTTTTTCTCATTTAATTTAATACAAGTTCTTAGTTAAAAATCATAGTGCAAGAAAATAACCAAAGTTGAAGATTAAATGTATTTTAATATAAGAGTGGACATTTTTCTCCTATTACTCTTTATAAACATAGATTCTAGACATTGTTTTGTAATAACAATACATACTTGTTCAATAAGGAAATGTATTTTATAAATCTCCTACTAAAATTTAAGCATTTGCAATTAAGTAGCTCAAATATATCTGCTACAGTTTTAAGAAACCTTCCCGACCTAAATTTTAAAACTGCTCTTACACTAAAATATTTTTGAAACATGTATTTATTTTTTTAGCATTTCTGTCCATTATCTGGTGATCAAATACTTTAGTAATAACTTTTATCTCGCCATTAAAAGTTTCATGAAAGCATGTAAATCTAGCATTTATTAACTGTAGATCTTCATGCACTTGTTTGTGTACTGATCTGGAATAAAGTGATCATGCTAATTCAAGATTATAAGATTCTGCAGTAACTCCTAGAAATCACAGAAGTATTAAATTATGCTTATCAATTCTAATGGCAATAATAATAATAGCTGCTATAAGTGGTTCAAACACAGATACATATACCATTTCACTCACTCGTCACAACTCTGAGAAACAGGCATTACTATCCCCCTTTTACAAATAAGCTCCCTCCCATGTCACTCAGCTGGGCAGGAGCAGGGACAAAGTCAAGCTGGGATTTTCTGATTACAATGTCCAGTCTCTTAAGAATTACTTACTGTTAGTTCACAGGGGTCAGAATTAGATGGACTAAGGTTATTAGGCCAAGCCTCTCAGAAAATCTATGGCATACGGGGATACAGGAGTTGAGTTTCAGCTTTTTAGGATTAGTGGGAAAAACACATGTATCTATAGAGACAGGTCTCTCAGGGATGACTTGATAAGACTCACAAGAGATTTGCTTTCAGACCAGGATGTCAATTTCTTATTTTACCCTGAGAACTATTACTATCAAGCTGGCTCCAATACTCATGTTTGGATGTTTTTATGACAAATTCTATGCTAGGCTCTAAAGTCTGAATCATTTGAGAACTGAAGCATAGACTATCAAGGAGAAGAACTAAACCTCACATCACCATGTTTGGCCCTGGAGGATGGCTGGTTAGCCAGAGATGAGTAAGATTCCTCAGGGAAGGAACAACCTAAGACAGGCACAGTCACAGAGGGGTCAACAGGAGAGAACTTAAAGGTCAGCAGAGGTGGGGCACAGACCCTCACCCACTAACCTTGCAGGGGCCTGAACTCTCACCCCTTCTGAGGGAGGTCTCCTCCCCTCATAGCTGCTTAACCTCCCACGCACAGCTCAGACTTGGACCCAGGTTACAGACAGAGACTCGGCCAACAACAGCTGCCCTATATCTAAATTTACTCTAGTACCAGGAATGCTCAGGGCCTACTCAAGAATGCAAATAATCCTTTCCACTAATACTTACAGGGTAAACTAAGATTTCTGCTTGAGTATTAAATTTGACAGTAAAATAGTATTAAGTTTTCAGATTAATTTAAATTGGCCAAGTGAAATAAGTGAATACTCAAGAAAATTTAAGTGTACTGGACAAAAAGCTGTTCCTAAAATATTAACTAAAATTTCTATTAGTAGTTCATCTCATTGTAAAATTGCCTAACATCCAACGAACCGAAAGCAGTCATATTTGCATGCAAAAATTAAAATTTAAAGTTACCAAGACTGCAATATAAAATTTCCAAAAGCCCCCATTAAAAAAGGAAGTGGAGGAAAGTGGGGTAATATCATGTAAGGAAAAATATCCTGTAAGTAAATTACATCTAGAAAATTCTTACTCCAGAAAAGTAACTTACATTTGTAATATCAATAGTAGGACACCCATGAAATACAGACATGGTGTCAAAATAAGCCAAAGAAAAATCATTTGGGCAAAAATAAAAAGAATCCCAAGTCTAATTTGCAGAGAGGATCCCTTTGTTAACTTTTGGTCGAGGATGTGTTTGCAAATTTTCAGAAAACAACTCCAAGACCATATGGGTTCCTGCAACAATGAGGAACTGACAGGTCTGTTCCAACTGTGAAGACAGTCCAGGGATGGAAGACACTGACGACACCTTGCCATGCTAGCAGTCAGCAGCTGTGCATTGTTACAGGCGGCCCACGACCAAACCAGACAGGGTGGAACCTGCATTGCCACCATTTGTCCACCATCCAAATACCATTGCTGACATGTACACATAAAGAACTATGTGACATTGAAACTGGGACTCAGAACAGTTGGACATTGAAACTGAGACTCAAACATTTTTTGTTATTACACATTTATTTCCAGTATGCAGATGCAAGATCTTTTTAAAGAAAAGAAACAGGGGGAAAAGATTGATAGAGAAGCATTGAACAGGCAGTCAAACTTCTGGGGGAAGGCTGGGGAAGGTGAGGAGTGGAGGCTGAGGGAGATCAACAAAAGGACTTGAGTGCGTGCATGTAGGCATAGCCAGTGGATACAGGACACTGGGGCGGCGGGGGGCGGGGGGGCAGGTGAGGATGTGTGCTGCTTGGTTGTGGGGGTCTGGGGGGAGGACAATGGGGGGAAGGGGGGGAGACTTATGTACTGCTATTTGTAGTACTTTAAAGAATAAAAAAATTAAAAAAGAAAAAGAAAAAAATTAGCTTGAGTGACTAGGCAAAACTCGCAGCATACAGATAATGGCTTCGTAAGTGCTTTCTCTGGATGATGCTGATAATTGATATCTCCTAAGACATATTCCTCTAAGCTAGTTCTTCCACACATTCCTTAGCCAATTTTAGAGATTATTGTCTTTCTAGTCACCTTCTCCTTCCAATGTTTAAATTGAAAAATATATTTTCTCTCTAGAACAAAATGGTTGCCATTCAGTCTTACAGGTTTAAAAATACAATTTCCTCAGATTCTTCAAAGCAACTCTTTCCTACAGGGACAGATAACCATTAGCCAAACTCACAGGACTGACACATACATTTGGAATATTATCTTATGCATTATTTTCAAATGTAGACACAAGCTCTAACCGGTTAGGCTCAGTGGATAAAACATTGGCCTGCAGACTGAAAAGTCCCAGGTTCGATTCCAGTAAAGGGCATGTACCTTGGTTGCAGACACATCCCCAGTAGAAGGTGTGCAGGAGGCAGATGATCGATATTTCTCTCTCATCAATGTTGATAATTCTCTATCCTTCTCCCTTCCTCTCTGTAAAAAATCAATAAAATATATTTTTTTAAATGCAGACACAAGACCTACAGGAGTAGCATACATTTAGAATATACCATCTAGTGTATTCTTCTAAAGGTAGAATAACAAAACCACTCATAAAGCTGCTGGATGAGCATATAATATGATAACATAATATGATAATATATTAGTGAGATATACTAAATGTTTAGTGGCAACCAGAATAAAGGATGCCTCATTTGTCCTATAATTTGGAATGCCCTTAACAATGAGGCTAAATTTGAAAACACTGAACACTCAGGGTTGAACAATTATAGTTTCCTTTATTGAATCCTTTTTCTTTTCTGCTAGGTAGACTGCACATTCCTCCCACTTTAAAAATATATATTGTTTTATTGATTTTAGAGAAAGATAAAGGGAGTGGGAGAGAAACATTGATGTGAGAGGGATACATCAATCTGCTGCCTCCTGCACAGCCACTCCTGGGGATCACACCCACAACCTGGGTATGTGCCCTGACCAGGAATCAAGCTGGTGACCTTTTGATACATGGGAGGATATCCAACCAACTGAATCATACCATTTCATAGCTGCTCCCACTTTTGATTTTTGCATTCTTTCTTTATATAATTTATGTTATTTTCTAGTTAAAACTGAAACACTGTACCTGCTCATTAAAAAAATGTTAAACTAATTTCTGACTGACATTGTGATTTAAAGTTTAACTTCCAGAATGTCATATTATTTCTTTTATTTCCAAGGTCTTTCTGAGTAGTTCTATGCAGTCTCCATGAGCTGAACTATAGGGAACTTTTTCCTAGCATTTGGACATACAGACACTACATTAGATTCCCTGGGTTCAGACCCTTATTACATAATTTGTTAAGAGAAATTGGATGTTTATCTATTTGTACTTATATTTCCTCATCTGTATTATGGGAGTAATATATTATAGAAGCAAAAATACAGAAGATTCAGTTAAAGAAGCATTAATGGAGGGACTATATAGAGAGGTCTGTTTCAGTTTCAAAGAAAAAAAACAACAACAAGGAATGATGAGGCACACACACACACACAAAAAAAACTAGCTATAGAGATAAGCTCTTACCATTACTATGATTGAAGGCATAAAGAAGACAAATAATGTAGCTGGAAACCAGTAGTAATGGACCCATAAGTTTGGGATGCATAGTAGAAGCTGCTTTCAAGGAAGGAAGCATCTATTTAAGAAATGCAATGGCTAAGCAGGAACACAGTTGGAAAAAATATCCGGACTTCTCTCTCTTTTCTCCCACAAATATCATATCATTGCCCCCTTTTGGCTAACACAGCATAAGCAGAGGTAAGGAAAGGGTTAGGTAAAGGGCAGAGTAGGGAATAATCTAAATATCCTGTATTTGTAGGGACTTAAGAGGTTGGTAGAGAAACATGTGGGAAAATGTGTATGAAATTATCCACAAGCTTTCTATTTGGGAAGAGAAAACCAAAACTAGAATGTCTGTGCAAGTGAAGCTGATATAATAGAATTTGTAGCACATGAGGCAAATCAGGGAAGGGGACATACAGTATCAGCTCCTCAACTACTAGGCCTCTCTGTTCAATCATATAGCATGTCTCCAACATCAACCCCTCTACAATTCCATTTTGTCTCCTAGTGTTATAGACTTGATGAAGAACGCTAGGAATTTCTTCTTGAACATTGTAATATTTCCAGGAGGCAATAAGACCTAAACGACATATCTATTTCTATCTATATATCTATATTTTTATCTATAATTCCCCCTTTCCCCACAAAATAGAGTCCTAATGAGTATTTCAAGTCAGTGGAAACCTCTCTTCCCTTAGGTCAGTGGTTGGCAAACCGCGGCTCACAAGTCACATGCAGCTCGCAAGCCGTGGTTTGCCGCTCTGTTGACTAATGAGTTTTTTGACCACTGTTTTAGGTCATTTTGGCCCTCAAGTTCTTTCCATATAATTTCTCTGCTATCCCCTGAAGAGTTGTATTTGTTTTCATGGCCAAAGGTATAGTCTAGGCACCTGCCTGTATTAGCTTCTTGGAAGGGAAAAGTGTGGGGGAACATGTTCACTGCTTCAAAGTGCAGGAGTCCTAATGAGTATTAGTATTAGGAGTATGAGAATTAATACCTATCGCTTATTTTTATATTCTACTGCTAACAACCTTATCACTTAATCTTATCACCAAACCTAATGACAAGGGAAGCTAGGCATAGTAGCACAGCTGAATAGGTGATGTACCTAAACATTCTGAAAATTATTATTAAATAAAGAATAAGGGAGTGAATGCTGTTTGACAGCCATTCTTGCTGCTCTTTGATGGAATAATTAATGCTGAGATGTGACCTTACATGTTTCAGTTTATATAAAGAATGTTATTTCAAAAATTTCTTTGCTATGTATTACTTAGCTCAAGATAATGAAGCTAAAATGAGCTATAAAGGATATGATAAAAGTGTATAGGAGGGTATACTGAATGTATATTTAAGGATTTCATAGCCCCCCCAAAAAAACAAAACCCCCTCTCTCTCTTTCCTCTTGGCAACGGGTGTTTTTCTTCCCTCTTATTGTTCCTGTATATTATATTTCTTTTTTTTCTCTCTGAAGATCATTTATGTGTGCTCCACTTGAATGTACAGATTCCTGGTTGGCTCAATTGAATAAATGTTCTATTCCAATTCTCATCACTATGTCATAGACTAGTACCATGTGCTCCACTACTCATTAATTGGTTATGAGGGAAATGATACGAGAGGATGATATGCTGAAATTGTCCTATTGATACATTTCCTATGCTAAATCTATCTAATTTATTATTGTGCATCTCCTACTGGAGTCACATCTCTAAGCATTAATTGTTTAATTGGAGGGAAAATGCATTGACATATCTTGTAAGAGTGAAACGAAAAGCCTCAAATCAGAGCTGTGAATTTAGAACTCAGGCAAACCACTGTGGCTCCCATGGGCTTTGATGGGTTTGGGCAGTACAAGCTAGAGTGCACTCTCGCAGATGAGTTGAGATCTGAACAGGTTAACAAAGAAGGAACAGGTACTCAGAGGGTAGTGAGTAGAAGAGATAAAGACACGTAGATGAGCAAATCCTTAGGCACAGAAAAACCAGATTTTGTTACAGCAAAAAATATCACATAAACAATAAATGAATGACATGGACATTAAATATTTTGCCTCTAGTATTCTGATGCTTTCACAGATATTTTAAAATATCATTTTACTCAGTCTTTAAAGAGCCTTGTAATTGGTGGCATTTGACTCTTATTTTTTATATGCTGAAAGAAGAGTCAAATAGCTGGTGAGTGACAAAAGCAGAATTTGAAATATATTCTTTTGACTCGCATGCAGTGGATCATAGCATTTATGCAACATCAACAACCTTGCTTACCTTGCCTGGTTTGGCTTCATTCAACCAAGGCTAAATGTTCTAGGAAATCTAACTATAATTCAGAGGGGTATAGTATGTTCCAAATGGCTTCTTCAAGTTGAACCTTGATTATGGCAGCCATGGCAAGCCATTTCATGGCAGGGACTTGCCAAAATATTCAAAGAAGCGTTCACCATTATAGTCAACACTGCATGAATATTGATGGAAAGCACTGACTCACAAATAAATCAGCTTTCCAACTTTAAGTATTACGTATTGTTTTGACTTTCTGTAGCAATGTTGACCTCTTTTTGGTAAGGAATTATTTTTTTTAGATGAGGATTAATCTCCATTTTTAAGACTCATACGCTCTGTGCAGAGAATTTTTAGATAAGATGAATCCCCCCCCTTTTAGGACTCCATACTTAATTAATTTAAATTTAACTGCTTCATTTGACATATAAATTAAGCAAATTTATAATTACTAATAACAAAGTTATTATTTCAAAGCTTACAAAATTTAAACTTTCACGAGAGTTTTAGAAAGAGTGAAAGTCGTCATGTAAAAAAAAACTTAGCATTTTAAGAACTAAATTTATTTCATCCATTTGCTTCATTCTGTTTGGGTTGTTTTTCCTGTTGGGAAGATAGTGGCTGCTGAAAGTTAAAGTGTTGGTTTAAAAAATTAAAAGGAATAGCTATATTTATTAGAACATTAAAATGAACTGTATCCTGCACCTTGCTTTTAATAGTTTATTAATATGTAATTCAGAGAGCAAATACAACAAAGCATAAATTACTCTTCTTGTGTTTTTATTATACTGTATTCCTTAACATATTTCGGAATACCCAAGTGTGCATAGTGCCATGTAGAGTGAATAAAGTTAGGTTGACGATTAGTCTATGTCCTGGGGCTGAACTCAGAGTCTGTCCTCAGTACATAAGTGGCTTCTGCACTCTCTGCTAATGATTAAAGGGAGGTCAGTAATAGTTAAGCAGGATTATGGAAGGAAACTCTATGTTTATTGTGGAGACAATTATATATATATATATATGATTCCTAGATTATATGGCATAACTTTCCTCATCTTCAAAGCAATAAAAACAGTCAAACAGACTCTAAATTCACATCTCCAAGCTGCTTCATACAACTTTTGATTCTGGTTCCTTTCCTCATAAATGCAATACCCAGCTGGCTCACATAAAACATACATCACTTTCTCAGCAGAGCACCACAAAGCCCGCCTTCTTTGTAACATTGGATTCCACATGGACGAGTAGGTGGTAGACTTACCACTGTTCCTGGAATTAACCACTTGCCAGCTTTGAATGAGGTGTGTGTTTGGGTCTCTTATTTAAACTGAGCACTCAGTTTTTCCATTTGTATTTTAAAATGATAATAACTAACTGTGAGATAATGCAATCATTTAGTGATATAATGTATGGGGTAGTATTTCACTGAGAAGGCATTTAATAAATATTTGCTCAGTATGAGAAAAACATTTCTGTAATGAAGAATCTCATTTTCAGAGACAGAAAGCTTTCAGATGACTATGTGAACACCCTCCCTTCTGATGAAGAAGCAGTCGCATCACTCTCACTTTATTTTTTCTCCACGTGTTTTTAATCAAGGTATCATTATATTCATCTATTTTAGTGTACATTTTATGACTTTTAATATAATATAGACCCATGTAATCATGCTAAGCACTTTGCTTATAGATGTAATCATTAGTCCATATATCTGGCCTCATTTGCATGTAATATTTGATATCTGTCACTATAGTGGGTGTTTTCATTGCTCTAGTTTCATATACATAAAATAATACGCTATTATTATTATCTATTTGTTATTCTTTGGCTCAGTATAATTTAAATATATATATATATATATATATATATATATATATATATATATATATCCATGCCTTTTATGCATTAGTAATTTCTTCCCTATTGTTGTTGGATACTTTTAATATTTAAAATAATCATAACTTATTCATTCATATATAGACAAAAATGTAGGTAATTTTCAGTTTAGTTCTTATAAGGAAAGTGATGAATATTGATGTAGAAGTCTTTGAGATGATCTATATTTTCCTTTCTCTTGAGTAAATACCTGAGTGAAATTTCTGAGTCCTATGTCATATATGTTTAAATTTTTAAGAAGCTGTCAAATTATTTTCCTAAGTGGTCCTGACATTCCCCTCAGAAATTTCTGTAAGTTCTAGTTGCTGCATATCCTCACTAGGACTTCATATGGCTCAATATTTTGTTCTATTTTTTTATGGCTCAATATTTTAAATGCAATGAAGTGATATCTTGTGGTGTAAATTTGTCTGTTCCTAATGATTAATGATGTTATGCATCATTCATTTGCATATTATTGGCCATTCAAATATCTTAATTTGTGAAAATTTAGGTCAAATCATTTATCTTATTTTAATGAATTCTTATTAAGTTATAAGTGTTATTTATATTATATTCAGGACATAAGTCTTCTGTGGCTTGCATTTTCTTAATTGTATATTTTGAATAGAAGGTTTCAAAGTAATCTACATACTCAGTGCAATCAACTATTAAAATCCTATGGAATTTTTCACAAAAACAGAAAAAATAATCATAAAATTTGTATGGACTCAAATATTACAAAACAACTCTGAGGAAGAAGAACAGACTTGGAGGCATTACACTTTCTGATTACAAAGCTGTAGTAATCAAACAGTATGGTATTGCCAGAAATAAACCTATGCATATATGATCAATCAATTTTTAATAAAGGCACCAAGAATGTACAATGGAGAAAGGATAATGTATTCATAAGTGGTATTGGGAAAAGGAGACAGCCACATGCAAAAAGAAAGAGAGAGGGAGAGGGAGAGAAAGAGAGAGAGAGAGAATGGCCCCCATCTTACACCACTAACAAAAATTCAATTGAGAAAATTAAAGATAAACGTAAGCCATTAAAATATAAAATATAAAAACTTAAAAGAAAACCAAGAAGAAGCTCTATGACATTGATCTTGGCAATTAGTTTTAGATAAGAAAAGATAACAGATTATCCAACTTCGGAGGAAAGACAGGGGAAGGGAGGGGGAGTAAGAGATCAACCAAAGGACTTGTATGCATACATATAAGCACAATCCCTGGACAAAGAGAGTAGGGGTGAGGACATGCGCTAGGCGTGGGAATGGTTGGGGAGAGGTCAATGAGGGAAAAAGGAGACATATGTAATACTTTAAACAATATAGAATTTTAAAAAATAAATTAAATGCACAAGCAGAAAATGCAAATATCAGTAAGTGATACAACATCAAACTAAATAGCTTCCAAACAGAACAAAAAGGAAGAAAGGAAAGAAGGGAGGGAGGGAGGGAGAGAGAGAGGGAGAAAGTGAGGAAGAAAAGGCAGTCTACAGAATGGGAGAAAATATTTGCAAACCATAAACTGCCTAAGAGGTTAATACCTAAGATACATAATTAATAAATTCATACAACTCAACAACAATTTGAATTTTTATAAAATGGAAAGACATACAAATGGCCAAGAAATACATGAAAAGATGCCCAAAATCACTAATAATCAGGGAAATGCATATGAAAACCACAAATATGTATCACCTAGTTAGAATGCCTGTTGTCAAGAGGACAAGAGATAAGTATAGGGGAAGATGGGAAGAAAAGGCAATTTGTGCTCTGTTGGTGGGAATATGAATAGGTACAACCACAATTTTGAGATTTCACAAAAATTAAAGTATTATTTGATCTAGCAATCCCTCTTCTGTGTACATATCTGAAGAAAATGAGGAAATAAAATTATCTTGACAAAATATCTGTATTATCATATTTATTGCAGCATCTTTTACAACAGTCAAAATAAGGAGACAACTTAGGTCTTCATATCAATATATGAATGGATAAAAGTTGGAAATATGTAATACAAGAATTAATAATAATAATGCAAGAATTATTATTGTGTTTCCATGTTTATGGCTTTAAATCTATTTATGCAACTGCCATATATAATTTTCTTATTGTCAACCAAATAAGTGTAATTAAATTTAACAGAAGTCCAGACCCAGATGTCTTTACTGGTAAGTTTTATTAAACATTTAAAGGAGAGCCCTGGCTTCTGTGGCTGAGTAAATTGAGTATCCTCTCAGGCACCCACTACACACTACACAGACACAGAAATATTCAGACATGAGAAAGAAGGCAATCCTGCCATTTACAACAACATGGCTGGAAGTTGAAGGCATTATTCTCAGTGAAGAATGATAAATACTGTATAATAGGACATATGTGGATTCCTAAAAGAAAAACAAATTCTAACATGTAGAAACAGACAGTAGAAAAGTGGTGGCCACAGGCTGGGAGTAAAGTGGGAAAAAAGGAAGAGTTTGATGAAAGGGTACAATCTTTCAGTCTAGGGGCAATAGGTCTAAGGATATAATGTATAACATGGTGAGTATAATTGATAACACTGTACTGTATAACTGAAATTTGCTAAGAGAGAACTTATTTGTTCTCACCAAACAATATCAGTAACAACTATAACACACTCGTGTGCGCGCGCGCACACACACATATACATACATACACACACACACACACACACACACACACGAAGTGATGGTTATTTTAATTAACTAAAATAGGAAGAATCCTTTCAAAGGTATATGTATATTAAATAATCATGGTATGCACTTTAATATATTATAATTTGATTTGTCAATTAGACATCAATAAAGTTTAAAAGAAAGATAAAAACCACAGTAAGATATATTTTTATTAAATTTACTCATATATATATATATATATTTGCTAATCTATTTCTTTAAAAATATATCTATTTTTTATTGAGGGGGAGGAGCCAAGATGGCGGCATAGGTAAACACCTATACTGCTGCCCCATACAACAATTTCAAAACTACAACTAAAAAACAAAGCAGACATCATCCAGTACCACCAGAGGGCTGACTGAGTGGACTTTCCACAAATATAAGAAAAGATAAAAGGACACGGAGACTCGGGGGAGCTGTGGAGGGCAGAGTTGTGGATATGCATGGAGTCAGAGGGTGGAGCCATACGAGAGCAGATAGGGCAGGCGGCTGAATATCCAGCTGGTTTTCTTGAATGGGGAGGGAGACAAAGGTGTCCCACTGCACAGAGCCTCAGTTCCGGGTGAGTCTCAGGGAACCTGGACTCATATGGGGTGAAACTGATAGTAAGGAGGAAGCATGCTGAAATTCAGGAGTTGCAGAGGTGGGCGAGCTTGCAGAGAGTGCTCGTGGCTGGCTCTCTCATTCGGGAGGGAAAAAAACACACAACCAGCCAGACTGCTTTGTTTTCCCATTCTGGGTGAGTCATTGGGTGTCTAGACTCATTTGGGAAGAAACTAGACTGTCCAGCAAAGGGCAGAGCTCCAGGCAGCTTTCTCTCAGAGGTGTGTGCAGCTGTTACCACAGAGCATGGAAACAGAGCCATTTAGGTTGGGGCTGACTGGAAACCAAAGATGTCTGCTCAGGCCTGAGACTCCACCCCATCCAAGCAGAGCACAGAGGCACTCATAGTGTAAACACAGCTGATTCTCACAGCCAATTGGCCTGAAGGTCAAATCCTCCCAGCGATACCAACAACAATCTAGGCTTAAATACAATAACACTGTGCAACCCATAAAGGGATGCACCAAGAGTATCCACCTCAGGTGATTGGAGAGGCTGAGCCACTGTCCCCTAGAGGACACCTACCACACAAAGCTACTTGACCAACTCAAGGAAGCAGCCAAAATGGGAAGACAAGGAAACAAATCACATTTAAAAGAAATGAAGGAAAACAAATGACTGGACATACAGTACAAAACCACAGTTATAAGGTTTTTCAAGAGGGTCCTAGAAAAGGCTGATAAATTTAATGAGACCCTCAAGGATATGAGCAAGATTCTGGAGGATATGTAAAAAGACCAACTAGAAATTAAGCATACACTGACTGAAATAAAAAATATACAAAGACCTAAAAGCAGTCCAGAGGACCATAAGAACCAAGTCAAAGTTTTGAAATACAAAGAAGCAAAAATCTCTCAGCTGAAAAAGCAAGAAGCAAAAATAATCCAAAAATTGAAGATAGTGTAAGGAGCTTCTTGGGCAACCTCAAGCATACCAACATCTGAATTATGGGGGTGCCAGAAAAAGAGAGAGCAAGGTACTGAATACCTATTTGAAGAAATATTGACTGAAAACTTCCCCCACCTAGTGAAATAAATTGACTTAAAAGTCCAGAAAGCACACCGAACCCCAAACAAAAGGAAGCTAAAGAGGACCACACCAATTCACATCATAATTAAAATGCCAAGAACAAAATACAAAGGGAGAACATTAAAAGCAGCAAGAGAAAAACAGTTAGTCACCTACAAGGGAGCACCCATACGATTGTCAGCTGATTTCTGAACAGAAACTATGCAGGCCAGACAGGAATGGCAAGAAATATTCAAAGTGATGAATAGCAAGAATCTACAACCAAGATTACTCTACCCAGAAAAGCTATCATTCAGACTTGAAGGTCAGATAAAGTGCTTTGCAGATAAGAAAAAGCTAAAGGAATTCATCACTGCCAAACCAGTATTATATGAAATGCTGAAAGGTATTCTTTAAGAAGAGGAGGAAGAAGAAAAAGGTAAAGATAAAACGTATGAACAACAAATACATATTTATCAACAAGTGAATCTAAAAATCAAGTGAATTAAAAATCTGATGAACAGGATAAACTGGTGAATATAATAGAATCAGGGCATAGAAAGGGAATGGACTGACAATTCTTTGAGGGAAAGGGGTTTGGGAGATGCAGGAAGTGATTGGACAAAAATCGTACACTTATGGATGAGGACAATGGAGCAGAGGTAATGGCAGAGGATGGGTTGGGTACTGGGGGAAGGGGAGTTATGAGGGTGGGAAGAAGAGGAACATTGTAATAATCTGAACAATAAAGATTTATTAAATTTAAAAATATACATATTTTTAATTGATTTTTTTTACAAATAGGAATAGAGTGTTAGAAACATCCATGAGAGAGAAACATTGATCAGCCACCTGCTGCACACCCCCTACTGGGGACGTGCCCACAACCAAGGTACATGCCCTTGACCGGAATCATACCTGTGACCTCTCAGTCTGTAGGCTGACACTCTATCCACTGAGCCAAACCGGTTTTGGCTCATCTATTTTCTTTTTGTCATTGTATTCTTGATTTCAGTTTTGGACTCTCATTGTTCATATACAAAAACCCAATTTATTTTTCATGTATTGATGTTTTATCCTGTTACTTCCCTTTCTCATTTTCATTAATGTATTTATGTGTGTATATATGTGTGTATTCCTTAGAATTCTATGTAACATTTTATTGACTGAATATGGGCAGTTTTATTTATTTACAATTTTGTTATGTTTGTTTTTTTGTTTAATTATAGGGGTAGAATTTCCAGTTCTATGTTGAACTGAAGAGGTGAGAGCCGACTTTTTCTCTTTTCTGAACTTAAGGGGAAAGCATTCAGCTTTGCACTATTGAGTAGATTTGTCATAGATAGCCTTTCTGGTTTAGAAAAAAATATTTCTATTTCACATTAGTTAAGAGGTTTTATCACAATGGATATTGAACCTTGTTGAACCTTTTACTGCATCTGTTGATACATATGATTTATATTTATACAACTGATTATCTAAATAATGAATTACATTGATTCTGGATTTAAACAAAAGCTTACCTGAATTTATTCCTTGTGAATATTTTCAATATGTTGCTAGGTTGGGGTTTCTAATATTTTGTTGATGACTTTGCATCTATATTTATGAGGAGTATTCATTTGTGGTTTACTTTGCTTGTGTTATCTGATACAGGGCAATAGTGGCCTCATACAATGACTTGGAAAGTATTTCTTCCTGCTGTATTTTGTGAAATATTTTGGCAAGATTGGTATTATTTCTCCTTTAAATGTTTACTTTTATTTTTAAAGTGTTTTTATTAATTTTAGCAAACAACTGTAAATCTACTTTTCCTTACCCTTGTAAGTTTCAAGTGCACATTCCTAAGAGGCATCATCAGTCTATTGCATTGTGTTCTCACCAAAGTCAAATCTTCCATCACCATGGCTTTTTTTATGGAAGGTTTTCATTATAGATTTAATGTTTTCATTTGTTAGATCTATTTAAATTTCATATTTCTTCTTGAGTTATTTCTGGTAATATGAGACAAAATGAATTTGGCCCTTTCATCTAAGTTGCAATTTGTTGTCAAATATCTTGCTTAGTATTTTTATTATCCTATCTAATAAAAACGATTCATGCAAATTGACCTTACCTCTGCTACACCCACAAGCCATGCCCACCAGCAATCAGGAGTGAGTTGCAAATTAACCCAACAAATATGGTGGTGGCCATGGAGTTCAAGCAAGCAGGAGGCTTGGGTTGCCCCCAGTGATGGAGGAAGCCAAGCTTCCACCTGCCCTGGCTGGCCCTGGCCTCTGCTCAAGGATACAAAGTTTTAATTACAGAAGATAAATAAATCCAGATACCAAGGCCTCCAGTTGGGTCTCCGGGGAGCGTGGCCAGCCTGCCAAGACTGCCCCATGCCCCAAAGGAACCCCCACCCTGATCCGGGACATTCTTCAGGGCAAATCAGCCAGCCCCCACCCGTGCACCAGGCCTCTATCCTATCTAATAAAAGAGTAATATACAAATTGACCATCACCCAACACAAGAGATGGCTGCCTCCATGTGGACACAATATGGCCACCACAAGATGGTCAGCAAGGGAGGGAAGTTAGAAGGGACCAGGCCTGCAGGGGAGGGCAGTTATGGGCAATCGTGCTGGCATGGGAGCAGTTAGGCTGGCAGGGGAGTGATTAGGGGGTGATCAGGCTGGCAGGAAGAAGTGGTTAGGGGCAATCAGGAAGGCAGACAGGTGAGCAGTTGGGAGCCAGCAGTCTTGGATTGTGAGAGGGATGTCCGACTGCCCAGTAGAATCGGGCCTAAATGGGCAGGTTGACATCCCTGGAGGGGGTCCCAGATTGGAGAGGATGCAGGCTGGGCTGAGGAATACACCTCCTCGTGTGCAACTTTCATGCACTGGGCCTCTAGTAATATGTATAAGTATTGCTTATAATAGCACTGAGTGGTTCATTAATTTTTCTCTACTGGTTTTCTAGTTTATGTTAAAAAATTTCAACTCTAAGATTTATTATTTTCTTATTGTTTGTTTGCAATATATTATTTTTTATTTTTTATTTCTTTTTAAGGTATTACATATATGTCCTTATTCCCCATTTCTCCCCATCTCCCATTCATGCCCCACTCCCCTGTTGTCTGTGTCCATTGCTTTGGCTTATATGCATGCATAAAATTTATTACTGTCTTTCATCTCCTTAACTTCAGCTTGATTACACTTAATCTTTATGTTTTAAAGGTAAATTCTTAGATTTAAAAATTTTCTTTTTTTAAGATAATCTGTAAGTTTCCTCTGACCATCCATTTAGCTACATCCCATAAACATTGGTATGTTTTAATTTTCATAAAAAGCATATATAATTTCCCTTGTAAAGGTTTCTTAGGACCATGGTTTTTGACATGTTTAAATTTCTAAGTGCTAAATTTTAATTTTTTTTAAATTTCCATATATCTGTGTATTTACCAAATTTTCTTCTGTTGATGATTCTAATTTAACTCTATTTTATGAGAGTAATTATTTTATGATTTTAATACTTTAAATTTTTGAATACTTGCTTTATGGCTTAGAAATTTGTCTACTTTGGAAAATATTCTATGTGAAAAGGGTAGAATTCTACATTGTTTGATCTCTGGAGTCAACAAAAAGGATTCTCTTATGGTTACTCACTATGTCTACTTTACCCAGAGTGTATGTGAGAATTATCAAGGCTGTCAAAGATGACTTCACGCCAGCACAACTGTCAGAGATCAGTAGTCTAAAACTCATAAATAAAAGTAAAACCATTGAGGCAGTACTTTTATTTTGTATGTTAGCACCATAGAACCTGTTTGAAACATAATAGGAGAAGGATTTCCTACCTTAGGGGATATTATTATCTAATAATTTGAATTATCAGTGGCACCTATTTATATCCCATGTAAAGAAATTTTATGTGCTCACTTAGCTAAAAGAAGTAGTCAGGGAATAAAAGTTTATCACTAAATATCTGTAAATTAAGAAAAACACTTTGTCTACACAGATTGTCCTTAATATGTATAAATAAAAACATGACCTCATCAATAGAAAATGCCCTTCTAACCCAGAAAAAAGAAAAATAATTTCAAACATTTTTTTCTAGAGGTTAAGTATTCACTTTTCTAGTATTGCCTGTGTCTAATACCAACTTTCAAACCCTAAAATGTTTGGCAGTAATACAGATTAGTAATTCTTTAACTATTTCTATTCTCAATCAAATGGGACTATAATAGCTCCTACCTGAGACTTCTGTGGAAGTGAATAAAGATGTTTGAATCAGTAGCTCTACCCCCAAAATCAGTTGCTTCCATTATTGTTATGATATTATGCTATTGCGATACTCTTATTGGGATATTTTCTTCCTTCTCTGACTTTAGCAATAGATAATACATAAATGATCTGTTTGCAAACTCAAAGCCACAGGATAGCCGAGACCAGTTTGGCTCAGTGGATAGAGCGTCGGACTGCGGACTGAAGGGTCCCGGGTTCGATTCCGGCAAGGGCATGTACTTTGGCTGCGGGCACATCCCCAGTGGGGGGCGTGCAAGAGGCAGCTGATCGATGTCTCTCTCATCGATGTTTCCAGCTTTCTATCCCTCTCCCTTCCGCTCTGTAAAAAATCAATAAAATATATTTTAAAAAAAAGCCATAGGATAAAATTATGAAGAAGAAAAAGCCATCTTCAAAGGGATTTTCATCACTTCTTTCAGAATGAAGTATGGAGTCTGGTATCATAGTTAATTCCAATGGGAATGTATCTTATTTATTATATTGTAACTGAGACATATTTAGAAGTACTTCTCACTGGCCACCATTATAGTTAAAAAATTCAGTTTGGTTGCAGAACATCCATAATAAATAAATAATCTCTCTCAATTTCTTCAACTTTGAGACAAATATATATCTTTCAAGTTTATTGTAACCAATAAATTTGGAAATGTTAGAAAATGAGCACTTGAGAAACCATCAATGACAATGAAAGATACAACAGTTTCTGGGCGTTGACCTTTTTTTTTTTTACCATTGATTTAAGTATAACACACTCATTTTACTTTGAATATAAGTACTATTTTTTAAACTAAGCAAATGAAGCAAGTGTTTACAGAATTCGTTCTGGGTTTGAGTACTTAAAGCAGAGATATTCTTTGAAAAGTGGCATTTTCATTTGTCTTTAGCAAATTTGAGTGCAAGGACACATTAAATGCCTTATGATAGAAAGAATACATGTAGCATCTTAAAAATATCAAAACACTCCAAACACTTTTTAAGTGCTTGGCACTATGCTAAGTGGAAGAAATGCATTAATGAAAACTTAGTGTACAAAACTGATGTTATTTCATTGCAGTGTGTCAGAGCTAGAATGTGGTAGGTTACATGACAGCCCCAAAGATATCCATGTTCTAATCATTATAATCTATGAATTTACATTTTATGGCAAAATAAATTTTGCAGTATGATTAAGATCATGGAATGTTGAGATTATTTTTTTTAACCTGGTAGGTCCAATATAACCGCAAGGGTCCTAGCAAGAGGCAGGCAGAAGACAATTTGGCGCAGAAGACAATGTGACTACTGAAGCAAGAAGCTATATTGCTGGAAGCTATATTGGAGGATGAAACCATAAGCCAAAAGATGTAGGAAATGCAGTTCTAAAAACTGGGGGGAAAAGTAAGCAAAGAGACTCTCCCCCACATCCTGCAGAGGGAGCCAGACCTTATGACATCTTGATTTCAACATAGCAAACATTTTTTTTGGACTTTTTACATTTAAAATTATAATAGAATGTATGTTGTATTAAACATCAATTTTGTACTAACTTGATATGGAAGTTGTAGGAAACTAATAGGGTACTGTACTGCTTAACAACAGGGTGTGTTCTGAGAAATAGTCATTAGGCGATTTCATAGTTGTACAAATATAGAATATACTCACACAAATCTAGATGGTATAGCTTACTGCAGTAATTATCCTATCTAATAAAAGAGTAATTTGCAGATTGACCATCATGCCAACACACAAGAGGGCTGCCTCCATGTGGTCAAAGATGGTTGCCCCATGTGGACACAAGATGGCTACCACAAGATGGCCAGCAGGGGAGGGCTGTTGGGAGGTTCCAGGCTCTGCAAGGGAGGGCAGTTGGGGGCAATCAAGTTTGCAGGGGAGGGCAGTTAGGGTTGACCAGCCTGGCAGAGGAGGGAAGTTGGGGGCAAAGAGGCTGGCAGGGAAGCAGTTAGACATCAATTAGACTGACAGGGTAGAGGTTAAAGGGTGATCAGGCTGACAGGCAGAAGTGGTTAGGGGTAATCAGGGAGGCAGGCAGATGAGCAGTTTGGAGCCAGCAGTCCTGGATTGTGAGAAGGATATCCCTTGAGGGGTCCCAGGTTGGAGAGGGTGCAGGCTGGGCTAAGGGACATTCCCCCAACCCCGTGCAGGAATTTTGTGCACCAGGCCTCTAGTATGACCTATACTTTTACATAAAGGACAGAGCAGTGGGTTTCTTAAAGTTGTATCACCACAAACATGTGAGTAATGCATTGTGCTTTGTTATTAAGATTATTGCAAAGGCAGAATGTGATAAGAATTTCCTAGCTCCTCTGTACTGTTATGGGACCACTGTCATATAAGTAGTACATAATTGATCAAACCATCATTATGCTGCATGTGACTGCACTCATGACTAGAACAAACAGTATTTTTGAATCTCCACTCCAAAGTTATTTCACTATACTTTAAAAGACTACTTCTACGTTTAGACAAATATAGGAAAGTACAGGCCATCTGACTCACTAAGAACTTTATTGCTTTACAAAGTGCTGGCAAAGGAATCGATCGGCTCAGTTGACCCCCAAAATCATAGGAAAGCAGCATGACACAGTGGAAACGGAATTTGGAAATAGGAAGTTTGATTTGCAAACAGAGATTGTTCTATGGCAGTGGTCAGCAAACTCATTAGTCAACAGAGCCAAATATCAAAAATACAACAAAGCCAAATAGCAAAAATATCAAAAATTTCTTTTGAGAGCCCAAAACTGATTTCTGCTTATGGGCCACAAAGCTTCAATTGCACTGTATATGCGTGGCCACACGTGGTATTTTGTAGAAGAGCATACTCAAGGGGCCAAAGAGCCGCATGTGGCTTGCGAGCTGCATTTTGCCGACCACTGTTCTATGGAACGATCATGCTACCTTGGTTGGTCTCTCTGACATATTCATAAAATAGGAATAATACCTATAAGATCAGGCTAGTCTCAGCATTATGATAAGTCATATTTATAAATTTTATCTGTGTAAAATGCTTTCTACCTGTTAGACTTTCAATAATCTATAGCTACATATAAGGTAAATAGGAAATGTGTTCATGACAGGCTCATTTAATGATTGAGGAGCCTGGAGTGCAGACACTAATTTATGGCCTGGGTAGTGGGTAGCAGAGCTGAGCCAGAGCCATTAACAATCAGACTTCCTATTTAAAAGAGGCTTTTAGTGTTAAGGAAAAGAGCTTAGATGAAAGAACAACATGCTGGGTATCAATTCAAGGTGAAATCCACAGAGCCAGGAGCTACAGAAAGAGCAGCATTTATTCTGGTTCAGGTTGCTTGTGTTTGTTTACACCTACAATGCTTCACTGAGTAAAATATTAAGATTCTCAAATATCAAAACATAATTGTTAAAAGTTATTTAATTACTCTTTGTTGATTGAAATGCTATCTTAGCCAAAGGAGAGGGATTTGTACATTCTGACAGACATTTTTTTGTGAGCATGTCTTTGTGCAAGTTTTTTGGTTGAACTTTATGAGGATCTGCATATTTCTCTGCTACAGAGTTGGAGTAAAGTCACTGATACTGTGAGCTGCATTGATACAATTCTGTGCAGTACTAGCTCCATCTCTTCTGGTATACTGCAAGTCCCCTACCCAAGGACAACATTTCCCCTGGAAAGCTGTTCTGTGATTGCTCCTTCTAACATAAAATTACATTTACACATGCTGTCCATATGTTCTAAGTAAAATACAAATATAAAATTACATTTACACATGCTGTCTATACATTCTAAGTAAAATACAAATATGAGAGTTCATTTTAAGACATTGAATTTGGGCATGTTTTATTTAGGACACTTTCCAAGGTGAACTAATTTAAAAGTACCTTTTTTTTTGTATTTCCTAAAATAATTGCATTGTAAGATAGAATTGTATCTGAAATTTTAAAGAAATGATTACTATGCTAATAGTATCCCTTGACATAATATTGGGTGCTTAGTAGGCACAAAATTAAAAATTGTTAAATTAAAAACAAAAAATTTCTAATGCATGATTCTTATAAGGAATAGACATGTTCATTGTCAGTCTTTGCCAACTGTGCATTCATTATGATTTTGTTTGCCAGTATATTTGAATGGGTTAGAGAGTTTGCTCCCAAAGGGAAATTAATGCACAGGGTTGAAGCACTGAGACATGAACCATCTTCAAATTACCTCACACACTGGAGTAGTCCCCTTTTTCATGGGGCTTACATTCCAAGACCCTTCCCCCAAGTAGATGCTTAAAATCACAGATAGCACAAAACATTTTTCTGTACGTACATAACTAAGGTAAAGTTTAATTTATAAATTAGGCAAAATGAGAATATAAAATCAACAACTAATAATAAAATAACAGTGTGCAAAAGGTATGTGTAACAAAAGGTACGTGAACATGGACACTCATTCCAGGGGATCCCTTGCTGGAGTGTTTTTATAGCCTCAGCGCTTTCTGGTGCAACATATTGCTGTCAATCAAATATGTTTTCATGTCTTCCACTCACAAATTTAATGCCTTTCTCATTTTTGCTAAGCATTTATCAGGTGCTGTGGAATGACTTCTGCAGTTTGAAGTGTGACAGCAAAACCAGCACAAATTTTCCCTCCTTTGGTATTTCACAGGTAGATTTGTTGTTCCATAGATCTTAGCAACCTCAACACACTTCTTATTTCTTTCCTTATTACCTCAAGAAGTGTCACCTTTTCACTTAAAGGAAGCACTTTCTGGTTTCTCTTTGGCATATCTAAATTACCAGTATCATGACTCCTGCCCTTTGGGACCGTTATTAAGTAAAATAAGACAATGTGCACACAAGTGCTGTGATGCAGTGAACAGTCCTCCGATTGCCCAGCCAGCTGACCACTAAATGACTCACAGCTGGGAGCTTCTACCCAGGGGGTGTGCTGACCACAGGGATCACTAACATGGGGCAGGCCATAGTGGCCGGAGTGAGATTCCCTCCTGCTACTCAGAATGGTGCACAATTTAACATTTTTGAGTTGTTTCTAGAATTTTCCATTTATTATTTCCAGTCTTTTCTTGACTTTGGGTAACTGAAACCACAGAAAGCAAAACCATGGGAAGGAGGAAACTACTGCATGTTTTTCCACGCAGTTTTATAGCTATTATCAAAACAACATAAACATTTTGTTATTTTGTTAAATAAAGTTCTATAATTATTTGAATGAAACAGTTCTGTTTTATTTAACATTTAGTTTAGCCTTGGCAGGCGTGGCTCAGCTGTTTGGAGCATCCACCTCTACAGTGAAAGGTGGTGGGTTCGAAACCTGTCAGGGCATTTACCAGGACAGGGGCTTCAGTACCCTTTTGGGACACATCCAGGAGGCAATGGATAGATGTTACCTCCACACATCAGTGTTTTTCTCTCTCTTACACCCACCTCTTCCCCTCTCTCAGAAAAAAAAAATCAATACAAAAACATACCTCAGATGAGGATACAAAAAGAAAAGATTTAAATATTTTAAAAAATAATAAATTAATTAAATAAGAATTTAGTTGCATCTTTATATAAAATATTTTTTTAAATATTGGGGTTTGCAGGAAAGATGGCATTTTTTTCAGTATTGATCACAGAGGGGGTTGCAGTGGGTGCCGTGATTAAGAGAACTGACTATTATCAGGTTATCAAATCCATGTTCAAACACTAAGCCAATCTGAGTCAGCCTTCTAATTTGGGGAAGTACAGTAGCCAGTTTCAGGACTAACTGGTCAAGATCAGTTCTCAGGATGGGAAGAATATCTTTCTTGTGAATTATCAGACATTGTTTGGACATTTACATTTTTTAAAATCTGTTTTTATTGATTTCAGAGAGGAAGGGTGAGGGAAAGAGAGAGACAGAAACATCAATGATGAGAGGGAATCAGGGATTGACTGCCTCCTGCAGGCCTCCTCCTCCTCCAGGGGATAAGCGTGCAACCTGGGCATGTACCCGGACCAGGAATTGAACCAGAGTCATAGGCCGACACTCTACCACTGAGCCACACAAGCTGGACTGGCATTTAAATTTTATCAACAGAGATTGGAAGAAAAATCAGTTTCTGAAGAAGATAAAAAAAAAAAAAAGCAGCAGAATAGATAGACATGTCCTGAGCCTTGTCTCAGTGCAGATAGAAAGAACAGCTGAGGGTCACACTGGGAGTGATTGTTGGTGAGTTGAGGGACAGCTATACTCCAGGAGACGTTGGGGGACTGCTGGACGGACAGCCCCCACTGCTGTTGGGTTCTCTCCGGGAGCAACCAGATAGGATGCAGAGAGTGCACCATCTTGAAGGGGAAAGTGGATGTTATTGGAAGCCTGAAAATCTACAACTGTGGCACTCACCGAACAGCTGGTCCCCAGTTGGTGCAAACATGCGGATTCAGAGGAGCTCTACACTCCACCACGGAAAGATCAGATTTTGCAAGGGATAAGGTGAGGTCTCTGGTCCCGGCAGGAAAGAGAAGCGTGCACTGAGGGAACTGGAGGACCAGGGAAAGTTTGCGCCTAGAAAAATCCATGGCTATTGGGGCTGGTATGATCCGTGAATGTGGAAGGGGCTCCTCAGAGCTGCAAACAGAAGGGAACTCTAGAAAGCAACCCATTTTGATCTGAAGCAAAAGGACGTCCTAAAAAATTTAAAAGTGTGCTGGCTGCTTAAAAGGAGGAAAAAAAACTGCACAGACTTTTCGCGCAGCACTGAGAATCGCACATTTACACTGGTTCTTTTTTCTTTTCTTTTCTTTTCTTTTTTCTCTTTAAATCTTTGTTTCTGATTACTAAGCACAATTCATAGGATCACCCAATTGGGGACACCCTAAGAGATTGCAGGGGAAAGTTGTTTTTTCTGGAACGTGGGGGTGAGTAGGGAATAACCATCAGAGAACCAGCTACGGGGCAACCCACTCCCACAAACTGGGATAGAGTGCCACAGGGAAAGCCAAATCAAAGCAACGGCTAGAGAGGACCTATAGATTCAGAGGTCAGTCCAGAAACACTGCCACCTAATGGTTGAATCACAAATTGACTCTTGTGTAAACACAAATAAAGGAATACAAGAAATTAAGACACACTGCCTGCTTAAAAATCAGGACTGGCTTACAACACTGAGGAGCAGGGAACTGTAATATCGTCCTGACTAGGAAAAAGGCGTGCCAAACAGAACAGTAAAAAAGTGAATGACCTTCACTACTGCACATTTTTATTTTTATTTTTTTCACCTTTAACTTAAGAAACTAATTTTTCTCTTTCTTCCTCACTTGATTTTACCTTTTTAATTATTATATTTTTATTTTCAATCAGTATTATACCTTTTTTAAAAAGTGTCATTTTATTTTCTTTATTTTACTCTACTTTCATCTTTCCTTTAGCATCATTTTACTCTATCTCAAATTTGCCTTTATGCCATCACTCTCTTCCTAACTTTTCCCCTCTTGTTGTCCTTTTTCTCTTACCCTTTTCCTGCTTTAGATTTTCCCTATGCTTTTGTTTTTACCCCCTGTTAAATTTCACCCTACTTCTATATCTAATTTCCAATTCCCAGCTCCAAGTCCATACATACCTCTTTCTACTATGTCTTTCCTATTCAAAAAATGTTTTTCTCTCTGTTCTTTTGTTGATGTTTGCTTGATTGTTGATTATATCCATTTCTATGCTTGTTTGTAAGATTGTTTTGTTTATTCTTGGTTATTTGTTTGTTTTGTTTTTATTTGTTTTTTATTCTGTTTTCCCTTGCCTCACTAGTTATTAGCTGTTGGTTGTAGTTTGTACTCATCTCAAGCTAAATGTTGCTTGCATTTGTTGGGATTAGTGGCTATTCTATTGGAATTTTCTCTCCATATATATAGTTTGTTCTCCTGTTCCTTCTTATTCTCTTTCTTTTCTCTCTTATTTTTTTTCTTTTTTGAAATTTCATTTTTGCACTCCTTTCTTTCTTTTTATTTTAAATATTTTTCTTTATCTCCTACACTTTTATTTGCCTTTCTCTGGTGGTCACCTTTATTTGGGGTTACTAATATTGTGAATACATTTCTGTTCAGTGCTGTGTGTTGTATATTATGCCTTTAAATCAATGCAGGAGGGAGAGAGAACTACATAACCAGACACCCAGAGAAGAGAAACAACGGGGAGACAAAGAAACAGCTCACATATGAAAGAAAAGCAGGCATCACCAGAAAAAGAAGTAAACGAAATGAAGGCAAGCAACTTGTCATTAAAAGAATTCATAGAAATGGTCATAAGGTGGCCAAAAAGAATAGAAGACAAATTCAACAATATGTGTAAGAACCAAGAGGAAATAAGAAGAACCAAGAAGAAATGAAAAATGACATCACTGCTGAAAAGAATTCAATAGAAAGCATAAAGAGTAGACTAGAAGAAGCAGAGGACCACATCAGAGAGCTAAAAGACAAGGTAGGAAAAAATACCC
This sequence comes from Antrozous pallidus, assembly GCA_027563665.1. Classification (NCBI taxonomy): domain Eukaryota; kingdom Metazoa; phylum Chordata; class Mammalia; order Chiroptera; family Vespertilionidae; genus Antrozous; species Antrozous pallidus. The sequence continues at coordinate 11,889,675 of CM050522.1, forward strand.
AAGTAGAGCAGCTTCTAGAGAAAAAATTTAAAAAGCAGGAGGAGGGCCTAGGGGAATTTTTCGACAAAACAACATCTACATAATAAGGGTGCCAGAAAAAGAGGAAACTAAGCAAGGGATAGAAAACCTGCTTGAAGAAATAATGACAGAAAACTACCTTGATATAGGGAAGAAAAAACCCACACAAATCCAAGAAGCTCACAGAGTCCCAAGCAAAATGAACCTGAAAAGATTGACACCAAGACACATTATACTAAAACTACTAGCCCAGTGCAAGAAATTTGAGCACATTAAAAGGGTATTAATTAGAGGAAATATTTTAATAGTGCTATTTTCCCTTTCTCTATAATAAAAGTGTGACAGATAAAAGGTAATGAGTACAATGCATATGAAAATAATACATAATTTCATTACTAAATAAATAAAATGATATAACAACAATAACAAACTCATGATATAAAAACAACATTGATGCAAATAATGACTGATAAAGTGATTAAACTTATTCTAATATCTCCCTGTATACCACATTAACAGTGAAAACACTTTCAGAGTGCTTGACTAATTTCCCTTGGGATAAAGTATTTACAACTTTAACATCACATGCTCTTCGAACTCAAAAGAAAGCAACACATAACTGACCATGTGTGAAAAGGGGTTCAGATAGGAATATTCCTACTCTGTCTAGAGTTTGCCCTTGTGATTTATTAATAGTCATTGCAAATGCTGGCGTCACGGGAAATTGTTGTCAAATTAATTTAAATGGGAGGCCAGTGTCAGATGGGGACAAATCAATTCTTGGAATCAGAATAACCTCTCCCTCTGCAGATCCTCTTAATACAGCTTCGATGTTAGGTAGTAATCTTTTGAGAATAAATGTGGTACCATTACAAAGACCCCATTTACTATTAAGATTTCTCAATAGCATGATGATTGCACCCACTTTCAATTTTAATTTATGACACGGCATTCCTGAAGGAGTAATGCTATTAAGAAATTCAATGGGGAAATTTTCCTTTTCAGCATCATCTGTTGAGTCAATGGAATCATCACTCAAATAGGTGTGAAAATCTCCATCAAGTATATCCAAAATCTTTTCATTTAATTTTTGAACATGCTCATTCTTTTGGACAAAGAATTGCTTGTTTAGACATATTTTTAATATTATCTATAGAAGATATACTACTTCCAACGGTGGCTTTAATAATAGATCCATTACAAATCATTTCATGGAGCATTTCAATGATATCCATTCCTAAATGAAAACTGCTATCAAGTTTGCCATCTCCAAGTCTTATTAACCATTCTCTATAAGCAGAATCCTCTGATCTCATATTTGTTTTAAGAGACAAATTTCTGAAACATCTCCAAACATCGCAGTACTTTAAACTCGTTTGTACGATGGCCAATCGCATAGCATGTGTCAAGATACTGACACATTGTCAAAAATCCCCTCTGAGAAGGAGAACTTTTCTGCCAAATGCAACATTCCAATTCATAATTTCTCTTAGTAATATATGGCGTTTATAGCATGACTGGATGCCATGGTGCATTCATCAATAATAAAAGTTGGGCCTTTTTAATGGGTTAGCAACTTCGCCACACACAGCAGCGGCCACCATAGGTCCCTCATCCTGACCTGCACCCTCTCTAATCTGGGCACCCTCAGGGGAGCCCTCTCCAATCTTGGAGTTTCTGTCTGTCTTTGCATCATATGAGCAAATTGTCTGAGACCCCAACCTTTCCTTTCCTTCCATCCCCCACCCACAACAGTAACTTCTTCCAGGATCATTTTGATATAGTGTCTAGGAGGTCCTGCCACCAGAACTACATTTCCCAGCATTCCTGGTGCTCCGCGCTCTGTCATTTCTGGTTCAGTTACTGCATGATCCAAGAGGACTGTGAACTTCCTCCACCCAGTGGTGGCCACTGGGTCTTTGCACACCCCAGAGACCCCAGTGGCCAGCCCTCCAACCCCTATCCTGGGTGTTGGGCTGGGAGCCTGGGCCCGAAATGCTGTTTGGGGCCAGAGCATCCACAAGCATTTGGGAGCAGGGCAGGAACATCCCTGTCTCCCAAGGACCCCAAGATGCCAGCAGCCAGCTTTATCATGGTCAGTGAGCTGGGGGGCATGCAGGGCCTCACACAGCAGCAGCCACCAGGGTATCTACATGTCTCAGAGTCCAGCAGCCAACTCCCTGTCATAGGCGCTGGGCTGGGGGCATGGACCCAAACTGCCATTGGCTCAGAGCCCCACCTCGCACCTGGCACTCATTACCCAAGATGCCCCGGGCGCTCATTTGCATGTCCCACAGGACAGGTAAACCACACAGCTTAGTCACAGCCTAACTATTAGAGCAACCAACATGCGAGCCTCATGAGGGAATCCCATGGCATCAAATTCCCCTAACCATCCTGAGGTCACCACAAAAGGATGCGGCTCAGTCACAGTAACTGAAAGGAGAGATCTTGCCAGCCCTTAAGTACTGTGCAGGCAGAGCTTATAGCATGCTTGCTTCTGTGGCACTGTGGCGACGCTCGTGCTGCCTTGCTGGCTTCTCTGGTCTTGCCTCTTGTCCACTGGCCATGCACCTTGTCTGCTGGCCACACCCACTGTGTGCTGGTCACACCCCCTGCTCGTAATTGGCTGGTAGCATAGCAGAGGTATGTTCACATTAACATATTACTCTTTTATTAGATAGGATTGGCAAACACCAATGGCAAAGTAAGAATCTTAAAAGTGGCCAGAGAGAGACAGAAAGTTAACTATAAAGGAACCCCCATCAGACTAGCAACTGATTTCTCAATAGAAACTCACAGGCCAGAAGGGAATGGAATGAAATATACAAAGTTATGCAAAGGAAGGGTCTGAATCCAAGAATACTGTACCCAGCAAGGCTATCAATCAAAATCAAAGATGAAATTAGGAGCTTCACAGACAAAAAAAGGACTAAGGGAATTTATTACCACCAAACCAGCAATGGATCTGCTGTAAAAAAAAAAAAAAAAAGAAATAGGAAGCAAAGAAGGAACATAGTAGTAAAGAATAAAAATAGTGACAAATAAGTACCTATCAATAATAACTTTAAATGTAAATCAATTAAATGCCCCAATCAAAAGACATAGGGTAACTGATTGGATAAGAAAACACAACCCATATATCTGCTGTCTATAAGAAACCTACCTCAGAAAAAAAGACACAAACAGACTGAGGTTGAAGGGATGGAAAAAGGTTTTTCTGGTAAATAGAAATTAAAAAAAGCTGGGGTAGCAATAATTATATATGACAAATTAGGTCTCAAAGTGAAGAACATAGTAAGAGGTAAGGAAGGCCACTCATAATACTAAAGGGAGCAATCTAACAAGAAAAAAATAACTCTGGTAAACATATATGCACCCAATACAGGAGCACAAAAATACATTTAAAAAACTCTTAGAAGATATCAAGGGAGAGATTGACAGCAATACAATAATAGTAGGAGACATTAATACCACACTATCACCATTGAACAAATCCTCTAAACAAAAATCAGCACAGAAACATCAATATAAGTGACTCACTAGACTAAATGGAATTAATTGACATCTCTAGAACATTTTATCCCAAAGCCACAGAATATATATTCTTCTCAAGTGAAGAATACATATTCTTTCCGGTTTGGGCTAGATCCCCAGTGTGGGGTGTAAAGGAGAGAACTGATCAATAATTCTTTCTCATCATTGATGTTTCTATCTCTCTCTCCATCTCCCTTCCTCTCTGAAATCACTAAAAATATTTAAAAACAAGCAAAAAAAGTGATAGATAAAAGATTTATATGTAAATGGGAAACCATAAAAATCTTAGCAGAATCCTTAGGCAGCAAAATATCAGATATATCTCATAGAAATATGGTAACTAAGGAGAAAATAAACAAAGGGAACTACAACAAAATAAAAAGCTTCTGCACAGAAAAAAAATCAATAAAATAATGAGAGCTCACTGCATGGTACAACATATTTGCCAATGTTACATCTGAAAAGGATTTAATCTCCAAAATGTATAGGCATCTCATACAACTTAATAAAAGGAAGATAACAATCCAATCAAAAAATGGACATAGGACTTAGACATTTCTTGAAAGCTGTCATACAAAAGGCCTAGAGGGATAAGGAAAAATGCTCAAAATCACTAATCATTCAAGAGATGCAAATCAAAACAAAGTACCAAATCACACCTGCCAGATTGGTCATCATCAACAAATGACAGGTGCTGGCGAGGATGTGGAGAAAAGGGACCCTGTACACTGCTGGTGGGAATGCAGATGCTTGCAGCCTCTGTGGAAAACAGTATGGAGTTTCCTCAAAAAATTAAAAAATAGAACTCCCATTTGAGATGCTAATCCCACTTCTAGGACTATATTCCAAGAAATAAGAAATACTATCAGAAAGAACATATGCATCCCTATGTTCCTAGCAGCAAAATTTACAATAGCTAAGATTTGGAAACAGCAGCAGATTTTTTTAAATACAAAAACAGTGGTAGATCTACAAAATGGAATACTACACAACTGTAACATTTGCAACAGTATGGATGGACCTAGAGAACATTATGCTAAGCCAAATAAGCCAGTCAGAGAAAGATAAGTATCACATGATCTTTCTCATTTGTGTAACAGGATGAACAACATAAACTGATGAATAAAAATAGATCCAAAGACATAGAATCATTGAACAGATGGTCCAACCTCAGGGGGAAGGCAGGTGAGGGGCAGCAGGAGTTGTGGAATAAAGAGTTCAACCAAAGAATTTGTACGCCTATAAGCATAACCAATGGATACATTCAGTGGAGGTTTGGGGGTGAAGGCTGTGTCTGGGGGGAAGTAGCATGCTGGGAGATAACAATGGGGGGAAAGGGGGACATATGTAATACTTTTAATAATAAAAAATAAAATAAAATAGAAATACTTTAACAATAAAACAGTGAAACAGCTGGTGTCCCTCAGTGGTTAGAGCATTGGCCTGGACATCACCGAAGGGTCACAGGTTTGATTTCTGGTCAAGGGCACATATTAGGTTGCAGGTTTGATCCTGGCCCCAGTCAGGGCACATGGGGGAGGTAACCCATTAATGTGCCTTACATTGATGTTTCTCTCTCTTTATTTCTCCCCCTTCCAGTATCTTTAAAAAAAAAAATTAAAAATCAATGGAAAAATACTCTGGGTGAGGATTGAAAGATGGCTAAATAGTATTCTACCGTAATATACATATACCACAATTTCTTTATTCATGCATGCATCTGTAGACATTTAGGACACTGCCATGTCTTGGTTTTTATAATAGTAAAGTGAACTTCATAATGCAGATATTTCTATGAGTTCTTTGTTTTATTTTTTATTATGGATGCCCCCCCCCCGCCCATTGACTCCCTCCATTCCCTCCCCCAAACCAGGCTTTCATCACACTACTACTGTCTGTGTCCACGGGTTATGCACTTATGCATAATTTCAATTTCTTTGGATATAGAATAGAGTGGAGCCTCAGCTCTTGAACTTAATTCATTCTGGAAGGCTATTTATGAAGCAATATCTTTGAAAACATTTTTCCCATTAGAAATAATATAAATTGAATTAATTCTCTCCAGACTTCTAAATGGTTTAGTTTTAACTTTTCTTGTGTACAGTGTAAGTCTAATGTACTGTATAATATATAAACACACACGTAATTTCTTAAATTTATGAAACCACCCCTCCTAGCCCTAGAGGAATCTTTGTCAGCACTCATCCAGGGGTACAGCCTCTGGGCTTTTTCACATGTCATTGCCTCCCAAAAGCTGTCACCAGCTAATTGCTTTTCCTTTATCCAAATCAACAGCAGTTTTTCTACTTCTTTGATTGCTGTGATCTTTGTTTTATGAACACTTTCACACCCTTAGCAACATTAGCACTCTTGATGGCCTCTTTGTTTTAAAATTGTGCTAATCATCCTTTTCACCCAGAATAAAAGCAATGGGGAAAAAAACCACAAAAATATTAACAGCAGAATGTCCTGAGACCCCTGGTTTAGTAGCAAACTGACCCACAGTTTCTCCTTTTGTTTGTGGCCTGAGAGATGCTTTTTGTCATGCTGTTATATCAGCATGAAAGGCTTGTCAGGTCAAAAACTGAAGTTCTGTTAGACATTTTTTTTTCCCCAAGAACAACTTGGTCGAGAATTGAATTGTTTGAGATGGGAGAGGTTTGAGAACTGAGCGAGGTTTGACTGTGTGCAGAATTGCTGGATCATATGGTAGTTTAGTTCTACTTTTTATTTGTTGAGGAACTTCCATGTTGTGTTTCAGAGTGGCCTCACCTATTTACATTTATATCAACAGTGTCTTATTATCTTTTGGGATGTAGCCATCATAACAGGCTTGAAGTGGGATCTCATTGTGGTTTTGATTTGCCTTTGTCTCATAATTGGTGGTGGTGTACTCTTTTTCATGTATGTATTGACCATTTGAATATTCTTTGGAAAAATGTATATTCAGGTTCTTTGTGTGTGTGTGTGTGTATATATATATATATATATATATATATATATATATATATATATATATATTAGAGGCCCAGTGCATGAAATTCATGCACAGGGGGTGGGGAAGGTGTCCCGCAGCCCAGCCTGCATTCTCTCCAATCTTGGACCCCTCCAGGGATGTCTCGTACCCCACCAGGATAGGGTCTAAATGGGCAGTATGACATCCCTGTCATAATCCAGGACTGCTGGCTCCCAACTACTTGCCTACCTGCCTTCCTGATTGCCCCTAATTGCTTCTGCCTGCCAGCCTGGTCACCCCAACCACTCTCCTGCCATCCTGATTGATGTCTAACTGCTCCCCTGCCAGCCTGTTTGCCCCCAACTTCCCTCCTCTGCCTACCTGGTCACCCCTAACTGACCTCTCCTGAAAGCTTGATCGCCCCCAACTGCCCTTCCCTTCAGTCCTGGTCACCCCCAATTCCCCTCCTCTGCTAGCCAGGTCACCCCTAACTTCCCTCTCCTGCAGGTTTGATCACCCCCAACTGCACTCTCTGGCAGGCCTGGTTGCTCCCAACTACCCTCCCCTGCTGGCCATCTTGTGGTGGCTATCTTGTGTCCACATTGGGGCAGAATCTTTGACCACATGGAGGCAGCCATCTTGTGTATTGGAGTAATGGTCAATCTACATATTACTCGTTTATTAGATAGGATAAGAGGCCTGGTACATGGGTGGGGGCCAGCTGGTTTGCCCTGAAGGTGTCCCATATCAGGGGTATGAGAAGGCATGGGCAATGGGCCTGTGGTGGTTTGCAGGCTGGCCACACCCCCAGCTACTCAAGCAGAGGCCCTGATATCTGGGATTTATTTATCTTCTACAATTGTAATTTTGTAGCCTGGAGCAGAGCCAAGCCTTCTGCTTGCTCTGTGGTGGCAGCCATTTCTATTATTTATATTCTATAATTGAAACTTTGCAGCCTGGAGTGGAAGCCTAGGCTGGCCAGGGCTGCAGAATCTTGGTTTCCTCTATTGCTTGGGGCAACCCAACTCTCCTGCTCTGTCCAGCTCCATGGCTGCCGCCATTTCTATTGGGATTTATTTAACTTCTATAATTGAAACTTTGTAGCATTAAGTGGAGGCCTATGCTGGCAAGGGCAGATGGAAAGCTTGTATTCCTCCATTGCCAGAAAAACCCAAGCCTCCCCCCTGCTCTCAATGGGCACAGCCATCTTGGTTGGGTTTATTTGAATACTCATTCCTGATTGGTTGATGGGCGTGGCTTGTGGTTGTAATGGAGGTATGGCCAATTTGCATGTTATTCTTTTATTAGTTAGGGGATATGGATATATATATATATATATATATATATATATATATATATATATATGATTTCAGAGAAGAATTGAGAGGAAGAGAGAGATGGAAACATTAATGATGCAAGATAATCACTGATTGGCTGCCTCCTGCATACCCCAACCTGGGACTAAGCCCTCAACCCAGGCATGTTCCTTGACAGGTAATTGAACCATGACCTCCTGTATTGATGCTCAACCATACCAGCTGGGTTGACCTTTTTTTATTTATGCTTTCTTACTGTCTTGTATGAGCTCATTATGGTTTTATTGTATCCTCTTACCAGATATATGGTCTGCACATATTTTCTCCCAATCTGTAGGTTGTGCTTTCATTTTTGTTCATCACTCTTTTGCTGATCAGTTTACTAAATAACTTTCTTTGCTTTTTTAAATTAAAGATACCTATTTAAGTTACTTTATAAATTAGCCTTTTAAAAAATACATAATTAAGGTCGCATATAAATTGAGTACATTGAGAAGTCAATGTTTTTATAAGTAATTGAATTTAAGTAAAATCTAAAAAACAGATTAGAAACAATTATTTTCTGCCTGAATTTGGTAGCCTCTTACATTGTTAAGCTAAAGGCAGGGCAACATTTACAGCTTGTAAATCAGATGTTTGCATTTACTAAATTCACTTTCCTTTTTAAATAAAGACGCTTACTTTAATTACTTAAATAAGTTATCTTTTTAAAATTAAAATTAAGGTCTTAAGCTAAATAAAAATGTCTTTATGAATAATTTGATTAAATATTCTAAGTTACTAAGACCTCCCATAGTCACTATAGGTACAAATAAGCCTAAGGGGATACTCTTTAAAAATAATATTCTAGCTTAATAAAAAGGAGAAATTTAAAAAATCACTTGTGGATGAGCAGGACACATGGCAAAGCAGTGTCCCTCCAATAAAAGGATTAATAAAAGAAATAGCAGAGGTCTTAAACAACCTGGTCTGTGCCCTAAATGTAAAAAAGGAAAACATTGGGCCAATGAATGCAGATCTAAGGGAGATAATCAAGGGAATGTGCTGCCCCCCCCCCACCCCACCCCCCAGCAGGGAAGCGGGAGGAGGGGCCTCCCACAGGCTCCTCAGCAATGCTTTGGGGCACTTCGAAACCGACCCAACTAAAAGAGGGAAATCCCTTCAGGACTTATACTTATGGGGTAGAGATATTATGCAGGAGATGGGAGTTTATATTTATAGTCCCAGTGCTCCAGTAACAAGGCAAATGTTTAATCAAGGGCTATTGCCAAGTCAGGGGTTAGGAAGAGAGGTTCAAGGAAGAATGGAACCAATCATGCCAGAGCCCAGACCTCCTAGAGCAGGGTTGGGGTATTTCTAGGAGGAGCTTTTGATTATCCTGCAACCCATGCAGATCCGATTCAGTGGAAGTCAGATGATCCAGTGTGGGTTGATCAATGGCCCCTGACAACTGAAAAACTACAGGCCGCCGAACAGCTGGTGCAGGAACAGCTAGACAAAGGCCATATAGCACCCTCTAACTCCCCCTGGAATTCTCCTATATTTGTTGTCAAGAAAAAGTCAGGAAAGTGGAGGTTACTACAAGATTTAAGAAAGGTTAATGAGACAATGGAACTTATGGGAGCCTTACAACCGGGGCTTCCCTCTCCTTCTGCCATTCCAGCAGGCACGTATAAAATAACTCTTGATCTCAAGGACTGTTTTTATACTATTCCCTTGGCACCTCAAGATTGTAAAAGGTTTGCTTTTAGTATGCCATCCACTAATTTTCAGGAACCTATGAGGAGATATCATTAGTTGGTTCTCCTCCAAGGGATGGCTAATAGTCCCACGTTATGTCAAAAATTTGTTGCACAAGCTCTTGTTAGTACTAGGAAAAATTTTCCTCAGGTCTACATTATACATTATATGGATGATACTCTGTTAGCTTTTCGGAATGAAGGGATATTGCTAGCTGCATATGCTCAGCTGCAAAAAGGGCTTGAAGAAAAGGGGTTAATTATTGCCCCCGAGAAAGTCCAGAGACAGTCTCCTTTCTCTTATTTGGGATATACCTTACATCAGAATTGTATCACCCCTCAGAAAATACAATTGAGAAAGGATGGGTTAAAAACGATTAATGATTTCCAGAAACTGCTAGGAGACATTAACTGGTTAAGACCTTATCTTAAAATCACCACAGGACAGCTCAAGCCTCTGTTTGAGGTACTCAAAGGAGATTCTAACCCTAACTCTCCCAGAGAGCTATCAGAGGAAGCAAGACAGGCTTTACAGGTAGTGGAAACAGCTATTGGTCAACAGCAGGTGTCATATTTAGACTATTCTCCGCAATGGGGAGCTTATATTCTTGCTACTCAGCATACTCCCACGGCAGTATTATGGCAGGAAGGTCCTCTATTATGGATTCACCTGCCCGTATTGCCTGCAAAGGTGCTTACACCTTATTATGATCAAGTAGCTGCTCAGACTCACATGGTGAGGACTGAAGCTTGCAAGTTAATTGGACGTGAGCCGCCTTATATCTGTCTTCCTTATTCCAAAGAGCAAGTAGATTGGCTGTTGCAACATAGCAATGCCTGGGGAGTGGCTATGGCTAATTACCCTGGTCACAATAAACTTCTACAGTTTGCAAGCCAGCATGCTTTTGTATTTCCTAAAATAGTACAAAAAGAACATATTAAAGAGGCTTTGTTCATTTTTACTGATGGTTCATCTAATGGTAATGTAACCTATAGTATTCAAGGTGAGGTGACAACATTTCAAACTACATATACATCTGCACAGGTGGTAGAACTGTGTGCCATCTTAGCAGTGCTACAATGTGTTCCAGATCAAGCATTTAACCTGTACTCAGTCAGTATGTGGTAAGGACAATGGAAGTAATTGAAACTGTTCCCTTTATTGGGACAGTTAATTCCATAGTGCAAAGAGACATACAGCGCGCCTTACAGCAGCGCACCCAGCCACGTTTCTTTGGTCATCTCAGAGCTCATACTGGATTGCCTGGACCATTATCAGAAGAAAATGAACAGGTAGACACTGCAACTAGAATAATATTATATACCCAGGAGCAATTGGCTGAGCAATCTCACGCGCTCCATCATCAAAATAGTAATAGTCTCAAGCAGCAATTTAAAATTACCAGAGAAGCTGCCAGACAAATAGTAAAGCAATGTACAAGTTGTCCTACTACTCAATCAGTACCTCATTATGGAGTTAACCCAAGGGGACTAAAGGCTAATCATTTGTGGCAAATGGATGTGACTCATATCCCCAGTTTTGGGCAGGTAAAATATGTACATGTCACTGTGGATACTTTTTCTGGCTTTATTATGGCTACAGCTCAGACAGGTGAAGCAAGTAAGCACTGTATAGCCCACTGTTTAAAGTGCTTTGCAGTTATGGGACAGCCAAAATGTATTAAAACTGACAATGGCACAGGCTATACTGGAAGAAGTTTTCAACAGTTTTGCCAGAAGCTTGGTATCACTCATAAAACAGGAATTCCATACAATCCCCAAGGACAGGGGATAGTAGAGAGAGCTCATAGCACTTTTAAGCTACAATTACAAAAAATAAAGAGGGGGGAGTTATATCCCATGACATCACAGATCTTATTACATCATACTCTATTCTTAATTTTTTAATTTTGGATGTGCATGGGTGATCAGTTGCCCAGCAGTTCTGGAATGCAGGAACTGCATCCACCTATGCTCAGGTCAGGTGGAAGGACCCTTTGACTGGACAACGACATGGACCAGACCCCGAGCCCATTCGGGGACGAGGGCATGTTTGTGTTTTTCCCCAGGATGCCAAAAGTGCGAGGTGGCTTCCGGAAAGGCTTTGCGCTTCGCAGGAGATGGGCAACCTGGCCAAGGGAATTCGACGACTGACTCTCCAGGAGCAGCCCTATAGCCTGGCTCAAGCGACCAGGACAGCGGCAGTGCCCACCTGGGGACAGATGAAGAAGTTGGCGGTTAAAGCGGAACAGGTGCTGATGCAGACTTCTACCCCAAAGACAGGAGTCTCCACATTCCTGGCTATGCTGGGTATCTTAAGCTGCCAAGTGCTGAGCTTCCGAGGAGATACCCACTGAGCCCACGTTCCTGACCCTCCATTACTCTATCCAGCTGAATGGGATGGATCATTGGTTCCAGTGTATGTAAGTGACACTCACACTTTGGGGATGCCTTCTAATGGACACATACGGCCAGAACTACATGTGGGTTTTAACTATTCTGGACAAGGGGATGGAATACCCATTTGTCAAAAGAGACTGATTATCAGGATGTTTACTAATGTATCTTTAAACTTATTTAACTTTGCATAAAGAGATTCAAGGTTTGCAAGATGCAGTACCCCTACACTTTGCTGCTAGTCAGACTGCAAAAAATTTTCTTGATCAATTTCTTAAGACTGTTCCCTCTGTAGGAGACTTTCAACATTTAGCTTTTGGAATTATAGGCTTAGGAAGTTTTGTATTGATACTGTTTTGCTTATTTCCCATTTTAATATGTAGGGTAGGTGAGCGCATTCTTGTAGTACGTGCTGGGGTTACACAAACTAAGATTAATCCAATCTGCTTAATTAGTAAAAGAAGGGGGAATATGTGGAGTGTGCCCTCGGGGAACAAAGTTCCCCCAGAGGGTGGGCCTTGCAAGGCCCTTCTGCCCTCTGCCCCCCAGGAGAATGGTTACCTTCAATTGTAGTTTAGCAAACAATATTGCCTTCCAGCACATAACATTGTAAATAGCCAAATGGTCTATGGAATAATGAGAAAAGATTTAGGGCCTCTTGGATGGACATATAGCCTAGGGGAATTAGTTAAGATAAGGGGTTTAATGGGGAAACATGTTTACAATAGAATGTAGCTTTGTTGTTTGGGGAACAAGGAATTATGTAATATGTAACCAGAACTGTTTAAAAGAGTGGAGTGAAATAAACTCGGGGCCGCAGTCCTAAAGAGGGCTTTGTGGACCTCCTGATCCCATATCTTTTTTTTCTTCTTTATTTCTATCCATCTTCCAATCTCTATCTTTCCATAAGCCTCACCCCCCTTTCAGGGACTGCTTGACTAATGCCGGCTGCCCCTGGCATTGACCTATGAAATAGGAGGTCATGGTTCAATTCCAGCTCAGGGCACATGCCTGGGTTGTGAGCTTGATCAACAGTAAGATGGGGCTGCAGGAGGCATCTGATCAATGATTCTCTCTTATCATTGATGTTTCTATCTCTCTCTCCCTATCCCTCAATCTCTGAAATCAATAAACATATATATTTCCCAAAAATTTATGGGATAATGAAAAAATTTTTATGAAATAGAAATTTATAGTGATAAGCTCCCACGTTAGAAACAAATATTTCTCAAGTAAAAACCTGACTTTGCAGCTCAAGGAACTAGAAAGAGAAGAACAAACTAAGCTCAAAGTTAACAGAAGAGAGGAAATAGCAAGGATCAGAACAGAAATAAATAAAATAGACGCCAGAGTATCAATAGAACAAAAACAATCAAATTAAGATCTATTGGGTTCTTCGTTGTAATTGATGTTCATTTGTTTTTATTCAGAGGAAGGGGGAGGGAGATAAAGATGGAAACATCAGTGATGAGATAGAATCATGGATTGGGTGTATCTTGAATGCCTCTCCTCCTTACCCTCCCGGCTCCCTTACTGAGGATCAAGCCCACAACATAGGTATGTGCCCAGACTAGAATGTAACTGTGATCTTCTGGTTCATAGATTACACTCAACCACTGATCCACACTGGTTGCACTAAGTTTTACTGTTTTGAAAAGGTAAACAAAATTAACAAACTTAGCTAGACTAACTCAGAAAAACAGAAAAAAAGACTCTAGTAAATAAAATCTTGCATCTTAGGTGGGGACATGTGCTGCGGGGTAAGGGAGGCTGGGGGGAGGATATTGGGGGGGGGAGGAAAACATATGTACTACTATTAAATATAAGTTATATTGTAAATAAAATTAAAAAAAATAAAAATAAAAAACTAAAAAAATAAAATAAAATAAATAAAAAATAAAATCTTGCATCTTAAACTATACAAAGTATCGTGAATTGCTATGAATTATTACACACCAACAAACTAGACAATGTAGAAGAAGTGAATAAATTTCTAGAAATATAAAAATTACAAAACTGAATTAGGAAGAAGTAGAGAATCTATCAAGATCATTAAGAAGCAGCAAAATTGAGTCAGTAATCAAAAGCCTTCCTAAATAGAAAAACTCAAGACTCGATGGTGCCACTGGTGAATTTCCGCAAAATTAAAGAAAAAGTAATGCTGATTTGTCCTCAAACTCTTTAAGGAAACTTAAGAGGAGTAAATACTCCCAAACTTATTCTATAAGGCTAGCATCACTCTGACACATGAGGATCATTTTGAAAACAGAAATTATAGACAGTTACTCTTTCTAAGTATAGATGTAAATATGAAACAAAAGATTACTAAACTGAACTCAACAGGAAATAAAAAGTATTCATAATTATCAGGTAAGATTTATCACTGGGATTGATTTCACATAGTTAAATCTATAAATTTTTTTCTTCTTTATTGTTCAGTTTATTAATTACATTGTTCTCTTTTTTCCCCCTATAGTTCCCCTCCACCTGGTACCCATCCCACCCTCCGCCCTCACCCCCCTCCACTGTCCTCTTCCATACTTGCAGATTTTTGTCCAGTCTCTTGCTGCACTTCCCACACCCCCTTTCTCCCCCAAAATTGTCAGTCTATTCCCTCTTTATGTCCGTGATTCTGTTACATTCACCAGTTTATCCTGTTCATCAGCTTATTAATTCACTTGATTTTTAGATTCATTTGTTTATAGATGTGTATTTGTTGTTCATAATTTACACTTTTATCTTTTTCTTCTTCCTCTTCTTAAAGAATATCTTTCAGCATTTCATTAATATTGGTTTGGTGGTGATGAACTCCTTTAGCTTTTTCTTATCTACGAAGCACTTTATCTGACCCTCAATTCTGCATGATAGCTTTGCTGGATAGAGTAATTTTGGTTGTAGATTCTTGCTATGCTATTCATCACTTTGAATATTTCTTGCCACTCGCGTCTAGCCTGCATCGTTTCTGTTGAGAAATCCGCTGACAATCGTATGGGTGCTCCCTTATAGGTAACTAACTGTTTCTCTTTTGCTGCTTTTATTATTCTCTCTTTGTCTTTTGCTCTTGGAATTTTAATTATGATGTGCCTTGGTGTGGTCCTCTTAGGGTTCCTATATATTGGGGTTCGGTGTGCTTCTTGGACTCCTAAGTCAATTTCTTTCACCAGGTGTGGGAAGTTTTCAGTCACTATTTCTTCAAATAGGTTTTCATTGTCTTGCTCTCTCTCTTTTTCTGGCACCCCTATAATTCGGATGTTGGTATGCTTGAGGTTGTCCCAGAGGTTCCTTACACTATCCTCAATTTTAAGGATTCTTTTGGTTTCTTGCTTTTTCAGCTGAGTGGATTTTACCTCTTTGTATTTCAAATCTTTAACTTGGTTCTTGGGGTGCTTCAGGGCACTTTTAGGTCTTGGTATAATATTTTTTGTTTCAGTCAGTATATGCTTAATTTCTGGTTGGTTCTTTTTCATATCCTTGAGAGTCTCCTTTATATCCTTGAGAGTCTCCTTCATTTCCTTGTAGGACTCATTCATTTCCACGTTGGTCTTGATTATTTCCTTGCAGGTCTCTTTTATATCCTTGAGGGTCTTGTTCATTTCCTTGTAGGACTCATTCATTTCCTTTGTGGTCTTGCTTATTTCCTTATAGGCCTCGACCTTTTGTTGGAGCCTCTTGAAAAACCCTATTTCCGTGGTTTTGAATTCCCTGTCCAGTCGTTTTTTTTCCTCCATTTCTTTCACATCTGATTTCTTTCCATGTCTCTGCATGGTGGCTGCTTCTCTGAGTTGGTCAATTAGCTTTGTGTGGTAGACTTCCTACTAGGGACAGTGGCTCAGCCTCCCCGGTTATCTGAGGTGGATATGGGCTGCACAGTCTTGCTGAAGTTAAGCTCAGTTAATCATTGTTAGCACTTGGAGGGTTGACCTCCAGGCCAATTGTCTGTGAAGCTCAGCTGTGCTCAGGTTGGATGGGCGGAGTCTCTGGGCCAAGCAGACAATGTTAGCTCCGCCCTATGCGGCCCCAGGGACTCTGTGCCGGGGGCAATGGCCACCAGCACCTCTGAGAGAGAGCTGCTGCCGAGCTCCACTGGCTGCCGGGGAATTCAGACTCTCCCCAAATGAGTCTGCATACCCAGCGTCTCACCCAGGGTCATAAAACAAAGCAGTCTGACGGTTTCCCGAATGAGAGAGCAACTTGAGAGAGCTCTCTACGCAGTTACGCAGCTGCGCTGTCCCAAGTTCATGAGCAAGCTCCCTTCTCCACAAGCCTGCAGACCCGGCAGCACCTGAGCTTCAGCGTGCCCTCCCACTGTCCAGTTTTTACCCGTATGATAGTGGGTTCCCTGGACTTCACCCAGAGCTGGAGAATCAGTCCAGTGGGACGTCTTTGTCTCCCCATTCGAGAAAACTGGCCGGTTTTCAGCTGCCCACCCTATTCACTGGCGCGCCTTTCTCCGCGCAAATCTTCAACACTGTTCTCAGCCACTCCTCCAAGTCACAGTGTCTTATCTTCACTTTTATTTGTGAAATTTTCACTCGGCCAGCTTTCTGGTAATTCTGAAAGGTGTTTGTTCTTTCGTTAAGTTGTAGTTTTAAAATTGCTATGTATGATGGCAAGATAGGTGTTTTACTCATGCCGCCATCTTGGTTCCTCCTAAATCTATAAATTTTATATGCCACATAAATAGAATGAAAATAAAAATCATACAATTATCACAATGGAGAGAAAAAGCATTTGACAAAGTACAAATCATCCTATATAATAAACGTCTAATATGCAAAAAAAGATGAACAGCAGAAAAAGATGAAAAATCAGTTGCTAATGTGTGCACTGACCACCAGGGGGCACATGTGGAGCATGGTGGGCGGCGGCCATGATGAGATGGTGTAGCAGGTGAGCGGGGGCTCCAGACCAAGGCAGGGCATGGTTGCTGTAATCAGGGCGAGCCTCTGGTGGTTACTAAAAATTATTTGTTCTCATGCACCACGGTCCTACCTGGCGCTTGCACCCGCTGCCAGCACCAGCCCAACTTGCACCTGCAGCCAATGCCTGGCACTAGTCCCAGTTGTTTGGCACCATCAGCAGGTGCGAGTAGTTTTTGCCAGCCCTGATTGCCCCTCAGGATTTCTCCACCTTCCCCTGCTACTGAGAGGTGATCAGGGCAACAGCTGCCGTTACACCCACTGATGACACCAGCCCCATTCACACCTGCTGCTGGCACCCAGCACCGGTCCTGATCACATGGTGCTGTCAGTGGGTGCGAGCAGCTCTGGGACCATCAGTGCATGGGAGTGGGACAGCAGACAGAAGACATGGGGCTTCGGGGGTATGGGGGCAGACAGGGGCACAGAGAATGTCCTGAGACCCACCCCTGTGCCCACCATAGCCTCGTGGGCCACGATTCCTTTCAAAGTAAAGGTACAGGGATTTGTGCACGGGGCCCCTAGTTTAATAATAAATACTCAACAAATTTGGTATAGAAGAAATATACTTCAAAACGATAAAGCCCATCTAAGACAAACCCACAGCTAACATTATGCCAAATGGCAAAAGGCTGTAAGTTTTTCCTCTAAGATCATCAAACAGCGTGGGCTTTTTCATCACACAACTCCCAAAAGAACAAAAGGGAGTAGACATTTAATAAGTGATAAATCCACACCAAGAACTTGGTAAGAACTTTTATCAATTCTAAATAATACATAGGAGAATTATTAATATCCACTTATCAAATATAAGGAGACTGAAGAACAAAGTGCTTAGATCTCAGTCATACCAGTATTCAGGAAGAGCATAGAAATGATACCACTTGTTATTTTATGATAATGATGACAGTACTGACAGCTACTGAGTTTCCACAACTTACTGCAAGGCACTGGCCTAGGCTTGCTTGCTGAATTTCACATCTACTTTGTTAGTTCCACATCTCTGTATTTCTGGGGTCTCTCATATTTCTTCTTATCAGATCTTTGTGTATTTTGTGACTTAAATTTACCTTGTGGAGAAAAAAAGGGATTTAAGTTATTCCCACCAAGATAACTATAACATACAACAAAGTTCAGGATTAAACATTTAGACAGACAAAAAGTTGATTTTATTTTTGCTTCTGAGAATAAATCATATTGCTCAGCCTTTTGTATATGATGAGCATTTAGTATATACATTTGTTGCAAAATGGGAGGAATAAATACATCAGAATGCAATTATAGACCTCATTCACTGCCCTTCATTATCTTTTGACTATACTAAGCCAGAATTTGACTCTAGTACTCTGTTTCCCAAAGTAAGACATCCCCCCAAAATAAGACCTACTCCCAGTTTTGCCTCTCTCTGTAATATAAGGCATCCACCCGAAAATAAGACCTCTCCAATAATATTTTTATTCTTGAAACTGGGTCGATTTAATGCTGCTGCTTGTAATGAGAGGGAGCCAAAGAGGCCTGCTAGTCTGGGATGCAGCCAGCGCTAAAGACATGAAGAAATTTCTTCATGAAAGAAAAATAGATCAAATAATGATTCCCACAGGAATGACAGCCTATCTTCAGACTCCTGATATTGCAATAAACAAGCCATTCAAGGACAGTTTGTGCATGGAAATTAATGACTACATTGAAAATAGAATGGAGCGAAATTAGCGTGGAAACTTGGTGAAACCTAAACTGCAAGAAGTTGTGACTTGGGTGAAGAATTCATGGGAGAAAATCACTGACAGTTGTATTGCAAATGCACTACGAGCAGGCTACCTTGACAAGAAGTACTCATTTAAGGACAGTGCTATTGTTAAACATGAGAGATTTGGTACACTGATTCTGAAAGAAATGGAGTCACAAGAAATTCACTAGGAAATTCAGGGTTTGGATTGTTATGATGATGTTCCAGAAGATGATGACATGACTGTCATTGAATAAATCTTACTTCGTGTTCATACCAGTAAATATCAATATCAGTAAATGTACCATAGATTGTTGTACATGGAAATAATGGTAGTAACAAGAAATTCTTGATACCGTAGGATTCACAGTTTGTCTGGTTATGCTGGTTTGTGATAACTACTACCGTAGCGTATATAGATAATAAATTTCCATTTTTTGTTGTTCAACAATAAATGTATACTGTATTCTTCTTCATGGAAAAATAAGACATCTCCTGAAAATAAGGCCTAGCGCATCTTTGGGAGCAAATATTAATATAAGACACTGTCTTATTTTCAAGGAAACAGGGTATGTATCACTTTAGTCTGTCTATCAGAAATAAGTGAGTGCTAGAAAACAGAATGTGTCTGTAGTACAGTTATGTTAGAGATTACTGATAAAAATAAAACCAGTTTAAAAAATAAAGCTTCAATCACACATTCTTACAATCAGAAGATATTTATTTTTATAAAATTTATTTAGACAATTGCTTCAACATTATTTTTTGCTTTCTTTTCAAAAAATGCAGACTAAATGTAAACTTGACTCATCACTTATTTTCTGGGTAATACTGCAAGCTATTTCTAGGTGTTCTTTCTAAGTAATTTTCACCTTAAAAAATCTATCTATTGGAAGTTGCATTGTGTTATTATAGCATTGTTTTGGACAGAAAGTCTACAAAGTTGGGTTCACATGATGTTCTTTACATTGAAATAAACTATTTCTATCTAGCATTTTAAAGGTGTTTTATTATTTTCTAGAGTTTTCAATAGTGTATTAGTTTATCTTTACTACATGCTTTGCCACAATTTTACCTAACAATATTAGGTTATAAAAAGAAGATTATTACAAAAGTG
The DNA here is from genome assembly GCA_027563665.1 of Antrozous pallidus. Lineage (NCBI taxonomy): Eukaryota > Metazoa > Chordata > Mammalia > Chiroptera > Vespertilionidae > Antrozous > Antrozous pallidus. The sequence continues at coordinate 11,909,400 of CM050522.1, forward strand.
CTTTGTTGTTACTTAGTTTGGGTCAAAACTGAGCCGCCAAAAATGTATTTCATGACATTACAGACTTCAGTGTTTTCACATTATTTAAAATTTGTAAGAATTAGATTCTGAGGCTATAAGAAAAGAATACCTCAGGAAATTTAAAAGGATGGAATTTTCTATGTAATCAAAGTTAAGTTATTAATGTAAAACAGACTGTTATATCTATTAGATGTTTTATGTAAACCTTACAGTAACCACAAAAAACAACAACAACCTATGTTAGATTCACAAAAGATAATGAGAAAGGAATCAAAACATACCACTATCATCAGTTTATGGAGGAAGGCATCAAGGGAGAAATAATATAACAAAGGAACTACAGAAAGCCAGAACACAAATAACTGAGTGACAGTAGTAAGTTTTACCAATCAATAATTACTCTAAATGTAAATGGATTGAATTATTTTATCAAAAAACAGAGAATGGATAGATTAGGTAAAAAACAAGAACCAACAATATGCTAAGTAAAACAGACTCGCTTTAGCTTTAAGTAAATAGATAGCAAAAAAAAATATATATATATATATATATATATATATATATATATATATATATATATATACACTCTAAAAATGGAAACCAAAAGAGAGCTGGGAAAAAAATAACAATTCAATATAGTTCCAGAATGCAAAATCAACAAGCAGAAATCTATCATATTCCTATAAACCAACAACAAAACACCTGGAAAAAAAGAGAGAGAAAACTATCTCATTTACAATAACATTAAAAATTAAAGTACTTAGAAATAAATTTAAGCAAGAATTGGAAAGATGTACACAATGCAAAGTACAAGACCTTTATAAAACAAATTGAATGACATAAACAATGAAAAGATATCCTGAGTTCATGGAAGAGAGGAATTAATTATCAAAATGTTCATACTATCCCACACGTCTGTAAAGACAAGGTATTTATTTTCAAAACTCCAACGTATTCTTTCACAGAAATATTTTTAAAAAATAGCCTAAGATTTATGTGGAAATACAAAACACCCAGAATACCCAAAACAATCCTGAGAAGAAAGAACATAGCTGTAGGATTCATGCTTCCTGTTTTCAAACTGCACTACAAAGCCAGAGTAGCAAATAGTTTGAAACTGGCATGAAAATATACACATAGACTAATAGAAGAAGGTCAAGATCCCAGAAATAAACCCTCTTATTCATAGTCAACTAATATTAGGCAAGGGAACCAAAATACTCAACTGCAAAATGACAGTCTCTTCAATAAAGGTTGGGAATGCTGGATAACCACATGCAGAAGCAAAATATTTGACCATTATTGTATACCACACACAAAAATTGATTCTGAATGGATTAAAGACTTGAACATAAAAACTGAAACCCTAAAACTCTCAGAATAAAACACAAAAGAAAATATTCTTGGCATTAGTCCTGAATCATTTTTTTTTATATGGCACCAAACACATAATCAACAAAAGCAAAAATAAAAACTGGAGCTATGTCAAACTAAAAAGGTTCTACAAAGCAGAAGAAATGACAAAATAAAGAGCAAACTATAGAATGAGAGAAAATATTTGCAAATCTTATATCTAATAAAGGGTAAATGTAAAAATATATAAAATCTAAATAGCACAACAGCAAAAACAAACAATTCTGTTTAAAAATATCTAAAGAAACTGAATAGACATTTTCCAAGGAAGATATACTGTTGGCCTACAGGTACATAAAAAGGGGCTAGACATCACTATTTATCAGAGAAATGCAAATCAAAACTACAATGAAATGTCATCGCACACCTCACAGAAGGGCTATAATGAAAAAGAAAAGTGTTGGTGAGGGTGTAGAGGAAAAGGAATCCCTAGACACTATTGGTGGGAATATAAAATGGTACCGCCATTATGGAATAGGGTATCAAGTTTCTGCAAAAGATTAAAAATAGAACTACCATGTGATCTAACAACCCCTACTTCTGGGCTATAACATTTGTTTCACAATGAGATCTTATTCAGCCATATAAAGAAGGAAATCCTGTCATTTATGACAACATGGGTGAATCTAGAGGATACTATGCTAAGTGGAATAAGCTAGTCAGAACAAGACAATCCACTGTGGTAGCACTGATGTGTGGGATCTAAAGAAGTGACACAGAAACAAAGATTAGAGGGGTGATTAGAGTGTTTGGGCAGTGTGGGGAAGGGGGGGGATGTTGCTCTAGACACTCACAGAAACAAAGATTAGAGGGGTGATTAGAGTGCTTGGGCAGTGTGGGGAGGGGGGGATGTTGCTCTAAGGGTACAAGCTTCCTATTAAAAGATAAGTTCTGACAAGTCTAATGTATAGCATGGTGCTTTTACTGTGAGATATACTTGAAAGTTGCTATGAGAGTAGATCTTAAATGTTCTTTACACACACACACACACACAAACACACACGTAATTATGTAATGTGAAAGAGCTGCATTGCAACAGTATTGACTTAAATTTAGCTAACTTTATGATGCAATCAGTTTATCCTAGCTAATAAAGAGAAAATATGCTAATTGACCATCAGGCCCTCACCAAGATGGTGGTGCCCATAGCCAGTAAGGAAGGAATATGCTAATTGACTGCCACACCCTCAAGGATGACAACACCCATAGCCACAAGATGGTGGCACCCAGTCCCCTCAGCCCCACTGGGTGGCAGGCATGTGGCATGGCTGGGACCAGCACCAGGCAGGTCGGGCCATTCTGCGTGCCTGCCTCTAGAGTTCCCCAGTCCCCTCAGCCTCCCAGAGCCTGCCCAAGGCACAGGCAAGCCTCAGATGGTGGATGCCCAGCTGCCCAGCTGCCCTGCTGCCCAGGGCTGGCCTGAGGTGCAGGCAAGCCTCAGATGGCAGCTGCCCAGCCACCCAGGGCCGTCAGAGGTTTAGGTAACCAGGGCAAACCGAGGCTTGTGCTGCCGGCAGTGGCAGCCACAGAGGTGTAATGAGGCTGTCACTTTCCTCTGATTGCCGGGTTGCCTCCTGCCACTGAGGGCTCCCAGACTGTGAGAGGGGGCTGGGCTGAGGGCCTCCCCCTGCCACCCCAGTGCATGAATTTTCATGCACCAGAACCTAGTAATATATAAATGTGTGACATCAACATGTACACCTTAAATTTACACATTGTTATATGTTAATTATTCCTTTATAAAGCTTGAAAAAAAAGAAAAAATATATGTAGCATGCCCTCTGTGATAGACACTGATTTACCAAAAATTAAGACCTCTTTCCTTCAAGGATTTTGCACTACATGTAGGCCACCAATGTAGTAAACAGAATTTAAATAACCGATTGAAGTGAGGTCAGTGTTTTACAGCTTATATAGGGATCTTGGACATCATTGTTTGCACATTATTTGTATGTGATTTGGCACCAACAAGTATAGGATGATTCCACTCATATTCAAATGCCTGTTAACTTTGTAACTATTTATGAACTTAACTCTAAATCATTAAAATACTAGTAAATCGCCCCCTTTTAACTCCAAATAACTAATGCAGAAGTATGAAAATAAGCATTTTCTCCTCTTACAGAGACCAACTAATGTATTCATTTCCCGTGTCTGCATTAATGTAGCAATGATATACAGCTTAAGTTAGTGGGTGGTCATTGCTGTGAAATGCAAATGTCAGAGAAGATGAATTAAGCAAGCCAGATTAGGGCTGCTGGAGACCAGGCTGCTGGGTGAACAAGGTGAAGGGATTAAGAAGGACAAGTTGATAGTTATTGAACAGTCATGGAGTTGTAAAGAACAGCATAGGAAATATAGTCAATAATATTGTAATAATTATGTATGGTGTCAGAGGGTTGTGAGATTTATGAGGATGATGACTTATTAAGTTATATAATGTCTAATCACTTTGGTGTGCACTTGGAAATAATATTGTATGTCAACTGTAATTGAAAAAGAAAAATGATTTAAAATAAAATTATTTTAAAAATCTTAAAAGCTTCCCATAGATCTGAAATGAAGTGCCATTAAGTGAGTGTAATAATTAATGTTTTGTATCTAAAATTCAATACATATTATGTCTCAGAAGATAAATTATTTATTTCCATTGATAAATTTCTGCCAGTTTAGATAAAATAAAAAAATGAATAAACTTATACATATTTGGTTAGTCTAGGACAGAGATTTTCAATTGGTGTGGCATGAGAATTTTTAAAACATGCAGTAGCTGACTACAGAGCAGGGGCACTACCTTTTCCCTCTTAGATTATAAAATTAAAAAGTGACAATAGCCAATCAGATAATAGCCACCGGGTGTAAAAGAATAAAAATTATACCTACTTTTTCTCATATTGGCAAAAAATATATTTTTGGTGTGCTGTAGAATTTTAGTAATTAGTTTATGTGTGTCATGAGATGAGAAAGATTGAATATTGCTGCTCTATGGTAATGAATTTGCCTATGTTGCTTTGTCAAAGTTTACTTAACCTGTTGGCACTTCACTTTCCTCATGAGTTCAGTAGAGATTATAATGGCACCCATTCATAGAGCTGTGAATGACACAAAATGAGCAATAGATGATAGGTAGATAGATGATAGAATGATGATAGACAGAATACAGCTGATAGATAGATGATAGATAGGTGATAGATAGATAGATAGATAGATAGATAGATAGATAGATAGATGATAAATGCAGGAAATTGTTGCTACCAAATTATTTTAGTTTTTGGAGTATCATTAATATATTTTATTTTTTTATTTTTTTATCTTTGTTGTTCAGTTTACTAATTACATTGTTTCCCCTTTTTTATCCCCCTATATCTCCCCTCCACCCTGTATCTATCCCACTCTCCACCCTCACCTCCCCCTCCCCACTGTCCTCTCCCATTGTTGCAAGATTTTTGTCCAATCTCTTGCTGTAACTTCCCACAACCCTTTTCTCCCCAAGAGTTGTCAGTCCATTCCCTCTCTATGTCCATGTTTCTGTTATAGTCACCAGTTTATCCTGTTCATCAACCCATCAATTCACTTGATTTTTATGTTCATTTGTTGATAGATGTGTATTTGTTGTTCATAATTTATATTTTTACCTTTTTCTTCTTCCTCTTCTTAAAGAATATCTTTCAGCATTTCATATAATATTGGTTTGGTGGTGATGAACTCTTTTAGCTTTTTCTTATCTGCGAAGCACTTTATCTGATCTTCAATTCTGAATGATAGCTTTGCTGGATAGAGTAATCTTGGTTGTAGATTCTTGCTGTTCATCACTTTGAATATTTCTTGCCACTCCCGTCTGGCCTGCATCGTTTCTGTTGAGAAATCCGCTGACAATAGCATTAGTGCTCTCCTGTAGGTAACCAACTGTTTTTCTCTTGCTGCTTTTAATATTATCTCTTTATCTTTTGCTCTTGGCATTTTAATTATGATATGTCTTGGTGTGGTCCTCTTTAGATTTTTATATTTTGGGGTTCTGTGTACTTCTTGGGCTTTTAAGTCAGTTTCTTTCACCGGGTGGGGGAAGTTTTCAGTCACTATTTCTTGAAGTAGGTTTTCATTGTCTTGCTCTCTCTCTTTTTCTGGCACCCCAATAATTTGGATGTTGGTATGCTTGAAGTTGTCCTAGAGGCCCCTTACACTACCTTCAATTTTCTGAATTCTTTTTGTTTCTTGTTTTTCCAGCCGAGTAGATTTTGTTTCTCTGTATTTCAAATCTTTGACTTGGTTCTTGTGGCCCTCTGGACTGTTTTTAGGACTTTGTGCATATTTTTTATTTCAGTCTGTGTATGCTTGATCTCTACTTGGTCCTTTTTCATATCCGTGAGGGTCTGGTTCATATCCTCAGAGGTCTTGTTCATTTCCCTGAGGGTCTCATTCATTTCCTTGTAAGTCTCATTCATTTCCTGGTTGGTCTTGTTTATATGCTCGTAATTCTCATTAAGTTCATCGGCCTTTTCTAGGAGCCTCTTGAAAAGCCTTATAACCGTGGTTTTGAACTCTATGTCTTGTTGTCTTTTCTCCTCCATTTCTTTCACCCCTGATTTCTTTCCATATCTCTGCATAGTGGCTGCTTTATGTGGTAGATATCCTCTAAGGGTCAGTGGCACAGCCTCCCCAGTTATTTGAGATGGGTACTCTTAGTGCAATCCTTTATGGGTTGTACAGTATTTTTGAGTTTAAGCCCAGCTTTTTGTTGTTAGCCCTAGGAGGGTTTGACCTCCAGGCCAATTGGCTGTGAAGGGAGACTGTGTTCAGGTTGGATGGGCGGAGTCTCTGAGCTGCGCAGGCAGCCTCAGTGTCAGCTATGTCCTATGCGGCGCTCACACGCGGGTCTCTGTTGGATGGGGATGGCTGCAGACACCTCCAAGAGAAAGCCACTAGTCTCTTCCCCTTGCCAGACAACTCTGCCTCTCCCCAAATGTATCTGCACCCCCAAAGTATTGCCCAGGGTTGTAAAATAGATGATTTCCGGGACCTGGAGACAAGTTTCCAGGGGGCAAGTCGCAGGTTTGTGCGACACTTACGCCCAAACTTCTTTTCCCCGCCTCCGGGTTTCTCGCAGACTAGGAGACCTCTGCTGCGCCCCGCTTCCAGGGTGCGTCCCCCGGACCTTGGACCTCGCCTGGCACTGGGGAATCCGTGTAGTGGGATGTCTCTGCCCTCCCCATTGGCGAAATCCAGCTGGGGTTGCTTCTCCAGCCCCAGCCCACGCGCGCGACCAGGATGGCTTCTAACCTGTTTCAGTCTTCAAGGCTGCGCTCCTGCCCCTCCTCTGAGTCTCAGTGTCCCACCTTCACTCTTAATTGTGGAGCTTTCACTCAGCCAGCTTTCTGGAGATTCTGGGTAATTTATGTTTTGTTGTTATGTTGTAGTTCTTAAATCGGTGCGCGGGGCAGAACAATAGGTGTTTACCTATGTCGCCATCTTAGTTCCTCCTCTGTTAATTTATTTTAAATGGGAGAAAAATACCATATCACAAATACCATATCACATATTGTTCTTATCAATTGTAAAGAAAAGATTATGAAAAACACATTAAATGAGAATGACATTTTAAAAACATGAGCAACAGTTATTCCTAAGAACTTTCGCTTTGTCAATGCCTGTGACCCCGAGGTTTGCAAAAGAAGTGAATCATGCCATTATCAAATACATAGCATTTCAGATTGCCACTCAAGAACTTTACCAATTGACTTCTATCTTCCCATGTGTGCTTATGTATTATAAAATTAAGGGGAAAATCTCTCTATAAAGATGAGTCTGAGATAAATATTTTATATTGCTCAGTGTGAGATAGAATACATGATCTGGCATTTGTTTTATTAGCAGGATCATAAGATATAAAGGCTTTTATCATCATGGTCCTTCCTGGAGGGGACTAAAAGAGCTAAAGTAATGGATTCTTCTTTGCTTTCTGGCTCTCATGATTTATGACTATAAGCCTGCCTACATGAAAGCACACACTGTTTCCAGGAGATACTGCCATCCCAACACACTTGGAAACCTGGTCTTCCTCATATAAACGTTGCAGCTGCCAGTGATTTCACTTCCCCAGTTGCTTTCAAAGAACATCCTACTAGGGCCACCCCCAACACATACTATCTTACCTTTGAAGAGTTACTAAGGAAGTAGTGGAGGAGGACCCAGAAAACAATAAGTGAGAATGAGGTTCTGGGTTAATAGAGAATTCCTGTGATTAACTTTGGTCACTATTCTGTTAGCTAAGGGATTTGGAACAAGCTCTACTTGACTTTCATCTTATTCACAAGATTTCTCAGGCAGCATCCAACTTCTCCAAACCTATACCACCCTGTTTTTACTTCTGATTGATTAATACCCCTCACTTGTGAGTCATCTTCACTTTCAGTCAATCATCAACTTCTGTCAAATCTACACACATCTACTCCTCCCCATTTATACTATGCTACCACCTTAGTCCAAACCATCAGCTCTCACCTGAAGTTACACGGTAACATCCTGACTCACCCATCTCACTCTTATCTCCTCCTACCTGTTCTCCACACTGTAGCCCCTGTAGACATCTTTTCCCAAAATCTTAAGTATCACCATGTTACTCTTCTTTTTGGTTTAGTCTGCTGTCATAATAAACCACGTGACCCTATAATGAAGACATGTTAAGTGTTTTGCATATGCACAGCTGTAAACCTACTTTGCCCTATTTTGCACTTTATATACTAATTTCTTATTCTTCCTTCCTCATTTCCTCTCCTCCCATCATTCTTGGAAAATTGCTTTAATTTCTTGAAGCCACATATTCTTTATATATAAACCAGATTGTAAGATTAGATCTATGATTTTTAACTGGGGGTGAGGAGTAAGGAAAAAGGGGTCCTAGGGAAATTTCCAGAATGAAGTGAGGAATGGCTTATACTTTTAGCAAAAAGAGATATAGACTTCTGGGATAACAGCAATGCTCTGTTTCTTTAACCCGAGTATTAGTTGCATGGGTGTGCTTGAAAGGGCAGAGCAGGACTGCAAAGACCATTTTGGACTGTGTGACTTGGCAGCCACCATGTTGGCCACATGAAACTTACCTGGGGGCTACCATCTTAAAATCACAAAGACCAACCCCTCCCTTTGAATTAGCCAATCGGGAAAGATTGTGCACTTGAGCTCCAATCAAGAGCAAAGGACAGGACAGGTCACATGCGTTAGGGATTATTTGCTTCACTAGCCCCAGCCATCACCCAACCAATTGGAATCGGCCAACTCATTGGTTCGCATCTGTCCCCACCTCCCAATAAAATCACCATGCGTGGGAAATTTTCACTCTTTGGCTTCCTGCCGCTGTGGCAGCAGGGCCAGAGGACCAAGCCCGGGCTTGTAATAAAGGCTCTATACTATTACATCCATTTGGCTCCCTGGTGGTCTTTTGGGATCATGAAATCTGGGCATAACATTTGGGGGCCTGTCCGAGATCCCCAAGACCCACAAGGCACCCTGACATGGAGAGCTTGATTGACTGCAGTAGGTGTTTGTCTGTGTGTTTTCTGTTCCGTGCAAGATCATGTGTGAAGTCTGTAGCCCGAAATGGTCTAAGCGGATGTGCTGGCGGACTTTGGGCGGGAGGAACCAAAGGATGCTTTGATACTCCGTCTGGAGGGGTGTAAAAGCCCCTTGCAAGGGGAGTGGGTTCTCCTCAAACCTCTGGGACAAAGTGGTTGGTGCACGGCCATCATGCAGTTTTGCTTGCAAGGAGTCGGGAGGCTGGGTGTCTTTGTCTGTTTAGTCTCTGTGCCAACGTTGTGAGGTGGGTCCTCCCTGGAGAGGAAACCTGAGTTCCCCAAGATATGTGATCAAGTGCCGGGGCCCTGCCAGCAGGCGAGGGGATCCCAAGGCAAGTACTGGGCATGGAGGCCACCTGGGCATAGGCTACCAAGGAGACAGAACTGAACCTCACATCACCCTGCTTGGCCCCTGAGGATGGCTGGTTAGCTAGAGGTGGGTAAGATTCCTCATGGGAGGGACAACCTAAGACAGGCACAGTCGCAGAGGGGCCATCAGGAGAGAACATTGAGGCCAACAGAGGTGGGGCATGGAACCTCACCCCCCCACACCTCACCCAGCATTGCAGGGACTTGAACACTCACCCCTTCTGAGGGAGGTCTCCTGCCCCATGGCTACTTCACTTCCCTCGCCCAGTTCAGATTGGGACCCAGGTAACAGACAAAGACTTGGACCAGCCCAGATCAGAACCAAGGTAACAAACAGAAACTTGGCTAATAGCAGCTAGCACCAAGGATGCTCAGGGCCTACTCAAGAATGCAAAACAATCCTTGCCATTAATAATTACAGGGTAAGTTAAGATTGTTGTTAGAGTATTACATTTTACAGTAAAATAGCAGTCAAGTTTTCAGATTAATTTAATTTAGCTAAGGTAGGAAATGTACAGCAGCAGAAGGACACCTTTTCTGGATGGGTAGAGACATGCCCAACCAAGCATAAAACAGTTCAGGCGGTGGCCAAGAAGCTGCTAGAAGACATCCTACCTAGGTATGGATTTCTTGCTATGACAGGGTCAGACAATGGGCCAACTTTTATTTCACAGGTAACACAGGCAGTAGCCAAGGTTATAGGGGCATATTGGAAATTGCATTGTGCTTATAGGTCCCAAAGTTCAGGGCAGGTAGAAAGCTAAAAGAGACCCTTACCAAATTAACCATAGAGACTTGTAGGGGCTGGGTGGCTCTCCTTCTGTATGCCCTTTACCAGGTAAGGAACTCTCCCTGGTTTTTAGATCATGTTACTGAATTTGTCTCTTAAAAAGGTTCCAGAGGGTGCACAAGGACATTTGGCCATGCCTCTGTGATGAGGCTAGCTTGACCTCTCGCCTCATCAGTGCGGATCTGGGGGATATTGGGTTTTTGTCAAGAGGCACAGTCGGGAGACTGTTGGGGCATGTTGGAAGGGCCCCTACATCGTGGTGCTGACTGCACCCACCGCTCTCACAGTAGACAGCATTGCAACTTGGGTCCACCACACCCACGTCTGCCCAGCTGATCCCTCTGCAGTCCAGAAGGACTTCATTACACAATGGAGCCACAATCTGCTCAAGCTCAACTTACGGTGCATTTGACCCACCTAATGTCGGTAACTTTGTTGACTCTGTTCGCTGTCACCCACACTGCCAGGAGTCCACCCTTTTTCCTGGCAATAGTCATGGCCTGCCTCTGTATTCATGCAGCAAGGAGGCCTATGTACAGCCCTAGGGGAGGAATGTTTTTATGTTGACCATTCAGGAGTAAAAATGGAAGGCGAGGTAGAAATGCAACCCAGCTTATAATTGAGCCATAAGTTCCAAGACAAGGGGGGAATGAAAGGGCAGAGCAGGACTGCAAAAACCATTTTGGACTGTCTGACTTGGCAGCCACCATGTTGGCTGCATGAAACTTACCTGGGGGCTACCATCTTAAAATCACAAAGACCAACCCCTCCCTTTGAATTAGCCAATCGGGAAAGATTGTGCATTTGAGCTCCAATCAAGAGCAAAGGACAGGACAGGTCACGTGCGTTAGGGATTATTTGCATCACTAGCCCCAGCCATCACCCAACCAATTGGAATTGGCCAACTCATTGGTTTGCATCTGGCCCCACCTCCCAATAAAATCACCATGCTTTGGAAACTCGCATTCTTTGGCTTCCTGCCGCTGTGGCAGCAAGGCCAGAGGGCCAAGCCCAGGCTTGTAATAAAGGTTCTATGCATTGCATCTGTTTCGGCTCCCTGGTGGTCTTTGGGGATCATGAAATCTGCGTATAACATGCTCTCCTTATGAAGTTGTGCAAGTATGTATGTTCGATTCAATTAAAATGTACATTAAAACTATAATTACTAAAAAATGATAAAAACTTAAAGGACTAGGCTGAATAATCTAAATCAATCTCAAAGTGTCTTTTCCACTTTGATACTATGTCATTTTAAAACAGTATTTTTTAATTATTTCTTCTATCAAGAGGACATGTGAATTTCATTTTAGTTTGTATTACATATTGCATTTTTCATTTTTTCAAACATAAAATATTAAATATGCTTTTTTCAAATACACATAAAGGTATGTTATTGAACTAAATAATTTTTAAGTTTCTTTTCATCTACAAAATAGTTCAAATATATGTAATATCATTAGTAAATGATATTTAGAGAAGAGGGAGCAAATGAGAAGGTGGGAAAGTATATCTTTTAGAGATTATTATGGGAGAGAATTAACATTGAACATGGTAAGTACAAATATGGCACACACTGCAAAATTTTTCACTAGTGCTTACCTCAGCTAATCTTACCTTTTTGATTTTTGCTATTTTTATCCAGAAAATATATTCTTTGTATACTTTCTTTGTTCATATTTTCCAAGATGTTACTAAGGTATCTTATCAATTGTTTCATTCAGCTTCCTCATATGCATAGCTAATTATATGCAAATGGTCCCACCAGCTGAAATGAACACAATAACTTAAAAGGAAACACCTAAAGGGCTAAAGTAAAGTAGCCTTTTAAAAATAATGTGCTAATGCAGGTATCTAGAAAGGTAATAAAAACAAAATCAGAAATGTTGATTTGAGTTCTAGACCACTTTTTGAAACACTTATGTATAATTATATAAGAAAGTGTAAAATTAGAGAAACATAGTACAGATAGATCCTGAGGGTAGTCCACTGAAAACTAGACATTTCCATCAGAGAATAATGATATTCAATAATTTAGTCAACAAGGAAATTACAACTTCCCTGGCAATAGAAATTATTAAATATAAGGAATTTTTTCCCATTCATCTCAGTTTAGTGTATTCATAATCACACCTAAACTCTTGATAATTACATTAAACATTCCAAACAAAGCTTATTTTTCAACATAAAAATGTGTTTAATTTTGGAAAGCAGTGACCTAATCAGATTACTGAACACATAAACTAAGACTGTCAATAAGATAAGCTTCAACAACCAGACCACTAAAGACCAAGCCAGTAGATATGGCTACACTGCTGAATCAAACAGTAAGAATTTAATAGTTATACTTATGTAATAATTATCTATAAAAGAATTTACAAGAGTAAATTTTTTCATAGAACATATATTTGAGTTATATTAAACCTTCATATTTTATATCTAATATGCCTCACTCATGAAATCACAAGATATGACCATTTGTTGATAGAAAATCCTATCTAATAAAAGAGTAATATGCAAATTAACCATCACTCTGCTACACCCACAGCCATGCTCACTTACAACACCCACTAGCCAATCAAGAGCGAGTATGCAAATTAAGCCCAACCAAGATGGCTGAGGCCATGGAGCGAGAAAGAGGGATGCTTGGGTTTCCTCCATGATGGAGTAAGCCAAGCTTTCCGCATACCCTGGATGGCCCAAGCCTCCGCTTAAGGGTACAAAGTTTCAAATATAGAAGATAAACCCCAACAGAAATGGCTGTCACCACAGAGCAAGCATAGGCTTGGCTCTGCTTCAGGCTACTAAGGTGGGAGGGCCTATTCCAACTGGTGAAAGGCCTAAACAGAACAGATAAGCTGACCCCCATGCTACGAGGTCATCAGTTTTGTCTTTTTCCTGCCATTACACTTGAATTGTAACATAAGCTCCTCCTGGGTCTGTGGACCTCCCATCTGGGACTACATTGGCTCTCCTGAGTTTCCCACTTCCCGACCCAGCTTTAGGGACTGGTAAATATAACTTTCTGAACCAATCTCTTGTAAATGGAGAGAGAGAGAGAGAGCCGAAGGAGAGAGAGATTTTAATGGTTCTATTTCTCAGGAAATCCCTGGCTAACAATCCTAGTAATGATAAGAAAATGTGATGCATTTTTTTTTTCTTTTGGTAGAACCCTATAGGGGAAATTCAAAAGTACAGTTAAAAATATTAAACAACACTCAACACTGCTAAATATATAAATTAAAAGCAATTTTTACTGATAAGAGATTTCTGAGAACTTTGAAAAGCACAATTTTTAGATTTCTGAGTATATTTACATGTCAATATGTTGTAAATATATTCAGCAATGCACTGAAATCAAACTGTAATTTAATACATATCACACTGTAGAAGTCTTTTAAAAATATTATACTGGGGCTTGGAATATAAATGTTCTATAAATAACAATAAAAATTTTCTTTATTCATCTAGGGGCAGGATAAGGGGTAGAATTTTAAAGTAAGAACAAAAACAAAACAAAACACTAAACTAAATATAAATAAACTAGCATAAGTACCTAAGGCATTGGTGACCTTGAATACAGCTTTTAATCTTACAAGGCAGGCAGTAAAATATATATCTCAGATTTGTGTGTTTGTTTATATTTTTTAACTTGACTTATACATTCTGTACAAATAGTATGGAAAGACATTCTGTACAAATAGTATGGAAAGACGTAAAACTAAAAGTAAAGGCTGAGGTTCTGCTATGCTGGACCTATCTGAAGAAAAGGATAAAATCACTGGAAACTAGGAAAAGGAAAACAAATTGAGTTTTTAAAAGCATGATAAGCAAAAGTTGCCAGACTTATTTTTTTTTTAAATCCTCACTTGATATTGTTTTTACTTTTGTTAGAGAGAGAGGGAGTGATAATAACCCAGTGATTAAGTAATTAACAGGAAAGGAGCAAAGGGAGGGCTGGATAATATGGGCATGCCATTTGTGCCAGGAAGCTGCAGTTTAACACTCTCCAGGTCTGTTCCTTGCAGATCCTGGCGGGGGTGGGGGGGTGGGGGGGTGGGGGGGGTGACTAGGTAAAGAAAGAATAGACAGATGCCCAGTCAAGTCTAGGTGACATAGAGAGGGGGCTTGCCTATCAGTCAGACCTGGGAACAAGGCATTGACCACCGGAGGCATGTAGGCATTGCCACTGCAAGCACGGAATATTTAATACTTAAATTCCTAAACAAAGGGGTTCTTCTTTTGCTCTATTACTCTTCCTTTCTGCTGCTATCACCTGACTACTGACTTGTGGTGCTCTCACATTCTGCACTTGCCCACATGGTCCATAGTCATGTGACTGATGAACTGAAACTAGCCTTATGTTACACTGGACCCAGCTCCACCTTGGAACAGGAGCTCTGGACTCAGGCTTTGCTTCTAGCTCTGCTGAATCCCCAGCTGAGCTTCTCCCAGGACTGGTTTAAGGGAAACGGGACTTTGCAACCTGAGGGCTGTAATTCCATACAAATAAAGCTTTTTCCACATCTCTTGCTTCTGTGGGGGCTTCCAAAATTCTTGTTCCAGAAGTGTCCCAAACAGCCCATTCCCGCTAGCAATGGAGAATAATAATTCATGCAATTCTTGGATAACTAAAGGGTAAGGAGAGAGTGAGAGTGAAAAAGAAACATTGATGTGAGAAACAATCATCCATCAGTTGCCTTCTGTACACACCCCGATCTAGAATGGAACCCCCAACTTAGATATGTGCCCTGATCGGAACTGAACCCAGGATCTTTGGATGTACAGTTGACACTCCAACCAACTGAGCCATACCAGCTAGGGTAGACCTATTCCATTTAAATGGTATTAAAAATAGCAAAGTCATTTAAGATGATAGCATCAGGAAGGAATTGTTTCTTGGTAGATCTGGGTGTGGATTTAAATTGATTTGAAATGAGCTAGAGGGATATTTTCAGATAATAGATAGGCTCTATATGTTGAATGGGATGGTGGTTGCAAAGATTCCATTGTCAGAACATGTCAAGATAAACACTTAAGGGTTGTGAATTTTATTGTATTTAAATTATTTCTCAGTAAAAAAAATTAAAGGTTAATAAGTAAAAATATCTCCAAATATATTCATAACAATATTTGAAAAAGATGAAAATTACCTGAAAATACATGCTAAGGGGAGGGGAGCATTGAGTACTATGTGCTCCAGCAATGGGGAATTTTTTATAAATGATATTTTTTAGAATTATCAGCATATGGTGATTACAAAAACAAGGCAAACTAACTACAGTTAGTTCTATTATTGTTGTTATGTCAATTTCTATTACTGGTGCTATATCAATACTGACAAAGCAGTCTCTCATTTTCTGCCCCTGGGTAAAAACACAATACAGATTGGAACTTGCCAAATTTTTAGTGCATGAGTTAGTCCCAAGCTTGAGTAGAAATCATTATAAAACCATTTCAAAAATTAGAGAGCCTGAAGAAATACTAAATGAGAAAAGTCAAAAATAATAACAACAGGAGAGAAAGACCATAAACTGGTGGGATAGAAGAACCAGAAGAAAGGTTTTATAAAAGCCAAACTAATGTTCTCTGAGAAAGCCTATGGAGTTCTACCTCTGCTGGAATGGCAGAATCACTGCCAATCTGAAGTAATAATTAAGGCAAGCAAACAAAAGATAGAAATGCTTGGAATTCCAAAGACTGTAAGTACCAGAAATATGTCAAGAAGCTGTGATTATCAAACATTTCTAGAAAAGTTTCCTTTACACCAAATCCTGTTTTAAAGCCAATAGAATTTGGTGAAATTTTTTCCTTATTAAAGACATGTCAACATTAATTATAGCTCTTACTAGTAGTCTTAAATTCCGGCTGCTTTAAGTGGAGATGGAAATAGCATTAATTGAAGTATAAACCTGGTTCAGCTACGTAAATAGTTTTTTGGATTGTATTTTCTTCTCAGAGATACTGAATAAGCCCCTTTCACCTTTAGTTTCCTGACTGTATTCTCCTTTCCCTGCAAATTCAAAAGGCCTAAGAAAAAAACAAGTACAAGATTTTGGATGATGGGAACTAACATAGAAAGAACAAGGAAAGTTTAGGAATATCTGTATTTTTGTCCCAAGCCTACATCTGTTTCCACAAGTCTGAGAAAATACAGACTTTTTGAGGGAACTTATCTATAATCCTTTCTTTCCTTTTTTTGGTGAGCTCCTTTTCCTGGCAGCTACTCTTTCCCCCTTATGTATTTTTAACCAGATCACAAGTTTTTTGGAGTGGGATCGATTTTTGTTCCCCATTGCTAATCTTTATCTCAAGATTTTCATCCCAACTGAAATAATTAAAAAAAAGATTGTGAAAAGAAAAGATGGGGGAATGGAGACTAACACAAGCCAGATTCACTATTTTCTTCATTAAAAATAAAGCAAGTGAATTTCCAATAGGGAAAATGAAAGGCCCTGAGAATTCTAAACCTAATCAATGCTATTGCTATACTTTTTCTAACAATAGCAGAATACAGAAGAGTTCCTTGAACAACAACAACAAAAAGATGGTGTGACTTTAAGTACTTGTGTATTTTTTAGTTTCCTAAATTCAAAAATATATAATTGTTCAACATCACATCCTAACAAATCTCATGTTTTCCTGCTATTAATGGCTGAGTAATCTATATTTATAAAAGGCTAATATGTTAAGTGTCCAACCATCTGACCAGTCAATATGACGCACACTGACCACCAGGGGGCAGACATTTAATGCAGAAGTTGGCGTGACACACAGAGAAATGACACTGTGGAACTGGCACCCACAAAGGAACATTCGGCTTCCCCCAAGTAGGACATAGGCCCTGCCACCACCCAAGAGCGACAGCCCACCAAATCGCAGCCAACATTGCTGAGACTCCATGGCACAAAGGTGGTCCACAGCCCAGCCCAACCAGGAAATGGTTGCTGTGGGAGTCAGGTAATGACATCACATAGGAACATCCAGCTTCCTCTCCCTAGTGACTAGCCTCCTTGCAGTTTCTTTAGCCCAGGAACACGACTTGCTTTACAGACAAGAGCAAACATTTTACACTTTAACTAAACATCTGTGAAGTGTTTTCCTGTGCCTCATCTCATTTGATCCTCACAGAAGACCTGGAGTAGGTAGATAGACGACTTGGTGGAATCCTATTTTATTTTATTTTTTCATTAGCTGGAAAATGAAGATTTAGAAAGCTTAGAAACTTAACCCGATTGAAAAGAAGTAAGACATGGTAGACCTTGAAAATAACTTCAGGTTTTTTCACTGGACAGAATATAGTCCAACACTGCTGCAGTTAAATATTTGACCCTTTGTTCTCCCTGCATGATCTATAATAATAATCTTCTTTGTGTTGATATTTACTGCTGTGTTGCTGAAAATCACCTGAAAGAGAAGTTAGGGTGCTTCTCTGGGATACAAAAAGTTTAGCTAAATCAGAAAGCTGGTCTAATTAAGCAAGTTTATTCTATATATATACAAAAGGCTAAGTTGACTTGTGCATATGTGATACATATAAAGCTCTTACTGGTTCCAATCGCACACATGTGTTTCAATCTGTCATTATCGACCAAAAATTTGGTTGACACTTCTGTTACAGAGAAAGGGCAAAAAGCCATATTACAATTTTTCTTCTAATCAATTTCCTTTCAATGTGCATGAATTTGTGCACTGGACCACTAGTTATGACTGATATTGTATTACTTTTCTGTGGCTATTGTAACAAATTACCACAGACATGAGTTTATTTTCTCACAGATATGGAATTCAGAAGTCTAAAATTCATTTCACTGGTCCAAAGTCAAGATGTTGGCCAAGTTATACTCATTTTGAAAGCTCCAGGAGAGAATCTGTTCCTTGCATCTCCCAGCATTACTTGGCTTGTGGTCATCTATATACATAAAAGACTAATATGCAAAGTGTCCCTACAGGAGTTCAACCAGAAGACCTGGAGTTCCATTGCTTGCCCTGACCACCAGGGGATGGTGAGGAATGAAGGCCCAGGCTGGCATATAGCAGGCAGGAAAGGGAGGCCCCAGCCGGCAGTCGAAAGGTCCTGATTGGTCCTGATTGCCAGGCAGGCCTAAGGACCCTACCCGGGCATGAATTTTGTGCACCAAGCCTCTAGTATTACTATAGCCAACTTCCCTGGCCACATTGACTTTTCTTGTCTGTGTCAAATCTCCCTCTGCTTTCCCCTTATAAAGATATTTGTGATTGCAACAAGGGTCCACTGGGATAAACCAAGATAAATTCCCCATTTCATGATCTTCAACTTAATCCCACCTTTTACCATATAAGGTAATATTCACAGGATCCAGGGATTAGGATATAAATATCACGTGGGAAGCCATTATTCAGTTTACCTGAACCCTACTTTTGAAAGTTAATATTGATTTTTTTAAAGTAGTAACAGTGGAGACAAATAGATTCAAGTAGAATTAAATTCAACTGCTCAGATATTTTGAAAACTATAATGTTTTGTTTATATTTCAATAAATTGTTATATTAATGGATTATTAATAAATTATTATAAGGGATAAAGTGATTTTCCACCTTTGTTCAATAAGTGTAGCATTTTGGTTAATTAATAGCATCATATATAAAAGCTAAATATAAGCGTTATTAAATTCAAATGTTACAATTGTATCAGGAAATATGTGTTAAATATAACTTTGAATTCAACCAATTTGTAAATAATAACATTTTATCATTTTATCAATCCAATCATTACCTAAAGATATAACAACACATTTTTAAAATGAAAACTGTAATATAAAACTATCCCAATATAGGTTAGATTGAGGAGATAATAAAACTTTGAATCTAAAATGGAACATTGTGTCCAATCCACTTAAAAAATATTCAAGAAGCCAGTAGGCTGCCTTTGTCATCACCATATTTCAGATCTAAATGGTAAAGAAAATGCTGCAAGAGTGTCCCTCATCATGGCTCAAGGTGAGGAACACTGCAATCCTGAATCCTAAAAAGATTATCAGTATGGACACAATTGGGAACAGAACATGCTGGGGTTGGGAGGACAATGGAAATAGGTCAGATTTGGGAATATTAATTTTACAATTACTATTACAATTTTAAGTGGGAATTTTAATAATGACAATTCATAACACTCATTGATTATCTATTGAAACATTTAACCACTAGTTTACATGATGCTTATGGATAGGGATTAGAATATGTTTATTTCTAATTTTCCATGATGCCCAGCACAGAGGAGCATATATTACACTATCCAATGCCTCTCATCCTAATTTCTCACTGTGTTTCTAGAGCATTTTAGCAAATGGCTGTCAAGTTTTAAATGAGGATTTTTTTTAAGTGACTATATGATTCAATGTTAAAAAAATAGAAACAAAGCAGCCTTACATCATAAAATACACAAGAAAAATACAACATGATGTTGCTATAAGTGAACTTGGTTTACTTGGCAATGCTGGCTTTGTTGTACTGATTTAGGGAAAAATCTACATAAGAGTACTAAAACACACATCTTTATAAAGTTTCTTCTCTGTACTTTGTTGTTATAAATATAACTCTGTAATCATGTCATAGATTTTTTTCTCTTGAGCTTTTCAGAAATCAATAGGAAATACAGGTTGCTCCCCCAAAATGTATGTACACTTTGAATGATTAGAAAGTCAGTGTTTATGATCATACGGTTCATTTTCAAAATTTAAAAGAATCTACAGAAATGAATATATATATTTTGTCAATGCCTGTTCTCAAACTGGTGAGCATTCTGGTCCAGGCAGTAATGATAACACAAAGCAATGGCATTGAAAACATCAACAATCATTTTGTTTGCCATTTGTGTGCCCTCATTTTGTTGACTGTTGATGGTTTTGTCTTGTTAAGTTTATCTTTTACGTGTCCCCATAAAAAAAAATCTAGTGGCAGTTTAGGATAAATTTTCTTTGTTCAAAATTTAGTCTAGCTTCACCCATTATTTCAACTCTGTTAAACCTGATAAAAGAGTGAAAATTAAGTGAATTAACAGCTGTTAACATGTGTATACATTTTTTTGGACACCTTATATATTATTGAAGCACACAAGGTCTAAGGAAGTAGATAAAGCACGATTCTACTTAAAATACTTTAGCACTTTTGCTACTCTTCATGGCTCAAAGTGAGGAACACTGAAATCCTGAACCTTAAAACCAAGTATTCATCCCATTTATGAACAATGAATCAGTTATAATTATAGTGTGGACTGAATATTAACATTTTAAAATAAGAGTCTAGAATTTTTTCTAACATAGAAATTCTACTACAATATATATTATATTTTCCAATTATACTATCTCTTGCCATGAACTTTAACATGTCCTCACCTCACATCTAATAGTCAGAATGGCTATCATCATTAAACCCATGAATAGCAAGTGTTGGCAATAATGTGGAGAAAAGGGAACTCTCATATCCTGTGGTGAGAATGCAAATTGGTGCAGCCACTATGGAAAATAATATGAAGGTTCCTCAGAAATTAAAAATGAAAACTCCCAGTGATTCTACTTGTGGGTAATTACATGAAAACACGAATTCAGAAGAATATATGCACCCCTATGTTCATTGCAGCATTAATAAACTAGAGGCCCACTTCACGAAGAGATTCCTGCCATAGGCTTCCCTTGGCTTCCTGCACTGGTTTTCCTCTGACACCTGGGACCCAGGCCTTCCCTCTGGCCAGAGTCTGATCTCTTCGTCTTCATCTGCAGTCCTGTCTTCGCTCTGGCACTTCGTTCCTGTACATCCCTTCACCCCCCACCCTCCCTCTCATAGCAGGCCCCCCCGCCCTGCTGGGCCACTCGAGGCCTGGAGCAGCTGGGCGGCTGCCATCTTTGGCCTTCTAATTTTCATACTGATTGGCTGTGGGCGTAGTGGAGGTATGGTCAATTTATATGTTTGTCATTATTAGGTAAGATAAGCCAAGATTTAGAAGAAGCCCAAGTACCCATCAATAGACAAGTGGATAAAGAAGGTGTAGTTCATATATAAAATGGAATTTTACACAGTCAAAAAAAAAAAAAGGGATCTTACATTGTGACAGCATGGATGGATATAGAGGGTATTAGGCTCATTGGGAAAAAAAGTCAGAGACAAATACCATATGATTTCACTTATATGTGAAGTCAAAAGAACAAAATAAGCAAACAAACACAAGTAAAATACACTCAGACACTCAGGTAGTTACAAAATAGTCATGGGTGTGTACAGTACAGAATAGGAAATATAGTCAATAATATTGTAATAATTATGTGTGGTTCTAGGTTGGTATTAGAAATATCAGGGGGAACATTTTGTAAAGTATATGATTGTCCAACTACTTTGCTATACATCTGAAACCAATACAAACTATTAAAAATAAACTGTAATGGGAAAAATATGTCCTGAGGCAAAAATGACAATATTTTGAAAAACTACATTTGCTTCATGTATTTACTAAAAGTATTATTTTATCAAAATCAGTAATAAAACAATTTAATAACAATTTTTAAATCAAATTGCCTGTTACTGTATGTTGTCTATGTTGACATTACTCGTTGTAAGTATATAAGTCACTAAAAAGTTTTATGCTGAGGCTTTTCTACTAAAGAGCAACTTTCTATACATCTTACATCATCAGAACCTACTTGAATGGGATCTTCTATGGTTGTACATGAGGAGATAAGTTCTGTAAATGCTTGTCTATGTTTGCTGTTGAAAGAGACTTACCGTTTTTACTTACTATTCAAAATTTAGAATAACACTTTGCTTCACTTATGGGATCACTTTAGTTTAAATATAAAATACTGGAGGCCAAGTGCACAAAATTTGTGCACAGGGATATGTGTCCCTCAGCCCAGCCTGCACCCTCCCTAATCTGGGACCCCTTCAAGGATGCCAACTGCCAGGTAGGATCGATTGGGCATAAACGGGCAGTTAGACATCCCTCTCACAATCTAGAACTGCTGGCTCCCAACTGCTTGCCTGCCTGCCTTCCTGATTGCCCCTAACTGGTTCTGCCTGCCAGCCTGATCAGCCCCTAACCACTCCCCTGCCAGCCTGATTGATGTCTAATTGTTCTCCTGCTAGCTTGTTTGCCCCTAACAGCCCTTCCCTGCAGGCATGATCCCTCCCAACTGCCTTTCTTTGCAGGCTCAGTTGTCACCAACTTCCACCCTCTGCTGGCTTGGTCGCCCCTAACTGCCCTCCCCTGCAGGCTTGATTGGCCCCAACTACCTTCCCTTGCAGGCCTGATCCCCCCCACCCCAACTACCCTTCCTTGCTGGCCTGATCACCCACAGCTGCCCTCCCTTACAGGCCTGGTCCCTTTCAACTGCCCTCCCCTGCTTGCCATCTTGTGGTGGCCATCTTGTGTCCACATGGGGGCAGCTATTTTTGACCACATGGGGGGAGCCATCTTGTGTGTTTGAGTGATGGTCAATTTGCATATTACTCTTTTATTAGATAGGTTAGAGGGCTGGTGCATGGGTGGAAACCAGTTGGTTTGACCTGAAGGGTGTCATGGATCAAGGTTGGGGTTCCCTTGGGGTTTGGGGTGCCCTAGGTGAGGGGCCTGTGGAGGTTTGCAGGCTTGCCATGCCCCAGAGTGACCCCAGTGGTGGTCCTGGTATCTGGGAATTATTTATCTTGGTCTATTGAATTTATTTATCTTGTATAATTGAAACTTTATAGCCTTGAGCAGAGCCAAGCCTCCTGCTCACAAAGGCCACACAGACAACAATATGGCCGCTTTATAGGAATGGTGAAAATTTTAATGTCATTAGACTGGGAAACATTAGAATAACTTATTTTTTTTTTAAAAAATGCAGATTCATGGGAGGAACCAAGATGGTGGCGTAGGTAAACACCTTTACTGCTGCCTTGCACAACAATTTCAAAACTTCAACTAAAAGACGAAATGGACATCATCCAGAACCACAGGAAAGCTGGCTGAGTGGAAATTCTACAACTAAAAGGAAATATGAAAAGACACTGAGAATCAGAGGAAGTGTGGAGGGCAAAGGTGCTGAGACGCGGAGACAGAGGTACAGAGACGCTGAGACAAAGGTGCAGAGATTCGGAGATACACACAAATGGAAAGGGCAAGTGGCTGAATACCCATCTGGTTTTCTTGAATGGGAGGGATACAAAGGCTCCCCACTGCACTGAACTCCAGGGAACATAGTCTCATACGGGGTAAAACTGGACTGTCAGGAGGAAGCACACGGAGACTCGGGAACTGCAGAGACATGAGAGTTCTGAGAGACTGCACATGGCTGGCTCTCTCATTTGGGAGGAAAACAAAACCTCTGGACTGCACTGTACCCCAGTTTCGGGTGAGACTTTGGGTATCCAGTCTTATTTGGGGATAAACTGGACTGTCTGGCAGCAGGCAAAACTTGAGGACAGCTTTCTTTCAGAGGTGCGTGCAGCCATTGCCGTGGACCTCGGAGATCTAGGTGCTGCTTAGGGCAGAGCTGACAGGAAACCAAGGCTGACTGCTCAGCCCTAAGACTCTATTCTCATTCTCTCTCTCTCTCTCTCTCTCTCTCTCTCTTTCTCTCTCTCTCTCTTCCCTTTCTCTCCACCCCCCACCCTCCAATTCCAATTCCAGTCATTTTGGAGGAGGTGCTGTATAATGACTCAAAAATCATTTCCTTCTTCCCCTGTACCCCACCCAATGGTGTTTCCTCCAATAAGAACAGGGGGAAAAAAGGTAAGAGTTCTCTCAGAAGTGTTTTGAAGGGCTTGGGATAACATATTTTATGCAAATCAAAGCTTTTTATTTAAAATGCATCATGATCTTAGTTTTCACAAATACCAAAGCACAAGTCAGACTGAAGAAAGCACATTGTCTCCAGGGAGAAAGAGGAAAAATATTAACATCTTCCTAACTTAATAATTTTAGGTACACATAACTTTACAGAGTTTCTGATATTCCATACCTCTTGAGAAAAAGGTTGGTCAATATGTAATGCATAGAAAGATACAAATACATTTGAAGGAGCTAAATAGCTTGCTTATTTCTCTGAACAAAATTCAACTGCATTTGCTAAGTGAGGAGACACAGATACTATTTTTGCAAGTGATTGCTTCTTTCCAAATTCTCAAGCTTCCCCAAGGGCCTTCATGTAAGGACAGAGAGATTCCTTTTTAAAATAGTTTACAAAAATGTAAAAAGGAATATCTGACTAAATATAGAACCCAAAGTACATGTGTAGCTAGTTATCTGTGGGGCCTGGTTACAGAGTTTAGACAGGTTCAAGCCTTAGACTGATGAGAGCACACAGTCCTCTCGTGGCCACATGCAAGTCCCAGCTTAGAGGGCAGAGTCTTCCCAGCACAATGATAGCCAACAGCTATAGTTGTAAGCTTGAACCTATGGTCCCAACACGTTGTCCCA
The DNA here is from genome assembly GCA_027563665.1 of Antrozous pallidus. Classification (NCBI taxonomy): domain Eukaryota; kingdom Metazoa; phylum Chordata; class Mammalia; order Chiroptera; family Vespertilionidae; genus Antrozous; species Antrozous pallidus. Next base: position 11,933,986 of record CM050522.1, read on the forward strand.
CGTGCCTAATTGATGTAGGCTGCAAGGAAACAAAGCTGGATCCGGTGCATGTAATTGAGTAGGATCAAAACTCAGGAGAATGTTGTAAACATCTTGACCATACCCTTACTTTTTGCCTCGTGGCATCTGCTATAAAATAAAGACATGGCTTGTAGTCCGTGGTGTTGTCTCTCCCCATCAGAGAGGACAGTGTTTCACTGAGACCAGCTTTCATTCTCTTGTGTATCACTTCTCAATCCTTTCATTGCCCCCACTCGGGTTCACTGTTGGCCATGCTGGTGCAGCACAGCTATCTACTGCTCTGTATGCTAAATAAGCAAGATATTATTAAACGTAAAAACGGTACAGGTTCTCATTAGTTCCAGGAGTTTAACTCACTGATTCATCTATCCACCTGTTCATCCACACACTCAGCATTTATGAATTTGTAGTCTACAGGAATGTTTTTGAATTCCAGAGACAAGTGATGAAATTATTCCAGCAGATATTATAGGAAAACTTTTTGAAATGTGTTTAGTGGGGATTCTCAGTTTATTATATAAATTAGTTTGCTTCCAGACTAAACCAAGATTTTTCTAGGGTAAACACAAAATAGGGTTCTGATGTACTAAATCATTTTGCAAAACTATTTGGTGGCAATGCTGCACTTCTTGGTTTTCTGATATGTTCTGAATTATACTTAAGGAGAAAATGCAGGTGGATGGTAAATATGTAATTTAAGGGAATAAGGGAGAAATTAGAGATGTTTTTATTATACAAACTTAAGACATCAATATATCTACCCTAATAAAAGGGTAACATGGTAATTAGACTGTATATCTTCTGGATGTCCTCCTGGATAAAGCCACAGTGGCAGACGCCAAGGCAGAGGCAGTTAGAGTTGATCAGGCTTGTAGGGGAGGGCAGTTAGGGGAGATCAGGGTGGCAGGGGAGCAGTTAGGGTGGTTATCAGGCCGGCAGGCAAGGTGGTTTGCAGGCAGGCAAGTGAATGGTTAGGAGCCAGCGGTCCCAGATTGCAAGAGGGATGTCTGATCCCTGTGAGATCAAGCCTAAACCAGCAGTCAGATATCCCCTGAGGGGTCCCAGATTGGAGAGAGTACAGGCCAGGCTGAGGGACCTGCCCTCACGGATGAATTTTGTGCACTGGGCCTCTATAAAAGTTATCCAGAGTCTAAGTCTAGTTCTATCATAACTGATGGAATCTTCATAAGGTTCTCTAAAATCTAAGGTCAGAAAAACAATTTAAATATCAGATACACATCTTGACTCACATTTCCTAATTTACTCAACTTTTAAAGTGTTTTAATTTTTAGTCCCTCTTTGAAATTATGCCAGAGTGTTAGCACAGGTTTATTAATTATAGTAATGAAGTATTTACTTCCCAAGTATATTATTTTGGCATGTTAATTGGTAAGATCACATATGAAGGTGATGATGATAATAATGGTACTACATATGGTACATATTAGGACCTTAATATTTAAGAATTGATATATGAATTACTAATAATCTTTTACACTTTCATGAAATATGATGAGCAAAGAAAACAGAATGGAGTAAAAATTGTCTTTCAACAATGGTACTGAATCAAATAGCCTCATTCTAACCAATGAATGTAGACGCAGACTTGACACACTTCACAAAAAAATTAACTAACTAAATAAATATATACAGAATGGATCACAGGTCTAAACACAAAACTATCAAACTCCTAAAAGTTAACAAAGGAGCAAACCTAGATGGCCTTGGGTATAACAATAATTTTTTAAATACAACACCAGAGGAACAGCACATAAAAATAGTTGACAAATTGGGCTTCATTAAATTTAAAGATTTCTGTTCTGTGAAAAGTAATTTCAAGGAAATGAGAAGACCAGCCATAGGCCAGGAGAAATTGTTTGCAAAAGACATTATCATATAATGGACTATTACTTAAAATATACAAAGAATTATTAAGCCCTACCTGGTGTGGCTCAGTGGATAGAGCATCGGCCTGCAGACTGAAAGGTCCCTAGTTCGATTCCAGTCAAAGGCATGTGCCTTGGTCACGGAGAAATCCTCAGTTGGAGGTGTGCAGAAAGCAGCTGGTCGATGTTTCTCTCTCATCGATGTTTCTAACTCTCTATCCTTCCCTCTTCCTCACTGTAAAATATTAATAAAGTATATTTTAAAAACTAATTAAAATGGTTAAAACTGTAAACTTTAAAAAATATATTAAAACTCTATAATAAGAAAACAAATAACCCAATGAATAATGAGGCAAGATAATTAACAAATAGATAAGAGAGTATGTAGATGCCAAATAGGTATATGAAAATGTTTTGCACATTATATGTCTTTAGGGAAATGCAATGAAAACAATCATAAGATACTGCTGCACACTTATTAGAATGGACAAAACCCAAAACCACCACCAAATGCTGACAAGGATGTGGAAAAACAGGAACCGTCTTTTTTGCTGGTGGGAATGCAAAATGGAACAGTCACTTTGTAAGATACTTTTGTGTTTTTTTTACAAAGGTAAACATGCTCTTGACATATGATTCAGCAACTATATTCCATGGTATTTAACTAAAAGAGTTAAAAACTTAACTCTACACCATAACCTGCACCTGGATGATTAAACTAGCATTATACATAAGTGCCAAACTTGAAAGCAAGCAATATGATCAGTAGACAAATGGGTAAGTAAACAAGTACATCCATAGAATGGAATATTAAACAACAGTAAGAGATAATGAGCTACCAAGACATGAAAAGACATAAATGCATATGACTGAGTGTAAGAAACCAATTTGAAAGGCTGTACAGCATGATTGCAATCACATGGAAAAAGAAAAACTATTGAGACACTAAAACTATTAGTCACCACCAGAGGCTGAGGGGCAGAGGGTTGGGGAGGGGGGAGAGCGATCAATATGCAGAGCACAGATTTTTAATTTTATTTTATTTTAATTTCTTTATTGTTTAAGGTTTTACAAATTTGTCCTCAACCCCCATTACCCCTTCCAAACCCCCTTCCTGCCCCCTGGTGTCTGGGTCATTGGTTAGGCTTATATACATGCATACAAGTCCTTTGGTTGATCTCTTCCCTTTACCCCCTCTGAGGTTTGACAGTCAATGCTTCTCTGTCTCTGGATCTGTTTTTGTTCATCAGTTTGTGTTGTTCATTATATTCCATAAATGAGTGAGATCATGTGATATTTATCTTTCTTTGACTGGCTTATTTCACTTAGCATAATGCTCTCCAGTTCCATCCATACTCTAGTTTACAGCAGCCACCTTTTCTTCCTTTTTCTTCTTCTTCCTCTTCTGGAAGAATACCTTTCAGCATTTCATATAATATTGGTTTGGTGTTGATGAACTCCTTTAGCTTCTTCTTATCTGTGAAGCTCTTTATCTGACCTGCAATTCTGAATGATAGCTTTGCTGAGTAGAGTAATCTTGGTTGTAGGTTCTTGCTATTCATCACTTTGAATATTTCTTGCCAATCCTGTCTGGCCTGCATAGTTTCTGTTGAGAAATCAGTTGACAATCATATGGGTGCTCTCTTGTAGGTAATTAAGTATTTTTCTCATGCTGCTTTTAATATTCTCTCTTTGTCTTTTGCTCTTGGCATTTTAATTAAGCTGTGTCTTGCTGTGGTCCTCTTTGGATTCTTTTTGATTGGGGTTCTGTGCACTTCCTGGACTTCTAAATCTATTTCTTTCACCAGGTAGGGCAAGTTTTCTGCCATTAGTTCTTAAAATAGGTTTTCAGTATCTTGCTCTCTCTCTTTTTCTGGAACCCCCATAATTCTGATGTTGGTACACCTGAAGTTGTTCCAGAGACTTCTTACACTATCCTCAAATTTTTGGATTCTTTTTTTCTATTTGCTTTTCCTGTTGAGTGATTTTTGCCTCTTTGACTTGATTTCAAGTCTTTGACTTGATTCTTGCATTCCTCTAGTCTGTTTTTGGGTCTTTGTATAATATATTTTGTTTCAGTTAGTGTATAATTTCTAATTGGTCCTTTTTCATATCCTCAAGGGTCTCACTGAATTTATCAGCCTTTTCTAGGAACCTCTTGAAAAACCTTAAAACTGTGGTTTTGAACTCTATATCCAATTGTTTGTTTTCCTCCATTTCTTTTGTTTGTGATCTGTTTCTTTGTCTCCACATTTTTGCTGCTTCCCTGAGTTGGTGGGGCAGTTTTTTGTGCTAGGTGTCTCGGCCTCCCCTGTTACCTGAGGTGGACACTCTTGGTGCACTGTATGTACAGCCTTGTTGTAGGTAAGTCTTGATTGTTGTTGGTATCATTGGGAGGAATTGACCTCCAGGCCAATTGGCTCTGAGGGTCAGCTGTGTCTACCCTGGGAGACAGCTTATGCGACAAGAGTTGCAAAATTGCAAAAGCCTCTGTGCTTATCTTGGATGGGGCAGAGTTTCAGGATGGAGCCAACAGCCTTGGCTTCCATGAGGTTCCTGGGTCTCAGTGTTCCCAGGCAATCATTGCAAGCACCTCTAAGAGAAAGCGCCCTCGAGTTTCGCACCCTGCCAAACACTCCAGTCTCTCCCCCAATGAATCCAGAGTCCCAGATTCTTGCCCAGTATTGGCAATCAGTGCAGTCAGAAGTGGGGTTCAGTGCCATCTGGAGCTTTTGTCTCCTTCCCACTAGATCAATCCAGTCCATCCTCCCTGCGTGCATTCACGTGTGCCTCCAGACCTCTGCCTTTATCCATTCCCCTGAGGTTTCGCCTTACAGTCCTGATTCCCCCCCCCCCATATGGGTCTTGGTCCCCAGAGTTTCTCCCAGGACTGGGGTTCAGTGCAGCCTGGAGATTTGTCAGTCCTCTCTGTGCATGCTTCTGAACCTCTGCCTTTCACTGCTCCCCTGAGATTCTGCTTTACAGTCCAGATACCCCCTAAATGAGCCTGGGTCCTCAGGGTCTCATCTGGAACTGGGGTTCAGTGCAGTCAGAACTGGGGTTCAGCCCAATCTAAAGCTTTTGTCTCCTTCCCGCTAGAGCACGCCAGCCAGGCACTTAGCTGCCCTGTCCTCTCCTGCCTCGTCCTCTCTGCACTTGTGTTTCTTTACCTCAGGCTTTGCAGCTCCTCTGATTCTCTGTGTGCTTTTCTCTTTCTTTCTAGTTGTAGAATTTCCAGTCAGCCAGCTTTCCTGTGGTTCTTGATGATGTCCGTTTTGTCTTTTAGTTGTAGTTTTGAGATTGTTGTGTGAGGCAGAAATTTAGGTGTTTACCTATGTTACCATCTTGGTTTCTCTTCAGAGCACAGATGTTTATGGCAGTGAAAATACTCGGTAAATGTCACTAGAGACAGATGCTCTGGAGAGCACATGTTCTCTTGGCAGACTAGTGTGGCCTCCTGCTGTGGCTGGGCCACAGTTTTTATGGATACATGGGAGGTGACACAAATCCCTGGCCTGCTCCCTATGAGGTCTGGCCCCAACTGATGTGGGCTCACTTGTGTATGGGGAACGCCTTTGGTGTGTGTGTCTGTGAGGCCCAGCCATGCTGTTGCAGACACATTGCTGTGTGCTGGAGCCAACTGAGGCTGCCTACCTGATGCAGCGTGGCAGGAGTCCCTTTGGAGGACTTTCAGCCTGGGTGGGTCCATATGGAAATTCCAGGCTCGGGTGAACAGTGTTAGCAAGGTCTTGTAGAGTGGCAGAGACTGTGCCTTCCAGTTGCTTTGAATCTGGAGAAAGTCCCCACAGATCCCTCTCCCTCCAACACACACCCCACAATGAGTACATTACTTCACTTAGGACCTGGGTGCCTTACAAAATGCTGCTTGTGTGCTGGGACTCAAAAGAACAAAATGTGGTTTCCTTTCACCCTTCGGCTCTCTCAGATGTAAGCTATGCTGGTTTTCAAATACAGATGTGATGGGGCTCTTCTTTGTGCAGGGCTCCAGGCTAAGGCTCAGAACCCTCATTCTTCAGGATTGATGTCTGTGGCTGTGGTATCCCTCCTTCTTGTAAGTCACCACTTAGGGAAGGGGGGTGGGCTAGAGATCACCTTGACTAGACAGTCTCTACCCATTTCACTTTGGCTTTGTTTTCATCATTATAGAAGATCTGCTCTGCTCATCTTCAGGTTCTTCTCAGAGACAGCTGTTTTATAAGTACTTGCATATTTGGAATCAATAAGAGGAGGTGAACTCAGGATCTTCCTACTCCACCATTTTGAAATCCAAACCAGGAGTCTTGCTCTTCAATGCCAATTTTTCTTGTCTTGGAAATGTCTTTCCTTATGATTGGTGCACTGTTCCTGCAACAAACATGTCTCTGATGGGATCTCAGAGTCTAAACTGTTCTTTAGGGAGAACCAAGATGGCGGCATAGGTAAAACACCTATCTTGCCGTCATATTCAGCAATTTTAATACTACAACTTAACGAAAGAACAAACACCTTCCAGAATCACCAGAAAGCTCGCCGAGTGAAAATTCCACAAATAAAAGTGAAGATAAGACACTGTGACTCGGAGGAGTGGCAGCGGACAGCGTTGAAAGATTCCGGCAGAGAGAGGTTTGGAGCACGTGTCGCAGAGAGGGTGGGTGGCTGAAAACCGGCCAGATTTCTCGAACGGGGAGACAAAGATGTCCCACTGGACTGATTCTCCAGCTCTGGGCGAAGTCCAGGGAACCAACCCACTATCATACTGGGTGAAAACTGGACAGTGGGAGGGCACGCCGAAGCTCGGGTGCTGCCAGGTCTGCTGGCTTGTGGAGAAGGCAGCTTGCACGCAAACAGCTCAGCTGCGTGACTGTGCAGAGAGCACTCTGCGACTTGCTCTCTCATTCGGAAAACCGTCAGACTGCTTTGTTTTATGATCCTGGGTGAGACGCTGGGTGTGCAGACACATTTGGGGAGATTCTGAATTCCCCGGCAGCTGGTGGAGCTCAGCAGCGGCTCTCTCTCAGAGGTGCTGGCGGCCACTGCCCCCGACACAGAGTCCCTGGGGCAGCATAGGGCAGAGCTAACACTGTCTGCTTGGCCCGGAGACTCCGCCCATCCAACCTGAGCACAGCTGAGCTTCACAGACAATTGGCCTGGAGGTCAACCCTCCAAGTGCTAACAAGGATTAACCTGAGCTTAACTTCAGCAAGACTGCGCAACCCATATCCACCTCAGGTAACTGGGGAGGCTGAGCCACTGTCCCTAGTAGGAAGTCTACCACACAAAGCTAATTGACCAACTCAGGGAAGCAGCCACCATGCAGCAACATGGAAAGAAATCAGATGTGAAAGTAATGGAGGAAAAAAAACGACTGGACATGGAATTCAAAACCACGGTTATAGGGTTTTTCAAGAGGCTCCAACAAAAGGTCGAGGCCTATAAGGAAATAAGCAAGACAACAAAGGAAATGATCAAGACCAACGTGGAAATGAATGAGTCCTACAAGGAAATGAACAAGACCCTCAAGGATATGAATGAGACCTGCAAGGAAATGAAAAAGACCAACGTGGAAATGAATGAGTCCTACAAGGAAATGAACAAGACCCTCAAGGATATAAAGGAGACTCTCAAGGATATGAAAAAGGACCAACCAGAAATTAAGCATACACTGACTGAAATAAAAAATATACAAAGACCTAAAAGTGCTCTGGAGTACCCCAAGAACCAAGTTAAAGATTTGAAATACAAATAGGTAAAATCCACTCAGCTGAAAAAGCAAGAAACCAAAAGAATCCAAAAAATTGAAAATAGTGTAAGGGGCCTCTGGGACAACCTCAAGCATACCAACATCCGAATTAAAGGGGTGCCAGAAAAAGAGAGAGAGCAAGACAATGAAAACCTATTTGAAGAAATAGTGACTGAAAACTTCCCACACCTGGTGAAAGAAATTGACTTAGGAGTCCAAGAAGCACACCGAACCCCAATATATAGGAACCCTAAGAGGACCACACCAAGGCACATCATAATTAAAATGCCAAGAGCAAAAGACAAAGAGAGAATAATAAAAGCAGCAAAAGAGAAACAGTTGGTTACCTATAAGGGAGCACCCATATGATTGTCAGCGGATTTCTCAACAGAAACGATGTAGGACAGACGGGAGTGGCAAGAAATATTCAAAGTGATGAATAGCAAGAATCTAAAACCAAGATTACTCTATCCAGTAAAGCTATCATTCAGAATTGAATGTCAGATGAAGTGCTTCGCAGATAAGAAAAAGCTAAAGGAGTTCATCACCACCAAACCAACATTATATGAAATGCTGAAAGATATTCTTTTGAAAGAGGAAGAAGAAAAAGGTAAAAATATAAATTATGAACAACAAGTACACATCTATCAACAAATGAACATAAAAATCAAGTGAATTGATAGGCTGTTGAACAGGATAGACTGGTGAATATAAACAGAGACATGGACATAGAGAGGTAATGGACTGACAATTCTTGGGGAGAAAAGGGTTGTAGGAAGTGCAGCAAGAGACTGGACAAAAATCTTGCAACAATGGGAGAGGGCAGTGGGGAGGGGGAGGTGAGGGTGGAGGGTGGGATAGGTACAGGGTGGAGGGTAGCTATAGGGGGATAAAAAGGGAAAACAATGTAATTAATAAACTGAACAATAAAGATAAAAAAATAAAAATAAACTGTTCTTTAGATTTTATCTAATAATGAGTTTTGTCTTAAACTTTGTTTTGCTTGAGAAAAATAGTTTCCTTGGAAGCAATTAGAGTAGTGTTTAAACTTTTAGCATTCCAACATCCTCTCTCTCTCTCTCTCTCTCTCTCTCTCTCTCTCTCTGCAGTGATTTTGTGTATGCACGCACGTGTGTTTGTGTATATGATCTGAAATTTGGCCTATTTTAATAAATGTTTCATATACACTTGAGATAAATGTATGTCTTATTGTTGCTGGGTCAAGTATTCTATAAATGCTGATTATGTAAATTTGGTTAATTTTGTACGTCAACTCTCCATTAATTCTTTTGTTTTAATGTATTTGTACTGAATTGAGAATGGAAGGAAGTGGAAGAGAGATATAGAAACATCAATGATGAGAGAAAATCATTGATTGACTGCCACTTGCACGCCCCACACTGGAGAACTGAGCCTGTAACCTGGGCATGTGCCCTGACCAGGAATTGAACTGTGACCTCCTTGTTCAATCACTGAGCCACAACAGCTGGGTAACTCTCCTCTATTCTTAAGTAAAATCACTAATTCTGATATCAAATCAGTATTTTTAACATCATACTCAAAGGAGTATTTCCTATATCAAAAACATATATCATGAAAAAAATACTCTACTATTTTTCTAAAGTTTATAACACTATGAATTGCAACTAAAAACATCTGTACGTCAATTCATGTTATTAAAATGCATAAAACTATAATTTATTCTTATTTTGAAATTTTCCCATTTATACATGCATTTCATATCTTTCTAGTAATTTTTCCTCTACTTGAGCTTCAAATTGACCTCATTCATGTTCAGTGTGATATCTGTTAGAAAACATGAATTAAAATGCAATTTTTTCTTTGATTATTAAACTAGAGGCCCAGTTCATTAAAATTCATGCACTGGAGCAGGGACCCCTCAGCCCAGGCTGCCCTGTTTCACAGTCCAAGAGTCCTCTGGGGTGGGAGGTGACCCGGCAATCAGGAAATGGTGACACCCCCATCACACCTCTGCTGTTGCCACTGCCAGCAGTGCAAGCCTCAGCTGGCCCTAGTTACCTGAACCTCTGGGATCTCTGGGCTTGCCTGCACCTCGGGCCAGCCCTGGGTGGCTTGGTGGCTGAGGAGACTGGGGACTCTGGAGGCAGACTGTGGGCACCACCATCTTTGGGAGCATGGCAGTCAATTAGCATATTTCCTCATTATTGGCTTTGGTGCCACCATCTTTGAGGGTGAGGCAGTCAATTAGCATATTCCTTCCTTTTAGCTGTGGATGCCACCATCTTTGAGAGCGGGGAAGTCAATTAGCATATTCTCTCTTTTTTAGATAGGACAGTTGACAGCCATTCCTTGGAATTAACAGCATAGTAATTTAAAAACAAAACCAACCAAAAAACCTATTCCATGTCAAACCAGAGTGAGAAGGCAAAAACACAGATTTTTAAATTTATTGTCTTCTATTTTTCTGCAAAGTTACATAAACTATGAATGATTCATAGTATCTGTCATATAGACTGAACAATTTTCAAAATGTATTCTTGACAATTTTAAGTCTGCTTTAGAAACCAATCAGAAATATTTTCAATATGTATACTATACTGGAATGAAGCAAGGGAAAATATCGGTCCTTTATTTTAACTTTCCATAATTATTTGTGTTTGACCTAATATAGGAACACTATCTATTAAAACTAATCCTTTCATATCTAGTTCAAATTCTTCAACATAAATAAAACTAAAATACAATTCTACCACCAATATAAAAATTTTAGATGGTAGAAGGCAATTTTCTTGAGTTTTAAGTTCTTTGATACAAAATTTCTTCATAATTATTAATTCCACAGTGTCTATTACATTTCCTTGGTCTTCTAAAGCTTAAAAAGTACTTGTATTTTTTTCCATTTTGAATCTTTTTATATCTAGGTCTTTTAAGGACTTGTATGTTATATGAAGTATTTGTTAGCAAAATTAAAGATCAATCATTAATTTGTAAGATATTTTTTGTATTTTCTAATAATTTCTAACAAATTTTAATAATTAAAATAATTTATTTTACTATTTAAAAATTGTCTTAATTTTCTTGTAATATTAGACACTTTATAAATTACTAGAAAAGTACTTGCACAAGACACTGAATCTGTGGAAACCTTAATATTGGACTTCCCAGATTTCAGAACAGTGAGAAATAAATATTTGTTGTTTAAGAACACCAGTATATGGTATTCTATTATAGTTGTCCAAGCAGACTAAGACCCTTTTTATATGTTTCACCTCTAGAAATATCATGATCAACTAGCCAAAATCATAGGTCTGCATGAGTCAGACAATTCCAATTGCTGTGTTGACTCTGATGTCTATATGGTAACCATACCCACTGCCACACTGAGAGCTAATTACTCCCATTGCATTTAGTTTCCCAATCCAGTGATTGGTTCCCACCGGAAGGACTGGCTTACAGAAAAAGAATATCCATAGAGGCCTTCAAGGATGCTGGGTTTTCACTCATAAATATATTGCTCACAGTACTCATTAGAGGTGTGTCTTTTGGAACACCTCAAAATGGCAAATTCACTATAGTATTCCAAACTGTTAAATATTTGAATAATTTATTTAATATGAAACGAAGGCAGAACCAGTATTTCCATTCAACTCAATGTGACCACCTTTTGGTTTATGGTTCAGCCAACCAACCAACCAATGTGTTAGACCCCCTCCTATGTTGCAAAGCACTGACATTAAATGCAGAACCTCTGCTAAGTGAGACCACATAGATAAATTCAAATTACTCCAACTTAATGTTCTTTATACCATTAGCCCGTGCCATGTATTCCCACACACAGTCCTTGGGTTTCTGTCTGTATAAATTAGAAAAGTAAAGAAGTTCTTTTGGAATGTAACACACCTCCTCATGGGTCACACTTTGTAGTCTGCTGTGACTTGAGACTAATTATGGTTCTAGAAACAAAGAGGGGAATTGGAGGTTGGTCCTGAAAGAATCAGTGTTGTATGACATGGCAACTATCTTTGGTGAGGCCATTCCAGTGTTCTCAGGCAATGAGAGTTAATACTTTCAGATGGGGATGGAAAAGATGCAACCGGTGAGAAGCCTCTTCCACTGGTAATGATGACTTGTCAGGATTTATCGATTCAGTGATCCCGGCCTCACTAAGATTTTTCCATATATCCTCATTCCATTTTACAGGGTCTCATTCTTTCTTAATAGATGCCCTCACTTTAATAGAAAATAACCCTGTGAGGCTGAGAGTTTAACTCACATTGCAATTTAGCCAGTCACACAATGGGATTCTGCACTTGATTTTCAAATATATTAGTCCTGGGACTAAATAGGAAATGAGAGTCTCCTTCAGGATACACATAGAAATTCTGAGGTCATTTATGCAATTCTTCAGCTGGGAACTTAAATCCCTGAGCTGATACTTTTTCTTGCACCACTTTGTCCAGTGAAATTAGGAACAACCAGCCAACTCTTTATATTTATTAGTTTTCAAAAAATGTGCAGAAATATTATATACACAACATTCAGCTCCTTGCTTCTATTAAGTGGTTGTTTAAAAATATAAAAGGCAGATATTTTGTGTATCTCTACTGCCAGATCACATCATGGACCATTAGTGCTATTGTCACTGCTGGAAATAGAGTCATTAGCATCTGTAATCAAATTAGTGATCCAATTCCAGAAACCCCAGAACCAATTTAGAAAGTTCATCCTTAACATTCTGTTCCTCTAGAAACATTCTCAGTACCAAAATCTCTATTAGTCTTCCTATATATCTATCATCTATCATCTATCTATTATAATCTACCTATCTATTGGAAGAATAAGGAATTGACCCATGTGATTATGGAGGCTAAGAACCTGTGGTCTGAGAACTGGAGAACCAAGAGAGCCAGCTTTTTCTTTCAACTTTTATTATTCCCATTAAAATATTAGCGTATAATTTCCCCTGCATATAAATGTCTTTTTTTCCCCTCTGAGTACCTTTAACTTCTGCTTATTCTATTTGATTATAATATGCATAAGTGAAGAATTCTTTAATGTAACTTGCCTTGTGTTTACTGATATGTTGGTTGATCTGTTTTGAAAATTTCTCTGTCATTATCTTCCGAATACATCATATGACCCATATTTTCTCTCTACTCTCTTGAGAATTTAATTATAAGTATGTTAAACCACTTTATAGTCTCCAAATAATTGTCAATGCTGTTTTCTTTTTTAATTTAATTTTTTTCTTTGTCATTCAGTGTTATCATTTTCCACTGACCTGCACTTAGCCTTCTATTGAGCCCATCATTTTTACTATGGTATTATATAAAGCAACTTCTTTAAAATATTTTGTTTGTTTACATGCCTCCTGGAATACTCTCTTTTATACACATTACTTATGCATCCACCAGATCCCATAATATTTTATTGATAGGTATGCTAAAGTTTGACTGACAATTACAGCATCTAGAATCTTTTTGTGTTTATTTCTACTATTTATTTTCTCAAATATGTTTCACTTTTTCTTGCTTTCTATGGGTTTTTATTTTGTGCCACACATTTCTATAAAACTTCAACATAGACTGGATTGAGTTATATTTATCTCCAGAGAGGGGGGTACACTCCCATTCCTGTCACTTATTTATCTCTGTAGAGTTTTTCTCACACTTTCTTCTCTGCTTCTGGTTCTAGTGTATAGATCCCAGATTTCTGTGGAGGATGGTGGACTATCAGTTTTATTATTTGTCTGGGGATCTTCTGACCCTAATCTGTCATATCAGTCATCACATAGCAAATAAAAGTTTTTTGAAAATTAGGCTGATTTTTCCCTACTGCCAGTATGTTTCTAGAGGAACAGAATGTTAAGGGTAAACTTTCTAAATTGGTTCTGGTGTAAGGAAAATATTGTAAATACCTAATTTTATCTCTGTTCCAATGATGGATGAGAGCAGTCACGGATCTTTTTCCTCTTCATTTTCTAGAGTTTAGTTTATTTAGCTAATTTATATTTCTTTTAGCCCCATATCATAGGTAGAATATAGTAACAACTATTAGTATGTGGTTGATCTAGCTTGCTTTTACTGTTAGGACAAGAGCAACTTTCTTTTACAACTTTCTACTCTGTATACACATTTAAATTTTAATTTAAACCTTTATTTCTAAAAGTTCTCTTTTATTGTGTTTAAAATATCTATAGTCAAAATAGTCATGGGGATATAAAGTACAGCATAGGAAGCACAGTCAATAATATTGTATGATGCATGATACTAGTTGGGTTCTAGGAATATCAGGGGAACACTTTGTAAAATATATGATTGTTTAATCACTATGATATATACCTGAAACTAACATGAAATAATATTGAATGTCAACTGTAATTTTAAAAATAAAAATACCTATATTCATTTGCAGTATTTTTTTGTTTATTCATTGTTCTTTTCTAATATATTGAACCCTTAAAAGTGTCAATTGTGAATTATTTCTACAGATATAATTTAAATTTGCTCTCTACAAAGTTTATTGTCCACCCCATAAATCTGTAGGCTAAATTTCAAAATTTTCAGGTTTCTTATCCTACCTTACAACTGGCACAAAGCTTTGTTTTCTAATCTTTGTTTAGACATTTATACTCCTAACAAGGACAACCAAGTTTTCTCTTTGTTTATGCCTCACATGTCCATTTTACATCAACTGTTCTTTTATTTATTGTGCTTTCTTCTTTCTTGTCTCTTAGAAAATTTTTCTAACCACTTCAACATTCATAAATCTAATTCAAATAAGTTTTATGATAATTTACTCAGAAACTTTGCTTTATAGTGTTCTATAATAAAAGGCTAGACAGCATTATATTCATCCTTGATTATAAGCATTTATCACTGAGTCTCTTGACATACAGAATATGCATTCAAAGCACATTCAGAAAGTGCTAATAGAATTGAAGAGTTGAGTTAACATAAATATTAAGTCAAGCAGCATATCAATCTAAGGGGAAAGATTATGAATGACTAAATCTATTATAATCAATTGCACATAATTATCACTAAATAAATTAAATAAGAGTTCAATAGAGCTTCACTATTAGTTATATTTTGTTTGATGAGATGGCAGGAAAGTGAAAAGAAAATATCGACCAAGTAATTTGGATGGATCTTTGCAGAAAAATGGTGATTTATAGTAGATTCCTACAGCAACTGATACATCAACAAATCTCTGAGAAGGTTTGTGCTTACTAAGAAAATAGAGTAACAATTTCAGGACCTTCATAAATGTTCAAATATTGAGGCCAAAATGAAAACAAACAAAAAGTACCAGGAAGGTCAGGACAGTATTGTGCTAAAGAGGAAATTCATATAATTACTTATTGCTGTCATATTTATATAGCCATGAACATCACTGTCAAGTATGTAAGTTTGTCTTCCATTTGTATGTTCAACTGATCTCTTAAGGAAGTTTGTTATTTTAAACAAAGTATTTTAATATAATGATACTATTGGCTCCATTTCAGCCTCTTTCCAAATCATAGCAAAGTATGCAGAATTAATGGAACTTTAAAATTATGAATGACCAAGTTCATCTGCAATTTAGAATAGCTAAATTTAATGAATGGAAATGTAGATTTTTGATTTGCAATATCATTCTTAAATTATTGGACTGAGTTTTTCTTCTTATTATTCTTATATTCTACATAGAAAACATTTTAGCCTTTTGAACAAAATCTAGTTTTTTGCTCTAGAATCTGTATCAATGTGCAAAACCTCAGAATTGGAAAGGTTGGCATTCCCTACACAAACATAGCAAAACAGCAAAATAGCGTAGCTCTTCTTTAGATTTCAGAGTGAAACTAGCTTTATTTCAGGAAGCTTGAAAGCATTTTAAGGCAGTATTTATCCCCATTAACCATACACATCCCACCTTGCCCATTAGGGCTTTCTCAGAGAATAATCTGAGCTGAAAACAGGGCCAACCCTGGCTGTGTAAGTTTGTTTCTTGTCTGCACCTCACTCCTGAAAGTGTTTTGGAAGCTTTAGTATCTTCCCTAGTACCTATCATGGATTAGAGTTTGAGAGTGAAGAGGCAGTCCTCATAAAATATGAATAAACAAAAAAAGGCTTTTTTTTTTCTTCAGTATTCTGCAAGAGCTGATTTTTCATTTGGCAGTTTACAGCTCAAATATACTGGCTCTAAGACAAATAATACAATTCCGTAGATCAGACTGACTGCAGATACAGTAAAGAGTGTGGCCATTTATAGCCGGTGATTAGCGGCCCCTGCCATTTGGATATTAGACAGCAGTAAGTACTCAGTGATTGAGACAGAAAATGGATGTCCATTCAAAAAGAAATCAAACGGTTGATTAATTGATGTCCTTTTAAACCCATAAATGTACCGTGATTCCTAGATTTTAGGGAAGTTTTAAGTCTGGTCTAAAATGCCACAGGCACATTAGCAGCCACATCGAAAGCTGTTAGCGGCTCCCAACAGACTGTATTATTTATTAGGCGCAGCCTCCGGAGGCTGAGAGCAGCTGAAAGGATGGCAGTGCCTGCTGCTGAAAACGAAGATTCTCTAAATAAAGGGCCAGTTGCCATTTAGCCTAATGTGCAAAGAATTGAAAATTATAGTGGAAATCCTGTGAAAGAAATGAGTCCTACTCTCCTTGTGTAACTTAAAGTAGACATGTGTGTACGTTATTCCAAAGGATATCATTAAAAATGGATGCTTCTCTGCCCCGGCTGGTAGAGCTCAGTTAGTTGGGCATTGCCTTATGCACCAGATGGTTGCCGGTTCAAAATCTGGGCATGTGTCTTGGTTGAGGGTTCAATACTAGGTAGAGGGTGTGCAGGAGGCTGCCCGATTGATGTTTCGCTCTAACATTGATGTTTCTGTCTCCCTTTTCTTTTCTCTCTCTAAACATCAATGAGAAATATTTTTAAGTTAAATGCTTCCCTTTACTCATGAATGAAAGAATTGTGATGAAGAAATCAGAAATAGAATAAATGTGAATTCACCTTGTAGATCATAGAGCATTGTGCACATGTATGCTTTTTATTAACATGATTGATATAACTATGTTAAATAACTGCCATTCATATTTATTAGGTATAGATTAATCCTATATATTTTTAAGCAACTTTCTAAAATTGTATCTTATGGAGCACAGAAAACTGTTTTTAATGCACATAAATCCTTACTCTTTTTTAAATATTTTTTCTTTATTGGTTAAGGTATTAAATATGTGTCCTTATCCCCCTATTACCCCCCCACCCCCCACTCATGCCCTTATCCCCTTGGTGTCTGTGTCAATCCTTACTTACTCTTAAGGATGAAGCAGTATACTGGGTTGACACTATGGCATGAAGGGTATTGCAAAATAAAGAAAATGTAGTCCCCATCTTTCGGTTAGCTCAACACTCTTTGTCTAGGCACACAAATAAAGACTGGGTAATATAAGTTGTTAACCTGCATTGACATTTTCCATGCATATGATTAAATTTAGTGAAACCAGAGAAACAAAAATGAATAAAATAATTAAAACATGTATTGCCCATCTCTTCTTGAAGTTTCAAGAGGGTAGCCCCAATACATTTATTCTTAGTGAGCTCACATTTTTCTGTATAACTCTAAGAACAACAGATTTATGATTTGGTTTTCAGATAAGATTCACATGTTTAAATCCCTACATTTTCAGATGAAAGCCCAGTCTAGCTCTATTAAATTTGGAATGTTTTATGATCTTAAAAATATGCCCGCACTTGGGGGTGTATTGGATAATGGGTTTGCTGCCTGAGGAGAAGGGTGGGCACAGAGCTGGTAGGAAGACAGGGGAAAGAGATTAACGTGGTTGGGAAGAGCAATCCTACTTATTCCAGAATACCTGTGAGAGCAGGCCTCACATAAACACCACATGAGCCTGGAAACGCCACAGCGACTGCCTCCTGAGGAAGCCACGATGGCAAAGCAAGTCCAGAAGGACAATTCTGTCACTGCGAATCTCATTCCTAGTGGATTCTTTCAGAGAGAACTATCACATCACCCAGTAGGTCAGAAAGTCAAGGTAGTTCTATGGCCATGAGGATCTGGTTTCTATTTATGGTGATGAGCTTTGAATTTCCTATACAGCTCTGTAACAGAGAAGAAGGAGGATTTTCTGGAAAGATATTATGCTTCACTAACTTCACACAGATTTCTGTGTGTGTGTGTGAGTGTGTGTGTGTGTGTGTGTTTATTTTTGGTGTTTATAGTATTTATCATTTAAACAAATTATAATTGCTTTTTTTCATTCTCATGAAATATTTATTTTTATACATATTTTGTTCCTTAAAGAATATCACCAAAATTGGAGCAATGTTGCCTTTAAAGAAAGAGAATTGCCTAAGGTTAAGATGGATAATTTGCACTGTCTCTGAAGATGTGTCTATATTGGTATTACAGGGTCTGGATCCCCCTTTCCTCTGCTCTGTCTCTGACCTGACATTCCATGCAAACTCCTGCCTCAGCCAATAATTTTGTTCAAGGAGTAAAAATTCCTGCTTTTTATTTGCTTAGTAATAAGGCTTCACATCAGTTTGGCTGAGACCACATTCAGAATCATTTACATAATCACTGTGAGGATGTTTGGTCAAATTTCACCTCTCTTTATAATTATTGACTTTTTTAAGTCTATTGCTGTTTCCTGGAATTTCCTGCAGGAATCCCTCCAGTGATGAAAATGTATATTCATTCAAAGCACAGACTAAATGTCTGCAGAAACCATACATCTGTCAGAGATAATTGGTTTCCCTATAAAATTACAAGTTTATCCAATTACGTGAATGCATCCTTGTTCCGAGTCTAGTCAAGGAAAGAAATCTGAAGACTATCACTTGATTGACTGTCAGAACCACAGGATTTCCTTAAGGACTGTGATCCAAATTTCCCAGACTAACTTAGAGAATCAGAAAGACATAGGCCTGGAGAGAACACAGGTCCCTGTTGAAATTGCTTGTATGTAACTGTGGACTCTGGTTAAAAGTGTTGTTCATCGATTACAATGGGATATTCTTCCTGAGAATAACTGCAAAATAATTATTTCAAGTCTTATTACGAACAAAAGTCATACATGAGAATAAACTACTAGTTTTTATCATATAAATTAGTAAATGACCTAAAGCATTTTACTCTCTCTGTGGTGGCTTCCATTGAGAGGCACATTTGTGGCTCATCCTTGCAGAGTAGGTTTGTATGTCATACAGTCTTGTGTATTGAGCTCAGTCTTGTTTTCCATTCCCTCTTCCTTCTTACCTTTTAAAAATGTTATATTTCTTGTAAGCCACAATAAAATAATTTTTTAGAAAAAATTTTATAAAAAATAAAGATATGAATAAATATATCTATTTACACTTCAATATAAACAAGTAAAGGTCTATAAGAAAACTGCCCCAAGCCCTGAGGAAGAAAAAGCAGGACAATGATCTCTACAGGACATGGCCAAATAGAGAGGAATAAATTGTGTGCCTGGTCTTAAAGATTTAATTATGCAGCCACTTACAAGTGCTAATCCCTTTTGCCCTAATAACGGATATAATAATTACATAATCTAGATGGAGAAAGAAGACAGAAGTACATTAAAAATATTTCACCAAATATCAGATGAAAGCCATAAGGTTTTCACTTGAGTATACAAATTACTCTGGAAAGGGAAATTGATATCATGAATTTTTCAAAAGAAATAAAAAGACTGTCTCTTTTCCTCTTTGTGATTATTTATAATGCTTATTGTTTACATTCAACTTATGAAGTATTTTGCAGTACATACTGTGATAAGCAATACACATGACCCATGTCCTCATGGAGTTTGAAAAGCAGAGAGAAAGAGGGGCAGAGAATGAGACAGAGTGAGAGCAAATAAACCCCAAAATTCATTATTAGGCAATCGATATGAATGGAATAGCTTCTAAATGTCAATTAAAGATAAAATAATAAACAGATAGACAATATCCTATTCTCATGGGACTTTCTAACTTAAATGTATCTTAGATGGAGAATAAATAAAAACATAAAGAAACTGAATCAAAATTAGGGGATAGAGAATAGTAAGAGAGATGTTCTATTTTAAATGTAGTAATAAAAAAAGAATACATATTTTCTTTAATTGTTTAAACATTTTTTTTTACTTTAGCTTATTTATTAACTTCCATTAGCACATTGTGTCAACAATGAATGAGGCCTAGTGATGAATTAAGATGGGAGTAGAGAAAGAAATGGACTGGAATTGCTGGTTTTCATTCAACTTGAAAAAAATAGTGTGAATCAATTTATTTCATAAAATGTCATTTATAGATATGTAAATAAAGATATTTATAAATACTGTAAGGATTTACATAAAAATTCTAACAGGGATAAACTTCTATGAATCTTTGATAGAGTTACAAATAGTGTCCAGCATATAAAGGTACTTAATAAAGTTTTTTAATTCATAAATTAAGGTCTAAAAATTGAAATTTCCTAACTCTTCAATTTTTAAATTGTTTTAAATAGACCTCAACTGTACAGCATTGGATTATTCATTTTGATTTGCTTTATCACACATTGCTACTATTGATCTGAAAAATAGTTCTCTTTTAGTCACTTTATTTTATAATTTTCATAGCAACCTAATTGCTTACAAAATCACATGTCTTTCAAAATAAATTTATGGGAAATGTATTATTTCTAATAGCAGATGTAATAAGGCTCACTAAGTAAATAAAGCTGCCCAATTAAAAAATAATATATCCTTGTCAATTTATAATGCATGTATTCCTTCCACTACATTGCAATGTCTTCCATAATTCACTTCCAGGTTTCACAGAGATTATGGCTTATATGAACCGAATATTGCAATCAATGCCATTTTGATCCTTAGGTAGATTGCCAGCAGAGTACTAAATCAGAATATGAAAGGGGAACAAGTTGAAGAAAACAAATAAGAGCTGGGTGAAAAGACATACAGGGAGAGGAAGTATAAGGACCTGGAAGGAGATACATGATTGAAGAGAATGGACAAATGAGAGGTGTGGACTCCTAATAGAAGTGTGGACACCTCCCAGGGCCATGGGAGTGAAGCTCCCATCAGAAACAGCACCTGGAAGCCTGGAAATCCCCCAGATGTGACCTTCTGGGAGGAAGTCAGGATCTAGTGGAGGTGAGAAGGTAAATAGCAGAGGAGTGTATATGATAAGCACAAACAAGGCTAATAGCCACAGATTTTCTTTAAGATTTATGAGTGTGCCAACATCTAAACTACTTAGGATTTCCAAAGTACTTTAAAAGAAATTATGCTGTAAGAGGATGCTACCAGGTTGAATGGTTTCTTTGAAAAACAAAATAAATGCATCATAGAAAAAAGCTCTAGTCTGGCCAGCATGGCTCAGTGGTTGAGCATCGATCTATGAACCAGGAGGTCATGGTTTGATTCCCAGTCAGGGTCCATGCCTTAGTTGCTGTCTTGATCCCCAGTATGTGGTCTGCAGGAGGAAGCTGATCAATGATACTCTGTTGTCATTGATGTTTCTGTCTATCCCTCTCCCTTTTTCTCTGAAATCAAGGAAAAAGCTCTAAAAACTTGAAGAATCTTGAAACTGTAAACATAGGTATTCATTGAAAGACTTACAAAATTACCTTTTCTTTATATGGAGAAAAATCATAGTTGGTTAGATGCTTAAACAAAAGTAGGTATCAAATGAATCTAAAATTTCTTTTCTGGCTTTCCATACTGATTCTCTTTTATGAAAATACTAGTGGTCTGGTGCACGAAATTCGTGCACAGGGTAGCTCAGCCAACCTGCCCCCTTTCAGATACTAGGAGCCCTTATGGGATGTCCAACTGATGGCTCACCCCCAGCCTGCTCAAGGCCTAAAGCCTCAATTTTAAATAACCATCTGTAAAACACAGTGTAGTTCAGGAGTTTTTCATTACGGATTGAGTTCACCAAGAAGACCATGTTGCAATGTAAAGCGGAGAAGCATGGTGGAAGTGCAGGCGCCCCTGTAGGTAGCCAGCGTGGGCTCAGGCTGTCAGGGCTCCCAAACCTGTTGCCTAATAGAGCTGCTTCGTCTACCATAGAAAACACTCTTCTCTTGTAGTCCTTTCTACATTTTTTTTCATAAGCATCCCTTTAGAGAAGACTTCTTTAGTGTGTCCCTTCCTTTCCCCCAAAAGAAGGATAATTGATTATTTCAAGGTGCAGCAGAGGGTGGGGAGGAGGCAATGAGGAACTAGGTCCTTGCAATCACCAGAGAACTCTGAACTCGCTGTGTCAGAAGATAATCCTGTAGAGGGAAGAGCAGAGCAAATGGAAAAGTCTGTGTCCTTTTAAGCTTCTCCTGGACACAAAGGCTTTGATTCTGTGATGTGTCTGACGGTAATTTTCTGCATTTCTGGGTGAGATAGGATATAAGTGAACAGATTCAGGGAGCTGTTGTTCCTTAGTGAGTTTTTCTGTCCCATTTTCACTGAATTGACCAATAGTCTGAGCTCTGTGGTGAACATGTTGGGGCTGTGACCTGGGTTTAGGTGAAATGTCAACTAAAGCTATGAATTAAGAAAAAAAAAAGAGCCGCTGCCACTGCCACCCCTCCCTACCCTCCTGCCTGCTTCTGCGCTCAAGCGGCTGGAGGGCTGGCGGGGGCTGCCCCTGCTGCCCCCCTGGCCGCTTCCACATTCCACGCTCAGTACTTCGAACTCTCTCCTACAGAGAGTTCACAGCTTTAATTAAAGTTTCGCTTACACCCAGGTCACAGCCCCAACATGTTCACCACAGAGCTCAAAACTACATTTCCCAGAATTCCTGCTGCTCCCGATACCCTGGGTGCCTGCCCAATTCCACCTCCATGCACACGCTGCACCACGGCCACGCCCCCCACATGCCTCACAGGTCTCGCCTTTTTTTCTGCTGGCCATGCCCCCTGTTCCTGATTGGCTGATAGCATAGCCAATCAGGAGCCAAGGTATGGTCACATTTGCATGTTACTCTTTCATTAAATAGGACTAGAGGTGATTGGGGGCAATCGGGGCCTAAGGGAGGGTGGAGGTGGTTGGCTGTGGGGAGGGACCATAAGAAGTGGGCCAGTCATGGGAGGTTAACTATGGGAGCACACTGACCACTAGGGGGCATCTCCTGCATTAAGGGTCTGCCCCCTGGTGATCAGTGTGTGTCACAGCAACTAGTAAACCAGTTGTCAGGTTGCTTAGGCTTTTATATATATAGACTAAAGGCTCAGTGCACAAAATTTGTGCATGGGGGATAGGGGTGTGCCTCAGCCCAGCCTGCACCCTCTCCAATCTTGGACATCCCTCTCACAATCCAGGACTGTTGGCTCTCAACTGCTCCCCTGCCTGCCTTCCTGATTGCCCCTAACCGCTTCTGCCTGCCAGCCTGATCATCCCCTAACCACTCCCCTGCCAACCTGATTGATACCTAATTGCTCCCCTGAGAGCCTGTCCCCCAACTTCCCTCCCTTGCAGGCCTGGGTCCCCTCCAACTGCCCTTTCCTGCAGGCTCAGTTGCCCCCAACTTTCCTCCTCTGCTGACCTGGTCACCCAAAACTGCCTTCCCCTAAAGGCTTGATCATCCAGAACTGCCCTCCTTGCAGGCTTGGTCCCTCCCAATACCCCTCCCCTGCTAGCCATCTTGTGGTGGCCATCTTGTGTCTACATGGGGGCAGGATCTTTGACCAAATGGGTGCAGCCATCTTGTGTTTTGGGGGTGATGGTCAATCTTCATATTACTCTTTTATTATGTAGGATAGAGGCCTGGTACATGGGTTGGGGCCAGCTGGTTTTCTCTGAAGAGTGTCCAGGATCAGGGTGGGGATTCTCTTGGGGTGTGGGGTACCCTGGCCTGTGGTGGTTTGCAGGCTGGCCACACCCCCTAGTGACCCAAGTGGAAGCCCTGGTATCTGGGATTTATTTATCTTCTATAATTGAAACTTTTTAGCCTGGAGCAGAACCAAGCCTCTGACTCACTCAGTGGCTTCAGCCATTTCTGTTGGGATTTATTTATCTTCTATAATTGAAACTTTGTAGCCTTAAATGGAGGCCAAGGCAGGCCAGGGCTGAAGAAAGCTTGGCTTCCTTCATTGCCAGGGGCAACCCTAGCCTCCTGCTGTCTCCAGCTCCATGGCTGCTGTCATTTTGGGATTTATATATCTTCTATAATTGAAACTGTAGCATTGATTGCAAGCCTGGGCCAGCCAGGGTGTGTGGAAAGTTTGGCTTCCTCCATTGCCGGAGGAACCCAAGCCTCCCTCCTGCTCTCTCCATGGCCACAGCCATCTTGGTTGGGGTTAATTTGCATAGTTGTTCCTGATTGTCTGGTGGGTGTGGCTGGTGGGTGTAGCAGAGGTATGGTCAATTTGCATATTTCTCTTTTATTAGATAGGAATACCTAAATAGGAAAGGCTATGTGTGAAAGTTTTACTTCTACTTTTACTTCATTGCTTTGCTAAGCTTCCTTCTATGGAACATAAACACTACAATAAAACAATATACTTTTTTTACATATATTATCTGATGTAATTTCTTTTAATTTCATTATTGTTTAAAGTATTACATAAGTCTCCTTTTTCCCCATTGACCTCTTCCCGGCTGCCCCTACCTACTAGCACATATCTTTACACCGCAACTGTCTATGTCCATTGGTTATGCTCATATGCAATATATTTTCTTTTTTAAAAAAATCTTGATTTCTCCTTTGCATGTAATGACTTCAGGGATATAAAGAATGGGATATCTCCCTATATTGGACAGTCTCTAGATGTAAAGTATTACAGACATCTTATTCAGGTACTTTTGAAACTACTCAAAACATAGTTTACTATAAAATGTAAATAATAAATTATAATTAATTCATAATCTTTTGTAATTACATGAGATAACATGTATAAAGTTATTAAATAAATGTTTGGTATATATAGTTTAAACACAACATTCAATATTATGTATTTTCGCACAGATTCTAGGCACTGGTGGTCGAGGTTCAATTGCTCTGTCACTTAATAGCTGGGTGATCCTGGGCACCTTACTAAGCCTTTATAACTAAGTCCTCTCATGTGTAAAGTGGAAATAAAACATTGTAGTTCATAATAATGTAGAAACTAATAACTGAGCTATTATATATAGAGCCCTTAAACTAATGCTGGTACAAATTAAGTTTGAACTAAGTGTCAACTCTTACTTATTAGTATATCATGAGAGAAGATAGCGGTGACTGTATAAACAATGATTCGTGATTTTTTATACAGTATAGAATGCCCTCTAAGATGATGAAATTTAGGAATCCTTGCCCAGAAAATTAAAAAAAAAATTATATTGCTAAGCACATTCACACAAATTTTTTATGTAATTTAAGAATTCATGAGCCTTTTGTAGCCCATCTGTGGATTTCACGTTTTGAAACCCAAGTTTGGATAGTATTTTGCATAGGCTACTTAATAAATGATAGAATAAAAAGGATAAGTACTTGTTTTACTTACACTACGTAGTCTGCAATATTGTGACATACATTTATTTGGGGGCAAAATAAGATAAGCTGGAAAGGTTTGCAATTGATGTAATTTATAAAAAATATACATATATCTCAAAAGTTATCAGTTGCTAAATTTATGGAACTTTGTTTTGTTGAGGAAAAGAATAGGATGGCTCAGCATGACAAAAATAATATACCAAATTTATTCCTAAAAGTATCTCAAACCAGCAATGTGAATGCTGGAATTTTGCCTCACATTCAATTATTTATAATGGTGCACAAACTTCTATAAAGGTCTCACACTATTTAAGCAGTAAAATTTAAGCATCAATATTATATCAAAGAAAATTCTTCATCTCCTTTTGAGAGATATGAATTAAATTTATTTTTATATTGCTACCCTGTGATCAAGTAATAGACATTTATCCTATTTAAAACCTCAACATATTTTGATTTGGTTATAGTTCAGAACACACACTATAATTTGCACCTTGAACCGTGTTTTTGAAAACAGTGTAAGTTCCGGAGAAGACAGTAAAATTTCAATTAATTTTTAATCTTGGCGTTTCCTTATGTCATTTACACAGTAAATAAAAAAAACTAACTTTCCTCTGATAATGGAGAAACTAAAATATTTTCTCTAAGAGAAACCTTCATAGCACCTGAAAGTGAGAATGATCTGCAAGATCAAAGGGTATCTCATACCCTTCGAGAGGGCGTGGGGGGAGCTGGAGAGCATTATGCTAAGCGAAATAAGCAGTCAGAGAAAGACAAGTATCACATGAACTCACTCATATTTGAAATCCAATGAATAAAATAAACAGATGAACAAAATAGATCCAGAGACACAGAAACATGGAACAGCGTGAGGAAATGCAGAGTGAAGGCAGGGTGGGGGTGGGGATAGGAAGAGATTAACCAAAGTACTTGTATGCATATATTCATAATTCATAGACAAAGACAATAGTGTGGTGAAGGCCTAGGGCAGGGTGGAGTAGATCAATGGGGAAATAATGAGGGAGGGGGTGGCATCTGTAATACTTTCAACAATAAAGATAAATTAAAAAAAAAAGAATAAGGGGAACTCTCACTGTGGACATGTTGAAGCCCACATCTTTGACACACTAGGTCTTGAATTGTATTTTCTAATTAAAATTAAACTATTGGGACAATTAAAATGGTTCTAGACTCATGAAAGCAAGTGAAGTTTTTTTTCTCATATTACCCATCTCATATTTCTGTTTCCAAAATCCTCCATTTTGGAAGCCCTTCTGTATCAGAGATGTAATTCCCCCCCACCCCCCCTTGCTCACAGCAGCTCTGCTCAGTCATGCATCGGCCAGCTCCCCCTCACCTCCATTCCAAAATCATTTTCACTTGGCAAAATACTTAACTTTCTACAATACTTTAACTAATTCTCATAAAGTTACTAATAGTGATAGCGTTATTAATTACCACTCTCATAAGCTACTAAAATGTAAATGAATTTGTTCATATAATAAAGTATAGTAAGATAGTACTAAACTAACTTATAGAGTTATTGTAAATGAGTTGCTGTATTTATAACAATTATAACAAAGAGAAGATTCTCAGTTTTAGCTATTATTATTATTTTTAATATACTTTATTGATTTTTTACAGAGAGGAAGGGAGAGGGATAGAAAGTCAGAAACATCGGTGAGAGAGAGACATCGATCAGCTGCCTCTTGCACGCCCCCTACTGGGGATGTGCTTGTGACCAAGGTACAAGCCCTTGACCGGAATCGAACCTGGGACCTTTCAGTCCACCGGCTCATGCTCTATCCACTGAGCTAAACCTGCTTTGGTTATTATTATTATTGCATATGATGGAAGCTGTGGAAAAGGATAAGGCAATAGTTTGAAAACTCACTCTAATTAAGATATAACAAGTTTTATTTCAAATTGATGATTGCTTGTGATATGCCATTTTTTAATCTTTGTTATATTCATAAATATAATCTTGGGGCTTTATTTATCAGCATAAGAAAATAAACAGAATCAAGAGCCAATAGTCTAATATACACCACCCTTAGAAAGGGAAGATTGAAGAAAAAAATTTGATGTAAAAATAACTGACATGTTAGTCATTGGTGCTGCTTGAAAGTGGAATGGACTGCTTGTGATGCAATGGGACCCTTGTCTGAAAAGATAGGCCAGCATAGGCTAGATAACAAATCATAAAGATATTTTATGGAAAAATAACAGAAAACATCACATTATCTCTAGGATTCCTCTAAACTTTTCACCTGTTATATTTCTAACAAGTATTTAATATCTGAAAACACATCATTAATCAGATTAATACTCATCAATATTTCTATACACAAGGCACTAGGCAGGACAACAGAGATGGAATGATGAACCAAATGGATTGGTTCCCTATATCATGTGGCACTAAGACATAAACAACTTATTTTTTTATATGTCATATAAATTTATTACATTATTACTAGAGTGTGGTGAACTAAACCAGGTTCTCAGGATGGCATTCTAGGGAAGGCTGCCTACAAGCTGAAAGGCACTAGCCATAAAAAAGGATGGAATATTGAACTAGACTCTTGATTCCAATAATGACAGGCTGTTGTTGTTCCTTGTGATTAAGCCCCTAGAGATCATTTTTAGACACAGGGAGTTACCTGTGCAAAGTCCTAGATTAAAAGGAAAACATATGTTTACTGAGAACTGGGGCAGGAGGGTGTCCTCTAGCAAAGTTGCTGCTGAGAGGGCTGAGGAGAGTAATCTGAAAGGAAGCTGAAGAGGCCATCAGTGTGGTCTGATCACAGAGAACTGGGAGCCATTTCCAACTTCAGGTTTCCTTCTTTCTGGGACTAAGCCATAGAAGATCATAAGAGAATGATGTATTGAGATGGGCATTTATGAAATAATCTTTATATGTAAATTCAGATATTTTTATGAATTTAAAGTATCTGTATATTTATTAGTATTATTAATGTGTAAAACATTTATGATTCATATCAACCAGCAGTATATCAAAAGTAGAAACAGATTTAAGTAAAAGATCATGAACCAAAGGATTCAAGCTTTTCTAATTGGGGAATGCATCTTAGTTTTAGTATAGGTCTCTTAGCTAATTAAATATTAAAATATTACTATTAGACCAACTCAGTTGCAAGTCACACCCACAACCACGCCACCAGCCAATCAAGAGCAAATTATGCAAATAAACCCTAACTAAGATGATTGCCACCATTGGGAGTAGGAGGGAGGCTTGGGTTTCCCCGGCAATGGAGGAAGCCAAGCTTTCATCCTGCTGTTGCCAGCCTAGGCCTCCACTCAATACTACAAAGTTTCAATTTTAGAAGCTACATAACCCCAAAAGAAATGGCAGCAGCCACAGAGCTGTAGAGAGAAGAGGCTAGGGTTGCCAGGACGATAGAGGAAGCCAAACTTCTGTAGCTCTAGCCTAGGCCTCCACTCTAGGCTACAAAGTTTCAAACAGAAATGGCTGTCACCACAAAGCAAACAGAAGGCTTGACTCCACTCCAGGCTACAAAGTTTCAATTGTAGAACATAAATTAATCCCAGATCCCAGGGCCTCCACTTGGGTTGCTGGAGGGTGAGGCTGGCCTGCAAACCACCACAGGCTCCTTGCCCAGGCCACCCTACACCCCAAGGGAAACTTCACCCTGATCCAAGAGACCCTTCAGGGCAAACCAGCTGGTACCCACCCATGCATCAGACCTCTATCCCATCTAATAAAAGAGTAATATGAAGATTGACCATCACTCCAACACACAAGAGGGCTGCCCCCATGTGGTCAAAGATACTTCCCCCATGTGGACACAAGATGGCTGCCACAAGATGGCCAGCAGGGAGGGCAGCTGGGAGGAACCAGGCCTGCAAGGGAGGGCAATTAGGGGTGACTAGGTCAGTAGAGAAGGGAAGTAGGGGGAGATTGGGCCTGCAGGGGAGGGAAGTTGGGGGGACCCAGGCCTGCAGCAGAGAGCACTTGGGAGGACCAGGTCTCTGCAGGGGAGGATAGTTAGGGGCAAACAGGCTAGCAGGGGAGCAGTTAAGGGGTGATCAGGCTGGCAGGCAGAAGTGGTTAGGGGCAATCAGGAAGACAGGTAGGCATGCTGTTGGGAGCCAGCATCCTGGATTGTGAGATGGATGTCTGACTGCCTGTTTAGGCCTGATCCTGGTGGGCACCTCGAGGTGTCCCAGATTGGAGAGGGGGCAGGATGGGCTAAGGGACACCCCCCCCCATGCATGAATTTTGTGCACCGGGCCTCTAGTTATCCTATAATAATAAAAGGATAATATGCACATTGACCCTATTGGTGAAACAAAAGCTTGCTAGGATAGGAACTGACCACCAGAGGGCAGACACTCAACACAGGAGCTGCCCCCTGGTGGTCAGTATGTTCTCACAGTGGGAACTTTGTTCAGGCAAAAGCCAGACTGAAAGCTGCCATCAGTTGGACGTCCCTCAAGGGTTCTCTGACTGCCAGAGGATGCAGGCTGAGCTGAGGGAACCCCTCCATTGAGTGCACAAATTTTCATGCATCAGACCTCTAGTACAGATATAAAATAAAACAATATTTATATAAAATATGTTTTTACACTAATATCTATCGATTTTTACAATAATATATATGCCTAAGTTATCATTATGACTGAATGACTGGAATGACCAGTTGACCAGTCTCTATGACACACACACTACTGGGGGCAGACACTCAATGCAGGAGCTGCCCCATGATGATCAGTGCACTCCCACATGCAACCTCCTATGGTCCTGACCCCGAGCCAGCCAGCCCCTCAACAGACCTGAATCATCAGCCAGGCCAAGGGACCCCACTTGTGCACAAATTTGTGCACTGGGCATCTAGTATATAAATAATTAGGATAATATATATATTCCTAGTGAAGTATACATTGGTATAATGAATATTGAGAGCAATTTTTCCTAATGTTTCAAAAAACTTAAAAAATATGGCCAATTTTTAATCTAGAATTTCTACATCTAAAAATGAAGATTAAGTAAATAGTATTTGTTTATATAAAGAATACTTATTGCCCCTCTGCTATAATCCAAAATAAGAGATAGAAGGGACCAGTGAGAGAAAAATGGGACATATGTAATACATATTTCAAATAAATATATAGGAAGAGCTTCTGAAACATTCTCCCAAGCTTTGCCAATTTTAATATCTCTCAGAATTTATAGTACAGTATCAAGAGCAGAAAGTTGATATTGGCAACAGCTGCAGGAGTTATTTAGATTTTACCAGAAATATATGCACTCATCTCTGTGTAGTTACACATGTAACTCTGTGTAATAACAACCACCATCCTATCTAATAAAAGAGTAATATGCAAATTGACCATACTTTCCCTACAACCACACCCACAAACCACACCCACCAGACAATTAGGAGCAAGTATGCAAATTAACCCCAACCAAGATGGCTGCGGCCCTGGAGAGAGCAGGACGGAGACTTGGGTTTCCCCAGCGATGGAGGAAGCCAAGCTTCTGAACACCCTGGCTGGCTCAGGCTTCCACTCAATGCTACAAAGTTTCAATTATAGAAGATAAATCAATCCCAACAAAAATGGTGGCAGCCATAGAACTGGAGAGAGCACGAAGCTAGGGTTGCCCCTGGTAATAGAGGAAGCCAAGGTTTTCGAAGCTCTGGCCTGCCTTGGCCCCTGCTTAAGGCTACAAAGTTTCAATTATAGAAGATAAATAAGTCCCAGAAAGCAGGAACTCTGCTTGGGTTGCCTGAGGCTGTGGCCAGCATCCAAACCATCACAGGCCCCTTGCCCATGCCACAACATGCCCCAAGGGAATCGCCTCCCTGATCTGGGACACACTTCAGGGCAAACCAGCTGGCCCCCACCCATGCACCAGGCTTTTATCCTATCCAATAAAAGAGCAATATTGACCATCATTCCAACACACAAGATGGCTGCCCCCATGTGTTCAGAGATCCTGGAGATGTTGACACAAGATGGCTGCCACAAGATGGCCAGCAGGGGAGGGCAGTTGGTAGGGACCAGGCCTGCAAGGAAGGGCAGTTAAGGGCAATCAAGCCTGCAGGAGAGGGCAGTTAGGGGTGACCAGTCCTGCAGGAGAGAGCAGTTAGGGGTGACCAGGCCTGCAGGTGAGGGTAGTTAGGGGCAATCAGGCTGGCAGGGGAGCAGTTAGACATTAATTAGGCTGGCGGGGGAGTGGTGAGGGGTGATCAGGCTGGCAGGCAGAAGCTGATAGGGGCATTCAGGAAGGCAGGCAGGTAAGCAGTTGGAAGCCAGCAGTCCTGGATTGTAAAAGGGATTTTTAACTGCCCGTTTAGTCCTGATTCTACAGGTAGGATCAGGCCTAAACAGGCAGTTGGTCATTTCTCAAGTGGTCCCAGATTGGGAGGGTGCAGGCCAGGCTGAGGGACACCCTTGCCCCCGTCCACAAATTTTGTGCACCGGGCCTATAGTCAAGATATATGACTGTGCTATCACTATAATTCTTCTTCATGCCACCCTTTTATAACCATGCAAACTCTCTGCACTTGGCTATTTTTCATTAGGACCCATACCTTTACCTATACTTATGTTATTTCTCAAATATTATATAAATAGAACTACACAGTATATATCCTTTGAGAGTTCTGTGTTCACTTAACATGCTTTACTTAATGTTCATTCATCAAGTTATTTAATATATCAATAGTTCATTCTGTTTTATTTATGAGTAATGTTCCATCATATAAATACACTACAATTTAACTATTCACCACTGAAGAACAGGAAAGTAAGTTTCAGTTTAAGGCTATCACAAATAAGACAGCTCTGAATATGTGTATATATTTCTGCATGACTATAAGTTCCCACTTCTCTGGGGTAAATATCTAACAATTGCTAGTTATTACACCAAAGTACTTGCCCTAGTGATTATATCATTTAACATCTCCACAAGCAAAGTACAACTGGTCAAACTTCTCAAATTTTTAAAAAGAGCAAGTTGAAGAATTTCACAATATTGGATTTCAAAATTTGCTATAAAGATGCAGTGTTCAAAACACTATAGCAGGAGCATAAGAATAGGTACAAAAATACACTTGATCTCAGCCAAAAGTCTCAGAAGTGGTAAACAGTACATAAATAAATGAAAGAGAATTCAGAGTTCAGAAATTAACTCTTATATTTTTAGTCAATTAATTTTTAATAAAGATGCCAAGATATTCAATAGTCTTCACTAAATAGTTCTCAGAGGATTGACTAGCAAAGTTAAAATAAAAAGAAATCTTACACCCTTTTCTCACATTATACACAAAGTACTCAAAATAGAATATAGACATAAATATAAGAATTAAAACTATTAAACATCTGAGCAACAAAAAACAGGTAAAAATCTTCATGATGTTGAGTTAGGCAAAGAGTTCATTGAATTATTAAAGCACTTGACGCCCAATGCAATAATTTGTGCACCCATGAGTTCCCTCAGCATGGCCTGTGGGATATGGCCAAAACTGGCTCTCTGACATCCCTCGAGGGGTCCCAGATTGTGAGAGGGCACAGGCCAGGCTGAGGGACCCACTGATGCATGATCAGGCTGGGAAGGGATGCAGGAGGCTGGCCAGCCAGGGAGGAACCACGGGAGAGCTCCAGGCCATGTTGGGTCCATCTTGCCCAGTCCAGATCTGCCAGACCCCAGCAGCAAGCTAACCTACTGATTTGAGCATCTGCTCCATGGTGGTCAGTGCATCTCATAGAGAGTTGTTGAGCATCATTAGCATATAATTATCATATTACACTTTGGTTGGTTGAATGGCCAGCCAGTCGACTGGTCACTTAGCATATTAGGTTTTTATTATATAGAATTAGTAAATTAAAAATGAAAGCTTGGACCTACTTAGAATTATAAAGCTTTTACTTCAAGACACACCATCTATATGATATCTACATAATAAAAGAGAAATATGCAAACTGACCATACCTCCACGATGCCCACCCACCAGCCAATCAGGAGTGAGTATGTAAATTAAATCAACAAATATGGTGAGTTAATTTGCATACACAGGCATAGAGTGGCCAGGCAGCTGGGACACCTGCTATGAGGGGGAGAGCAGGGATGGAGGGAGCTACAGGAGTTGCACTCCAGCTGAGAGGAAGGACTTACAGGCTCCCAGGCAGCCGGGATAAAATCCAGGGAAGGAAGGCCTATTCTTGCAGGAATCTTCATGCAACGGGCCTCTAGTTTAAAATAAAAACACAGCCCACAGGCTGGGGAGGCATATTTGCAAATAGTGATCTCTTGTATCTAAAATAGTTAAGAAATACTTAAAAGACAATAATAAGACAATTTAAATAGCAAAATGAACAAAGTATTTGAATAGACATTTTATCAGAGAAGCCATACAAAGAGCTGATAAGCACATGAAAATGTACTTTATATTATTTGTTAGTAGGGAATGTGAATTAAACCACAATGAGATAATACCTAATAGAAAAGTTTATAATCAAAAGACAGTGAATACCCAGTACTGGCAAGAATGTGAATAAATTAGAGCCTGCATGCTTCACTGGGGCAGGTAGGGGTGGGGGTGGAGGTATAAAATTGAATAGTTATTTTGGAAAGCATTTTCTCAGTTTCTTAAAAATGCAAACAGAAAGCTCCAAATGACCCAGCAATTCCAATTCTAGGCTCCTAACCAACGAAAGTAAAAATATCACTCCAATATTTATGCACAGAGACCTGTACATAAATATTCTTAGTAGCAACATTTATGATAGACCAAATCTGGAAACAATCCAATGTCTATCACCTGAAAAATTCATGAAAAATGGTGTATAATGCTGTATTATATAAAATAAGCTACTATAGCAATAAAAAGGATGGAACACTAAGTGACTCATGATACAATATATATGAACATGAAAAACATTATATTTGATGCAAAATATTACAAATTATGTGATTCCAACTATATAAAATGCCCAAAGAGAAAGATTAATGATACTATACTAGAGGCCCAGTGCACAAAATTCGTGCACAGGGGTGGGGGTGTCCTTCAGTCCAGCCTCCACCCTCTCTAATCTGGGACCCCTCGAGGGATGTCTGACTGCCCGTTTAGGCCCAATTCCAGTAGGATCAGATGTAAACGGAAAGTCAGACATCCTTTTCACAATCCAGGACTGCTGACTCCAAACTGCTCACCTGCTTGCCTCCCTGATTGCCCCTAACCACTTCTGCCTGCCAGCCTGATCACCCCCTAACCACTACCCTGCCAGCCTAATGCTGTCTAACTGCTCCCCTGCCAGACAGTTTGCCCCCAACTTCCCTCCTCTGCTGGCTTGGTCACCCCTAAGTGCCCTCCCCTGCAGGCTTGATCACCCCCAACTGCCCTCCCTCGCAGGCCTGGTCCCTCCCAAATCCCCTCCACTGCTGGTTTGATCACCCACAACTGCCCTCCCTTGCAGGCCTGGAACCTCCCACTGTCCTCCCCTGCTGTCCATCTTGTGGTGGCCATCTTAAGTCCACATGGGGGCAGGATCTTTGACCACTTGGGGGCAGCCCTCATTTGTGTTGGGGTGATGGTCAATTTGCATATTACTCTTTTATTAGATGGGATAGAGGCCTGGTGCATGGGTGGGGACTGGCTGGTTTGCCCTGAAGAGTGTCCTGGATCAGGGTGGGGATTCCACTGGGGTGTGGGAAGGCCTGGGCGAGGGGCCTGTGGTGGTTTGCAGGCTTGCCATGCCCCCCAGCAACCCAAGTGGAGGCCCTGGGATCTAACTACAATTGAAACTTTGTAGCCTGGAGTGGAGCCAAGCTTTCTGCTCCTCGCTATGTAGCGACAGCCATTTCTGTTTGGAACTTTGTAGCCTAGACCGGAGGCCTAGGCGCTAGGGCTGCAGAAGTTTGGCTTCCTCCATGGCCCCGGCAACCCTAGCTTCTTCTCTCTCCAGCTCCATGGCTACTGCCAGGTATTTTGTGATTATGCATTTTCTATAATTGAAACTTTGTAACATTGATTGGAGGCCTAGGCTGGCAACAGCAGGCAGAAAGCTTGGCTTCCTCCATTGCTGGGGAAACCCAAGTCTCCCTCCTGCTCTCAGTGGTGGCAACCATCTTGGTTGGGGATTGTTTGCATAGGTTGCTCCTGATTGGCTTGTGGGCATGACGGTGGGTGTGGCTTGGTCAGAGGTATGGTCTATTTGCATATTACTCTTTTATTAGGTAAGATTATTTATTTAAAAGACAGTTCAGGATTGCCTGGACCTGGGTTAGGAATAAAATAATTACAAATGTGCCCAAGAGAGTTTTTAAAATGATGCAAATATTCAAAAACTGGATTGTGGTGATGATAGCACAACTTAACTAAATTATTAAATTGGACCTTCCTACCCTGGCTGGTGTGCCTCAGTTGGTTGTAGTGTTCTTCCATATATTTACAAGGGGCAGGTTCGATTCCCAGTCAGGGAACCTACTAGGTTGTAGGTTCCATCCCTGGTTGGGGCACATATGGGAGGCAACAAATGGGTGTTTTTCCCTCACAGTGATGTTTCTCTTTCTCCCTCTTTCTTCCTCCCTCTCTAAAAAGTCAATAAAAGCATGTTCGTAGGTGAGGATTAAAAACAACAACTTGGTCAGTTACATTAGCTGAACTGTATGCTATTTGAACCTTATTAAATACTAGGGGACCAGTGCATGAAATTCGTGTACTGGGGGTGGGTGGGTCCCTCAGCACAACTGCCCTCTTTCACATACTGGGAGCCCTTAGGGGATGTTCTACTGACTGCTCACCCCTGGCCTGCCCAGAGCCTAAAGCCTCTGCTGTGGCTTTAGGCATTGGGCACCTAGCCATCATCCTGAAATGGGGCCAATGGCTGGCTCCACCCCAGTCCCACCCCCCTGGCCAGGGCCTTTGTCTTGGCCAGCTTGCATCTGGCTAGCGCGGGCCTCAGCCCTGCCCCCATGATCCAGACCTTCTCCCTGGGCAGCACGTGCTGGCCACCTCAGCTCTGCCCCCCACTGCCCCGCCCCCCTGGCCCAAGCTGCCCGCTCGCTGGCTGGCTCTGTCCCAGCTCCTGATTGCCTTGTGGGCATGGCTTGTGGGTGTGTCTTGATCAGAGTTACAGTCAATTTGCATATTACTCTTTTATTAGATAGGATTTCTTTTTATTTTAAAAAGTGTTATATACTATTTCATGTCAAAAATTATCACTAGGAGGAAGTGGATATAAAGCTTCATGTTCAAGCTAGAGACATTTTTAATTTCAAGTAATTCTGACTTTTAAAAATGATGAATGCTATAGAAATTAGGTCACTAGTAAAGGGTAGTGAATGTCATGAACATGTTTGTGTTGCTGAAAGCTTCTTCTGTGATATGGAAAATAGACTAAGCTTGGTCTATGAAACTTGATGATGACATTGCTACAAAACCAAAGTTAAACATGAGAATCTGAGATAAAGGGAAAATGTGGATATATTCAAAAGAAAGAAGTAGCAATGAGCCTGGATGAAAAACTCAATACTGAAGAATGGAGAGCAGCATCTATGAAAAAATTTATTTGTTTAGGACAGGGGTCAGCAAACTGTGGCTCGGGAGCAACATGCGGTTTTTTGGCCCCTTAAATGTGGCTCTTCCACAAAATATCATGTGTGGGCACGCACATACATTGTGATTGAAACTTTGTAGCCCATGCACAGAAATCAGTTTTGGGCTCTCAAAAGAAATTTCAATCATTGTATTGTTGATATCTGGCTCTGTTGACAAAAGAGGTTGCAGACCACTGGTTTAGGAAACTTAATGGATGATTATAGTAATAGGTACTGAGTATAGAGCTAATTGTATGATCTCCAAGTGAAAAAGATTTATAGGAAGTTTGATATAAGAATGATTTGGGAGCTTGTCAGATGATTGGAGGCAAGAGATAAGGATATTATAAATTTACTAGAGGCCTGGTGCACCAAATTCATTCAATGGGGGGTGTCTCTCAGCTCAGTCTGTACCCTCACAATCTGGGACTGCTTGCTCCTAACCACTCACCTGCCTGCCAGCCTGATTGCTTCCTAACTGTTCCCCTGTCAGCATGATTGTCCCTAACTGCCCCCTCCTGCCACCCAATCACCTACAACTGCCCTCCCCTACTGTCCCAATCATCTCCAACTGCCTTCCCCTGTGGGGCTGAGGGGACTCCAGCTGGATGAGGTGGAGTTGAAGGGACAGAAGAACTGATGCTGGATGAGGCTGGAAACTGTGAGGACTGGGTGAGGTGGGGCAGAGGGGACTGAAGAACTCTGGCTGGATGAGGTGGGCCTGAGAGGACTGGGGGTCTCTGGTTGAATGAAGCAGGGCTGAGGGGACTGGGGGACTGAGGCTGGATAGGCAGGGCTGAGGGGACTAGGAGATTCTGGCTGGATGAGGTGGGGTTGAGGGGACTGGGTGCTGCCATCTTGGGAAAGTGTGGCAGCAATTCCCTCTTTATTAGATAGGATAGGTAGGAGTTATGTTTCTCTATGGAGACCAGAAAAAATAAACAGAATGAGATAAACACTTGGCTAAGGAAAGAGCCTTAGGCTACAGAAGACTGAAAAGAAATGGCTGGAGAAAGGAGTGATGTCTGAAAACTAACAGCCTTGAGTTCTACAAAGACTTTGCATCATATATCAAGAAGGATCTTTTGACTATGGGAACATGGCAAGTAATCACTTCCAAAGTAGTTTGCTTCGAAGTAATTTTTGAGAAATGGAGAGGTCTTTATTACTTATCTAGCATCTTATCTATATAATAAGATAAATCTGAAATGTAGAGACCTTACAAGGACCCTGAAAAATAATATTGAAGCTACTTGGTAGTATAAATATACTTTGTAGGGAAAAGAAAAGAAACCATAAAAAATTGCAAATGAAACAAAAGATTTCTTGACAAACTCTAATTCACCTTCCTGGGATAAATACTATTAAAACAGTATTATGTACTTTGTATATTTTAAGCATATATATATATATATATATATAAATTTGTGACTTTTTTTCTTTATAAGCAATATGATAAGTTACATGTTACTCTACAATTGGCTTTTTTTTTAATTGAAGTGTATGCATCCATATTTAGAATGTCTCTTTTTCATTAGTGCTACATAGAACCCATAGCTAACATTTTTCAATGTTGTGATTAACTTAAATATTGTATGTATTCCTTCTTATTTTATACTACTTGCTTCATTTGCTTTTACAAGTAAGACATTTACAATGAGACCACCAATATATTTCTCCTTAAGCCCATTTCCCTCCACAGATGATTATTCTGAAAATTTGTAATTTTTTAAAATGTCAATGCATGCTTTTGTTCTACTATAATATATCTGAATATTTAAATATATATCTACATATCTATATGCAGTATATGTAATTCTCTGTATATATGTAATTATTCTTCCCATTTTCATACATTTTGATGTATAGATATGGCATCAGTTATTTTTTTATTGGTCTACAACTAGATTTATTTCAATTTTCCATCATATTAAAATCATCATCATATTATTAATCATCTTGTAACATTTTCCTTAAGCATGTCTGTGATTTTTATATGATATAAAAGTGAACTTGTTCAATCAAAGACTGAATTGCTTGGGATTAATATGTAACAAACCACAATAATTGGGTTGTTATCTTACTGTGGAACTTAAAGAATTCATTTTATATTTTGGATATAAATCCTGTATCAGATATATGTCTTGTAAAAATTTTCTCAAAGTTTATGCTTGCCTTTTCATTATCTTACTAGTGTCTTTTGCAGAGCAAAAGTTTTTAATTTTAACAAATTCCACTTATTTTTTTTCTTTTATGGATTGTATTTTTGATGTTATATCTAAAAAGTCATTATCAAACCCAATGTTGACAAGATTTTCTTATAAGTTGTATTTTAGAAATTTGATAGTTTTGAAATTTTACATGTAGGTCTAGATACATTTTGAGTTGATTTTTTGAAAGATGTAGGTTCTGTATCTAAGTTCACTTACACACGCGAAGGTCCAAATTTTCAGCACCAATCCTTAGAGACTATCATTTTCCCTATCAAACTGGCTTTACTCTTTGTAAAAAAGCAGGTGATTATATTTGTGTTCGTCTGTTTTTATCCTGTTCCACTGATTTGTCTACTCTTTTTATATTTTTGAGAATAAATATTCCTCTTTTACCCCCTTTTTCCCCTCCACCTGGTTCCCGCTCCACCCCAGTTCTTGCCCACCCTACTTGCTGTGTCCATGCAACCAAAGAACTTATGCATATAAGTTCTTTAGTTGATCTCTTCCTTCCCCCTTCCTTCTGAGATTCTACTCTTTGTCAATACTACACTCTCTAGTTTTACACTATATCTTGAAGTCAGGTTTTATCTATTTAACAACTCCTTTTACTTATTTTAGTATTATGTTAGCTATCGTGGCTCTTTTGCTTTTCTGTGTAAAGTTTAGATTAACTTTTTAATATTCACAATAATTTTGATTCAGAGTGCATGGAATCTATAGATCAGGTTGGGAAGAATAAGCATCTTAACAATACTGGATCTTACTATTCATGAGCATGAAATATCTCCCCAATATTTTTAGATCATCTTAGTTTCATTTTTCTCACAGTTTTGTAGTATTTTTCATATCAATCTTGAGCATATTTTATTAGGTTTACATGAAGTACTTCTTTTATTTTTAGAGTGTTAATATAAATGATGTGTGTTCTTAATTGTCCATTGCTGGTATAAATGAAAACAATTGACCTTTTGATTCTTAACTTCTATCCTGCATCCTTAGTATAATCACTTATTAGTACCAGAAGTTTTCTGTTGTTGATGATTCTTTGGGATTTTCTACATAGACAATAATGTCACCTGTTAACAAATACTGTTTGATTTCCCCCCTATTATATTCCTTTATTTTCTACTCTCATCTAATTACATTAACTGGGACTTACAGCATGTTTTGAAAAAGAGTAGTGAGGGGGTCATCTTAAAAGAAAAATATTTAGTTTTCAACACTAAGAATGATAATAACTGCAAGTTTATCATCAATATTATTTATCAAGTTGAGAAAAATATCCTCTATTCTTAGTTTTCTGAGAGTTTTTACTATGAATGAATGCTGGATTTTGTCAAGTGCTCTTTATGCATCCGTTGCTACTATATCATTTTACTTCTTCAGGTTAGAGATGTGACGGATTACATCAAGTGATTTTGAACACTGAACCAGACTGAGATATATACTTTATGTCCCAGCATACTTTCGGAAATGTTCTAGGTATACTTGAAAATGTGAAAATGCATCCATAGATTTATATTTGTATGTATTTCAAAAAGTTTAGCTGAAACCGGTTTGGCTCAG
Source organism: Antrozous pallidus (assembly GCA_027563665.1). NCBI lineage: Eukaryota > Metazoa > Chordata > Mammalia > Chiroptera > Vespertilionidae > Antrozous > Antrozous pallidus. The sequence continues at coordinate 11,974,464 of CM050522.1, forward strand.
TGGATAGAGCATCGGACTGTGGACTGAAGGATCCCAGGTTCGATTCAGGTCAAGGGCATGTACCTTGGCTGTGGGCACATCCCCAGTAGGAGGTGTGCAGGAGGCAGCTGGTCGATGTTTCTCTCCCATTGATGTTTCTGACTTTCTATCCCTCTCCCTTTCTCTCTGTAAAAAAAATCAATAAAATATATTTTAAAAATGTTTTATGAAAAAAATAAAGCAAAATAATCACTGTGACTCTCCAACTATATTTAAACTCTATTTAGTCTCTAGCCTGGAATATCTTCTTCTACACAAATGATCCCTAGTCTTTCCAGGCCTACCTCATATGCTATCATCTCTGGAAGTCTGCTTTGTTTCCATGTTTGAAAGAAACCTCCATTTTTTCAAATATGTGGTGCTAAATAATTATCTTTATCTAACATTGCAAACCTTTACATGTGTATTCTATTCAACTATCATATCTAATAAAAGAGCAATATGCAAATTGACGTACCTCTGATCAAGCCATACCACAAACCACACCCATAAGCCAATCAGGAGCAAATAAACCCCAACCAAGATGGCAGGCCAGGCCCACCACCACTCGAAGCCCGGCCATGGCAAACCTGGGGCTGAAGGGTTGGAGGGGGGGTGTATTGAAGACAAAAACCTGCAGGCCTGGCACCCAGCAGCCCCAGGGCTTGAGGCAGAGGTGCTTGGGGCAGCAGAGACACAAACCAGCAAGAACCTATGGAAAGGAAGATAAACTATCATAACTCTATCTCCCTTTCCACGAGATGAGAAAACTGACCCTGGCTTATTTAGTGCTGTAGCCAACACCTGTCTACAAACACTGGGTAATGTTATGACCACTCCCAGGAAGGTCTGGTCAGAATACCGTCTCCAGGGAATAATGCTACTGTGGCAAATCATCTAAGAGAGGAAACAAGCTTTTGTTGGGTTTATTCTGAAGGTCAGAGAACATGCCATCCCAACAATTGCTGTGTTGTTATATTGATGATCTTGAACTGTAGATGCTTGAAAAACAGCAAATGCATGATCAGTCTCCTGATCTCCCTAAAATCAGACCCCCCCTAAAGGAGCTTAAATGTCATAGGTCCCCTTGATGGGAGAAGTGTCATCAGGCAGAGAAGACTGACTCCTGTCACAGGACAGGAGAGTAGAAGTTGACATCACACCCAATCTTTGTTACAAACTATTTCCCTCCACCCCATTCATCTTTCTTAAATATAATTTACTCTCCTCTAAGAGGCCTATATCTCCCGTCCCCTTTCCCTAGAAAGAAGGTATTTAAGAATGCATTCTAAGCCACCTGGGGGTTACTCATTTTTCCCTGGGATCTCTCACATATACACAAGGTACACATGTTAATGAACTTTTGTTTTTCTCTTGGTGATCTGTCTTTCATTACAAAGGCCTCCACTAAGAACTCAGAAAGGTAGCGGAAAACTATTTTTCCTCCTCCATAATTCTATCTAGGGAAATCAAGTCCCCAGCTGAACAATGAGGTTGGCTCAAGTACCAAGCAGTCCCAGCTGATGGGAGGGAAGCTTCTAGGGAGAAATCAATGATATTGGCATCAAAGTGGGATGGAGGGCACACACATGGTTGCTGGTGGGAGTTTAAAGTGGTGCAACATTTTTGGAGGATGATTTGGCAAATTGGATAGAAATGTTCAAGTTACATCCAAGAGTCTCCTTCTAGGAATCACATCTGCTGAGATAAAGCATAAGGACATAAGCCTTGCTCAGAATGCAGGATGCTACTGTGGGCTCCCCTTCCATGATAGGAAAACCTGGGAACAACCTGCATTTTTAGGACAAGGCGGCATCTATACTAATAAAAAGGTAATATGCTAATTAGACTGAACTTCCGGATGACCTTCCGAATGTCCTTCTGGAAATCCTTCCCGACAAAGCCATGTTGGTGGGGCCAAGGCAGAGGAGGTTAGAGGCAATCAGGCAGGCAGGGGAAAGCAGTTAGGGCAAATAGGCTGTCAGGGGAGAGCTGTTACGGGAATCAGGCTGGCAGGCAGGTAAGCAGTTAGGAGCCAGAGGTCCCAGATTACAGAGAATGTAGGCCAAGCTGACGTGACCCCCTTCCCATGCACGAATTTCGTGCACTGGGCCTCTAGTTAGATTATAACCTCGTAAAGGTCTGGAGTAGGAGGAATTCATGTTAAATTCCCAGGAGCCTTGCTTTGGGTTTGTCTGAAAAAGCTTTTTATAGTTGAGTGAATGAATACAATAACAGAAACTAAAGTTCCAAAATGGAGATCAAGAATTCTGCTTATAAGTTTAAATCCATTCTTATTGTCTACTCTTTTCATTCTCTCTTATTATTTTGAATAATTATTATTTCATCATTTGGAAACTAGACTTATTTTTTTAATTTATCTCTTCCCTTAATAAAACCATAGTTGTATAATTCAATCCTTGAAATTACTAGTTTTTTTTCAAAGCCACAGTATTTGAGTCTTATGAAAAATAGCTACCAGCAAAATGAACTAGAGAATACTGAAAAGGTCACACAGCTTTAATACATACACATCATGTGCAAAAGCTCTCAGTGCACCAATATTTTGTTAATGACTTTAAAGACCTAATGATAAAAGAAAATGAAACAAATGAATGTACTGCCAGGATGAAGCATTTGAATGCAAAAGAGATGCCAAGCAGATGATATATAATTGCAAGAGTTCACACCTGAGTTTTTGATCTAAGAAACATTTTATATTAAAAAGCCACACACTATTTATAATTAGACAAAACATATGTTTGAAAAATAGGATACATTAGTAAAATTACTAACATTAAAATCTGCCCTTTTCAAGTTTTTGAATCATTAGGAAATACTAAATGTAAACTATTCTGCATGCAAGTAAAGTTCGCACTAACTCAATAAGTCATTTTATAATTAACTTATGGAAGTAGTGAGTATTTAAGTCCTCATTTTATTTCATTGTTCTTTCACATATCCTAGAATTTGAGTAGGTGGGGTAAATTTTTGAATTCCACACAAATTTTTGGCCAGAAGCATTATAAAAGGTGTCTAGTATCACAATTATACTAAGGAACATTTATGAAACTGCATGTTGCATATTGTGTCATTAATTCTGTGGCAAAAAAAAGTACAAATAAATGTGATTTTTATCTATAAGCAAAACTTTAGCCAACCCAAATTTATAACCTTACCTCACCAAAGGTGAATTCCATTGAAGTTGAACAAAGGAACACTTTACTCAAGATGAAGAGGTTAAAATTTCAATGTTCCAAGGCTGTTAATCCAAATGATAAAATACACAAAGTGAAGTCAATCAAACAAAATATAATGACAAATGAATAGTGTGAGAAAGAATAACAGTATATGTGGAGAGACTGCTACTCTGGGAACCACTGAATTGATTGCATGTAAATAAGTACTGTTGCTGCAAAGAGACCTGAATTAACAAGTGGAGAAGAGGAAAATGTCATATAACTTATCAACTGCCCCAATTGTTGAAAAGAGTAAAATGAAGGTTAATGTGTATGTATGTGTTCATTTGTATAAGACTACACACTAACACATGGAATTCAAACTTGACTTGTTTTCTTATCCAGCTTGTGATTTTCATGTTCACAAAGTATAAAATAAGACCATTAGATACTATGTATACTGACCAGTGGTGAAGAAAATGTTTCATTTATTTATTCAATCAGAAAATGCTAAAATTTAACATTTACTATACAGGATGTGGCAAAGGTAGGTTTACAATTATTCATGTAGAAAATAATATAATACTTAATGATAATACAAGAATAAACTTGTATTTGGGTACTCACAATAATAAACTTACTCTGCCCCATCTTGTATATCAATACTGCCCTTGATACTGTAATCTATACATATAAAGAGGTAATCTGCTAATTGTCCATTACAGTGTCCCAGTAACGACCAATTTGCATATTGACAGACCAGCAGGAGGCTGGGCATGCAGCAGGGGGTGCGCGGCTGGAGCCAAGTTTCTGGGGTCTGAGGAGAGTGCTTGACAGGAGCCCGGACTGCAAAGAAGGAAGAGGAAGTGGCCATGGGGAGCTCTTCCAATCCCTCTGCAGGAACACCCTGTTCCAGCCCCTATAACTCAGGGAGGATGGGGAGACGGAGCAGATGGGGAGAAGACCCAGCCTTGGGGGTAGCTGCAGCCCACACCTCCAACTCTATATCTCTTCCCCGGCCATCCCCACCAAGGGTGCCCACACAATGGCCAGCCAGCAACTACCTGTGGATGCTCCTGAGGCACCCGGGGCCCGCGGCCCACCACTGCCTGGCCCCCTCCATTACGGTCAGGCACATCTCTCATCCCTACAACTCCAGACCTGGGTGGAGGCAGGTCTGAGTGGCCCCCCAGGGTCAGACCCTCCCGCGCCCACCCCCTGCTAAACCTCGCTGGAGGTGCGGCTAAACCCGCCCTCTCAGCCTGCCTGGCTAGGCCCTGGCCCAGCTCCCACCCCCCCTACAGGAGATTGGAGCCCCCGCCCTGAAGAGGTACAGCTGTGAAACAGCCAAGTACAATTTAAAGAATGGCGACAAAGCTGGAAGGTTTGACAGTTACTCTCCCTTCGGCCTCACCACCCCCTTAGCGCCCCCATAATGCCCCCCTCCCCAGTGCCTCCAGGGATGACCACCACTACAAGGCTGCTGGCCAGAGCCCTCCCCTCCAAGGCCAGCGGAACCATCTGCAAAGCTTCCTTAGCGACAGTCCCAGGAAACAATCATGCCCTCCTCCCCTAATTGGCATCTGCTACCTGCAAGAGTATCTGTGAGCTTAAAAATAACAACCCCTTCCCATTTAGACATCACTTATTTAATGAAACATTTCCAGATTAGCTCAGAACCTCTTCTTGACAACAGGTGAAGAAGGCAGAGAAGAGATTCCAATTCCCATGGTATATGGGTATGTATGCAGAAGTGAAGCTTAGAGAGGAAAAGTGTCCAGCCCAGTGGTTTTCAAGGTGCAGCACATGCCCCACGGGGGAGGAGGGGTAGCGGGGGGAGGACAGACAATTTGATTTTAAGTGGGGGCAATTTGAGAATGAGTTAGCTGAAGTTTTTGCATTTTTTATAGTATAGGGGGCCTCATCTACAGCGTATCCTACATAATAAAAGACTAATATGCAAATGACCAAATGGTAGAATGACTGGTCACTATGATGTGTGCTGACCACAAGGGGACAGGTGCTTAATGCAGGAGTTGCCCCCTGGTGGTCAGTGTGTTCCCACAGAGGAACCGCCACTCAGACAGAAGGCGGGCTCACAGCTGGTGAGCACAGAGGCAGTGGTGGGAGCCTCTCTCACTTCCGTGGCAATGCTAAGGATGTCTGACTGATGACTTAGGCCAGTGGTTGGCAAAGTCATTCGTCAACAGAACGGCAAACCACGGCTCATGAGCCGCATGTGGCTCCCGTGTCACAGTTTGCCGACCACTGGCTTAGGCCCACTAAGCCATCAGTCTGACATCCCCCAGGGCTCCCAGACTGCGAGAGGGCACAGGCCAGGCTGAGGGATCCTCCCAAGTGCACTGGGCCTCTGGTTATATATCAAGAAGTTTAAAATATACTTTGTCTTTTAGTAATTCAAAATACAGAGAAGTTTAACACAGTACTATAACACTCTACTGTGCATACTTTCATTTCTATCCGCGTCCCTCCATCTTATGGCTTTGTCATCCTCTAAGGTTATGGCTTTGTCATCCTCTAATGAGAAGAGCATGAAGACCATGCATGGAAGGCCTGAAGCAGAGCACTTTAGTTCATCTTTCATTGAGTAAAACATGGTCACATGATCCTGTCTACTTACAAGAAAATGTGAAATACTGGAAAATTTAATTTAGCCCATGAAGAAATAGACAGTGGTATAGAAAAAAATCTGACAGATTCTGCTAAGTTATTGAATACCTAATAAATATATATTAGCATTTGCTAATAACGAAAATGTCAAGATGTCCTATACTAAAGTTGGTTAGAAGAAAATGACATTAAGAAAATACCCAGACAATAATTTAAGTACCTATTGGTATATAAATTTTGTTAAATAGCTTGCAGGAAAGAATCACTAAGCCCAAGTAAGGATTTTTTCACTCTAATTAAAGCAATTATTATAAACTAGAGGCCCAGTGCACAAGTTCATATACAAAGGATTCTCTCAGCCTAGCTTGCGAGATCGGGCCAAAACTGGCTTTCTGACATCCCCTGAAGTGTCCCAGCTTGTGAGAGAGTGCAGGCCAGGCCAAGGGACCCCACCAGTGCACGATCGGGGCCAGGAAGGTATCCAGGAGGTTGAGCAGCCAAGAAGGGACCATGGGAGGGCTCCAGGGTATGTTTGGCCTGTCTAGCTCAGTTCCAATCCGCCAGACCCCTGAAACAGGCTAACCTACTGGTTGGAGTGTCTGGCCCCTGGTGGTCAGTGCATGTCATAGCAAGCAGTTGAGCAGCCTTAGCACATCATTATCATATTACACTTTGGTTGAACGGCCAACTGCATGACCTGGCATTTACATATTAAGCTTTTATTATATAGAATGATAAAGTAGAATGTATTCCAGGAATACGAGGTTGGTTTAACATCCAAAAGTTAATAAATGTAATGCAGTCTAACAATATATTAAAGGACAAAAACCACACAATCATCTCCATTGATGAAGAAAAGGCATTTGAGAAAATGTGACACCCTATATGAATTTTTCAAAATGCCAACAAACTAAGGATAGAAGAAATCTTCCTCAGCCTTAAAAAGGGTATTTATGAGAGCCCACCTCTAACATTATACTCAGGGGTAAAAACCTGAGTACATTTTTCTTTAAATTGAGAGCAAGACACAAATATTAGCTATTTCTACACATTTTACTGGAAGTTCTAGTCAAAGCAAGTGGCAAAAAAATTAAAAGCCACCCTGGGCTGGTAGCTCAGTTGGTTAGAGCATCATCCTGATACACTAAGCTGCAGATTCCATCCCTGGTCAGCACATATATAAGAATAAATAAATGAATGAGCCAATAAGTAGGACAACAAATCTCATCAATAAACAAAAATTTAAAAAATTAAAAGGCATCTAGATTGTAAATAAAGGACTAAAACTCTATTAGTAAATTACATGATCTGGTATATAAAAAATCTTATGTAGTATAGAGACAAAAATTAGAACAAAAGTTCAGCAAGATTATAACACACAAAGTCAATATACTAGATATCCTTGTATATAGAATATATAAAGGGCTCTTAAGCTCAATAGAAGGAAGACAAATAAACAAAAACAATCCAATTAGAAAATGGGCACAGCCGAAACCGGTTTGGCTCAGTGGATAGAGCGTCAGCCTGCGGGCTGAGGGATCCGGGTTTGATTCCAGTCAAGGGCATGTGCCTTGGTTGTGGGCACATCCCCAGTGGGGAGTGTGCAGGAGGCAGCTGGTCGATGTTTCTCTCTCATTGATGTTTTTGACTTTCTATCCCTCTCCCTTCCTCTCTGTAAAAAATCAATAAAATACATATTTTTAAAAAAGAAAACGGGCACAGACATAAAGACTGAAATGTATAACTAGATAGCAAAAAGGCATGTGAAATCTATTCTACATCACGTATCCAGCAAGGAAATGTGAATCAAAACCAAGCCGAGATATCATTTTATATTACTTGGATGATTCTAAAGTATAAAATGGCAAGATTGGAACTCTTACAATGCTGGTGGAAGTCTAAAATGATAGAGGTGCTTTGGAAAATAGTATAGAAGTTCCCTAAAATATTAAGTCTAAGAGACTATATGATATTATATGACCCAGAAATTCCACTTCTATTTATAAAACTAAAATAAAAAACATATGTTCACATAGAAATATGCACATGAATGTTTATAGCAGCGTAACAGAAAAAGTGGAAGCAACTCAAATGCTCATCAAAATATAAAAGGATAAACAAATATGGTATATCCATACAATAGAATATTTGGACAGACATACATCCTATATAATAAAATAATAATAAGCAAACTGACCATACCTCCACTTTACCCACAAGCCATGTCCACCATCCACATCCACCGCCAATCAGGAGCGAATATGCAAATAAACCCAACCAAAATGATTTCTGGCCACAGAGCAGGAGGGAGGCTTGGGTTTCCCCAGCAATGGAGGACGCCAAGCTTTTCACCTACTCTTCCCGGCTCAGGCCTCCACTCAATGCTACAAAGTTTTAATTATAGAAGTTAATGACAGTAGCCATAGAGCAGGAGAGAGCAGGAGGCTTGAGTTGCACCCAGAAATGGAAGAAGCCAAGCTTTCCACCTGTCCTGGCTGGCCCAGGCCTCTGTTTAATACTACAAAGTTTAAATTATATAAAGTAAATCCCAACAGAAATGGCTGCTGCCATGTAGCAAGCAGAAGGCTTGGCTCCGCTATAGGCTATAAAGTTTTAGTTGTAGGACATAAATAAATCCCCAGATACCAGTGCCTCTGTTTGGGTCACTGGGGGGCAGGGCCGACCTGCAAACCACCACAAGGCCCTTGCCCAGGCCTCCCCATGCCCCAAGGGAATCCCCACTCTTATCCAGGACATCCTTCAGGGCAAACAAGCCCCCACCCATGTACCAGGCCTCTATCCTATCTAATGCAAGAGTAATATGCAGATTGACCATTACTCCAACACGCAAGATGGCTGCACCCATATAGTCAAAGATCCTGCCTCCATGTGGACACAAGATGGCCACCACAAGATACCCAGCAGGGGAGGGCAGTTGGGAGGAACCAGGCCTGCAGGAGAGAACAGTTGTGGGTGATCAGGACAGCAGAGGAAGGCAGTCGCGAGGGACCAGCCCTGCAAGGGAGGGCAGTTGGGGGCAATCAAACCTGTAGGGGAGGGTAGTTGGGGCAAACAGGCTGGCAGGGGAACAATTAGGCATTAATCAGGCTGTCAGGGGAGTGGTTAAAGGGTCATCAGACTGGCAGGCAGAAGTGGTTAGGGGCAATCAGGAAGGCAGGCAGGCAAGCAGTTGGGAGCCAACAGTCCTGGATTGTGAGAGAGATGTCCAACTGCCTGTTTAGGCTTGATCCTGATTGGGCCTAAATGGGCAGTCAGACATCCCTTAAGGGGTCCAAGATTGGAGAGGGTACAGGCTGGGCTGAGGGACACTCCCCGCTCTGTGCACAAATTTCGTGCTCCGGGCCTCTAGTAAAAGTAATAAATTACTGATATATGCAACAACATGAATAAACTTTGAAAATTTATGCTAAATGAAAAAAGCCAGGCAAAAAAGATCACATATCATATGATTCCTTTTATATGAAACTAGAAGCCCAGTGCACAAAATTCATGCATGGGGTGGTTTCTTCAAGCGGATTTGTACCCTTTCCAATCTGGGACCCCTTGGGGATGTCTGACTGCCGGTTTAGGCCCGATCAGGATCCAGCCTAAACTGGCAGTCAGACATCCCACTCTTCTGCCTGCCTGCCTAAAACCCTTAATTGTTCTCCTGCCTGATTGGCCCTAACCACCTCTGCCTGCCTGCCTGGTCACTCCTAATGGCCCTCCTCTGCCAGCCTGATTGAGCCTAACTGCCTCTGCCCCACCACTATGGCTTTGTCCAGAAGGAAGTCAGACGTCAGAAGATTGCTGGTCAACCCACCTAATTACAATTTTATCCTTTTATTAATATAGATATCCAGACAAGGAAAATCTATTCGGTCAGAAAGTTTGTGGTTGCCTAGTCCTGGGGCACTGAAGGTTGTGGGGAAATGGAGAATGCCACCTACTGATAAGTATAGAGTTTCTTCAAGGGGTAATATAAATGCTCTCAAATTAGAAAGTAGTGATGGTTGAATAACTATGAATGTATTAAAAACTACTGAACTTTACACTCTGAATGGGTAAATTGTATGGTATGAAAATTATATCACAATATAAAGGCTATAAAAAAAACCAATTCCAATAGATTAAAATAGGCTATGATATGTATGCCAAGAGCAGATCTGAAGGAAGGTTCTACCTGAAGGCATTGACTTCTGTCATATTTCACTGAAAATTACCTGTCACTGTTCCTTTATCCAAATTCCACACATTCACATTCAGTAAGGTGGGCAGTGTTTATGAATAATTTGCTAGGGCAAACAGTCCATATCATGGTCCTGATAGACTCGTTACATTGGCTATTCTGAAACTCTGCCTAATTTATATATATATATATATATATATATATATATATATATATATATGTATTTGCATACTTTAATTTTAAAATATCTTTAGCCAACAGTATGGTGATTACCAGAGGGCCAGGGGGCTAAGAGGGAATAAAAAAGGGTATGGGGGGAAAATAGTGATGGAAGGAGACTTGAATTGGGGTCATGAACGCACAATACAATATACAGATGATGCATTTAAATGAAGAAACAAATTAAAAAAATAAAAATGTCCAGCAATGACTTGCTTTTTCCCAGGTTTAATGTCTTTTGACCTTAATGAGATTATAGGTTTACAGTATAGGAAGCAGTTTTAGCGTTAAGCCTGGAACTGACCTGTGGTAAGGCCACAAACAAGTCCTAGCTTGGAGAGCAGAGCCCTCTTAGGATAAAAAAAGCTTGACCTTATAGCCCTGCGTTGATCTTTCCTAGGTAGCTAATGGGCAGTGGGTGGTGGAGAAAGTGCTGCTAAAACAAGGTGAAACTCACAAGAACATTGTAAACATGTTGACCACTACCCTTGTTTTGATCTCACTATAAAATAAAGCTTGGGTCTTTTTGTGTCCTCATCCAGGCCGGAGAGATCTCCGATCCCCAGCTGTATTCTCTTCCGGGTTTTCTTCACCACCCCTCCTCAGGCTCACCAAACCTTGGCTGTGCTGGTGCAGCAAACTACAGTGCAGCTATTCTAATGTGAAACTCTTGCTGGCATGTAGTCTCCCTGATTTCGATCATCCACTTACTGTCTGCTCTCAGTGCAGAAGCATATTAGGTATACTCAAGTTTTATCTGCTGAGCAATTCACTTTTTTTATCTTCATTATTTAGACATTTCTAGTAAGTTATGTATTGAACAAGTATATCTGAACCAAATCATCTTTTGCAACTTATTTCCATCTTTGGGACTGTGCTCCCACAGGAACTCTTTTGCAGCTGGTATTTATAAACTCTAGGTAATATTGAAACCAGTATTCACTACAAGGATACTATGCCTGGGCCCATGTGCCAGAGCATTGAGTAGAGGGAGCTGAAGCACTGCTGGACTTCTCAGGATACTGAAATGCACTAACAATCTTAAAAAGAAAGAGAAGCTATGTGGCACAAAGTTAAACACGTAGGATTGTGAGTCAGAAAGACCTGTGTTCAAATTCTAGCTCCAATTACAAATGATACAGCAATTCCATTTCTGGGAATATATTTGAAGGAAATAAAACCACCATATTGAAGAGATATCTGTAGCTTCATGTTCACAAAAGCTAAGGCAGGGAAACAACATAAGTGTTCACTGACAAGAATGGACACATACACACACATACACACGCACGCACACACATTGTAGAATACTATTCAGCCATAAAACATTAAGAAATCCTTCTATTTGTGACAACATAGATGGACCTTGTGACCATTATGCTAAGAGAAATGTCAGACACAGAAAGACAAATACGGTATGATCTCACTTATATATGGAATCTAAACATAAATCAAACTCACAGAAAAGAAAAGATCAGATTTGTGGTTACTGGAGGTGGGGGATGGGTGTAAGGGAAGTGGAGAAGGTAAAAGGTACACATCCAGTTATAAGATAAGTAACTTCTGGGATATGATGTACAATTGCATAGCTATAGTTAACACTGCTGTGTCTTATGTATGAAAGTTGCCTGCAGGGGAAATCCTAAGACTTCTCATCACAAGGGAGCACACTTTTTTTTTAGCAACATATAAATACATAAATGCACCTTCTTATATAGGAGCCTGTCATTCCCTCTGCATCAACAGAGTCAGGCATAAATGGCTGCGGTAGCAACACAAATTAAATAAGAGCAAGGTTCTGCTTGGCAGTCCTGGGTTCCAGTCACAGTCTCACCACTGATTATTTGGGTAAGATAATTACACCAAGCTTCCAATTTTTCACCTAAAATAATGGAGATAATAATTGTCGCTTATTCATGGAGATATTGAAAGCACTAACTGAAGTAGATTATGTAAAGTGCTTAGAAAAATGGCCCAAAGGCAGTATTCAATGATCACAGTTACTTTTATCACAGATACAGCTGTGGAAAATTCATATATTACGTTGTTATAAATTCATGTCTAGGGTACAACAATGAAAACATTTCTGTTTCATATTGGAGAATACTGAGAATTTGGTTCTACATAGAAGGACATATATCTAAACCACTTAGAAATATCAATGCATGTTTATTTTAATTATTTTTAAAAAATACAATGATTTTTAAAAATATATTTTTATTGATTTCAGAAAAGAAGGGAGAGGGAGAGATAGAAACATCAATAATGAGAGAGAATCTTTGATCGGTTGCCTCCTTCATGCCCCCTACTGGGGTTTGAAACCACAATCCAGGCATGTGTCCTGACCAGGAATCTAATAGTATCTTCTTGGTTCATAGGTCAATACTCAACCACCGAGCCACACTGGCTGGTATGAAATGCATGCATTAAAAAAAATGCAAAACTCAATCTTTTTGTAATCTGATGACTACCCTTTCTGAAACTGCCTCAAACAGTTCTTAGCATTCAGATTAAGTGACTCACTCCTTCTCTAGTATGTGACAGTAGCATTTCCTCTTTGCAACTTGTATCTGACCAAAGCTACTGCAGAAGCCTCTGTTCTCCTAGAGACCAGGGCTATCAATCCTGTCATGTTAAAAAGGTGCATTCATTGCTCTCACTGTAGAAGCTGTGAGTGAGAGCAAGGACTGAGAGCTTTCCTACAAAGACCATTTTTCTCAGTGAACTGCCTTCAGATAGCACACTCTTTGTTGGAGTACATGTGGTTTTCACATGCTTTTTTCTACCCATTACTGAAAGCTTTTACAGCTCTTCTACCAAACATAATGAATTCACCCCATATAAATCTCTCTATCAACTAGTATGTCAACAGGATTGTATCAGACCAAGTTACAATAAAAATTTTTAATTGTTTTTCCTACTATATGTTAATGTTCCTAATGACCATTGTGAGGCTCAGTCTTGCCCAGCTGTGGAGTGGATGATATGCTGCAGCTTAGCTTGCTAAGGAGATTCTGATAATTTTCTACTCTTCAGCTGCCCACCACAAATTTAAAATACCATAATTCTAGATAAGCATAGGTATTATAATTTTTATCTCACCCCAATATCAATATTTCATATAAGGCCACAGCCAGTCCGTCATTGTATTCAGAGATCTAGATTTGCTAATAGTCCCTTAATACTAACCCACCCACACTTGTCCAGTGAAAAGAAGGAAGTTGTAATCCTAACTCTTTATCATAGAAATATTTTCATATTTAAGAAATCTGTTTTGGGATATCACTTTTATTTCTTCTTGTTTATAATATGGATTTATTTATATAATTGATACCAATTTCCACTTTGCTCTCTGAAAGAGCTTTATTGCTTAGTAGGTGGAATTCAACTCTTTAAGACCTTAAAATTTTGTCAATTTCAGGTCCAGAGTTTTTCTTTTCTTTTTTTTTTATTACTCTCTTTTTTTCTTAATATACCAGATCTATTCTGAATGCTGTTCAATGTGTGGGAAAAAATACTGCTTCCATAAGGAATTTCAACTATGGGAGTTATTAATATTCAGATATATGATTTTTATTTTCCTTTAGTTTCTGGGATATTTTAAAAAGTGTTAATTTTCCATAAGGGAACTATTATGCTTTTCACATTGTGAAATTGCTTAGATTCTGAGCATCTTAAATCTTGGAATAAATAGGCAATTAAAGAGAAGAATGCAATTATACTGTCATGTGGCCACTGGGCACTTGTTAAATATTAAGTTCAAAAAATTAAGTGCAATATAGTTAGTTTCTGAATAAGGAGGCTGCAAAATAGAATTCTGTCCAAATTAAAAAAGGAGATTTCCAAAACAAGAAATGGGGCCTTCCTCATATAATTTAAATTGTTACCCAGTCTCACATAAAATACCATAAAGTATAATTATGATTGTGATGCAATATAAATCAAGATATTTCATTCAGACATTGAATATTTTGAAAAATATAGTTATTAAAAACTAAAAAATATTTTAAAGTAAATTTTGATCACTTTGATTTTATAATAATTATTTGGGGTAAGAATAAGATTATCAATAATGACTTATCTATAACAAGTCTAAAATTATCCAATATAATAAAGAGCTAATATGCAAATTAACCCTCACACCATCACAAGATGGCTGTGCTCACAGTGGAGGCAGAGTTCCCCAAACACAAGATGGCTGTGCCCACAGCAGAGGTGGAGCTTCCATAATGAGAAATCAACAGGAACCTGAGGTTGCACGGCGCTGGGGTGGGGGACCTGAGACTGTGTGTAGGCTTGACTGGGGACCTGAAGTCATGTCTCCCACCCAGTGAGGCTTGATAGGAAACCTCAGGCCACAGCCCCTTGTCCTGGTGCCAGGCTCGGGGATCTGAGGGTGCACCAGGGGACCTGAGGCTGTGACCCCCACCCAGCATGCACTGGGGGAACTGAGGCTGTGCCCCACAGCCAGTGTGTGCAAGGGGACCTGAAGCTATACCCCCTGCTCAGCAGAGCTTGACAAAGGTGAGGTCTAGATCTCACCCAAAGGGGGTGAGGCCAGCCAAGTCTGGGTTTGGAAGATTTTGAGACATGTGTGGGTGGGTGGGGACTTGACTCTGGGTCCTGTGGTGCACCCCAGACTTGGTCAGGAGGAATATTTTCCTATATATTTTAATAATTTTTTTCATCACTAATATTTCTATTATAGAGAAAGGGCAAATAGCAATATTAAAATATTTCCTATAATTAATTTCCTTTTAATGTGCACGAGTTTTGTGCACCAGGCTATTAGTCCTATATAATAAAAGAGTAATATACAAATTGACCATCACTCCAACACACAGATGGCTGCCCCCATGTGGTCAAAGATGGCTGTCCTGATGTGGGCACAAGATGGCCACCACAAGATGGTCAGCAGGGGAGGGTAGTTGGGAGGGACCAGGCCTGCAAGGAATGGCAATTGTGGGCAATCAGGCCAGCAGGGGAGGGCATTTGGGAGTACTAGGCCTGCAAGGGAGGGCAGTTTGGGGCAATCAAGCCTGCAAGGGAGGGCAGTTAGGTATGACCAGGCCAGCAGAGGTGGGAAGTTGTGGGTGATTGAGACTGCAGGGAAGGGCAGTTGGAGGAGACCCAGGCCTGCAGGGGAGAGCAGTTGGGGGGATCAGGCTTGCAGGGAAGGACAGTTAGGAGTGACTAGGCCTTCAGGAGAAGGAAGTAGGGGGCAGGCTTGTAGGGGAGAGTATTAGAGGAAAACCAGGCCTACAAGAGAGGCCAGTTAGGGGTGACCAAGCTTGTAGGGGAGGGCAATTGGGGAACACCATGCCTGCAGGGGAGGGCAGAGAAGGGTGACCAAACCAGCAGAGGAGGGAAGTTGTGGGTGATTGGACCTGCAGGGAAGGGCAGTTGGGGGTACCTAAGCCTGCAGGGGAGAACAGTTGGGGGGGATCAGGTCTGCAAGGGAGGGTAGTTAAGGGTGACCATGCCTGCAGGTGAGGGCAATTAGGGGCAAACAGACTGTCAGGGTAGCAGTTAGGTATAAATCAGGCTGGCAGGGGAGTGGTTAGGGGGTGATCAGGCTGGCATGCAGAAGTGGTTATGGGCGATCAGGAAGGCAGGCAGGTGAGCAGTTGGGAGCCAGCTGTGCCAGATTGTGAGAGGGATGTTCGATTGGCCATTTAGGCTCCATCAGACATCCCTCAAGTGGTCCCAGGTTGGAGAGGGTACAGGTTGAGCTGAGGGTCACCTACCCCGCCCCCGTGCACACATTTTGTGCACCCAGGTCTCTAGTATACTGATAATTTTTTATTCAGTTGAACCTTAACTACAGAAAGAAAGTTAAGGTAATTTTATGCTCTCATCAATTTGTCCTATGATAGGTCATTGAAACTAACCATTGAATCAGTGTTCATGCCCTCATTTTCTCACAGAAATGTGGTAACTAGCATAACACACAGGGACTATATATAAAACATATTTTACCCACCTATATACTATTGATATTTACAACTTTCAGTCTAATATAATGTATCCACATGGACTACAAAAAATTTTTGACATCAATTCTAGTGGTATGCACTAGAAATGAAAGCCTGTAGAAGACTAATGTCGTCCCTAAGCTGTGTCTTCAGAGGAGGCAGGCTGCAGCATGGAAAATGCTGCATGTCTTTGTGATGAATGGTTATGTTCTCACTGTTGGGCATCAGGTTCTTTGTACTCCTTACATCACTCTTGTTAGCTGTGTTGTTCAAGTCTTCTACATCTTTCATATTTTATTTTAAATTTCTAATTAACGTTGTTGGTGTGACATTGGGTAATTGGATTATATAGGTTTCAGATGTGTAGTTGTGAGATACATCATTTATATGTTGCATTTTGTGGCCACCATCCAAAGTCAACTCTTCTTCTGTCACCATATATTTGACTCCCATTATATTTTGCTACCCCCTACACCCTTCCCTTTGGCAATGACCATGCTGTTGTCTGTGTATGTGATTTGTTTGTTTATTTGTTGCTTTCAGTTTTATGTCCCAAATATGAGTGAAATGATATCATTCTCATCTCTTATATTGTCGTGTATATTCAGAGGTAAGGTGGTGTTGGTGGTAGTCAGGACATTCATTGTCCACCTTCAATCTACTGCTATTGGTTTCTATCCCTTTATAAGCCTCAATGTCCAGATATCCTCCCAGTTTTCTTTATTTGCTGCAACTAAGATGATTTATCATGATTTCAAATGAGAACCTGTCTAATTTCGACTTTGGAACTAAGACTACATTATAGATAAGAGAACTGAACTAAAATGGAAGAAATGTGAGCTTAATTACCTGCTTTCACTGCTAAAGGCAATGAAAATTCCATTATTATTAATAGATGGACAGCTGGTTCCCCATGATACTCAGTTATATAAGAGAAAATTAAATTATTCTCTGTGATCACCATGATTAAAGAGCTGATTGAAAGCAAGTTTGGGAGATCCTAGCTGTTCCTATGATAGAATAGTATGATGGGCAAAAGTAATGCAAGAAATGATGCATAGGATGGCTTTTTCTAAGTGAATTAAACAAGAAACTTTAAAGGCAAGGAATTACAAGTACAAATCTCTAAAATATGAAATATATAATTTTTAAAATCTGTTATTTCTAGCAGCCCTAGCAATTAGGTAGCTAGTAATTAACTCAAGATAAATCTTACATGTTGCCAAATTACAATGGCAATAGAAGTCACTGATTTTCCAAATCCCCTTTGTGAAATTCAGTACAGATTATAAATGTGTGGGTTTTAGAATGTGAAGTCCAAGTACAAGGGAAATTACAAAACTCATAGTTCCCCCTACCTCAGCTCTCCCCAAGCTCCTCTGCAAGCTTAAGCAGCCTCTTCCTCACATGAACGATGATTTCTTTCTCCCTCTCTTTAATGTTTACAGCATACTCAAATGAAGTAGATATCTTTCAAGATAAAGGCAATTCTTATTAATCCTATCTAATAAAAAAGTAATATGCAAATTAACCATCACTCCAGTATAACCACAAGCCATGCCCACCAGCCAATCAGGAGAAAATATGCAAATAAACCCAACCACAATGGCTGCGGCCAAAGAGAGCAGGACATAGACTTGGGTTTCCCAGGCAATGGAGGAAGCCAAGCTTTTCATCTGCCCTTGCCAGCCCAGGCCTCCAATCAATTCTACTAAGTTTCAATGATAGAAGATAAATAAATCCAACAGAAATGGCTGCCGCCACTGAGCAAACAGAAGGCTTGGCTCTGCTCCAGGCTACAAAGTTTCAATTGTAGAAGAAGTATAAATCCCAGATACCAGGGCTTCTACTTGGGTAGCCAGGGCTATGGCCTGCCTGCAAACCACCACAGGCCCCTTGCTCAGGCTGCCCCATGCCCCAAGGGAACCCCCAACCTGATCCAGGACACCCTTCAGGGCAAACCAGCTGGTCCCCATTCAGGCACCAGAGCTCTATCCTATCTAATAAAAGAGTAATATGCATATTGACCATCACTCCAACACAAAAGATGGCTGCCCCCAAGTGGTAAAAGATCCTGCTCCCATGTGGACACAAGATGGCCACCACAAGATGGCCAGCAGGAGAGGGCAGTTGGGAGGGTCCAGGCCTGCAAGGGAGGGGAGTTGTAGGCAATTATGCCAACAGGGGAGGGCAGTTAGGGGTGACCATGCTGGCAGAGGAGGGAAGTTGGGGGTGACTGGGCCTGCAGGGAAGGGCAGTTAGGGGCAAACAGGCTGGCAGGGAAACAATTAGGCATCAATCAGGCTGGCAGGGGAGTGGTTAGGGGGTGATCAGGCTGGCAGGCAGAAGCAGTTAGGGGCAATCAGGTAAGCAGGCAGGCGAGCAGTTGGGAGCCATCAGTTGTAGATTGTGAGAGGGATGTCTGACTGCCCGTTTAGGCTCAATCCTACCGGAATAGGGCCTAAACTGGGCAGTCAGACATCCCTCAAGTGGTCCCAAATTGGAGACGGTTCAGGCTGGGCTGAGGGATAATCTCCTGCCTGCCGGCCCCCAAGCACAAATTTCATGCAGCAGGCCTCTAGTCCATAATAATAAAAGCATAATATGAAAATCGGCTAAACCATTAAATAGCAGAATGACTGTCAGGATGACCCTTCAGATAACTACGCTATGACACCCACTGGTGCCAGGCCAACCAAGGAGGGTGTGATGCAATTGGTCAGGGGACCCAGCCCTGCAGAAGGAGTCCCAGGCCACTGGCCATCAGGATAATCAATCAATCAGGTGACTCCACAATCTCCAGGCCACTGACAGGTAGGCTGCAGTAGATGGGCGGGGTCTCCCTCTGCAGGGGTGATCTATTGCAGAGCTCTGGCTGAGTTGGTGGGGCCTACCACTTTGGGGTGATTGATCACGAGCCGCCCAGACTGTGAGAGGGTACAGAACAGGCTGAGCACCTCCCCCCATGCATGAATTTTGTGCACCGTGCCTCTAGTACCAATATAATAGCTTAAACATATGGAAGATGCAAGGAAATAGACACTGTGGTGCATTTCTGAAGAAGGAAAATATAATTTTAGGTCAGACTGAATACTATCAGTGGTCAAAATGCTAATACACATCCACATATTCTGGATTCAACATGCCATCTTGGGCAGCTATTTTCAGCCCTAATGTTTTACTTCTATAGTTCATTTTTTACAAAAGCTAGAATTGTTGGTGGGTCATCTCTTTCAAATTGAATTGTCAAAATTCTTATGCAAATATTTTTCATATTTCAAGAGATGAAAATTCAGGCACTGCTCTAAGGACTACAAGATAGTACGGGGTGGAAGGATGGCTGGAAAAATATCAGCATTTCTGAGAACTCCTCCCAAGGATGTTCACTTTAGGGTATTCATATTGATGAGAGACACTGCATATGAAATCAGGATAAGTGTGCCTTAGGTAGCTTCAAACAAATAATGTCTCTCAAGTTGCAGAAATAAGAACAAGGCAAGATTAGTTAAGACAACAGGGTGCCCAGACAGTACATGAACCAAAATGATTTGATCCATGAAAAGTTCTTGAATTGGTCAGGAGATAAGCAAGACTAAATATATATGGATCCCATTGATACTTCATCTTCTTTCCCTTAGACCTACATCAATTCTTAGACCAATAGCCTCTTCTTGACAAAAGCAGAAGTTGGGTATATTTTAGGAAAACAGTATAACAACCATGTATTCTGCATCTTTATAAATCCTCCTCTGAGGATATGTTTTTTATTGATTTTAGAAAGGGAAAGAGAGAGAGAAAGAGAAAGAGAGAGAAGCACCCATGCAAGAGAAAAACATATTAAACTTTCTTTTTGAATGCGCCTAGCAGTGATCAAACCAGACATGTGCCCTGATCAAAACTGAACCTTCAGTCCTGAGCCAGGGCTGCATATTTTTATCTAAGTCATTACAAAAAGTACCTACAGTCATTTCTTGTTATGTATGTACTTAGATTATTAAATACTCACTGTTGTTAAAACTATAATCTGGAGTTTACCAAAGTGGTGGGACTTGATGGATATCAGTTGATCAGCAAAGCGTTGACATGAATGAACCTAAGTATACTTTAAGTGAAACATCCAAAACTTCCATTGTTTTTTGAGGTTTTTAAAATATCTACACTATGCCCTAGCCAGTTTTACTCAGTGGATAGAGTATTGGCCTGTGGATTCAAGGGTCCTAGGTTCGATTCTGGCCAAGGGTATATAGGTATATACCTGGGTTGTGAGCTTGATCCTCCCCAGTAGCAGGCATGCAGGAGGCAGCCAATCAATTATTATTTCTTGTCATTGATGTTCGTATCTGTATCTTTCTCCCTTCCTCTTTGAAATCAATAAAATATTTAAATATATATATATATATATAAACAAATAAATAAATATCTACACTAATAAAAGAGAAAGATGCAAATTTACCATACCTCCATGATGCCCACCAATCAATGAGGACTATATAAATTAACCTAACAAAGATGGCAGTTAATTTGTATACGCAGGCGCCAAGCGGCCTGCGTCCCACAGATGGGTGCCATGCCTGCCAGCTCACAGGACCATCACCAGCCCTGGGAGGTGAGGATGGCCTTGCAACTTGACAGCAGACAGCAGGGCCTGCTTAGCCATAGCTACAATGACCTGTGAGCAGAGAACCATAGGGAGTGGGCTTAAGCCATCAGTAGGACATTCCCTGAGGGCTCCCATATTGGAGAGGGTGAAGGTTGGGCTGAGGGACCACCACCTCATGCATGAATTTTGTGCACTGGGCTTCCAGTATGCAAATTGACTGTAACTACATCCACAAGCCACACCTACCAGCCAATCAGGAGTGAGTATGCAAATTAACTCAACCAAGATGGCTGTGGCCACAGAGAGAGCAGGAGGCTTGGGTTTCCCCAGCAATGGAGGAAGCCACGCTTCCTGCACACCCTGGCCAGCTCAGGACTCTGCTTAAGGCTACAAAGTTTCAATTATAGAAGGTAAATAAATTCCCCCCAAAAATGGTTGTGGCCTCCAAGTGAGTAAGAGGATTGGGTTTACCTGGCGATGAATGAAGCCAAACTTCCTGGCTGGCCCTAGACTCTGCTCAAGGCTACAAAATTTTAATTATATAAGATAAATAAATCCAAGATCCTAGAGCCTCCACTTGAGTTGCCGGGGGATATGGCTGGCCTGAAAACCACCACAGGCCCCTCACCCAGGTCACCCCTCTCCCCAAGGGAACCCCCAACCTAATCCAGGACACCCTTCAGGGCAAACTAGCTGGGCCCCACCCATGCACCAGGCC
This sequence comes from Antrozous pallidus, assembly GCA_027563665.1. NCBI lineage: Eukaryota > Metazoa > Chordata > Mammalia > Chiroptera > Vespertilionidae > Antrozous > Antrozous pallidus. Next base: position 11,995,993 of record CM050522.1, read on the forward strand.
TCTATTCTACCTAATAACAGAGTAATATGCATATTGACCATCACTCCAAAATACAAGATGGCTGCCCCCATGTGGTCAAAATTTCTGCCCCCATGTGGACACAGATGGCCACCACATGATGGCCAGCAGGAGAGGACAGTTGGGAGGGACCAGGCCAGCAAGGGAGGGCAGTTGGGAGGGACAAGAGCTGCAAGGAGGGCAGTTGTGGGTGATCAAGCTTGCAGGGGAGGGCAGTTAGGGATGACTAGGCTGGCAGAGGAAGGAAGTTCTGGGCTACTAGGCCTGCAGGGAAGGCAATGGGGGGGGGGACCCAGGCCTGCAGGGGAGGTTAGTTATGGGCAATTAGGCTGGCAGGGGAGTGGTTAGGAAGTGATCAGGCTAGCAAGCAGAAGCGGTTATGGGCAATCAGGAAGGCAGGCAGGCAAGCAGTTGGGAGCCAGCAGTCCTGGATTGTGAAAGGAATCCCAGATTGGGGAGGGTGCAGGCTTTGCTGAGGGACACACTGCCTGTGCACAAATTTCAAGCACTGGGCCTCTATTATACTGTAACAGCCATCATTGGCATCTGGGTGGATTATTAATAGGTTCTTCTAAAAGTCGAATGGTGGTTTGTATCATATGAATGGCCACATGAAAATCTTTGATACTTCTCTAACTCTTCCCTAGTACAGTGGTCAGTAAACTAATAAAACAGGACTAGGAGGGAATTGGGAACTAATGCCATCATCAAAGACTTGAAATGTGCATGGGAAAGTAATGTTACCTATTATTTCCAGGTTTAATCACCAATTTAGCTGATATGAAACACATATGGCATGTAGCTATTGACCTGGGGAGTGTTTTCTTTTTTTCCTTATCCGAATAAATAGGCAACACCAGGATTTGTTTTGCTTATTTTAGTAGGAATTACACAATATTTTCCATCTTGCTTCTAGGCTATGACAGCTCTGTAGCTCTGTAACATACTGTAGGCTGCAGGAACCTTGACTATCTTACCATCTAGGGAACATTGTGCTGGTCTTGTAGACTGATAACTTTATGCAAAACAAAACTGAAAGTGAAATGCTGCAGATGCCTTAGTAAGACATATCTGAACTGAAGACGGATACAAAAGCCCTAAAGAAATCAATGAGATTTTTGAGCAACAAAATAAATAATGAGAAGGATACATCATAGGTCAGAGGACAGAATAATAATCTGTGAGTCCAAATAGATATAAATGGAGCAAAAATACCTCTTCCTTACAATGGATTCCAAACAAATAAAAATAAAATAAATGCTGGAATTAAAAATTACTATTTGGCATTCATTGCATAAGTTGTTTCAGATAAGAATAAGAATAATAACCTAAATGTGGTGGGAAAACTTATAATAACACACAAAATATTTGTCAAAAATACCCATATCATACTTACTAATATGGAAAATGTAGAAACCTATCCAATAACACTTCAATCAAATTACCATATCTTTCATTCAATTAATGGGAAAATTGACATATGATGACAAAACCATGAAGAGCTTTGTATGATGATTTCTACAAAAAAACAAAAACACCTCAACTAAATCTTATCATGATGAAAATCAGGCAAACAAAAAATTAAGAAATAGTCTAGAAAATGGTTAGCCAGAATTCTTCAAAAATGTGAAAGACATGAAAAACAAAGAGAAAGAAGAACTAAATTCAGTATGTGACCCAGGTTTTTCCAATACCACATTCACTTGATTACCAAAGCTTTAAAATAAGACTTGAAATTAGGTAGTATAAATCATTCAAATTCTTTCAGAATTCTTTAGTGATTTTCAGATTTTGCATTTGAATATAAATTTTAGAATCAGACTTTCAATTGATACCATGAAAAAAAAAGCATTTGGGAATTGGGGTTTGGATTGAATTTATATCGCTTGGAGAAGTAAAAGAAAATATTGAGCTTTCCAAAAATATAGTACATATCTCTATTTATTTATGTATTCTTTAATTTCTTTCAGCAATGTTTTATCACTTTCACTATAAAGCTCTCCCACATTTTGTTAAATATATCCCTTCATAGAGCATGTTTTGAAACATTGTTAATGATAGTACTTTTTAAAAATATATTTTATTGATTTTTTACAGAGAGGAAGGGAGAGAAATAGAAAGTCAGAAACATCAATGAGAGAGAATCATTGATCAGCTGCCTCCTGCGCAAACCCTACTGGGGATGTGCCTGCAAACAAGGTACATGACATGCCCTTGACTGGAATTGAACCTGGGACCTTTCAGTCCACAGGTTGACACTCTATCCACTGAGCCAAACCGGTTTCTGTGATGATGGTACTTTTAATATTTAATACCTTCCTACAGTTGGCTACTATTATCTAGAAATAAATTTTCACTTGTTTAAGAAACAGAAAATTTCATAAACATATCAAATTACTATAATAATGAGGACAACATATATAATCTATAAAAAATAAATTTTTAGGTTATCAGAAAGTTGAGGTTGCAAAGTAACCTTGCAAACTGAGATTCAAAGGGTTCAAAATAACTCCTAATAAAGAAATACAAATTATTTCACTCATTTCAAAATCACAGAAGAAAGAAATCCTCACTCTAAAAGCACATAAGAAGGTAACATGTGAAATTGAAATCCATTTTATAGGCCAAATATAGAATTTGGCAATTTAGAATCCCAGGGATTCCTCAGATACAGTGAGAATCTATATGATTCTTGAATTCTCCCCCCCCTCCCCCACAAGCCTCCATCCAATAAGTCCTGATAAGAAAGATTTAAGGATTAAAGCACACCTTAGAGAAGGCCTCACCTTGGTCCAGGCACGTAAAGGGGGTGCAGCCTCTCCACTCTGTAGACCATGAAGAGAATAGTTATAAGTCGGCTCTTGCTGTACCATGGCCAGAAACACTGGCTGTGTTCTGGACAATTTACAGGTACAAGGAAGATGATGTCTGCTAATGGGCTTAATAAGGTTGTGTCTGATTGGTTAATTTTTAATGTATTTTTATTGATTTCAGAGAGGAGAGAGAGAGAGAAATAGAAACATCAATGATGAGAGATAATCATTGATTGGCTGCCTCCTGCATTCCCCCTACTGGGGATCGAGCCTGCAATCCCAGACATGCGCCCTTTACTGGGATCAAACCTGAGACCCTTCAGTCTGCAGTGTGACACTTTATCCACTGAGACAAACCAGTTAGGGCTGATTGGTTAAGTCTTGATGCCAGTAATTCTTATATACAATTATAGGCACCTGATTTTTTTTTAAAAAAGTTGCTTTGGAGTAAAAAGGATAGATAATTATTTTTTAAGTCAATCAAATTATTCCCTTTTAGTTATTAGTTTACATGTGCCAAGAAATGAAAAAGTTTGAAAATTGCTGATTTACACTAAAAGAAATGATAAAACAAGTTGCGTAGGTTAAAGAGGTACACAGTTATTATTTAAAATATATATTGGCCAGGAATCACATAGCTTAGCTAAATTTACTTATTAATTCTAAAATTATATTTTTGGAGATTGCTTAAAATTTCTTGTATGAATTATAATATTATAAGTAAATATAAAGAGAGCCTTTCAATTTTCTTAGAGTTATTAAATTTATACTTAGAATGAGTGCTAGTATCCACTAAGCTTTAGAATAAAGAATCACTTTGAAGAATTTAAAGAAATGGAAATTATTATTCCAAAATGAAGACATTGTCACACTTCTTACGGTGTAATAATACCTTGTAATTCAAATTAGCATTCTGGCTTATGCTGGTAGAAAAACACCTTTAAAATGCTAATTAATAACCAAGGAAAAAATACTTCTTTTCTATATCCTCTTCCAACTTTTGCTGTATCATTTAAAATATGTATCTGGTTAAAGGTATACTTTCAGATTATTTTGGCTGCTAGATGAAATTATCTGTGCAATCTTATATAATAAAAGGCTAATATGCAAACTGACTGAACCGCTAAATGACAGCTTGCTACAACGTGCACTGACCACCAGGGGGAAGATGCTCAATGCAGGAGCTGCCCCTGGTGGTGAGTGTGCTCCCACAGAGAGAGTGCCCCTCAGCCAGAAGCCAGGCTCATGGCTGGCCAGCACAGCACTGGTAGGATCCTCTCCTGCCTCTGCGGCAGTGCTAAGGATGTCCCCTGAGGACTCCTAGAAGGTGAGAGGGTACAGGCCAGGCTGAGGGGACACCCCCCACCCAGTGCATGAATCTCATGCACTAGGCCTCTAGTCAAATAATAAATCTCCTTCTTTGACATTTTCAGTATTCCCCAACTTCATCTAACTTGGAAATGCTTCAACAGAAATGGTATTATTGGGATTAACCAGTTTTCTTCTGAGGCATTAAAAAGACCCATAAGTAAATTTTATTTTAAAATATACAATAAAAATAATTTGAAAATTCTATCTACACTTTAAAGGTTATTTAAAGTTTCCAATCATATTATAAACAATGGGAAGAGCTAGATAGGCCTACTACGTAAAATTAAGGTATCTCAAGACTGGAAGGTTGTTTTAATCTACTTCTCAGTGAAAGGCTGACATTAAAAAATATAATTGCAGTACTGTCTGCAGATAATTCATCAATCCTAAAGTGTTACCATTACTGAGAATTTTAGGCATTTCATCTCCAATTTTTAAGATAATTGAGAGTCTAAAAGGCATTCTCCTAGAAGTCAAAGTTTTATCTCAGAACATGACTCTTTCTGAGTCACATCATAAAATATTCTCATTTCCATATATACAAATAGTAGCTTTTATTTAAATACTGATGAGAAAATTATATATTTTTGAACTGTGAAATACATGAAAAAGAAGGAAATTGAACATTAAAATAACTTGTTATTCTATCAATTGGTGATAATGAATTAAAATATGTCTTTTCAGTTTTTACCTATAGACATATTTTATGGAATTTGAATTAGATTGCATGTCTTTATTTGTATCAAAAAATGTAAAAAGTTTTTCAGGTCATTTAATATTATTTTAATGGCTGTAGGAAGAGCTATATATGTGTATGACATATTTTCTTTTAACGTTCTTATGTTGTTCAATATTTAATTGGTTTATATTTTTATGATTGTAAATAATCCCAGTATCTATTATGGTTATTTTTTCTTCCAACCAATTTGCTTCACTCTAAATTTCTCTCATGTGTGCTGTCACATTCTCTTTTATTTCAGTACCTAGAACATTGCTTGTTATGTATAAAAAAGTAAATTAATATATGGCATGTGATTAAATATAGATATAGCCCAAACCTTCATTCATTCAACTTAGTTTTCTCATAGATTCTGCATTTCTAGTAGATTTCAAGTATCTGCACCTTGAGTTAGTCAAGCTGCCAATCTAGTTCATACTGTATGTCCAAAAGTCCTACCTTTTCCAGTACATTGTAACAATGCTTCCCCTCAGCCCCATAAATACAGACCACTCAATGGAAGATCCGCAGTGATAAGCCTACCTGCTTATCCAGTCTGCAGAACAAAAGTGTGCCTTTCTGTGAAGAACATCAAAGGACAGGAAATTGGCTATTCTAAACACACTACCGCTGCCCACTCCAAAGTGATGAAGTGGCCTTTCTGAGAAAAGCTCTTTGTAACATGTTTCACCACAAAAGTAAAATGTATGGAGGGAAATCTTACAAAGTCTGAAAAGTAATAGAAGAAGGTAAACATAGAAAAGGGGGAAAATAATCCAGAAAATACAATGCGCTGTGAAGTCTGCAAAAGTAGAAGAGGAGAACTGCAAGTCTGGACAAAGCAGCAAAATAACAGGCTCCTGCCATTTTTCTTTCTGTATTCCTTGGTACAATGACTTTACAGTGTCATCAATCTTATTCTAAGGACAGTCACTTATCAGCAACTGTCCTCCCTGTGTCTTTATTACTAAAGAATCCTCCCTTCTTACTCTTCTCTTACAAAAGCATTCAGAAAAAAATGACTACATTTAATTATCTACTCCCCAGATGTTTCTGGTCCCAAATATTTTCACCAAAACCTCTTTTTATCTGTTAAATTGTGTGGTCAGTCTTTTCTTTAACAGCCTCCTACATCTGCCTTCACAAATAGGGCTACAGAACCCTATAATAAATTGGTTGAAAATCCCTGATTTTGCACTATCTGAAAAATAAAACAGACCCCTGTGCTCAAGTCTAAGCATCCCTAACTATTCAAACACAATCACGATATTTCAATTACTCTTTCTCTAAAAATGTTATTTATCCTCATTCTGGTTTTTTTTAATGTAATGATATCACCATTTATGCAGTTTTTAAAAATCTAGAGATAGAGAAAACATATGAGAGAACTAAAGCTGGGTTTTGAATGAATATATGGAATCAAACAATCAGGACCATAGAGAGAGAGGCATTCCTGATAGCAAGCCAGCAGTAATGGCGAGTGGAGGTTGAATATGCCATATCTCTGCTCTTTTCTCAACTTTACAGACTAAAGTATGCACAATTATTTCTGCAGTAGATTATATCTCCCAAAGATGGATGCAATAATATATTTCATATTACATGGTTTCAATGTGACCTTAAATTATTCAAGGTAGCATGAGGGCCCAGATTCCTCCCTCCCCATTTTACTTTGAACTAGTGGGGGTACTTTTGTGTCTGTCCTAATAAAGTATAGAGAAGAGGCATTTATTTTTATGAAATAAAACATGAAAATGTCGTATACTTTTACCCTGCTCTCTTGAACCCCTGCTGTTGTACTGTCAGGAAACCCAAACAAGGCCACAGAGAGACCATCTGCAGATCAAAATAGTGGTGTTCTGACCAACAGCCACTGTGAAGTCCCAGCTGACAATGAGCACCAAGGCCAGACATGGAGGCCTGTATTCTGGGCAAAGAAGAGAAACTAATATGTAAGCAAACAGCAAGTAAGTTTTATGTTTATATCTCATTTTCCTCAAAGTGCCCAGGCCAATTCATGAACAAAAACTTTCTCTATTTTGCTCCTCTCAACTGTGGAATAATTTGGAACTTTTACCTTGTAAGTGTCATCAATATTATTCTAAGGACAGTCACTTATCAGCAACTGTCCTCCCTGTGTCTTTATTACTAAAGAATTTAATATTACTAAGGAACTTTTTCAGTTATAACCCTAAAATCCCCAGCCTGCATTGTGTCTATGAGACTTCCCCTGATTACCCATTTCTCAGAGATCTTAGGAGTTTGAAGATGTTCACTTCAACATTTCTTCTACTTTCAGTTAGAATTCCTGAAATTACTTTTTTCAGCTCCATGCGTTTTCAAGCTCAAGGTATCATGGGAACAGAATCCAAGTGTTAGATTAAATAACTATTGGGAAGCCTCAATCCATTGAGGAGTTGAGACAAATCTCTGTCTCCCAAGCTGCTAGGGATCACACTAATCTTTTCAAGTTAGGCTCATCTTTTTCCCTCATACCTACTCCCTATGGTTACCTCAAGCAAGTGCCATAGTCACCAGGGTTTTCTGGTTTATCTTTCATATTAGTAGGTTCAGTCTGTCACTTATTAAACATATTAGCAGAAGCATTAAAGGAACAAAGACAGGATATCACATAATAAGTCTAGTGATTTAACTTATATTTTACCAAACCCACAAGTATATCCTCTTTGGATTAGATTTGTGAAGATGAAGGATTCTGAATATCAACTCAAGCCCTTCTCCAGCACCCTGTCTATGACAGAAAGCCCCCATTGGTATTTACATATTTAATTAGTAAGTCTTGGATTTAAGGACAGACAGATTCACCCTTTTCATCCTTAGTATATTTATTTCAAAACTAGTTATCTCCCTGAAATGCCTTACTTCAACTTTATACCTCCTGTTGCCCATACAATAAAAATGGTGCATTTAGTAAGTAATGGGTCCAAATTATCTGAATGGAAAAATAATGCTATTGAAGGCAGGCTTGGAATGGGACACATAGGAGTTTCCCACCAACACACCCAGATTTCTGAACCACGGCAATCAAGTTTCCAAAGTATGGCCCCAGAGAACCTATTTGTCTTGTCCTCATTGCATTCTTGGACCAGGTTTCAAGACTGAGCACATACTACAGATCACCTTGAACATGGAACTTTATAAATAAAACTTCTACACTAACATAAGTACAAACAATAAACAGAAAAAAGATAAGGGGGAAGCGAGATGATCAAGCAGAATTCTCTGAATCCCTACTAGGATGCCTTTAATAACATTCCGCTAGCATCCCTGTTTCCTATATGTTCTGCTTTCTGCTACAGTGCCTTCAGATAAACTCTCGAAGCTCTGTAGCCATTATCCTTGCTTTAAATTTCCATTAAGGTTTTTCTATGGCTAATAATTATTAAATAGTCTCAATGTCTCTATAGTGTCCTTCTATTACTTTGATTACTTACATTCTCCCCCAGAGAACATGCAAAAGTCCTACAGGGTAAGGTTTTTAATATTTCATAAGCCCACATAAGACTTTAGGCTTAAATTTCCTTAGAGGCATTCATTATACTGTGACAATCTGTAGCCAGATAAGAAATAAGTTCATCTTGAGGAAATTCTATAGAATTTTAACAAGGCTTTTTTTTTCTTTTTACTGAAACCTAAGAATAACAATATAAATAATAGCTAACTTTTATGCAAATGTTTCTTCTTCCCCCAGAGTGCACATAAAGCAACAGGTTGATTTGCTTCCTCAGCCCTAGCCTCACACACTGAACTGGTGGGAATTCCAAGTCCCCAAGTGAAAATAGATATCTTTATAAGAAGTGAAATATAGTATATTGACAATTATAGCGAAATTTTCATCTTTTTTTTTCATCCCAAAATAGAAGGTCCAGAAAGGAGACCTAGACAATTGTCCAGTCCAGAGCTCCTCTATAGCACCGGCTTTCCTCTAGAGCAGGAGTGGCAAGCTATGGTCAGCAGCCAACATCTAGCCATCCCCATTTTACAAGTAAAAATTAATGGAACACAGGCATGCCCATTCACATATATATTGCTGATACTGTTGTAATTAGCTACTTAATAATAGCAGTTGTTGGCAAACTCATTAGTCAACAGAGCCAAATATTAACAGTACAACGACTGAAATTTCTTCTGAGAGCCAAATTTTTTAAACTTCTTCTAAGGCCACTTCTTCAAAATAGACTCTCCCAGGTCGTGGTATTTTGTGGAAGAGCCGCATGTGGCTCGTGAGCCGCAGTTTGCCAACCACAGATAATAGGGAAGGAGCAAGGAGGAAGCCAGACATTATAGACATGTCATTGGAACAGCTTCAACAGGAAGCTGCAATTCCACACTCCCCAGGGAACTACCAGCCTATCACCCACAAATAACTGGGGGTAGAGATCCTACAAAGGGGAGATAGACTTATAAATTGTAATTTATGAGAAATAATATATTTGATCATTCAGATGATCAAAACATATTTCTTACATATAATTTGTCTTCATCTACACTTTCAGGCTGATAGCACCCAAAAGCCTTGGAATGTTCTGAGCAATAAAAGTAATGGGATATTTGGTGTCTTGTCTTCAGTTACTGAAAACAATTCAAGCCATAAAGGTGAAATGGGTATCTTGTTACTTATAACAAGCCTCTTTCCTCCACAGCTACATTTATGTTAATGAGATAACTTTTGGAAAGCACCTAAGAATAGGGGTTGGTTGCCAAGGGAACCAACCATAAATATGGGTTAAAAGTTTAAGTTCCACCCTCTGATTTCCTAGAATGAGAAAATGTCTAGAGTTTAAATCAATCACCAATGGCCAATTAGTTAATCAATATAACCAATATTATAACCAATATTATAAGGTTCCATAAAAACACAAAAGGGGGGGTGTTTGGAGAGTTTCCAGAATGAGGAGCCAGAAGATTTCCATGTGCTTCCAGGCTAGACCCCAAGCTCCACCAAAACAGAGGCCCATTTGTTCAGCACCTCACCCACATGTCTCTTCATCTGACCATTTATTCATGTCCTTTAATAGCTTTTGTAATAAATAAGTAGCCTAGAGTAAACGTGTTTTCTGAGTTCTAGAGTAAATGTATTTCCTGAGCTGTTCTAACAAATTGGCAGACTCCAAGGAGGGTGTTAAGGAACCTCTCATTACCTCCAGTCAGTCAGAAGTATCAATAACAACCTGGACTTCCAAGTGGCATCTTGAATTACAGGGAGTCATTGGAACATCCAATGTATAGCTGGTCAATCAGAAGCACCGGTAACAATGTGGCTTGTGATTGCATCTGAAGTGTAGATGCAGGGCCGGGGGGCGGGGGGAGGTTGCTATCTTATGGTAAAGCCTTTTCTCTGTGGACTCTGATGATATTTCTGCGTAGATGGTCTCAGAATTGAATTGAACTGAATTGAATTTTCATATACCCTACTGATGTCAGAAGACTGTTTGTTGGTGTGAGGAAGCTTGCACACATACACACACACACAAACATACACATACACACACACATGTATTTCAGAATTGGTCAAGGAACACAAAAGAACATCCTTATTAAACAAATCCCAAGTAATAACATCAATCAGTCTAAGACATATTCTTCAAATCTCTTAAATCTCTAGTTTCATCATCCTATCTAATAAAAGAGAAACATGCAAATTGACCGCTACCAGCCAATAGGAGCAATATGCAAATTAACCCCAAGCAAGATGGTGGGCGGGCCCCCTCTGTCCCGAGCAGGCCGTGGTGGTGCTGCAGGTGGTGGGGTCCGGATTGCAGCCCCAGCCCCAGCAGAGGCCCCAGTCCCCACCGCCTGCAGTGAGGCCCGGCCAAGTTGGTGCTTTTTGCTGCAGGCTGCTGGTGTCCGGATCACAATCACAGCCCCATCATGGAGAACTGGGCAGACCAAGTGGGCAGCGCTGAGGCCACGATCAGTAACCGGGCAGGCAGGAGGAGTGGGTGATGGCAGCACCTGACGCCTACCTCGGGATCCAGGCCGTCATTGGGGACAGGCAGGGCATACTGGCTGCACCTGACACTGCCTGCTGGGTCAAGGCCGAGATCAGTAACAGGGCAGTCAGGGGAGGGCAGGTGGCTATGCCTGACTCTGCCTGTGGGTCACCACTGGGATGTGGGTAGGTAGGGGTGGCCAGGGTCTCTAGGATCACTGTATGCCCCTGGGCTGCCTATGCACACCAATGGAGCAGGCCAGGGTTGAACATTTTAATGAAAATGGGATGGATGCCTGTGCCCCCGCCCACTGACCCCAGTCCCTGGGAAGAAGAGTGCAGTGGGCAGTTAGCAGGCACCAGGGCTTGGAAGGCACTGGGAGCAACCTGCAGGCATGCTACCACAAAGAAGTGCCGAACCATGATAAGGCAGAGGGCTGGCTGGTGGAGGGATGCAAAGGTGCAGATGAGGCGGCTCTTGCTGGTGCAGAGCTTGAAAAGTCCGTTAACAGCCTGATGGACTATATCGCCTTTCTGAAGAAGGTGCATGAAGAGGAGATTGTTGGGCTGCAGGGGCAAATCCAGTACGCTCAGATATCCATGGAGATGGATGTGTTCTCCAAGTCTGACCTCTCTGACGGCTCAAGGATGTCTGTGCCCAGTAAAAGAAGCTGGCTGCCAAGAACATGCAGAATGCTGAAGAATGGTACAAGACCAGTTTCACCATGCTGACTGAGAGCACTATCAAGAACATCTACAGGGCAGGGTGCACGAAGCTAAGGAGGAGGTGTCTGAAAGCCACTGCCTGCTCAAGGCCAAGACTCTGGAGATGGAAGCATGCCAGGAAATGAACTAAGCTTTGGGAAAGCAGCTGGGAGAGCTGGGGGATAAGCAGAACTCAGGTGTTAGTGCTATGCAGGACACAATTAACAGATTAGAAAACGAGTTGAGAACTACAAAGAGTGAAATGGCATATTTAAAAGAATACCAGGATCTCCTCATTGTGGCTTTGGACATTGACATTGCAGCTTACAGGAAATTCTTGGAAGGTGAAGAGATTTGATTCAGCTTCACCAGCATGGGAAACATAGCCACAGGCTACTGCCACAGTTCCCAGGTCTTTGGAAGATCTGTCTACGATGGTTTACAGACAAGATTCTACTTGATGTCCTCCTTCCCTTCTTAATACACCAGCCACGGACAGGAGGAGCAGATCGAGTTGGAGGAGACCATGGAGGCTGCAAAAGCTGAGGAAGTTAAGGATGAACCCCCCTCTGAAGGAAAAGCTGAAGAGGAGGAGAAGGAGAGGAAGTGGCTGACAAAGAAGAAGGAGAGGAAGAGGAAGAAAGTGCCACAGAAGAATTTGAGGGTACAAAGAAGAAAGAAGGAGGTGAAGGTGAAGGAGAGGATGCCCAAGAAGCTGAGGATGAGAAGAAAGATGAAGGTGCTGGGGAGGAGCAAGCAACCAAGAAAAGATTGAACCCCCCTTTCCTTAATTATTTCAGGAGTAATACTCCTGAAACCAGGTCAACCCCATCACCAACCAAGCAGTTGAGTTCCTGATACTATAGGAATTAAGAGGTCAATATATATATATATATATATATATATATATATATATATATATATATAATTCTGAGGTGACTCAGGTTGGACATTAAATATTGTGCAATGACTTTTCTCCTTATGCAGAGTAACTGTTTACTTTCAGAGTGGCTACCTGGCTTGCTGCCAGACTGTGCATGGTCCATGCTTATGAGTTCAGGATCTATGACAATGTGAATAGTTCAGATGTTTACAATAAAAACACATGAATATATGAATTCACGGATGTTAATGTTAAACTTCATGGAAAAATAGTTCTTTGAATCCTTGGTGGTTAAAAATTAAAGACCTCAAATCATGTGCAATAAACAGTAAATAAAGTTACACTGAATGACAAAACAAATACATTAGGGGCCAGGAAACATTCAAAGAACTGGGGAACCATTCCCAGACCAGGAAGGGAAGTCACAGGACGTAGATCACTGCTATGAATGTATTTCCCACTACTTATAATATATACAATGTAATGTATTAGATGCCTTCTTACCTCATAAAGTATGTATTTTCATAGAGTAATACTGGTACATATGTTATAGTTATGGCAGTATATCATAACCTATCTATATTAATAAAAGGGTAATATGCTATTTATACCATGAGAACTTCCAGAAGTTTTTCTGGACAAAGCCATGGTGGTGGGGCTGAGGCAGAGGTGGTTAGGGGTGATCAGGCCAGGAGCTGAAGGCTGTTGGGGGTGATCAGGCCAGGAGGGGAGGGCAGTTGAGGGTGATCAGGCTGGTAGGGGGCAGTTGGGGCTGAGCAAGCAGACAGAGGGGACCAGTTGGGGAAATCAGGCCAGCAAGCAGAGTGGTTAGAGGTGATCAAGCAGTCAGGCAGGTGAGCAGTTAGGAGCCAGCAGTCCCAGATTGTGAGAGGGTTGTCCGACTGCCAATTTAGGCCCCATCCCACAGGGATCTCAGATTGGAGAGGATGCAGGCCGGGCTGAGAGACAACCCCTCCTCTCCTGTGCATAAATTTTGTGCACCAGGCCACTAGTATTTCATAAATGCTTGTCAAGAAATACTAGGATTTGATGTCTTAATTTAAAATTCAAAAATGTTCTTACATGCTTTGAATATCATGCTTTCCAAAATAAGTTTGATATATAACTCACAGGCCAAAAATTTCACCCATTTAATGCAGACAATTCAATGATTTGGGGCATATTTTCAGTTTTGTGCAACTATTATTGCAATTTAACTTTAGAACCTTTTTCATCACTCCCCAAAACAACTCTGTACCCATTAGCAGTGGCTCCCACACACCTTACACTGGTATCCTTAAGCTCTATGCAAACATTAATCAACTTTTATTTTCTATAGATGGTCTATCATGGAGATTTTACATAAAAGCAAACACACATGCTTTTTGGTGACTAGCTCATTGACATCATATTTTCAAAGCTTGATTATGTTTTTGCATGTACCAGTACTTCTTTTTTTTTAGGTATGGTTTAGTGACATTTCACTGTAGAGACATACCATATTTTTAATTCATTCATTATTTAATGGACATTAATTTGTTTCCCCTTACATATGTATTGGGACTGAGAATGTTGTTATACAAGCTTTCATGTGAACATATTTTTTCAAGTGTATATACCAGAAGGACAATTGCTAGGTCATATAGTAACCCTATTTATTGAACATTTTGAGGAACTGCCAAACTGTTTTCCAATGTTGCTGCTGCACCATTTTACCTTCTCATAAACTATATAGGAAGGTTCCAATTCCTTCACATTCTCACCAACATTTATAGTCTTTTCCATTATCACCATCAAAACACATGTAAAGAGGTATCTTATTGTGGTTTTAAATTGCATTTCCTTAATAACTAATGGTGCTAGCCATTTTTTCCTGTACTTATTGACATTTTTAAAAGAAATACTTACTAAAATCATTTTATCACTTTTTAAAAGTTGGGTTTTATTTTTTTATGAAGTTGTAAGAGTTCTTTGTATGTTATAGATTTAAATTTATTATCAGATATATGGCATAAAAATATTTTTTCACATTAAGTGTCTTTATATTTTTAATGGTATCCTTTAAAGTACAAAGGTCTTAAATTTTATGTCAATTTATCTATTTTTCTTTGGTTGCTTGTATTAGGTATTATATCTAAGAAATCACTGCCTAATCCAAGGGGTAAAGATACACTTTCATATTTCCTTCTAACAATTAACAGTTTTAACTCTTATACTTAGGTTTTCAATCCATTTTGAGGTAACAATTCTGTATGGTGTGAGTAAAGATTCCACTTTCATGTGTGGCATGTGGATGTTTATTTGTGCCAATACCATTTCTTGAAAAGACTATTCATTCCCAATTGAATGGTCTTGGCACTCTCGTTCAAAACTAATTGGCCTAAAGTGTGAAAGTTTATTTATGGACACTCAATTCTATTCCACGCATCTACAGTATATCTCAAGTGAAGGCTTCCAGATTTATTCTTTTTAATATGATTTGGCTATTTTTCATTCCTTGCATTACCATATAAATGTTTGCATCAGCTTGTCAAATTTTGTAAAAGAGCCAATTTGGATTTGATAGGTATTTTTGAACATTATGTATTATGTGATATCTTGTAAAACTTAAGATATCCTGCTGACACAAATATGTTAGGCTGGATAATTGATGGGTGTTGGCTACATTTTGTAGAAAATAATTATTTTGGAAAAAAGTTCTGGGAAGGAAAATGTAGATACCTCTAAGAACCACAAAAAGATTTTTGCAACCTTGAGCGTTAGAGGATAAAGTGCTGGCATCATTCCCATTATTCTAGGAAAATGCCATTTCAACCTAATCAGTTCCTCATGAGGACTGCCTCTTCTCTCCCCCTGGCATTTCACATCATTACTGCCCACACTGCAGTACAAATAATATCATAGCTCCCATATGCAGTGCCAGTCACTGCTCAAAATGCACTGCTTACAACCAAAATAATAAGCAAATAGTCCGAGCGTCATTATACAGATAAAGAAATAGAAAATCAGTGAATAACAGCTTTGTGTATTTGGGGAAACAGCGTTAGAGGTGAAATTTGGACTCAAATTCATGCAACTCAAACTTCAGCTCTTTAATTAGCATTTAAAATCTCTCCCATAAAATACCCAATTAATAAATGTCTTTGGAATCAATTAATTAATAAAAACTACCTCAGGTTGCCACAGTGCCAATGATGTGTCCTGCCTAAGTTCTCTGAGTGGCCATCAAACAGAAAGTGTAAATGCACAACTTTTCTGTGGTTAAGGACCTAAAGTATCTTAAAGATCATTTCAGAAATCACCTCTCAGGCTCCACCTTAGTGAAGTTATATCACGCCTTAGATGGACTTCAAAATAATCCAAAGTGAGTGAAATTGGGTAATGATAAAACAAGAAAGAACAAAAACTGTTGAAGACAGTGATTGATATATTGGATTAATTATACTGTCTTTGGAAATCATCATAAGGTCCATAATTAAAGGTTCTTTTTTAAGCAACAATTGCAAAAGCTTTTATACAAAATGCATTTGGTGGAATGATGTCTCTTTTACAGCACCTGGGGGTCTGAGGAAGTGTAAGTAATTCTGAGGAAGAATAAGATAAATAATACATGATACAAAGTAAATATGTTAATGACAATATTAGTTCTCTGAGACATATTTGAAATTGATGGTCCCAGCATTCGAGATCATTTTAAAGGTTTTGATTTCTCTCTTCTCCCTGTCCAGGTCATGACTACCTGGCCAGCACAAATCTGCCTACAAACCTGACTCTGCCAGGCTCTACACACTAAATTATTCCCCTTTGATGTTCTTACAAACTGTGCATCAACCTCTGTTTGCTTTAATCACTTTATTGGTCAGTCTGAACCTCTTTAAGCCTTGCTCTTTCAAACAACTCTTTGCTTTCTTTTAGCTTCTAAAATGGCCACATGAGTATTTCTTGTGGACCTTCAGCTACAGAGAGCATAACACACTGAGACCCCCAGGTGCTGTGCTCTGAAATCTATTCTCTTTATTCTGGGCCACCCTTCTCACAGTTCTGCTGCCAGCAGGTGGCTGAGTGCAGGAGGGATAGAACAGCAAAGCAAGTCTATTTCTGGGAGACATGGACTCCTCTGATAGACAGCTTTGGTTGACAACACCCTAAGCACCTGCTCAAACTCCCCTAGACTGTAGGTGATCAATATCTTTCCACCCAACCTTCCCTTTCTCTCTCCTCTTTAGTGAGAGCCAATCCTGTATTATAATCTGACTAGGGGCCCGGTGCATGAAATTTGTGCATGGGGTGGGGCTTGAACCCTCAGCCCAACGTGCCCCCTCACACATACTGGGAGCCCTCTGGCCTATACTTTAGGCCTTGGGCACCCTGCAATGGGGCAGATAGCTGGCTCCATCCCAACTCCCCTCCCCCCTCTGGCCAGTGCTTTAGCCCCAGCCAGCTCACCACAGGCTAGCAAGGGCCTCGGACCCACCTGCCCAGGCCCGGGCCACCTGGGACAGACTCCTCTGGCCCCACCAGGCCCCTTCCAGGCCCCCCCAGGCCCAGGCTGCCTCAGACATGACCCTCTGTGACCTGGGTTGCCTCAGCCACGCCCCCCCCAGTTCCCCCCAGGCCCGGGCCACCTCGGCCACACCCCCACACTCCTGATTGCCTGGTGGGCGTGGCTGGTGGGTGTAGCAAAGGTATGGTCAAATTTGCATACTGCTCTTTTATTAGATAGGATAATCCAATGCCTAACTCCCAGGCATCCCAGGCTTCTACCCCATTTTATCTCACAGGCGCTTCCCATACTAAAAATCCTTGCTTATTTCATTACCTTGGTACCACCTGCCTCTTGGAGGACTACTAATAACATAACTACAAATGGACAGATTCCCTAACTCCCATTCACTTTTAATGATGACTTCTTTGGGCTCGTTTAACTCTTCAATCTCATATAGAATTTAGTTTTTGACTCTTCGCATCCTCCTGACTGCTGCTAGAGAAGCTTGGGTAGTGAGAGGTAGTATCTCTTTGTTCTCAGGCTGCTCCCAGAGCCCCCTTTTAGCTGTTGCCCTTTTGTTAAATCTGACTATAGCTCAATGCTCTTTTTGTTACAAATGAGAATCAGATACAGGTGAGTTCCTTGAGGGACTTTGCCACAGCTTCCTCCCTTCCTGTTCCCCAGGCTGCACAGTTTCTGATAAGGAAGTTCTGGTTCCAGCTGATGTTGCTTCTACGCTCACCCCAGCCCAGTCCCACTCCCATGGAAAGCAGCCTTCTGGGTCCTTTCGGGCTGGGGTCCTTCCAGGTCAGTTCCAGCTCACCTCCTTCCAAGTGTCCAATAAACAAAATGCGCACACATCCTTGCAGCACCCAGAGAGGCAGGCTGACTGCTAAGCAGCTGCCCTCACCCCTCCCCAGCTCCTTCCCTCACCCAGCCCTACTTTCTTAATGACCTCATCGCTCTGTTCACAAAAGCATAGGTGTCAGTGCAGCCACCCCTTCCGTGTGCACTTTAGGAGAATACTTCTCAAGAGAGATGCAATGCCAGAGCCCTCTTCTCAGGCATCCATCGTCCATATGAATGATTCACTCAGAACCACACTCACAGAGCTCGTGGTGGGAAGCAGGCACCTCCTCTTCACAAGCCACGTCACTACTTTTAGGCTCTGACATAGGACTTAAAGGAGTTCTTTGAAATTGCTACCCTCCGTGTAGCGGTTTTCTGTAAATGGAATAAAGGAAAAGGGATGGACAGTCTGAATAGCAGAGCACATTTGACCATGACTAATTAGGTCCTGGGAAGATGTCAGATACCAATTATTCTGGGATTTATTTGGAATGTAGAAAGTATTTGAAACTCCTTTGTCATCAATTTGATGTTTCAAAGATCAATTCCAGAAAATAGGAAAATTTCACGAAATATTCTCGGACACTAATTTGCTTTCCTACAAAGCACAGATTCAACCCTCTTTGATACTCTGTCCCCTTTTGGTGCTGTATTACTGCCACTCAATATCATCATTTCTGGCTTCAAAATTTTTTATTGATTGGTTTTGAAGAGAGCGGGGAAGAAAGAGAGGGGAAGAAAGAGGGAGAAAAAAGGGAAGAGGGAGGGTGGGAGGGAGGGAGAGAGGGAGAGAGAGAGAGACACTAATTTGTTGTTCTACTTATGTATTCATTGGTTGACCCCTGTATGTGCCCTGACCAAGGATTAAACCTACAAGCTTGGTGCACTGGGACAACGTTCAAACTAACTGAACTACTCGGCCAGGGCTATCTCTGGGTTTTAATTCTACCTTGATGCCTTTCATTGGAGTCCTTTAGTGATGTGTTTTCTGGACCTGCCATCTCTTCAATGTAACTCAAAAAAAATGGGTGGGAAATTTTTAGTTATTTGCCGCATGGACTCACGCCTTTTATTGTCTTTTAGAATGAGATTTGAGTGATTTTCAGTTCATCATCTTTTACCCGCCTTATTTGCCTTGTACTTTATTAACATATAACAGCAGAATGATTTCCTAACTCAGATATTTTTGCCTCATGACATTTGTAAGATATTTTAAAATCTCAGTTCCAGTCCCTTAGCTAATAGGTTTTCTATTTTGAAATATTCCAACTGCCCCACCTACTGCATTGAGATTATTTTCCTTGTGAAGAAGTCTGTCAAGTTTTATGATTCTAACACTAAAGGGGGTGTCCCTCCCATTTCTTAAGTACTAGTACTCAAGCATCAACATATTCCGAAAGATTGCCATGTCAGTTATGTTCTGGATGGTTATTTCAAGGATTCAACTCTCACATAACAGATGTGGCAGCAGGCTTAGCTGCACATCACTGCCGAACAAGACCTACTAAATATGCTTCCAAGGCCCGGCCAGCATGATGCTGTGGTTGAACATCAACCTATCAACCAGAAGGTCAGGGCTCAATTCCGGTCAAGGGCACATGCCCAGGCTGTGGGCTCAAGCCCCAATGTGAGGCATTTAGGAGGCAGTGGATCAATGATTCTTTCTCATTATTGATGTTGCCATCTCTCTGTCCCTCTCCTTTCTTCTCTGAAGTCAATAAAATATATTAAAGATAGATAAATAAAAATAAATAAATGTACTTCCAGAGTTTATATCCTTTATATTTCAGCTGGTCTCAAATTCATTCCCCATATTCCTGGTTTACTTCCAATCAGTAATTGTTTTCATTTGTGTGATTAATTAGAAATACTAGAATTCAGGATCCTATATATTCACTTAAACTCTGTTAGACCTAAATTTTCACCTGTATACTACTATAAAATAATAGAAAAATTGGTAGGGAAAAAAGAGGAAATGAAGACATGGGCTATCCACTCCTGTTAAGGGCCACCAATCTTGCCATTTATCCATCATTGAATTTCTGTAATTCCTCCTACTTTATGAAATTTTCTTCCAATTAAACCTACAAGTAAGCACCCCACATAACCTCAACTCATGAATGAAACTTGTGGAATGACATTTTAACAGGTAAAAAGACAGTAATAGTCACAATTAAGAATGAGAAAGGAAGAAATTTTATAGTAGAATTTAAGATTCAGTGGTGATGCTCCTGGGTTTATAAGCATTTTAAAATAGAAATATTTGCCACTTAGTCCAAAATTATGTCTCAATAGAAACCTTAGGATAATTTTTAATTGTCAGTTTTGTCTGGATAGTGTTCATTCTTTTTAATTCAGTCTTGACAGATAGTATTGGCAGTTTTATTTCTGTTCTAAAATTTCCACACAGACACAGCCTGATAGAAATTTCCAACTGAGAAAATCTTTTCACCCCACGTTGTGTTCTTTTACCATCCTCTGAACTGTCCTGTAAGAGGATGTTGGGTGTCTCACCTACTTGCTGCTGTGACAGCTCATTCTAGATCAGCCTTGTTCCTAATGGGAACATTCCATGTTGAAACCCATGAGTTTACTTTCTTCAGAGATGTATTGTTCTTTAATTAGCAACATGTCTACTTCTCTCCCCAATCAACCTAGAGATTTTATGCAATTCTTCTTAATGTATTGCTTCCCATAACTTACATTTATCCTAAAAAAATGAAACCATAAGATTAAAAAAAACACAAATAAATATCAGAGACAAAAAAAGAGGGGGGAAGAGAGAAAGAGCTAAGAGAAAGATAAAAGACACTAATGCAGTCACATTGATGAAGATAACTGCAGGGCCAGAGTAGTGAATGGCCAGCTGATACAAGAAGAAAAACATCTCCTTGATACTCCAATATATAACACATCTGTGCATACAGTCCATTAGTTTTCATGTTGGTGACTATACACATGCATCATGACTTCTTTTTATTTATTTTTATTTTTAAATACTTTTTTGATTAAGGTATTACATATGTGTCCTCATTCCCCATTGCCCCTTTCAACCCCTTTCCCCACTCATGCCCTCACCCACCCTGGTATCTGTGTCCATTGGTTAGGCTTATATGCATGCAAACAAGTCCTTTGATTGATCTCTTCCCCTTACCCCTACCATCCCCTACCTTCCCTCTGAGGTTTGACAGTCAATGCTTCTCTGTCTCTGGGTCTGTTTTTGTTCATCAGTTTATGTTGTTCATTATATTCCATAAATGAATGAGATCATGTGATACTTATTTTTCTTTGACTGGCTTATTTCACTTAGCATAATGCTCTCCAGTTCCATCCATGCTCTAATTTAAAGCAGCCACCTTTTCCTCCATTTTCTTCTTCTTCCTCTTCTTAAAGAATACTTTTCAGCATTTTGTATTATACTGGTTTGCTGTTGATGAACTCCTTTAGCTTCTTCTTATCTGTGAAGCTCTTTATCTAACCTTCAATTCTGAATGATAGCTTTGCTGGGTAGTGTAATCTTGGTTGTAGGTTCTTGCTATTCATCACTTGAAAATTTCTTGACACTCCAATCTGGCCTGCATAGTTTCTGTTGAGAAATCAGCTGACAATCATATGGGTGCTCCCTTGTAGGTAATTCAGTGTTTTTCTCTTTGTCTTTTGCTCTTGGCATTTTAATTATGATGTGTCTTGGTGTGGTCCTCTTTGAATTCCTTTTGTTTGGAGTTCTGTGCACTTCCTGGACTTGTAAGTCTATTTCTTTCACGGGGTGGGGAAAGTTTTCAGTCATTATTTCTTCCAATGGTTTTCAGTATCTTGCTCTCTTTTTCTGGAACCCCCATAATTCTGATGTTGGTACGCTTGAAGTTGTCCCAGAGGCTTCTTACACTATCCTCAAATGTTTTGACTCTTTTTTTCTTTTTGCTTGTCCGGTTGAGTGTTTTTTGCCTCTTAGTATTTCAAATTTTTTACTTGATTCTTGCATTCCTATAGTCTGCTTTCGGGTCTCTGTATAATATATTTTATGTTTAATTTCTAGTTGGTCCTTTCTCATATCCTCGAGGATCTCACTGAATTTATTGGCCTTTTCTAGGAACCTCTTGAAAAACCTTATAACTGTGGTCTTGAACTCTATATCCAGTCATTTGTTTTCCTCAGTTTATTTCATTTGTGATCTGTTTATTTGTCTCATTTTTGCTGCTTCCCTGAGTTGGTAAGGTAGCTTTGTGTGCTAGGTGTCTCAGCCTTCCCTGTTACCTGAGGTGACACTCTTGGTGCACCCTTTTGTGGACTGTGTATACAGCCTTGTTGTAGTTAAGTCTTGATTGTTGTTGTTATCAGTGGGAGGAATTGACCTCCAGGACAATTGGCTGTGTGGATCAGCTATGTCTATGCTGGGAGACAGCCTTATGCGACAAGACTTGCAAAGTTGCCAAAGCCTCTGTGCTCAGTTTGAATGGGATGGAGTTTCAGGGTGGATTCGACAGCCTTGGCTTCCAGTCAACCCAGCCCCACAAGGTTCCTGGGTCTCAGTGTCCACAAGCAATCGCTGCAAGCACTTCTGACAGAAAGATGCCCTTAAGTTTTGCCTGCTGCCAAACACTCCAGTCTCTCCCCCAATGAATCTGGACTCCCAGATTCTCACCTGGCACCTGGTGTTCAGTGCAGTCGGAACTGGGGTTCAGCATCATCTGGAGCTCCTATCTCCCTTCTGCCAGATCAAGCCAGTGGCACACTCAACAGTCCATCCTCCCTGCGCACATTCATGCACACCTCTGGACCTCTGCCTTTCACCGTTCCCCTGAGATTCCGCCTTACAGTCCAGATTTCCACCCCATATGGGCCTGAGTCCCCAGGGTTTTGCCCAGGTTTGGGGTTCAGTGCAGTTGGAACTGGGGTTCAGTGCAGCCCAGAGATTTTTTAGTCCTCTCTGTGTGCACTCGCACATGTGCCTCCGGACCTCTGCCTTTTGCTGCTCCTCTGAGATTCTGCCTTACAGTCCAGATTCCCCCCATATGAGCCTGGGTCCCCAGGGTCTCACCCGGTACTAGGGTTTGGTACTGTTGGAACTGGGGTTCAGCACAGTCTGGAGCTTTTGTCTCCTTACCACTAGAGTATGCCAGCCAGGCACTCCGCCACCCCATCCTCTCTGTGTGCACATTTCTCCATATCTCAGGCTTTGCAGCTCCTCTGATTCTCTGTGTGCTTTTCTCTTTCCTTATAGTTGTAGAATATCCAGTCATCCAGCTTTCCTGTGGTTCTGGATGATGTCCATTTTGTCTTTTAGCTGTTTTTTTTTTAATATTGTCTTGTGAAGCAACAGTTTAGATGTTTACCTATGTCACCATCTTGGTTTCTCCTCACATCATGACTTATGGACTTTCATCACACTCTCTTCCTGTCACTTACCATACTTATACATGTGCAGTGGGTCAAGAGGATGCGTATAAGCCCAATATTCCCAGCATAATCTATATTCCACTTACTGTATAGACGCTATAACCTTTTCATAGGCTTCAAATACACAAACTACAGTTTCTCCTTGCCTAATTGGCTCAACTTTAGCACAATAATTATTGTAGTTTCCCAACATTATTTTAGGAAATATGTGGACTAAATATAGTGAAATTTTAATAATATTTTATTCTGGACAAAATAGCTTAATTTTCAATAGAGAGCATCTTATTCTTGGAAATAGTTTATGAGTTTCATATTTTAATTACTCATGAGAAACTCCCCCATCATCTTTCTATGGTTTCTGTTCTATTTATTAAATATAATTTAAAAAATGACTATGTCTACATTTACTGAGCCCATGCTGAATTGTTGACCCTCTAAACAGTTTTCAAGTATAGTCTCACTCAATTTGCAAAACAATTTTGTGAAGGAAATAATAATATTTGCTCCATTTTAGAGACTGTAAAACTAAGGCCCCGAGGTTCAAAAAATTGTTACAAAGCTATAATTATTTAGAGTTTGGAGCTTTTTTTCATGTTTTGTTTCCTAATTTTCCATTTCTTTTTTAAGTACATAGACTTATTCAAAAAATATTTTTCTAAGTTCGTCTTTACATTTTTTAGGAAACTTCAAAATGTTCACCTTACCTTAAGCATATTTACCAACTCTCTAATTTACCTCCCACCTATTAAGCTACTTTTG
The DNA here is from genome assembly GCA_027563665.1 of Antrozous pallidus. Classification (NCBI taxonomy): domain Eukaryota; kingdom Metazoa; phylum Chordata; class Mammalia; order Chiroptera; family Vespertilionidae; genus Antrozous; species Antrozous pallidus. The sequence goes on from CM050522.1 coordinate 12,019,945, forward strand.
GTCATATGTTAGCGAAGAAAATTTAAATTTTAGTGGAATGCACATGGACAGTTATCATACCTCAATCTTGAGAATTTCACTTGGAAATTTGTTCCCTAAATGAATGTCCTCATATTCAGATCTTGAACCACTAATAGCTACAATATACAGTACTGAATATTAGTATAGACCAGTGATCAACAAACTGTGGCTTGAGAGCCACATGGGGCTCTTTGGCCCCTTGAGTGTGGCTCTTCCACAAAATACCACGGCCTGGGTGAGTCTATTTTGAAGAAGTGGTGTTAGAAGAAGTTTAAGTTTTAAAAATTTGGCTCTCCATCATTGTACTGTTGATATTTGGCTCTGTTGACTAATGAGTTTGCTGACCACCAAATATCAACAGTACAACAATTGAAATTTCTGTTGAAAGCCAAATTTTTTAAACTTAAACTTCTTCTAATGCCACTTCTTCAAAACAGACTCACCCAGTCCGTGGTATTTTGTGGAAGAGCCATACTCAAGTGGTCAAAGAGCCACATGTGGCTCCAGAACCGCGGTTTGCCAACCACTGGTATAGACAATGGACAGGGACACATGTCTGATATGGAAATAGATTAGGTTAAAGGACAAAGAAGAACCTTCCCAGTAGAAAAAGAGGTCACAGCCGAACTGGAATCTTCCTACGCCACATACTCTTTCTGTTCTCACCCGTTTGCCATGATTATACAGTGAGTTGGAATTACCATACAGCAGGTCCTGGAATAATGTCATTTCATGCAACATTTTTTATAACATTTATGAGATGCAGTAGGAATTTAAGTCTTGTGTATATCAGTTAGCCTATAGTAAAAATTGGTTTTGTTATATGTCATTGTGCTGTAGTTACAAGAACCTATAGACTACATTAAGTGAGGACTTACCATATAACTATCATTAATTGAATAGGAAAGCCATCACAAATCTGTACAATCAAGAAAGAGAAATATATCCATGAAAGATATATATCTATATATCTTGTTCTGAAAGGAAGACAAAAACATGCAACAAAAATATTGTTTCCTCTACCACTTGCAGGAGGAGACAAATAGGGGTGGAGGGCACAGCTCAGTTGCACCAGAGAAAGGGTTCTCTGTTCACTATCAGGAAATACATTCATGTTGATAACTCTCCTCCCTTACTAAGGCTTATACACGCCTCATATTTTCCTACATATTCTCTTGCTATTTCTTATTAAGTACATATTCTCTTAGAGGATGTCTATTAAAAAATCCATTACTATAAGTTTGTTAATATTTTATAACAAAATGGAAAAGTTTACATTCATCATTCAACATAATGACACACTAGAGTGGGCTGAAGAAAGTAGATTCTTTTCTCTGTGCTTCCTTTTCTACTTGTATTGCAAGTGAGCTTTATCTGCCAAGTCCAAGACACACTGCTCTGGTGGGGACTAAGCCTGTATTCTCACCTTGTTCACAAATGGATCTACATATCCACATGCCAAGCTGTAGGTGGAGTTCCTGGTTCTTACACTTAAAGTGTGTGTCCACTTGCCACACTGTTCCTCAAATCTGTAAGGTTCAAAATGGTTATTAATATTTGCTTATTCTGAAGTTTGAGAGCTCAAAAGTTATTTTTCTCTCCAACAAAACTAAATGTTCTCTGCTCAATAAAATACCTCTTAATGATAAAACATCCTGTTCACAATGCAGAGTTTAAGAGCAAAAGATGGCTCTATAAAACTATGTTGAAAAAGAAGCATTTCAAGAGGACCATGGGGAAGCTACCTATATATCACAGAAACATTCCTACATACCAGTCTCTAGGAAACACCTCTCTTAATTCCTCCAGGCAACACCTTCCTACCCTCATTCCTAATCCACAGATCACTCTTTCCAAATAATCACTCTTTCCAAATGATTACTGGTGATTGTCAGACAATGGAAAATATGAGTAGAAAGCCAGGCTACTGAAACATGTTATTTAAAAATCAATATAATTAGAAAATAATAGAGAGATGGGCTAACAGAAAATAGTAGATAAATTAGCATTACTGTTCTGAGATACTGTCCCCTCTGGTTGCCTCTCCTTGGGTTCTCTGAGTAATAGAATCTACAGCTTATACCTACTGGCACAGAACCCATTCATACATATTCCATGAGGGTTTGGCATCATTTTGAAAAACCACTTCCTCTTCAGAGCCATTTCCTGCCAGGTCACCATATCTACTATTGCTGGGACTCCTATAACAGAGTCACTTCAGCTGATTAACATGCATGAATAAGCCAGATTTTCTGTATGCCGATGTGAAAGCACTCGCAGACTGACCTGGGGTTGAAAAATTCCCAGCTACCTCACCATCTTACTGATTATGGCTCTCCAGAGAGAAACTCTGTGTTGAGGGTGAGGGTGGGAAAGGGTAGTGAGAAAGAAACATAGAAATAATAATTTGGGTAAGAGTCAACTTCAGCTTTCCTGCCCAGCTTGTGCACAAATACTAGGTGTACCAGTTAATAATGCAGATCTTGTAATCAAAGAAACCAGGATAATTTCAAGAGAAACATCAAAAGTGCTTTATTTAAAGTAATGTCCATCGCAAGTTACACATTTCCCCATCTTTCAGGTAATTGGTGTATGCCATCCCAATAGAACTTTGCTTGTTTTGAGGCACACCATTCAGAGATCCAATTTTCCACTTCTTCATATGTTTTGAAGTGCTCCTCAGAAAGTGCGATCGCCATGGATCAGAGCAAATGGTGATCTGCAGGAGCAAGTCTGGTGAATACAGCGGGCATTCACTTTCCAGGCAAGATCTCTTTATGATGGTGCCTCATCATGAAGCAAAATTACTTTGCCATGTCTTCTGGCCCATTCTGATTGTTTCACCATCAAAGTGTGGATCAAATTATTTGTTGTCAGTAGCAACTGTATTAACAGTTTCATCTGGTTTTAGAAGCTCATACTACACCACACCTTCCTGATCCCACCAAACGCAGAGCATTGTCTTCTTTCAGAAGCAATTTGGCCTTGCAGTAGATGTTGATGGTTGACCTGGATCAACCCATGATTTTTTGCATTTGGGATTCTCAGAATAAATCCACTTTTCATCACCAGTCACAATTTGAAGCAAAAAAGACTTTCCTTTGTACAGTTGAAGCAACATTTTACTGATGACTTTTTGACTTTCCATTTGTCTTTTATTCAGTTGATGTGGCACCCATTTTCCTTCCTTTGAAATCTTTCCCATTGCTTGTAAGCGACTAAAAATTGTTTGCTGACCAATGTTTAGTCTTTCTAAGAGTTGTTTTTGAGTTTGACATGCAACTTCACCCAATAATGCTTATAATTGTTGGTCTTCCAATTTTTGATGTTCACCTAAACATTTTTTGTCTTTCACATAAAACTCATCACTTTTAAAGCATTTAAACCAGTGTTAAAAGTATCTTGAGATGGAGCATATCCACCATAAGCTTCCCAAAGTATAGGATAACTTTTTCTTCAAACCAATGAATTAAAACTTCCCACAAATGCCCTTTTTTTGGCACAAAATTCAACATTTTTAAGTGTAAAAATATCTATGATGTTAACAACTTCAGCAAATTTGACATATGAAGTTTTGAAGCTTTTTGTCAATACAACAAAATAACATACATATGAAATCGCATATATATCAACACATGTGTGACTCCATCTATTGAAAAAAGTCCACATTATTAACTGGTACACCTAATAAATATGCAAACCCCTCCCTCAACTCTTGGCCAGTATCACAACCGTTCTCCACATCCTTTAATTTGCTCTTGATTTTTCTAAGATTCTTTGGATGAAAACAGATCAGTGATTTTCAAATCCGTCTTCTATTCTAACATATACATGTTAAATTATGCATTACTTTCTAAGGAATTCCTTAGCAGCATCCTACAAATGTCATACTTTTTAAAATGTATCATTTAATTTGAAATGCCTTCTAAATCCCTTTGTAATTTCTTTGGCATAGTGGTTACTAAAAAATATATTGTCTCCTTTACAAATACTTGAGGATTTCTTAGGATAACTTTTTTCCATCTTTTAAATTATGTCCATTTTTTCATGGTATCTAATGTTACTGATTTTTAAATTAATTACATTTTGGTCTGAAAACCTAATTTATAATTTCAGTTTTGCCACTTTGAGATATTTGTGGTTGAGTACATGACCTATCTTTAAAAACATTCTATTTGTACTTAAAAATATGTATTCTGATTTTGTTGGATTTAGACTCCCAAACTGTTTTTTAGATTATATTGGTTGTCAGTGTTCTTTTGCTAGAGTAATTTCTAATACCCCAAATTTTTTACTTTTGAGATACGTAAAGGATATTAACAAACATTGAGGCTTATGATCCTGTGATTTATTTATTCTGAGTCACCCTAGATGCTACATATCTCCAGTATTGAAAATATTTTATTTCATTACTATTGATCTCTACCTTGTTCTTTGGTGTTTTCTACAAAGTTGTTTAAAAAAGCAAACATGCATCAATGATAGCCCATAGTAAAAGGTAAGCTATCCCCCAACCCCCACCCCCAGATCAATTATCAGTGAGTCTCCATAATTGAAGACTGGAAAGCTAACCATATTCAAATCAAATATTCTCCTCTAATACTTCCCTAAAGGGGACTAAGTATAGCTTTTTTAGAAATCAGAGTGCCAATTAAAAACTTCATCTCTAGAGACATTCTGTGGAAAGATTCCAGGACTCTGTGACTTTAGCTTGCTTTTTGTTTTGTTTTTATTCTTGTTTTTGGTGTGAAGGGAGTCAATCTAATATCTAATACCATCTATAAATGATCATGTTTTAAATATGTTATTTTTGACTCATTAAATATTTCAAAAGTTCATTTATTTGCAGAATAGGCCATCAAACTAGGAGAGAGAGAGAGAGAGAGAGAGAGAGAGAGAGAGAGAGAGAGAGAGAGAGAGAATAAGAATAAATGTACGCCTTAGAATAGCAATGGTCAGCTGGAATTTTAGAATTTCATACAGTGCAAATCTGCTAGATACAAAATCAAAGGTTTTACTTATTTAAAATAACTTTATTTGCATCCATTTGTGAAATATATTTTCACTGGACAAAGAAAATTAAGATGACAAATTTTTTAGTGTCCACTAACTAACGTGATTTGTGCATAAATGATCTCTTCCTCACCCTTGCAAGTAACCATCAAGAGAAGGATCTCACATGTTATCATGTTATCCAGGGTAGCCACACTGCTTATCGTGTGATTTCCCTTATTTCATAGGCTTCAAAAATACCCACATTTTTTTCCACATGTTGGCATAACTTCTACCTTCCATATACTACCTTGCATGGTTCTTAATAATGCATATTCAACTTGAAGATTTAAGATTGACTTTCATAGGGCATTCAAGTTCTGGAAAACATTTTTTGAGCCTCACTTATGGGTCACTCTGAGGTGGTCCTCTGTGCTCTCCCCAGGATTTATATCCTCTTAGTAGCGTGGCACAAATCAGTATTGATACATTTCCTGACTCTCTGTATCCACTAGGACTTTCTCAATTACATATAATGTCTCCTTGAGCCCTGCAACCTCCCTCCCCAATACACACACACACACACACACACACACACACACACACACACACACACAACATATGGGAGCTTTGACTTACTTCCTTTTATAGATGTAGAAACTGAGATGCAGGAGTGAAGTATTTTTCAAAAATCTCTAAGTTTAAGAGAGCCGGCCATTTGGAGCCCACTTTGTCTGACTTCAAAATCAGGGTTCTCAAGCAGGACACACTACCCATAGGCACAGAAAAGGTTACCAATTGCGTTTTGTTGATTGAATGAATGGTGCCATTAAACAATCAAGCAAACAAAGAGACTCTTCCAGAAAGAGTGCCTTTAGGAGCCTCTTCAATCACATCAGTGACTCCAGAACAAAGAACTCTTTCTTTACCAGCTTACTTGTTTGAAAATTTCACAGCAGGAAGCTGTATGCAAATAGGATTCCCCCTAAAAATAGACTGCACAAATTATTCCAATAGGGCCATTTCACACTGGTAAGTATTTCCAATTTTGAAAAGTCCTTACTCTGTTACTAATTGCCTGTCCTTATCACCTGACAGGTCTTGCACCTTCTCCCTTGTCAATCAATTCTGAAATACGTGCTACCTCTTTCCCTATAGCAACCTGGTTATCAATAAACCTCTTAATATATGCTCTGGGCTGTTAATCACAAACTGGTCAAGTGGATTTCCTATTTACCATACCAAATAGTGCATGATAAATCCTCAAACTTTGACTTTTTAAAAAATATTTTTTGAGGATGTTTTCATTTTAAATGACAGTTCAAGTCAGCTGACCTATGGGCTAAAGTAAAAAGCTCAACAATTCTCATCAGAGCTCTCTCCCATATTGAATCAAATATTCACTATTTATTTTCACTTTAGATTCTGCCCCTTCTGATAGGCATGTTCATCTGTGCTAGGTCATTAGCCTGAGCAGTTCCATTTCTCTGATAGACTAGAATTCTGGGCAGTATCTCTTGGCTGCCAAGTTCAGCTACAATCAGGGGTATCCTGGGGAAAAAAAAGTCCGTTGTGAATTTTTTTTTAGTAATGGAGAATTCTTGAACAAAACAAGATATTCCTCCCATAATGGATTGTCTGTTTAAGTAACAGGAGGGGTCTTGGTAATACGATGATAAAGTAAAATATACATTCCATATTAGATGGTGCTGCATGACATGAAAAAATAATGCCAGAAAAGGGGATAGGAGTATATGGGTGTGGGGACAGACTATAATTTTAAATAGGATGGCAGTGGAAGAAATTACCAGAAAGGAAACATTTTACCAAATTGCTCTTGGGGATAAGAGAATGAACCATGAGGCTCTCTAAAGGAAAATTATTGTTCCAGGCAGAGAGAACGAGAACTTTGTTCTCTTCAGACCGTTAAGTTGATCCCTATGTTTTCACCTTAAGTTTAAATAAATTTGTTTTGAAATACAAGATAGAACATATTAAAATATTTTATAATATGCAATATGAGACATGGCTGTTACTAGATTAACAGTAAACATAAATATGGGCATTGTATCTGCTGCACATTTTAAAATATGACATTCGATCAAGTATTCTCCTTGTAATCAATGTCTCTCTACCAGTACACTGGAGAGTGCTGTGGGGCATGGGCACAGGGCCTGTGCATTGGTAGTATGCCTAGCAGCAGCTTCCCTGATCTCTACCTACAAGATGCCAAGAGCACCCACATATTCACACACATTTATAACAACAAAAATGTCTCCAAATATTGCCCAGTGTTCTCTGGGGAGCAAAATGATCCCTCATTAAGAATGGCTGATTGAAAAGCGCCATGCTCTGCAGCCCTACAATTTCTGCAGTTACATACACCCCAATAAGGGACAAGATTCTCCCCTAAACTAATGTATAATGAGGCACCATAAGCTCTATTGTTTGGAGTGCCTCGAAAAGTTATTAAATAAAGCTTCCCCCAAATTAATGCTGCTGCTTATACACTATCTCCCTGTCACCAAGAGGGTTTTGCATGCAGACAATGCAATATTATAAGATTTGGGATACGTGAGGTGGGGCAAGGGTTTTACCTTGATGGTTTGAAGTACAAAAAGGGCTACTGTGAATCCAGCAAATTCTAAATGAGTTTGATAAAGACAGTGCAATGAGAAGAGAAAATCTGGAAATGGATTCTCTTAAAACTAACCATGCTGCATACCCCATGTTTATCCTCTCCCTTTTCCAATAGCTTTATCTTCCTCCACTGGCACTTCTTTGAGTCATTTAAAAACTCTCCTTCCTATCATAATGTCATCCAGACAAGCTAACCCTGAACTCAGGCTGCATCATAAATTTGGTACATATTGACTTCATTATATCCCACAGAGTTTCCTGGACTCTCAACTGTCTTCAACTGCATGCTGGCCTCAGACAGCCCCTGAACCAATAATTATAAAATATCCCTTCCTAACTTCAGAGTTAATTTAAAAAATGTTGCCTCAACCTGTAAAACTCTTCTCAAATATCATAAAGACTCACAGATTTGTTTTCCTCCATTAGATTTTAGGATTGCATTTTAGGTATCTGTTTCTATTTAATATCATTGGCTCCCTTTAGCCTCACAAAAGAGTTTTCCAGCACCCAGCAGAAAAATAGAGTGGTCGACCATTCTAGTTCTGGAGAACAGGTTGTATGAAGTACCAAACCCCAGGCAAATGAGGCACTAAGTCGCCACTCTGCAACGCCCCCTTCCAGTCTGACTTTCACTTCCTCACCTTTGGGAACGGTCCCAGTCCAGTTGACCCTTGAGCAATGAGGAGGTTAGTGGAGCTCATAGCACAGTAAGAAATCTGTGTATAACTTAACTTGGCTCTGCTTACATGGATCCCCAAGAGCTGACTGAAAATATAGATCCAAACATGTGTGATTTCATGTTAAATTTATACTCACTAGAGAAAACATTAAAGATGCTAAGGCAAGAAAATGAAAAGAAGTAAGAGTGTGGGTGAGGGAGGAGTTAGAGGGAGAGAAGGGAGAAAAACTGAGAAATTGAAACCTCAAAGGTGGAATGGTTCCAATGAAACACAAGGTAAGCCTAAGGTCTCTGTGAATAGCTCCATGGATCCTCATCGGTATTTCCACATAACAGCATCCCTTGGGCACTGTATAAACTACAACTTGTTCTTGAAAGTACTGTCCCTCTACTTCCACAATGCAGAATTTTAGTTTGATTTAGTCCCACAATCTGGTATTTGTTTTTGTTGCCTGTGCTTTTCATGTCATATCCAAACCATTGTTGCCAAGATCAATGTTAAGAAGCTTTTCCCCTGTTTTCTTCTAGTAGTTTTGTGGTTTGAGGTCTTATGTTTATGCTTTGAATTAATTTTTGTAAATGGTGAGAGGGGCTCTATTTTACTTTTTGCATGTGGGTATCCAGTTTTTCCATCAACATTTATGTAAGAGACTATTCTTTCTCCATGAGATTTGCCTTCCTTGTCAAATATTAGTTCACCATATGCATAGGGGATTGTTTCTGAGCTTCCTATTCTATTCCATTGCAGTCATACTTTTATAAGCTGTCATTATTTAAAACATGATTCATATCAATATTTAGTAATATATATCAGCTATTCTATCGAGTCAAAAGCAAGGTTAAGAGTGTCTGTGTTTATATGTGTGTATGTATACTTAGAGATAATACAAATTATAGATTAAAAAGTATGAGTTGGGAAAGTGGGCAGACAAAAAAATATAATATAATATCCTTTGTATGCTATCCAAAGGATATTGGACTTAAGCTTACAGATATACTATTGAGGAAGAGTATACCTGTAAACTTAAATCCAATATTATTACAGGTATACTATTCAAGAAAATAATCTTATTGATGTCCTTTTTGCATTCAATTATTTTAATGGTAGAGGCTTCGTGCATGAAATTCATTCATAATGGGGGGTGTCCCTCAGCCCAGCCTGCATTCTCTCCAATCTCAGACATCCCTCTCTAAATCTAAGACTGCTGGCTCCCAACCACTCTCCTGCATCTGCCTGATTGTCCCTAACCACTTCTGCCTGCCAGCCTGATCACCCACTAACCACTCCACTGCCAGCCTGATTGCCCCTAACTGCCCTCCCCTGCCAGTCTGGTCACCCCAACTGCCCTCCCATGCAGACTTGGTCTCTCCCAACTACCGTCCCCTGCAGGCCTGGCCACCCCAAAATGTTTTCCCCTGCAGACCTGGTTCCCCCCAAATATCCTCCCCTGCAGGCCTGGTCACACCCAACTGCCCTCCTTACTGGCTTGGTTACACACAACTGTCCTCCCTCAGCAGACCTGGTCTATCCCAACTGCCCTCCTCTGCTGGCCCGGTCACCCCTAACTGCCCTCCCTGCTGGCCTGATCACTCACAACTGCCCTCCCCTGCAGGATTGGTCCCCCCCACAACTGCCCTCCCTTGCAGACCTTGTCTCCTCCAACTGCCCTTCTCTGCTGGCCCAGTCACCCCTAACTGCTGGCCTAATCACTCACAACTGCCCTCCCTTGCAGGCCTGGAACCTACCAACTACCTTCCACTCAGGCTTGGTTCTCCTCCCACAAGTGTCCTTCCCTGCAGGCTTGGATCCCCTCCAACTTCTCTCCCCTGCAGGCCTGGTCTCCCAAACTGCCCTCCCCTGCAGACCTGGGTACACCCCCAACTGCCCTCCTCTGCCTGTCTTGTCACCCCTAACTGCCACAACTGCCCTCCCCTTCCAGTCATCACGTGGCAGCCATCTTGTGTCTAAATGGGGGCATCCATCTTTGACCACATGGGGGTGGTCATCTTGTATTTTGGAGTGATGGTCAATTTGTTTATCACTCTTTTATTAGATAAGATAATACTTGTCCAAACAATAAAGAAATTTAATTCAAAAGTACCATGTTATCCTTGGGTTTACACTCTGGTTTCTAAAAGTCTTTACTATTTTTACCAACACTTATGTACAAAGAATTAATGGATGTGTATTAAGAAAGTAATTACACTGAGAATTGTATTCTTGACCTGGCTGGTATCACTCAGTTGGTTGGAGCATTGTCTGGTACATCAAAAGGTAGCAGGTTTTGATTCCTGATTGGGGTGCATATGGAAGCCAACTGATTGGCTTCTCTCACACATTGATGTTTCTCTCTCTCTCTTTCACTCTCTCTAATCAATAATAAATAATTAAAACAAGTAGAAAAAGTATTAAGATAATAGTAACTTTGATATGGGCATTATATTCCCATTGTTGTTATTCTTGGTCATACAAACCAAATAACAATTGACTAAAAGGAGCAATAATCTACTTACAATTGATTAAATGGAGCAATAATCTGCTTACAATTGACTAAAAGAAGTACACACAGCATATATTAATATATCATTAAATTTTAGTCTTTCATATTAGGTTTATTTTTAGAGTCAGGAAGGTCATAAAGTTCTCTATCTAATTATCTAAACCCCAAGTTTTTAATCTTATTTTAAAGTTAGGCAGAATGAAACATTCTTATTATCTCTTTAAGGACAGTTAAATAATGGTCTCTTCTGAATCCACATCTAAACTCTTGCTATAATTTAAACTCTTTCTTACTGTGTCTCCTCTGGAAATAGAAAAAAAATCACTTTCATAAAACTCCTCAAATAGTCACAGTGGGTTAACATCCTTTACTAAACTGATCTATACAACTCATTATATCTTTCCTCATAAGAATTTGTTGTTATCCCTTTAAGTACTTCAGTCATGCTTTGTAAGGCCTTTTCTTATTCATTCAAATCTTTCATAAAAATCAATTATCAGAATTGCAAATCTAGGTTCGCTGTTGTATTCATATAAGAGTCAAATTCCATTATGTTGATGCTACAAATGTCAAGATGATTTCAAATTATTTTGTACTAGGGATATATTATATAATCCCACCTCTGTAATGGGATCAATCAATATCTTTTATCCAATAAACATCTATTGAAAGTCTACTGTGTGCCAAACAATATAAAGTTCCATCAAACAGTATAACACACACTGAAATAAAGAGTCATATATAGCATGAGAAGAGTTTCAATACAGCAGTGAAAGGTCAAAACATTTCATTTTGTCATAGTCCAGAGAGAGGGAATGATAGAAGATATTCTTACCAAATATATATATATATATCTTTGGCTAATTCTTAAAAGATTTTTTTAAATGTTATCTAGCAAGATGAAAAAAAGACACTCAAAACACAGTGCATGGCCATAACAGGTTTGGCTCAGTGGATAGAGCATCGGCCTGCAGACTGAAAGGTCCCAGGTTCGATTCCAGGCAAGGACATGTACCTTGGTTGTGGGCACAACCCCAGGAGGACGTGTGCAGGAGGCAGCTGATCGATGTTTCTATCATCGATGTTTCTAACTTTATCCCTCTCCCTTCCTCTCTGTAAAAAATCAATAGAATATATTTTTTAAAAATTTTTTAAATCAGAGTGCATATAAAACATAAAAATTTAAGTAACCACAAATAAAATCAATATGTAGGGGAATAAATAAATGCTGGAATATATGGCTTGAAAGGAAATGGGAGACTAGATGAAATCAGTACAAATAGGAATGTGCAACAGATCATAAAATTATTTCTGCATGAGAATCCACAGGATAAATTGACTGTTTCTAACTGAGGTGACTATATACACACACACATACAAGCACACACACAGTCATATACATGCTTAAACATATGTATCTCACTGAGCACAGAAAGGCTAAATAATCTCTGTGTGTGTTGTGGGGGGTGTTAAACTCCTTTGCTGAGCTATGATTGCCATATAGGAATCTGTACATATTTAATGTATACAACTTGATGCACTTGGAAATTATATACATTTGTAAAATTATCCCCACAATCTATGCTATAACCATTTCAAACACCTCCAAAAGTATCTTCCCATCTTAATTTACTACTATTTTTATAAGAACATTTAACATAAGATCTACCTGCTTAGCAAATTTTTAAGTATAAAATACAATTTTGCAACTATAGGCATTAGCAGTACAGAGATCTCTAGGACTTACTTGTCTTTATACTGATTTTATACCTTTTGATGAATACCTTGTTGTGCCCCCTGCCTCTTCTCTGCTCCTAGCAACCACTAGTTTACACTCTGCCTTCCATGAGCTTGACTATTTTAAATTCCTCATATAAATGGCATCGTTGGTGCAGCTACAATGGAAAATAGTGAGATTCCTCAAAAATTAAAAATAGAACTACCACGGGTTCCAAAAATTTCATTTCTCAGTACAGTATGTATCTGAAGGAATTGAATTCAGCATCATAAAAAACATCTCCACTCTCATGTTAATTGCACCATTAATCACAATAACCAAGATATGGAAATAACCCATATGTCTGTCAATGAATGCATAAAGAAAATGTGGAATGCAATGTTATATTATTCAAACTTTAAAAAAATCCTGCCATTTGTGACAAAATGAATGGAGCCTGGGGTATATTATGCTAAGTGAAATAAGTTAGACATAGGACAAGCTTATGTAATGATTTAAAGCTGCTAAATATCAAAGCTGAAATTTGGATGTATATCTAATTTAAAGCATGTTTTGTTGCTTATAACATTCTGCCTCTGGTTCTAGTTGGATATGGGTGAACTCTCTACCCCACTTTATTATATACACACTAGAAACCTAATGCACAAAGATTCATGTAAGAATAGGCCTTCCTTCCCCTGGCTGCCAGCAAGCAATGGGCTCGCTCTGGCAGCCTGTGCAATGGTGGAGGTGGTGGCAAGCCCTGCACACTCCAGAATCACTTCCTCCTCGCCCTCCTTCTCTAGAGAGTACCTCTGTGCAGCACAGCTGCTCCGGGAAGCATGGAGGAAAAGAGGTGAGGAGAGCGAGGCAGGCAAGGAGGACTGGAGAGGTTGGGTGCACTAATGAGTTTCATTTTCCCATTGTGAAAGTGGGATGCAACTGGCCCCGTTCTTATTCTCTTCTTCCTCTGCCCTCTGCCTCCAGCCCACCCACCCTCCCTCCATGCCCATCACCCCTACCCTCTTGATTTGGTGAGATAGGGAAGAGGGAGATCTGATCATTTGGGATACTGTGTAGGTGGCCTCTTTCATCTATTCAAAACAAAGCTGAGCCACCTGCCACAGCCACCATTATCGAGCCTTGGCTGGCCTGGGGCTCCCATGGCATGCTAACTGTGCACAGAGTGAGCTCCTGTGCGTGTCCATGGGCTAGGCCACAGGGAGGGTGCAAGGATTGTTGACAGGTGTGGAGCATGGCAAGGAGGCCCTGAGAAGGTGTGCTGCTCAGAAGCCTGGAGCGGCCAGGGGGCAGGGCTGCCACTATCTTTGTTGGGTTAATTTGCATACTCACTCCTGATTGGTTGTGGACATCATGATGTGATGGTTAATTTACATATTTATCTTGTATTAGTATAGATTTCTTTCAGATTTACCTTTCCTTAAGACATTTCAAACAGGCTATGTTTGTGCTACACCATCTCCAATTATTTTTCTATTAACTACAGAATAAAGTATACCACAGAATAAATTCATAGTCTGATATCCAGTGTCCTATAATATGTCCAAAAAGTTCCACCACTCATATTTCTATTTCATTGTTCACATAATCAATTTTTTTTCTAAAAGTTGTTTCCCATTCCCAGGCTTTTTTATTAATGGAGTCCTTTCTACCTTGAATGTCCTAACTCTTCTATAGGTCTATTAAAAGGCCCTTCCTGTCTCTAAGGATTTCAACACACATGTTTATGAAAGCCTTTTGATTGATCCACTTTAAAGTGATCTACTCTGTCTAGGTGTGCATATGCATTAAAGACAGACAGATCCAAATACACTGTTTATTGATAAAAAATAAACTCTGGATTTTAAAAACAAATTATTATCTAATGTCCAGGGCTTTATTAATTCCACTACCTTCCCCCTCAATTTTAGAAAACTATATTATGATTAATGTGCACATCTTTAGTTTGTTTATTTTGGTAACAGAATGGAAATTCTGCTCTGGAAGAACAAATCACTCCCTAAACTACTTACAATGAGAAAGTGATTCAGAAATGACAGCAAAACTATCATTTTTTTTTCATTTTTGAAGATTAAAATATTTTAATGGTCCAAAAATATATAATAACAACTTAGGAAACTATATATTTATGATTTGTGGATGTGCTTTAGAAATAGACCACTAACACATTAGTAAATTAAAAGTACTTTTAAAAGCACAACTCTTTTGTTGTATTAATTGGTAACAGTTGCCATAGCTTATACTGTCCATGTGAAAAGGTATGGACATGAATAATAAATTCATGAGGAATCATCATATTTATGAATGAAGACTAGCTTTGCATGTGTGTAAGTGCAACTATATACTGAGTGCCAGATTATTATGATCTCTGAACACATAATAATCTGGCCACTTAGTGTATATCCTCCTATATAATAAAAGGGTAATAGGTAAATCAATCATCACTCTGTCAAAAAAAATGGCGGCACCCATAGAGCCCACTTGCAGAGGGCAGGCCTCTGGCTAGAGGTTGGCTGAGGTGCATGGGATGCTTGGGCAGTGTTGCCCAGGTGACAATCCCCAGCATCCTGCCACCCCCGGCCCGCAGAGGAAGAGTGGGCAGGCGGGCCTCTGGCATCGTCCTGAGTGGCCCCCGGCCCACAGAGGGATGAGGGTAGGTGGGCCTCTGGCCAGAGGCAGGCCAGGGCGCTGGCATTGTTGCAGGACAGGCTGAAGGACACCCTCTCCCCCCACCCATGCACGAATGTCGTGCACCGGGCCTCTAGTATATAATAAAAGGCTAATATGCAAATTGTCCCCTCAACCAGGAGTGCGACCAGCAGGAAGGCCAGCCAACAGCCCATGTCTCCTCCCCCTGACCAGGCTAGCTGGACCCCACCCATACACGAATTCATGCACTGGCCCTCTAATATGTATATACTGAGTGGCCAGATTATTATGCATTCAGAGATCATAATAATCTGGCCACTCAGTGTAGTAGGTATAACTGGGAGCTAACCTCTGAATATTGTGAAAAGTTCTATGCTGCCTGAATCCTGTGATTTTTCTGGATGTATGTCTCTCCAATGTGACTTGGATAAATATTAATTTGCCTGAGTCTGTCATGCAGTTCTCTCTCCCAGTGACTGAGTCATAGCAAACCATGTGGCTTTCTAGAGGGCTTCCAGGATAAATTCCTTCATAATGAAGAAGACAAATAAAAAAATGTCCATGCCCTTTCCATTCTGGTCTCTGGATTTTGGTGCCAAGAGGATGTGATATTTAGGGTGCCATCTCCAGTACTAAGGAAGCTCAGCAATATACTAGTGACAGCAGAAAAAAATATGGCAAGACAATTCTGGGACTGAGTAACTCGCTAGACACTTAAGGCTTAATCTTAGATTCATCTATCTTTTGACTTACTATTATTAGGAAACAGTTAATCCCTTTAACTTGAAGCCATTTTCAGTTGGACGTACTGTTTCCTACAGCAAAAGTTTCCTCCATGACAACAAAACTTTTTTTTTCTATGTATGTGGTACATCTGATCTGACCCACTCTGCTTTCTCCTGAGAAAAAGAAAAATCAAAACATAGAAGATAGGGAGAAAGATGGAGAGTGGGGTATAATAACTTAACAAAGTAGGGGATTCCAGTTGTCAATTCTTTTCATGAGCTATGGCCTGAAAACAGTGTGAGATGAAAGGTATAAATTCATTCTCTTTCCACGGGGTCTCGGTGTTCACATCAGCCATTGTAGGTAGCTAGCTTCTCAAAGTGTGATTTTAATGTTTGATACTTATTTTTCATATTACTTGGCCCTTATAAGTCAAGCACTTCAAAAAATAAAGCTAGATTTTCCCCATTACTAGAGGAAAACTTGTCTGCCCTAACCTTATTGAAAAAGACTACGCTTCTATCCAGGGAAGAACTCTCTGATTGATGTCAGTCTGATTTGACAAAACAATCCTCCCCTAGCTTACCTCTAAATCTTTTCATTGTGCTCAGAGAGCAGAAGTAGAATCATCATTATTAGCAAATTCCTTGAGCATCATTACATGGCATGCACAACACTAATCCTTTCCTTAGGTTATTTCACTTAAATTTCATAGTCATTAGAGGAGATATGGTCACTATCCCAGTCTTACAGGTGGAATTTCCTACTAAACTGAAAAATCTAAGGTTCAGAAAGATATGCCATCTTTGTATAATTAATAAATAGTTAGCAAAAAGCAACCATACTATTTATTTTCTCCAACAGGAATAAAAGTTGAATAAAGAAAATCAACTATCGATTGGCTTTCAGCTAACATTGTTTTCTGCTAATGCAACTTTGTTGTCTTTTGGTTTATAGAAATTAAGGAGATACTAATTGATTGTATGTTACATTGAAACTAGGGTGCTTAAGGGAGAAAATATAGCATGATATTGTGTTATTGTTATCATTGCTATAAACCTAACACATCATGGGCTGTTACACAAAAATATGATTAACCTGTTCCTTATTATTAAAAATCAAATTATTAAGCAAAGAAAAGGTAGATGTGCAAAACAGGTATTATGAAAACAAATATCAAAGTTTATGTGTTTCTACATATATATGAGGTGACTGTTTTAACATTGAAAATATATTTATATGATTACTATAGAAACCAAATATTTACTACTATAAAACAAAATTTTATATGAAGTCGAACATAAAAAAGAGATATTTGCTTTTCCTAGCTTGTATCTAAAATAACCAACATATTGACCACTGTCTGACATATTTTTTCCTGATGTCTCAACTGGCGCAATCAATCAAATTGACTATGTAATGATCCAGAAGAGCCATTAAGAAACAACCTTAAGGTGAAATGCTTTGACCTTTATTAAACTTTAAAGATTGGCTTCCCCAAGGATCAATTCCTGACCCTCTACTTTACCTTTGAAAGTTGACATCCTGCGGCACTCTTCAATGTAAAATGCATCGAAGACTTTCACTTTCATGAGAGTTGTATGCAACTCCATTTCTCATTTTCTTTCAGTGGAAAAAATACTTAACTCCAAATACCCTCAAAATCTACGAGAATTAATTCTACTATAGCTCCATTTGGGGGCAGGGAAGGGATAAAACAAAGGCATTTACAGATATTTTTAAGTAAAAAGCTATATAATAGCTCTCCCATTAACTAACCCATCTCATTTCAGGCTAAAATAAATTACATTAGAATTGAAGAATAGTGGTAAACCACCAACAAATGCATACCTATTTATAAGGAGGCAAAGTGGTTACTCAATCCTCTTTGGAAGTGTAATAAATACATGATGCCTGCTATATAAAGGGTTCCATTCTCCAAACTATGACAAGAATCTGATTTTGGTCACATATGATAAAAGTTGAATCTGAATAGCCCCAGCTGAAATTTATTGGAAAGAGCTCTGGTAAATTACAGAATTCAGAGAAAATTTAGAAAACCAACCTGTGGATGCAAATAGAGCAAGTCACAACCAGTCTGCTACGTCACATAAACAAACTGAGAGATAAAAACCACATAGTCATATCAATTGATGCAGAAAAAACATTTGACAAAATAAAACACCCATTTTTGATAAAAACTCTCAGCAAGGTGGTAATAGAAGGATCATACCTCAACATAATAAAAGCCATACATGACAAACCCACAGCCAACATCATATTCAATGGGCAAAAACTGAAACCATTTCCCCTAAGAACAGGAACAAGACAGGCATGCCTACTCTCACCATTCATGTTCAATATAGTGCTGAAAGTACTAGTCATTGCAATCAAACAAGAAGAAATAAAAGGTCTCCAAATTGGAAAAGAAGAAGTAAAACTGTCCTTATTCGTAGATGACATGATACTGCACATGGAAAACCCTAAAGACTCCATCAAAAAGTACTCAACTTAATAAATGAATTTGGCAATGCAGCAGGATACAAAATTAATGCAAAGAAATCTATGGCATTTCTATACACCAATAATGAACTTACAGAAAGAGAGCCTAAAAACGCAATCCCATTTACCACCGAATTTCTGAATCCCCCCCCCCCCACATATGGGGTATGTAGGAGGCAACCAATTGGTACTTCTCTCTCATTGATGTTTCTATCTCTCTATCCCCCTCCCTTCCTCTCTCTCTAAAAAAAAGTAAAAATATTTAAAAACATCAATAGCTAATACACAAACACATACACGCAACACACACACACACACACACACACACACACACGTAGAATATTGAACACTTCCCCAAAGATCAAGAAGTTAAGGTTATTAGTTATTTCTATTTAATATTGTACTAGAAGATAGTATATAATAAAAAGGTAATTGCAAATAGACTGCACAGTAGAACAACCAAACAACCAATCAAAGCATAATATGCTAATGATATGCTAAGGCTTCAGAACCAGTAGCTATGACATGCACTGACCACCAAGGAGCAGTCAACAGGACAACCAGTTGCTATGACGTGCACTGACCACCAGGGAGCAGATGCTCCAACTGGTAGGTTAGCTTGCTGCTGGGGTCTGGCTGATCAGGACTGAGCGAGATAGGCTGGACATGCTCTGGAGCACTCTCTTGGTCCCTCCTCAACCCCATCGTGCACTGGTGGGGTCCCTCAGCCAGGCCTGTGCCCTCTCACAATCCTGGACCCCTTAGGGGGTGTAGGAGAGCCAGTTTTGCACCAAATGCAGGGCTCATGGCTGGTGAGTGCTGCTATGGCAGCGTGAGCCTCTCCAGATTAGAACTTATTGGGCATGAGCCTGTTGCAGGCACAATGGGCTCAGGATGGGTGGGAGCAGCAGGTAGGAGCTAAAGATGTGTTAGACTGTGGGTTTTGGCCTGATCCCTGAAGGCCACTCAGAGGGACCCAACCTATGCACAAATTTGTGTACCAGGCTCTAGTGTATTCTAATAAAAGGGTAATATGCTAATTAGACTGGATATCTTCTGGACGTCCTCCCAGACAAAGCTGCAGCAGCTATGAGGGCCAAGGGCTGGTGGTGCGGGAAGGAGGGGCAGCACTGGTGGGCCCAGGCTGGTCCCATCTGCACTGCACAACCCCTCTGTTTACAGATGCGGGCACTGAAAGAGCAGGACAGCACCAGTCATGGACCCTCATTCTGCAGAGGCAGTGCTAGGAGAGGCAGGCAGCCTGTGGTGCCAGAACCTCCATGGAGTCTGGACCAGGTGTGCCTGCGGTGCCCCTCCCACATCTGGCCTGCACCCAGATTGCCCCCCCACACACACACACACAAGTGGGCAGGGTTCGGGCCAGCATCAAGAAGTGAGGACCTAGGGTGGGCAGCCCTGGCTGGCTTTGGCAACAGCAGGGTGATGGGGGTGGCACCTTCCCCAATCCTCCCGGTTGCCAGACCATGGCTTAGGACATCCCGGGATGGCTACCAGACTGTGAGACAGAAGCGGCCAGGATGAGGAAACCCCATGCACTGGGTTTTTAGTGATTAAATAAAAAAACAGAGCTTAGAAAAGAAAGAAAAGCATTTGACAAAATCCAACACCCTCTCTGGGTAAAAAGTTTCAGCAAAGTGGGAATAGAGAAATCATACCTCAACATAATAAAAGCATATATGACACACCTACATCCATAATACTCAATGGGCAATACTAAAATCATTTTCCCTAACAACAGGAACAAGACAGAGATGCCCACTCTCACCACTCCTATCCAATATAGTACTGGAAGTGCTAGCCATAGCCATCAGACAAGGAGAAGAAACAAAAGGTATCCAAATTGTAAAAGAAGAAGTAAAACTGTCCTTATTCACAGATGGCATGGTATTATACATAGAAAACACTAAAGACTCCATAAAAAAACAACAATACAACTACTAAAGCTAATAAATGAATTCAGCAATATAACAGGATATAAAATTAACAACCAGAAATCTATGGCATTTTTATACACCAACTATAGGCCTGGTGCATGAAATTTGTGCATGGGAGGGGGAGGGGAAATTTGTGCCTATCCTGGACCATCTCCAATTCAGGATCCCCCAGGAATGGGCCTAAACCAGCAGTTGGACATCCCCTTCACAATCCTGGACTGCTGGCTTCTAACTACTCACCTGTCTGCCTGCCTAATTGCCCCTAACTGCCTCTCCTGCCAGCCTGATCACCCCTAACCACCCCTGCCTTCTGGCCTAATCACCTCATTGCCACCCTTGCTGGCCTGGTCACCCTAACTGCCTCCCCAAGCCTAGTCGCTCCTAACTACCCCCTTCTGCCAGCCTTGTTTCCCCTAACTGATCCCCAATACCAACCTGGTCACCCCCAACTTCCCCCCTGCCAACCTAGTCCCCCCACACAGCCTGGTGCTCAGTCATATGGTCATCCCTCACTAACTGCCCTGCCAGCCTAGTCACTCCATGTAGCCTGTTTGGTCATCCGTTCGGTTGTTTCAGTTGTGACAGTCGCTTAGGCATATATATATATATATATATATATATATATATATATATATATATAATGAATTCACAGTAAGAGAAACTTTAAAAAAAAATCCCACTTATCATTTCAACAAATAAATTCAGATACTCATGAATAAATAAACATAAGTCAGTAGGTAAAAAATGTGTACTTAAAAAACTACCGGATATTGAAAAAAGAGATAAAGGAAGACATAAACAAATGGAAGAATATACTGAGTTCATGGACTGGTCAAATCAACATCACTAAAATGTCCATACTACCCAAAGCAATCTATCAATTCAATGCAATCCCCATTAAAATACCAATGGCATATTTCACAGATCTAGAACAAACTCCAAAAATTCATATGGGGAAAAAAAAAGACTCCAAGTAGCCACAGCAATCCTGAGAAAGAACAAAGTTGGAGGGATCTCAACATCACATGTGAAGCTCTATTACCAAGCTACAGTTCTCAAAAGTGGCTGGTACTGGCACAAGAACAGAAATATAGACTAATGGAACAGAACATAGAACCCAGAAATTGATCCAAGCCGTTATACTCAATTAATATCTGACAAAGGAGGCAAGAACATACAATGAAGACAAGATAGTCTCTTCAATAAATGGTGTTGGGAAAATTGGACAGATACACGTAAAAAAAATTTAAGAAAAGAAAGACCAACCTACACATACCCAAATATAAACTCAAAATAGATAAGTGGCTTAAATGTAAGACCAAAAACTAGGTCTTAGAAGAATGCACAGGTGAAAAAATATAAGACATCTTTCATAGCAATATTTTTTCCAGTACAGCTCCTAGGACAATGGAAATTAAAGAGAAAATAAAGAAATGGGACAACATGAAAGAGAGAAAGAGAGAGAGAGAGAGAGAGAGAGAGAGAGAGAGAGAGAGAGAGAGAGAGAGAGAGAGAGAGAAAGAAAGAAAGAAAGAAAGAAAGAAAGAAAGAAAGAAAGAAAGAAAGAAAGAAAGAAAGAAAGAAAGAAAGGAAGAAAGAAACCTTACAGGTCACTGCATGGGAGAATATATTTGCCAATATTACATCTGATAAGGGTTTAATCTCTGTTACATCTGATAAAGGTTTAATCTTCAAAATTTGCAGGGAACTCATACAACTTAACAAAATGAAGATAAACAATCCAATTTTTAAAATGGGCAAAGTGAGGTGCCACCACCTTACACCTGGCAGAATGACTATCATCAACAAACAATAAAAAACAAGTGCTGAAGAGGATTTGGAGAAAAAGGAACCCTTGTGCACTGCTCGTGGGAATACTGACTGGTGCAGCCACTGTGGAAATAGTATGGCGTTTCCTGGAAAAACTAAAAATGGAACTCCCATCTTATCCAGCAATCTTAACTTCTAGGAGTATATCCTAATACATCAGAAACATCAATTGGAAGGAATATATATATGCACCCCTATGTTCATGGCAGCACAATTTACAATAGCTAAGATTGGGAAATAGCCTAAGTGCCCATCAGCAAATGAGTGAATTAAAAAACAAAACAAAACAGTGGTATATCTACCCAATGGAATACTATACAGCTGTAAAAAAGAAAGAACTCTTACCATTTGCAGCATCATGGATAGACCCTGAGTACATTATGCTAAGCAAAATAATCCATTCAGAAAAAGACAAGTATCACATGATCTCACTCATTTGTGAAATATAATGTACAACTTAAAACTAATAAACAAAAATAGATCCAGAAACATAGGAACATCAAACAGATCATCAAATCTCAGAGGGATGGCACGGGAGTGTGGGTAAGAGATCAACCAAAGAAATTGTATGCATATATGCATAACCAATGGATACAGACAATAGCGGGTGAAGGCCTGGGCTGGGGGTTAAGGGCAGGCTGGAAAAGGACAATGGGGGAAAAGAGGACATATGTAATACTTTCAGCACTAAAGTTTTTTTTTAAAAGGAAAAGGTAAATTTGATTATTTTAGATGATATTATTATGTAGAAAAATATGCTACTCAACCATAAAAATATACTAGAAATTATTAGGTCAATATGAAAAAATAGATATTTTCTATATATTACCAGAGACTAGTGTAAATAAAATAAAAGCAATATAATTTACAAATTATTAAATAGCATCAAATACCTAGAACTTAAATCTAACAAGAATTTCTGCAAAATACAAAACCTTGATAAGACAAATGAAAGAAGATTTAAAAAAATTATTTTTGGAAGATTAAATTATTAAAATATCCATTTTCTTGCAAAGTGACCTATACTAAATTTAATGTAGTTTCAATTAAAATCACAGTAAAATATTTTATAGACATTGGCCAGCTGATAGTACAATTTATATAGCAATATAAAAATATCAAGTAGCCAAAGTTAACTTAATAAACTAGCTCAAAGCTAGAGAACTTAAAAATACCTGATTTTAAGACATATCATAAAGCTACAGTAGTCAAGACAGTGTGATATTAGTCTAAAAACAGATAAATATAACAGATGAGTGGTCATATAGAGATCACACATGTATGTTTAACCCTTTTTCAACTAAGGTAGCAAGTTACTTCAGTAGGTAAAAGAAAATAATTTGTCAGTACAAAAAAAAAAATAGATATTCACACACACCCATTAAATAGGACACATCATAAATTCAAACATTAAGTGTTGAACTATAATATTTCTAGAAAACATAGGATAACATATTTACAATATTGAGTTCCAATTATCCTCAGAGTGTTAAGAATTTATGAACATTAATAGGGATTTCAAAGTTATGCACTCGTCAGATATATAGAAAATAATATAATATTTACCTACTATATTAACACTAGAGGCCCAATGCACAAAATTTTTGCAAGAGTAGGCCTTCCTTCTTCCGGCTGCTGGCATCTGGGACCCTGGCTGGCTTCCCTTAGGCCCGGGCTTTGTCAGGAAGGACATCCAGAATGATATCCAGTCTAATTACCCTTTCATTATTATAGATTGTTAAATACCTACTTAAATGCTACTTGTCTGTAATATATATAGCAGGGAAGAGTGCAGACAAAATCTGTGCTCTTACTGAACAGGAAGGAAGGAAGCAAAGAAGGAATGAAGGAATGAAGGGAGGAAGAAAAAAAGGGAGAAAAAGCCATTAAAATATACAGGATTAGTTGTATATCTATACACTCACAATGAGACATTTGAAAAATAGATAAAATAACCACATCCTCAATTATATAAAAAACAATGAAATACTTAGGAATAAATGTAACCAAGGATCTGGAAGAACTGTAAACTGAAAACTAGAAGATTTTGATAAATTAGATTGAAGAAGTCACAAATGTATTGAAAGATGTCCTGTATTCATGGATCAGAAGAATTAATACTGTTAAAATGTCCATATAACCAATGCAATGCCTATCAAAATTCTAGTAGCATTTTTAACAGAAATAAAAAAAAATTCTAAATTTATTTGGAACCACAAAGACCCAGAATAACTAAAGCAATACTGAGGAGGAACAAAGCTTTTGGAGTTATCACACTTTCTAATTGTAAAATATACTACAAAGTTACAGTAACCAAAAAGTATGATACTGGCATAAAAACAGACATAGGCAAACAGGAGAGAAATCAACTGTCACATATGGTCAACTAATAAGTAACTAGGAAGCCAAGACTACTCAATGGGGAAAGGATAGCTTCTTCAATAATAGTGTTTGGAGTACTGAATAATCAAATGAAAAAAAAATTAAATTGAACCCTAATCTTACACTACTTTCAAAAATGTACACAAAATAAATTCAAGACTTAAACATTAGAACTGAACCCATAAAATTTCCATATGAAAATAGGGAAAAGCTCCTGGACATGAATCTCACAACAATTTTTATTTGTATATGACACAAAAGCACAAGCAGCAAAAGCAGAAATCAACCCATGGTGCTACATCAAACTAAATTGCTCTACATAGTAAAATAAAAATCAACAAAATAAAAGACACAAGCTACAGAATGCATGAAAATATTTGCAAAACATATATCTGATAAGGGACTAATATTCAAAATATATAAGATCTGTGCATTGAAAACTAGAAGATTATATATAATGCAATAACAAAACAAACAAAAATACCCTGATTTTAAAATGGGCAGAAGAACTGAATAGATATGTTTTCCAAAGAAGACACACAAACGGCCAATAGATACACAAATAAAAATGCTCAACATCAACAATCATCATAGAAATGCAAATCAAACCATAGTGACAATCACTTATTAGAAGGGCTGGGATAAAAAAAGAGAGAGAACAAATGTTGGCTAGGCTACGTAGAAAAGTAAACCTTTTTGCACTATTGGTGGGAATGTAAATTGGGCAGCCACTATGAAAAACAGTATGGAGATTCTTTTAAAAATTAAAATAAGAACTACCATATGATCAGCAATCCTGCTGATGGACATAGAACCAGAAGAGATGAAAACAAGATCTTGAAGATATATATGCACTCTGATAGCCTAGATTTGGAAACAATCTGCCAATTAATGGATGTCTGAGCACACATGTATAGATATACTAAAGGTCTAGTGCACAAAATTTGTGCATGGGGGCGAGGGGTATCCCTCAGTCCACCCTCCCCCCTCTCTAATCTGAGACCCCTCGAGGGCTATCTGACTGCTATTTAGACCTGATCCCACTGGGCAGTTGGACATTTTTCTCACATTACAGGACTGCTGGCTCCCAACGGCTCACTTGCCTGCCTTCCTGATTGCCCCTAACCACTTCTGCCTGCCAGCCTGATCACCCCTAACCACTCCCCTGTCATCCTGTTTGATGTCTAACTGCTACCCTCCCAGCCTGTTTGCCCCAAACTTCCCTCCTCTACTGGCCTGGTCACACCTAACTGCCCTCTCCTATAGGCTTGATCACCCCCAGCTGCCCGCCCCTGCTGGCCATCTTGTAGTGGCTATCTTGTGTGTTGGAGTTATGGTCAATCTGCATATTACTCTTTTATTAGATAGGATAGAGGCCTGGTGCAAGAGTGGGGGCCAGTTGTTTTGCCCTGAAGGGTGCCCCAGATCTGAGTGGGGTTACCTTGAGGCATGGGGCAGCCTGGGTGAGGGGCCTGTGGTGGTTTGCAGGCTGGCCCCGCTCCCTGGCGACCCAAGTAGAGGCCCTGGTATCTGGGATTTATACTTCTTCTACAATTGAAACTTTGTAGCCTGGAGGGGAGCCAAGCCTTCTGCTCACTTTGTGGCAACAGCCATTTCTGTTGGGGTTTATATAAATTCTAGAATTGAAACTTTGTAGCCTGAAGTAGAGGCCTAGGTGCTAGGGCTGCAGAAGCTTGGCTTCCTCTATTGCAACCCTAGCCTCTGCTCTCTCCAGCTCAATGGCTGCTGCCATTTCTGTTGGGGTTTATGTATCTTCTATAATTGAAAGTTTGTAGCATTGAGTGGAAGCCTAGGCTGGCAAGGGCAAGCAGAAAGCTGGGCTTCCTCCATTTCCGGTGAAACCCAAGCCTGCTCTCAGTGGCTGTAGTCATCTTGGTTGGGGTTTATTTGCATATGCTCTCTTGATTGGCTGGTGGGCATGGCTGGTGGGTATAGTGGAGGTGAGGTCAATTTGCATATTATTCTTTTATTAGATAGAATGTATTCTCATACATGCATGTGTGTGTGTATATGCATACCTTTATATATATCTTGCCTTTCGGGACAAGATGGATGGACTTTGAGGATGTAATGCTAAGTGAAATAAGTCAGAAAGTAAAATCAAATACTATATTATCTCACTTATTTGTAGAACCTAAACAAATCTAAACTCATAGAAATGGAGAGTAGAATGGTGGTAACTAGGATGAAGGGAATGGAGAGAGAAGTTCACCAACTGGTACAAACTTCCATTTAGAAGATGACTAAGTTCTGGAAATCTAATGTACAGCAAGCGATTGTAGTTAAAATGCCATATTACGTACTTAAAATTTGTAAGAGATTAGATCTAAATGTCCTCACCAATAAAAAGAACTGGTAATTATGTGGCATGATAGAGGCCTTAGCTAACACTGTGGTGGGAATCATCTTGCCATGTATAATCAACACACTGCACACCTTAAACTCACTACTATCGTGTCAATTATATCTCAATAAAGCTGAAACACAGTAAATAAAAATAGCTGAACTTGGGCATTTTCTTGGGCTGTAGTAATTTGAGAATGAAGTTTCTAATATGTCTATGGATTTGTCACTCCTAAAACCACAACTGTTGAGGAGAGCATGCATGATTCATGAAACATACTCTTCTTTTTCTCTAATTATCAGCTGAGGATGTGTTCTTACTAATTTTAGAGAGAGAGGAAGGGATACAGAAGAAAGAAACATCAATGTGAGGTGGAAACATCAACTGGTCGCCTCCTGTTCAAACCTCGACCTGGGATTTAAACCACACGTGGATATGTGCCTTGACCTGAAAGCAAACCTCTGACACAACTATTGAACAACAGCAGCCAGGGCCAAAATGTACTCTTTTGAATGGCTCTCTGGATCTGATTTTAATTATATTTCCCTTATTCAACACTTACTAAAATCATAAAAAATATTTAAAACTGATGTAAAGCTTTAGATTTGTAAAAGTTGTTCTTTCAAATACCTAAAAATCAGTCATACCTTTGGCAACATACTATGTTTCTCTAGATTTTCCTACAAACCACTCTCTGTTTATCAGTTCATCAACTATGTTAAAATCATAAATAAATAAATAAAAGTGCTAATTTTTAATTAATATAAAACATATGATTTTATATACTTATATTGAACTATTGAACCCTTAAAATCATGACAAAAATCACTGAAAATAAACTCCATTTGTGACTCTGCATTGTCATCCCTTTACTTTTAAAATCACTCTTTAGGTGTTGTTCTCTCAGATACAGTACTCCCTGAAGTTATCTTTCTTCCTCCCTAAAGTAGCTGATCCAGTGTATAATTTTGTATTTAACGTCACCTTTATTTACTAGGCAAAAACACTTCAGCCAGCTCCTTTTTATAATTTTGTCTAAAGTTTTACATATGTCTTCTTTTTCCCCAATTGACACCCCTCCCCCCCATAGCCATACCCACCCCGGGCAAGCCCCCACTGCCCCAGTGTCTGTGTCCATTGGTTATGCTAATATGCATACATACAAGTCCTTTGGTTGCTCTCTAATCCCCACCCCTCATTCCCTGCTCTTGGTCTTTGGATCTATTCTTGTTCATCAAAGTATGTTGATCATTATAATCCACATATGAGTGAGATCATATCTCACTTTATCTGACAGGCTTATTTCACTTAGCATAATGTTCTCAAGTTTCATCCATGCTTTTGCAAATGTTAAAAGTTCCTTCGTTTTTATAGTGGCTTAGTATTCCATTGTGTAGATGTACCACAGTTTTTTTAATCCACTCATCTGCTGATGGGCACTTAGGCTGTTTCCAAATCTTAGCTATTGTAAATTGTGCTGCTATGTACATAGGGGCGCATATATCCTTTCTGACTGGTGTTTCTGACTTCTTGGGATATAGTCCAAGAAGTGGAATTACTGGGTTAAATGGGAGTTCCACTGTTAACTTTTTGAGGAAACTCCATACTGTCTTCCATAGTGGCTGCACCAGGCTGCATTCCCACCAGCAGTGCACGAGGGTTCCTTTTTCTCTGCATCCTCACCAGCACTTGTCCTTTGTTGATTTGTTGATGATAGCCATGCTGACAGGTGTGAGATGGCATCTCATTGTTGTTTTGATTTGCACCTCTTGGATGATTAGTGACTTTGAGCATCTCTGACATTTGCTACTAAATCAGTTGCCACTGAAGCAACACACATCTTCTTTATGATGAAATAAAATTAGTCAGAGTATATATCTACCTATATCTTTCTATTTTTGCATAACATCTCAGCAAGTAGGATTCCATGACACTTAGAAGGAAGTCTATCAGCCATGTTTCAAGTCAAAACACAGTATTTAAATCTTCCATAGTTATAAACAATATATTTATGTTTGTGGTATTTTACCCTAATCTGAGTATTTCAATTTAGAATCATGCCTGTGAATGATAAGCAATAAGATATAAATGCATTCTATAGGCTTCAAATTTTGGAGGGAAGCCATTTCTACACAGGGTTTGCAGAGAGGCACTTTGTGGAGTCTGGAATAGCTTGTGCATGAAAATATTTTATTGGAATAGATGGTCCGCTTTTCCTCCCTACAGACAATTCAGAGAAGCT
The DNA here is from genome assembly GCA_027563665.1 of Antrozous pallidus. NCBI lineage: Eukaryota > Metazoa > Chordata > Mammalia > Chiroptera > Vespertilionidae > Antrozous > Antrozous pallidus. Next base: position 12,049,167 of record CM050522.1, read on the forward strand.
TTGAAATAACCTACAAGGATCTGTCCTCTATTAGGTGAATGGATAAGAAAAATATGTATATTTATGTGTGTGTATATATGTACATATTTATATATGTGTGTGATATGTGTGTGTCACATATCACACACACACATATAAAGGAGGGGCAAAAGCAGATTTACAGTTTTCTGTATGAAAATGTAATAATTAATAAATGACAATATACGATTAAACTGTTTTGTATACTCATAACTATAAGCCTACTTTTGCCCCATTCTGTATATTCAGCTCTAAAAATGAAGGAAATCCTTCCATTCAAACAACATGGATGGCACTGAAGACGTTATGCTAACTTATATAAGCAAGACAGAGAAAGGAAAATAGTTTATAATCTCACTTATGTGTGGAATCTAAAATAGCCAGGCTCATAGAATTTGAGAATAGAATGGTTATTCCCAGGGTTGAGGGGAAGGAAGAAATGGGAAAAAGTAGGTCAAGGGATACACATTTTCAGTTATGCTGGATAAATAAACTCTAAAGGTCCCAAATACAGCATGGTGATGATAGCTAATAATATTGTATACTTGGACTTTGTGTAAAAGATATATCTTTAAATTTTCTCAACACACACAATAGTGACTATGTAGGGCTGATGAGTATGTTAATTAGCTTGGTTTTGGTGGTCCTTTCACAATGTATACATATATCATAACATCAAGTTGTACACCTTAAATTTATATGTCTTATATGTCAAAGATATCACAGGAAATCTAATTGAAAACATTCATAAATTTAAACTGCCCTGTTTCTCCCAGGTTGGATGTTAATAAACATAATTTCTATAAGCTTTCTGTAACTCTTGACTAACGTATCTCCTGATTTGGCTGGGAATAGAGGACATGGGCATGGAACAGGTGAGCCAGCCTGCACTTCCACTACCTGTCCTGGTTTACAAGGAAGTGCTGGGCAAGGGTTCATCAAGAGGCTAATGTCCCTTAGAAACCTGAACGTGGCAGAATGTAACCTCTCTAACAGGAGCTAAGGTAAGCAAAGATGGTAACAAAAATGTACTTTAGCTCCCATTCCTGGAAGATGCACAGAGAAAGAGAGACAGAGTCCTCAAAGAACACACTAATGTGCTTGGGGGGAAAGGCAGTGCTGTCCACATTGTACACAGAGAGTGGAAACAACCATGGAGGCTGGGACCGCTTCAAAGTGAACAGGCCTGATTATCAGTAAAAAAGAGACTACTCATCCTTGGAAAGTCGGTTATTGCAGCACTTTTCACAGAGGCTATGACAGGGAAACAGCGAAGTGGCCTTCAATAATGATGGCTAAAGATGTAGTACAATGAAATGCTACTCAGCCACAAGAAGACAAAATGCTGACATTTGCGACAACATGGATGGATTTTGAGAGTGTCGTGCTGAGCAAAATGAGGCAGACAGAAAAAGTTAAGAACCATATGATGTCACTCATATGTGGGAAACTGATAGCAACAAATGAACAAACCAGAAAACAAGAACAAAAACACATCATAGCATTGTGATGGTTACCAGAGGGCAGGGAGGCCGAAGGGGTAGTAAAGGGTAACGGGGATCAAATATATGGTGAAGGGAAAAGGTTTGACTTTGGTTGGTGGGCACACCAGGCAATATACCTATCATGTACCATGGAAATATACACTTAAAACCTATAAAATCTTATTAACCAACTAGAGGCCCAATGCACTAAATTTATGCAAGGGGCTAGGCCCTTGCAGCCCCTTGTAGCGTTGGCCAGCCCTCGCAGGCCCGGTTTCATCCAGAAGATCATCCAGATAGTCTTTCTGCTGCTTGCTGTCTAATTAGCATATTAGCTCGTTATTATATAGGATGTCATCCCAATAAATTTAATTTAAAAAATTCATGAAAACTTAAGGGATTGAACAGAGATATCATTAAACATCTTTATTCAGTTGTAAATAACCTGGCTAGCCCCAATTATTATTTTTAAAAATGAATAGCATCAATGAGGTAAAATGCACAAATAAAATGTTATTTGTTACATGTTATCATATTTTGAAAATGCACTGTAGTACATTTGAATGAGTAAAGAATTGGGAACTTAAATCCCAATTCTGCCACTAATTATGTACCATGAAATACCTCCCTGATCTCCCAAAATCTGTTTATACAAAGAGATATAAAAAAAATCTTATCTAACTCACAGGATTATTTTAGAGTTTAAATTAAGATAATGAACAAAAAAACCCCACTATAAACTGTAATACAATTAAACAGAACTAATAGTATTAGAGGAGAGATATGAAAGCTCTGTAATGTATGTCTGATTCCATAGCATAAATCTTTTCCTCATTGTATTTATGTCTTTCACCTTTTTTTTGTACAACAGTTGAAAAAATTCAGAAACATATAGAGCTTAATGTGCATTTTTACAAAAGAGACAAAATTCAAGAGATAATCTGGAAGAAAAGATAAGACTACATAATTACAGAGCAAGTGACATACTTTCACATATGTAAGTACATTCTCCTATATAACAATATCTGTATGTGTGTATAAAATGTATATGTAACATGTGTTCATACTTCTGAATATTTAGAAAATAGAGTTTTAATGGAAAAATAGTAGGAAATAATATAGAAAATAATAGGTCATGAGGGTAAAACTGGTTCTTTTTAATAAGGTGACCAGAAAAAAATGATCTTTAAGAAAATTATATTTAAGCACACACCTGTATAAGGTGAAAATCCCTGTGACTGGAAGAGCTTCCCATCTAGAATTAGGAGAAAAGGAACTATTCCTAAAAATGGTCAGACAAGATTGACTCAGTATAAAAAGGGGGTCAAGTAGGGCCCAGATGGTGAAGGCCCTTAGTGTGCTTGGCGGCTAATAGAAGATGTGGAGAAAGAGTTGCATTGTTCAAAGTAAACTCTGGCAAGTTGATGGAGAAACTGATTCCCATGAAATAAATTAATACTGTGCTGGCCTTGAAGGAGAAATTTGTTTGCAGTGTAGATAGAGTGGCAGAGGTAGAGATGAAAAGAAATATTCATAGTAAGGATTCATTTTGTATGCAGATAGCACAAGACTTGTATTTGGATGGTTAAATAGAGAAATAAATTAAGGGTAGCTCCAAGATTGTTGTATTTTAAGAGGGAAAGAGGACATATGACCATTGTGCAACCCAAAATTCAAAGAGTGTGTCTTTCATCCTGTTTATACATTATCCTAAATGTATAAACAGGTTTTAGCTTATCTCAAACCTTTGTTTTGGTTCTAACAGTGCATTTCATATTAATTTAATAAACCAATTTTTAAAGCATTTTAAGTTGATCTTTAAGCATTTCTGTTCTGTGACCTCTGGGACAGATCACCTAGAATACACGGAAGTTGCCATTGCCTCAAGATAATTTTTCAAATGATAAAGGAGCGGAGAAATAAGGCAATAAGTAGAGTGCTATGGGGCTTTTAAAGAGTACTTTTAAGAGAAGAGATAATTTTAAAATGTTATTTCTTTTGATAATTACCCACTAATTGGGAAAAATTAGGATGTAAATTATTGAGAAAGTTATGTTCATACAAAAACCTGTAAACAAACATGTGTAGCAGCTTTATTTATAGTAGTCCCAACCTAATGTCTATCAAAGAGTGAAGGGTTAAACAAATTATTCTATACTTACATCTTGAAATTTACTCATTGACTAAAGGAATTGCTTGATACATGCAACAACTTGAAAAAAAAGCCCATCCCAAAAGTAGCATACTGTTTGATTCCATTTATATAACAATCTGGAAATAGCAAAAATATAGAAAGGGAAAACAAATTTATGTTTTTCAGGAGTTAGGAAAGAAAGAATGTGGTAGCTATTTCCATAAAAGGGTAGCATGAAGATTGATCAAAGTGTTGGGTACTTTTGCCTTCGCTGTGGTTGTGCCCACATAAATCTATACATGTAATAAAATTGCATTGAACAAAATATATACATGCAAATGATTGCATGTAAAACTGCTGAAATTTGAATGAGATCAGTGAATTGTATCAATATCAATTTATTGGTTGTAATATTATGATATAGCTATATAAGACATTACCATTTGAGGAAATTAAAAGAAGGGTATACTAGATATCACTGTATAATTTCTTTCCACCTCTTGTAAATGTACACTTATGTAAAATTAAAACAAAATCAAATTATACACACACACACACATAGAATCCTATATCTATTTGAAAATACAATCAGTAAACAGTTAGAAAATATAATCAGTAAACAAAAATCTTCCCAATAAGTAAACTCAACACCTAGATGACTTCAAAGAATTTTTTTTTACACACTCAAGAAAGAAATAACATCAATTTGAAATCTTCTCCAGAGAATATAAAGGGAAAATCTGTGATGATATGGATGCTGAAGTATTTACCAGTGAAGTTACTGATGATTGTAACTTAATTCAAAATGCCTCAAGTACAAAATGAATTGAGATATAAACATAGACATGCATAGACGTATAATAAAGCAAAGACAATAAAAGCCTAATTATAGAATCTAGATTGTGGGTACAGATGATTCCACTGTACAATTCTTTAAAATACTCTTTGTGTTTAAGTATTTTGTTAAGAAAATGTTGAACAAAATGAAAGACAAAAATTAGACACCATGAATATAGACAGCACCGAGATGGAATTTTGCCACAAAAGGGTCGTGAGTATATGAGAAAGGGCAGTTTAAGAGATTGACTTTAAATGATAACATGGATACTTTATATATGCTGCTAGTTCTGAAATCAGGGTATAAAAAGCAACCAATGCAATTCAAAACGTCTAACTATATAAAAGCTTAAACAATTGAACAACCGGTCAACTGGTCGCTATGACACACACTGACCACCAGGGGGCAGATACTCAACACAGGAGCTGCCCCATGGTGGTCAGTATGCTCCCACAGTGGGAGTGCTGCTCAGTTGATTGACCTGTACTGTTGGCCCACCAGCCCAGTGGCAGCCACTCACTCCCTCAGTAGTTCTGCAGGACCTATATATCTGGAGAATGGGCCAGGCATTGATGGACTGGTGTCACCACCACAATCCTGACAGTGCTGCTGGCTTCCTGGAAGTTGGCCTCAGGCACCATGGCTGCTTCCTCTCCCTAGGTGCTCCACAAGGAAAAAACCATATAAAAGCAGCTGCCAGGTGGCTCCCAACAACCAGCACAAACTTCAGTGGGACATATATCAGACCTGGGCTGGCAAGGGCGTCCCAGCAACCACCCAGAAGACTGATTGTGTCCCAGGCCCTCCCCACTCAGGATGAGTGCCAGATACAGGGCTTACCGCTGGCAAGCACTGCTGTGGCAACATAGGCCTCTTTTGATCAGGATTGACTGGACATGAGCCCATGCAAGTGCAGTGGGATCAGGATGAGCAGGAGCAGCAGGCAGGAGCATTGGATTGCCAGTTTCAGACCAATCTCCACAGGCCACACCGAGAGACCCACCTGTGCATGAATTATACACTAGAGGCCTGGTACACAAAATTCGTGCACAGGGGGCAGGGGGTGTCCTTCCACCCAGCCTGTACGCTCTTCAATCTGGAACCCCTTGAGGGATGTCTGACTGCCCATTTAGGCCCTATCCTAAAAATAACAGGCCATCAGACATCCCTCTCACAATCCAGGACGGCTGGCTCCCAACTGTTTGCCTGCTTGCCTTCCTGGTTGCCCCGAACCACTTCTGCTTGCCAGCCTGATCACCCCCTAACCACTCCCCTGCCAGCTTGTTTGACCCTAACTGCCCTCCCCTGCAGGCCTGATCCCACCCAAATACTCTCCCCTGTAGGTGTGGGTTCCTCCCAAATACCCTTCCCTGAAGGCCTAGTTGCCCCCAACTTTCCTCCTCTGCTGGCCTCATCACCCCTAACTCCTCTCCCCTGCAGGCTTGATTGCTCCTAATTGCCCTCCCTTGCAGGCCTGGTCCCTCCCAACTGACCTCTCCTGCTGGCCATCCTGTGGTGGCCATCTTGTGTCCACATGGGGGAAGGATCTTTGACTACATGGGCACAGCCATCTTGTGTGTTGGAGTGATGCTCAATCTGCATATTACTTTTATTATATAGGATAGAGGCCTGGTGCATGGGTAAGGACCATCTGGTTTGCTCTGAAGGGTGCCCTGGATCAGGGTGGGGGTTCCCTTCAGGTGTGGGGTGGCCTGTTTGAGGGGCCTTTGGTGGTTTGCAGGCTGGCCATGCCCCAAAGTGACCCAAGCAGAGGCCCTTGTATCTGGAATTTATTTATGTTCTACAATTGAAACTTTGTAGCCTGGGGCGAAGCCAAGTCTCCTGCTCACTCCATGGCCACAGCCATTTCTCTTGGGATATTTACCTTCTATAACTGAAACTTTGTAGCCTTAAGCAGAGGTTAAGGCAGGCCAGGGCTGTGGAAAGCGTGGCTTCCTCCATCACCAGGGCAACCCTAGCCTCCTCCTCTCTCCAGCTCCATGGCTGCTGCCATTTCTTTTGGGACTCTATAATTGAAAGTTTGTAGCATTGAGTGAAGGCCTGAGCCCACCAGGGTGTACAGAAAGCTTGGCTTCCTCCATTGCCTGGGAAACCCAAGCTTCCCTCCTGCTCTCAGTGGCCATAGCCATCTTGGTTGGAGATTAATTTGCATACTGCTCCTGATGGGCTGGTGGGAATGGCTGGTGGGTGTAGCAAAGATATGGTCAATTTTCATATTACTCTTTTATTAGATAAGATTAGCCTAAGTGACTAGCCTACTGGCCAGTAGCTATGACATGCAATAAATACCAGGGGACAGACACTCAATGCAAAGGCATGGAAACATGGAACAGACTGATGAATCTCAGATGGAAGCGGGAGAGGCAAGGGTGGGAAATGATTAACCAAAGATCTTATATGCACACTAGAGGCCTGGTGCACAGATTCTTTCACTGATGGGCTCCCTTGCCTGGCCTGTGAGGATCAGGCCAAAGCTGGTTCTCTGACATCCCCAAAGGGTCCTTGACTGCAGAAAATTCAGGCCAGGCCAAGGGACTATACCAATGCACAAATGTGTGCACTGGGCCTCTAGTTACATAATAATGAAAATATCATGTAATTATCTTATTAAATGTAGAAAAATCATTTGAAAATTAAATAAGTTTTCATGATTAAAACTCTCAGCAAACTAGGAATATAAAAGAGCTGCCTGACCTACCTCAATTCTAACAAATAGATCTACATAACATTGATTGCTAACAACTGACTTAATGATGAAATATTGTATGTTCTACCATGAGATTGAGAGTAAGATAAGGAGAATACAGTATCATTTTTTTCTATTCATAATTGTACTGCAAAACCTAGCTATTACATTTAAAATGTTACATATAAATAATTAGAGGCTGGGAGCATGAAATTTGTGCATTGGGGGAAGGGTGTCCCTAAGCCCAGCCTGTACCATCTCCAATCTGGGATTCCTCTCACAATCCAGGACTGCTAGCTCCCAACTGCTCAACTGCCTGCCTTCCTAATTTCCCCTAACCACTTCTGCCTATCAGCCTGATCACCCCCTAAAAATTCCCCTGCCAGCCTGATTGATGCCTACCTACTCCTCTGACAGCCTGTTTGCCCCTAACTGCCTTCCCCTAAAGGCCTGGTCACCCAAACTGCCCTCTCTTGCAGGCCTGGTCCCTTTCAACTATCCTCCACTGCTGGTCATCTTGTAGTTGCCATCCTGTGTTCACATGGGGGTAGGATCTTTGATCACATGGGAACAGCCATCTTGTATGCTGGAGTTATGATCAATCTGCATATTACTCTTTTATTAGATAGGATAGAGGCCTGGTGCATGGGTTTGCCCTGAAGAGTGTCCCGGATCAGGGTATGGGTTCCCTTGGGTCATGGGGCAACCTGGGTGAGGAGCTTGTGGTAGTTTCCAGGCTGGCCACACACCCTGGCAACTCAAGCGGAGGCCCTGGTATCTGGGATTTATTTATCTTCTATAATTAAAACTTTGTAACCTGGAGCAGAGCCAAAACTTCTGTTCACTTCATGGCAGCAGCCATTTCTTTGGGATTTTTATCTTCTATAATTGAAACTTTGTAGCCTTAAGCAGAGGCCAGGGCTGGCCAGGGCAAATGGAAAGCTTGGCTTCCTCCATCACTGAGGAAACCCAAGCCTCCCTCCTGCCCTCTCAGTGGCCACAGCCATTTTGGTTAGGGTTAATTTACATACTTTCTCCTGATTGGCTAGTGGTCATGGCTTGTGGGTATAGTGGAGATGTGGTTAATTTGCATATTACTCTTTTATGAGATAGGATATTTTTAAACTATGATTTAGTTATTTATTTTTTATTAAAAGAAATAATAATTTCTCTAGGTTATTATAGATGAAATCATATACAATTATATAAACTTCTGCTTTGCACTTTTGAGCATTAAACAAAACCACATATGATATATAAATAATTTACAAAACCACATATGATATATAAATAATTTACTTTATATATATATATATATGTATATCTAGTAATATATCCATATTCATATATATATATGAATTTGGTAAGAAACTCAAACAAATGACAAACCAACACTAAGAAAATGTCACAAATAGCTAAGAATCTTCCTGATCATTAGAAAGCTGAAAACCATCCCCCTGAATTCTTCTATCTTTCTTGGTGAACCAAATGATAAAAAAGCAAATCAGATAAGATAGGTTGGTCTTCATGAAGCTTCACCAATTAAGGCCAAGTTAACTCAGACTCCAGTTCTTATTCAAAATGGTAATATCTAGCCTTCCCAAGGATCTGAGTGGTAGAAATCTGACATATAACAATCATAAAGGAATCTCCTGGAATGAAGCCAAATATGTTACAGTGTGGGAAGGATGCTTATTACAAAAGTCTGCACAATTTCAGGAACTCGTGGTTAGCAGGAAATCCTAGCAACTGCTGCTTAATGGTCCAGATCCTGAGCAATGAAAGAAGATGTCACATATAAGAACATGTTGGAGAACAATAGAATAGCTTTATAGAATTACAGGTAGAAAAGACCCTAGAAATAAATGACTTTTTTTTTTAGTTGAATTCAAGAAGGTGCATATCCCCTTGTTTAATGACAGAGACAGAGAGGCAGCTGAGGCAAAAATCAGGTTTCTGAAGCCCAGTTCAAAAGTTCTGCCCTCGACGACATAGTGCCAGTAACCACCATGTGGAAATCCATATATGTAGGTACACGTAATCGTCTCATAAAATATCTGACATCTGTAAGTTGTAGTTGTGTCTTCTCTCATGAGTTTTCTGTGCCATGAAATATTGAAGGGGGACCAGGTGCTGCTTTCAGAGGGAAGATTTGAGCAATCCTTTGCAGTAGAGTCACATCATCACAGATTATCCAACCTGGAACACAGTAAAGTGAAGAATTTAGTGTTTGTCTTGAATGAGTAGCTGGCTGATGAAGCAGGCCCCTGTGGAATGGCAATTTTCATTTGAATGTAGCAATGAACAGTGCTTTGCCTTTTGTTGGAACATATTTCTCAGTGTAGTCATCACTTCAGCTTGAAGGAAATTAGAACCCATTCAACGAATGATTGATCAATTGGCTGGAATTTATTTTTGGAATGTCCAGAATCTAAAGAGACTAATATTAAACTATTGCACAGAACATTTTTCTAGCATCTCTTTTTCATTATGTTTATAGGTCACAGTTAGCAGGATTTTCATGGGCCCTTGTTACTTTTGGCTTCCTAGTCGCCTTCCTCTATACATATATTAAAATTTCATTTTAAAGTACCAATGTATTTTGTTAATTATATATTACTTATATATTAAAAACCGTTTCTTTTACCTATAAGTTTTTATGAGAAAAATTTAAAAATTAAAACATTGTAATGAGCCCCTAAAATTATTGTGAGGCTGACATACATTGTCTACAGCATTAGGGGACTGAGCTGGCCCTTAGAAGACAAACACATTTCCTTATAAACTGCGGGGATACCTTGAATTTCATAAACCTACAAAGGCAGGAATGCCAACACTTGCTTATCTATCTTTCATTTGTCACCAGTAGAAAGATTTGACTTGCTTTTAAAGAACATTTTTATTGATTTCAGAAATAAAGGGAGAGACAGAAACATCAATGGTAAGAGAGAATCATTAATCAGCTGCTTCTTGCATGCCTCTTACTGCGGATTGCACCTGCAACCCAATCTTGTGTCCAGAATCCAACCCTAACCTCCTGGTTCATAAAGCAATACTCAGCCACTGAGCCACACCAGCAAGGCAGTGGTTCCCTTATTTTTCACAGCAAAGTCACACATTTTGAGCATGAGAGAACAGTTGAACCTGTAAGTCAGACTTAGCAATAGCAAAGTTCACTATACTTTTAAAAAGTTTTATACAAATATATATTTTAAACATTTTCTTTCCTGTAATTGGCTTATTTTATTTTATTTCCTAGGTCTCATGGAGGTGGTGGGGGGTACTTTCAACATGTGAGGTTTTAGAAGAGAGTTAAACTAATTTTACATCACTAGGCTATCTATGAGCAATATTCTTTCATTAATTCTTTTGGTCATATCAATATTCTTTCATTAATTCTTTTGGTCATATCAAATAAATTCTCAGTAGAATAATGAAAAAAAAGAAGAGAAAGAATAGTGATTTGCTTTGTAGACTATGATTGTTGATGTTTGATATTGGTAAGTAAGATATCTATTATGTTCATTTGTGTGACCCGATCAGTTTTTTTAATTACTACAACAACACTTACCTCTAAAGACATTAAATATCAAAATTCACCGCTTGAAAATTTCTAGACCCTAACAGGTATCATGTGAGAGTACATGAATATGCCTAAGCTATTTCTCTTTTGACTTTAGATTTATTATATCTGAGTATGTTTCTACAACATAAAAGCCAGTAAATGTCTCCTTTATTTTTCTATTTTATGTGATATTATTATTTTATAGATTAAAATTCTTTTATAGCCCTTGATAGCATTTTCAATTGCACAGGGTGATATAGTGTTGCATAAAATAATCTCTTATGGGAGCAGCTTCAAATTTCCCCAGTTGTCTGTCTCATAAATAATTTAACTGGAATCAGGTGCAGTAATAAGTTGAACTTCTGGTGGAATGACACACAGTGATTTAATCCAGAACCTGATCATATTCAATTCATTAAACTGAAGAATGCTTTTCAATCTTTCAGATAAAGTCCATAATTTAAATCCAGAGGATGTGCACTCTAAATTCAGCTGTTTCTTTGACCTTATTGTGTCTGTCTGTTTTCAGACTTCTTCTTAGCTCCCATTCTGGCAATATACTAAAGCAAAACAACTCATTTGGGAAAGGGTGAAACTGAAGTAGCAAACAATAAAATAAAATAAAACTCCGTATCTCACAGAACAAACACCCAATTCAAGAACTTCCATTCTGCTTTGATTTCCATTCCTAGGCCTGATGTCCCTAATATCAGTACCATGGAGCTCTTATTAAAAAGGCATGCTTTGCTTCCTATTACTTCATCCATGATGAATATTTGTGTGTAAAATTTTATATTGTGAAATGTACAATCCCATGCCACACTTTCACTGCAATTGTCATGAATCCTTCTATGCAGTGGTCGGCAAACTGCAGCTCGTGAGACACGGTTTGCCACTCTGTTGACTAATGAGTTTACCAACCACTGGAATAGGGGCTTAATCACAAGGAACAACAGCCTATAATTATTGGAAGTGAGAGACTAGGTTAGTGGTAGGCAAGCTCATTACTCAACAGAGCCGCAGTTTGCCGTCCACTGTCCTAGTGGGATAACTGAACAGTTTTGGCATTTAAGTTATGGTCCATGTGTATAAAATATATAATGTTATGAAAAAAACAAAAACAATAAATATTTGCAATTTTTTAAAAAAAACAGCAGAAATATTGGCTTTGCAACCATATCAGGTTAAATTTATACTTCTTATTTTCTTAGGGAGAGGGAAATGTGAATGCCTGATTTTTCAGTGATAAATATTCCTCATTTGTCTAAGGGTACTTTTCCTACAATTTAGTACACAATAAACAATTCACGTGATTTTCTTTAGCAGCTGATTTTCATCAAGAGGTCTCCATTCTATTCCTACAGATTTTTTTGAATTTGTTTTACTTTTTCAATTGTTGCCTCTAAAAAAAGCATGGGAGTCCATCCTTTTAATCTGAAAACATTTAAACATTACGAGAAAAGTTTGCTGCAATCTTGTAGGATCAGCAAAATGTCTACTGGGGTTTAGAGGGTTTTTTCATTGCCCATTTCTTCAGAAAACTGCCACAGTCTTAGATTGTGTTTCTCTGGTTTTAAAGGGGAAAGTTTTGGATACTTGTGATCAATTGCCTTGTACTTGCCTTGAACTGAGGAACTCCTTGAGTATTACCCTCCAGGGTGTGTATTTGGCTTGAATAGTTGACATGATTAAGAAATAAATTATTGTGTCTGGAGGTTTCTTTGGAGAGCAGAACTTTTCATTCTGTGTGAGTGTTGATACTCTGCGTCTGAGTAGAATTGATGTGGACCATTTCTACGCCTCAGACTTTCATACCAGCCATATTAGCCCCAACCAGATAATCCCAGATTTTGCACAAACCTTGGAGGCCATATGGTCCAGCACACTCTCAAGTTTAAATAATCTCCCCTGCATATTCAGCAAGTAATTATCCAGGTTCTGCTTGGATAGGGACCTAAGAGCAAACACAATCCTATCTAATGGTGAATATTAACTCCTAAGTGATAACAGATGCCCATACCCCTACACTTACCACCACTGTAAGATATCCCAAAAGATGGAATTTAAGGCCCTCAAATGGTCCATAAAGAGACAGGAGAGAGAAGCTTTACTGCCTTGTCATGCTGGATAAACACTTTAGAAAAGGGATACTAGGAGATGTGACTGTCCCTAAATAAGTTATATGGATATATCCCAATCTATAACAAGTCTCAGCAATGAAAGGATAAATTTGATGCATTGAAAATATCTTAATACAAAAGGCATTCATTACAGAAAGTTGGTGGGGGGAAAATAATAGCATTTAACATTGGAAGAAAAGGATTATTAGACATCCCCTATAAAATTGGATAATTAAAAGAGGGGAAACAGACAAGATATAGGAATTCACATAATTGGACCCGTTAACTTGAAAGTCATAACTGGAATTTAATATCAGCATAAGCTTAATATTATTATTTAATAATTAGCATTTAGTAATTAATATCAATATCTGTACATCGTTATATGTTTGTGTGCAAATGTGCATGATATGTATCTTTATACTGAAAGAAAAACTCCAGAAAAAATTACATATTTCTTATTCATTGACATGTTTAAGTAATTTAACTTAAACAATTTGTTGTCTTTTTACATGTTTGAGCTAAATATTCAATTTGGGTTCTCTCTGATCTAGATAGTCCTCAATTGACACTTCTACCAAAATCCTGGTACTCTGAGTTCACAGGTCAATCATGCAGCAACCAAAAAAAATAGTGACAAGTATTATCACTGTCTATGTCCTTCCTTGAATTCATAAGGGAATTCAAACATTTATAACTTCATGGTAGTTCTCCCATGTTGGAGAGAGTACCCTGGATGAGTACATTTCACTAGAATCCAAGGCCCAGGCGAAACTATCAGAGAGAACTTCCTAAAGATAGAGCCTGTGGAGAAAATTCAGGACATTCTCCAAAACAAAAACAAACAAACTAGACTAATCTGTCCCCATAATTATTTTGAATTAGCTACAAGTTATCAAAAACACTTCTAAAATACAAGACTACCTAAGATTCTTAACGAATTGATATGTTGTTTACAGAGGAGAAAGATATGGAAGATTAAGATGTTTAAGAACACACATTGCATGCCCTGACCTGTTTGGCTCAGTGGATAGAGCATCAGCCTGTGGACTGAAGGGTCTCATGTTTGATTCGGTCAAGGGCATGTACCTTGGTTGTGGGCACATCCCCAGTAAGGGGTGTGTAGGAGGCAGCTGATGGATGTTTCTATTATTAGTGTTTCTAGCTTTCTATTCCTGTCCCTTCCTCTCTGTAAAAAATCAATAACATATATATTTTTAAAAAGAATATACATTGCAAAGAAATATCAACATACAGAGTTGCATATATGGCCTAGAATATATGTTTGCGATATTTGTCTGCAAGCAGAGAATGCTATGCTATGAGAAATCAGGGCCTGTCTCTGGTTCTCATGGACTTGCATAGATCTAACTCTTGTGAATGTTGATAGGCTTCCTTCCTAAGATATCAGGTTATACCCTTCACAGGGCAGTTGGGTACTTTAGCATTGCCCTTTGTCATACTGAGTAATCAAAGAAACATAAAGAGGAACAGTACCTTATTCCTCTAATCTACTCTTGTGCACAATGCAAGCAATTACTTTAACAAGATATAGAAACCCTGGTGATCCAGCTTTTACTTGAACACTTCAGAGATGGGGAGCACATGCCTAACAAGACAACCTGTTTCTAATTTTATTGATATCTCTAACTTTCTAAGTCTTGACGGTGGACTGAAACATATTTCCATGTTAATTTCTTATGTTAGAACTTCAGGATCTAGACATGATAACCATCCAGATGTCTCACCATCCAGATGTCTCACAGCAGCTCTCAGTTTCTTGTCCACATCTCATCTCTCTCTTTTCTTCTCCAATTCTTTCAGCAATTCTAGATGTGGGAGCTTCTGGTGTCCCTTCACTATGTTTGTAATTCTCCTCTTAATAAGCTCTAATTAGTAACTTGCCCCGGCCTGCGGGGTCATTCAACAGGGACAACGAGGGGACGCACCTAAGGGAATGGAAAACAGACAGGGACACGAAGAAGGGAGGCAAGACAAAGTGTTCTGATCAAGCCTCAAAATTTTATTTCTGGTTGTTCTTTATATATGCTCTCAGAAGGGGAGGAGGTGAGGGTGCGGGGTAAAGGGCGAAGAGGGATGTAGCTCAATCTGTCTGGCGGGCTATTGTGGCAGTTGCCGGGGCGGGGAAGTTCTGAGTTCCTACCAGGTGCTGGTGGCCCATAGTGGATGTGGATTGTGACTGCTGACCGTTAGGGACCATCCACAGCCCTTGCTGTTCTTTGTTCTGGCTCTCAACAGTAACTCTGTTACAAAATAAGCTCTCCTGCAAGTATAGAAAGATGTCACAGTCTAGTCCTGGGCAGCTAATTCTTGCACTGTCCAAAGAGAACATACATATTAGTGAAGATACCTGGAGATGAAGAAATGAGTTTTCCTTTTATCTTTGCCATTCACATTGAACTTAACTTCAGGGAAACCGCATACTCTTTCAAAGATGCTAATGAATTATTAAATTCATGGTATATTATCATTTTAAAATTCTTTGACCTTCAGGGATAAATATGTCAAGTAGTTACAAAGTAACAGGGGTAAGGTAGTGATTTCTATTCGCCTTCTAAATGGAGAATTTAAAAGAGTGTCAGCAGGTTGATATCAATGTTCCTCTCAAGTACCACAGAAGCTCTGCTTTATGAATTCCTTGTCTAGGAGCAAGCATATTCTGAGATTCTGAATGATACTTTCATTGATTGCTGCTTTAAATGCTAATTTCACTGGCTCTGCATTTCACATTTCTACTTCTTTTTTCTATTCCATTGCAAGTAATAACACTGAACTCATTTACAATTTATTGTTAACTTTATTAAAATTTCATAAAATGACAGTGTAATTGGTTAAGCTACGGGACAATTTAGTTTGGAGGAGTTCCTTATTTTCTGATCAGGTGAAAAGCCTCTGTGGGAATTCCTTGCACTAAACAAAGACTGAATGTCTCACAATGAGTAATTATAATGCATGCTTATGTTGCTTTAACTATTGTCTGTTCTGTTAAGCAATATCCAAGAACAATCTCATAGAAGCTCTAATCTGATTAAAGTAGGAAAATACTAGGGTAAAAAACAACTGAGATGAATACAAGCCATTCCTACATTATTTTAGAAAATCTATTTTATTGATTTTTACAGAGAGGAAGGGAGAGAGGAACATCGACCAGCTGCATCCTGAACACCCCATATTGAGGTTGTGCCCACAACCAAGGTACATGCCCTTGACCAGAATCAAACCTGGGACCCTTGAGTCCACAGGCCTATACTCTATCCACTGAGCCAAACCAGTTAGGGCCATCCCTACAATCTTCACACTTAAATAGTTGTGGGGATGTAAAGTACAGCATAGGATCGATAGTCAATAATATTGTAATAACTATGGTGTCAGGTGAGTACTAGACTTACTGTGGTGACCCCTTTGTAATGTATATAAATGTCTAACCACTATGCTGAACACCTGAAACTAAGATAATATTTAATAATGTCAACTATCATTGAAAAAAATTAAGTGACATTTATAGATTATAAATCTAATTATATAAGTTCTTGGTACAAAATGCTGAAGAAAGTATTTAGAATCATGTCTGCAGACCTTTCATCTCTAAAGATGAAAGGGGAGAGTAGACGACAGCCTATAAATGGAAAATTTCAGCAAGATTATTGTCCCCTGGCTAAAGGCTAAAGAAAAGTAAAAGTCATGCTGAATTTCTTTTACTCTAAACAAGTTAATTATAGTAAATTTTGTGTTACATAAAAATGTTTTCAACTTTGTTAGGATTATCTATTCCAAGCAAGACAGGTCTGATCAAACCATTGGAACTGGCTTTTCTGAGAGAATCTTCAGAGTCAAGAAGCCAAGGAGGGTGCTCGCTTCGGCAGCACATATACTAAAATTGGAACGATACAGAGAAGATTAGCATGGCCCCTGCGCAAGGATGACACGCAAATTCGTGAAGCGTTCCATATTTTTGAGATCTGCACCTGAAATAGAATCTGTGGCTGTTGAAGCTGGTGAACGTGGGAGAGGGCCCTTGGAGCTGGTGGCAGAGTTGATCCCTGGAGCACAATCAGTTTGGACCTGACAGAGGGGGGAAGCCCGGAAGATTTTGGGAGGGTTCTGGCTGCTAAAACAGCAGTCACCATTAGAGAGGCAGTATTGTTTAGTTCAGGATAAAGAGGACCAATAGACCCAGAAGTCAATCTAGAAACACTGCCACCTAGGGGCCAAATCACAAATTGACTCTTATGTGACAGGGAATTGATTATATCTCCTCTTCGACCTTGGGAATACAGTCTATTTTCATCTACACTTTAGTATCTTTTACTCTACCTCAACTTCACCTTTATACCACCACTCTCTGGCTAACCTTTCCCTATTTAGTGCCTTGTTTCCCTTACACTTTTCCCGCTTTAGATTTACCTAATTCTTTCCCCTTACCCCCTGTTAAAATTTCACCCCACTGATATATCTAATCTCTAACCACCTAATCCAAGTGCATATATACCTCTAGCTTCTCTGACTTCACTATCTTAAAGTGTTTTTAGCCCTGTCCTGTTGTTGTTGTTTACGTGACTGTTGATTATATTGATTTTTTAAGCAGGTTTATGAGATTGATTTGCTTATTCTGTTATTTTGGTTTGTCTTGTAGGGGGGGTTATTTTTATTTTTGGTGTTGTTTCTTGTTTTGTTGTCCTCATCTGCATTGTTTTTGAGATAGATTTTTGCTTCTGTGTTCCCTCACCTCTCTTGATATTAGTAGTTGTGTGTAATTTGTATCAATCTCCAAGTACTTGTTGCAGGTTTTGGTTCGGATTAGGGGCTATCCTATAGGAGTTTTCACCCCACATTTATAATTTACTCCTTTTATTTCTTTTTTCTTCTCCCCCTTTTCCCATTATCATTTTGGCATTCCTGTCTTTCTTTTTTGTGAGTGTATGTGTGTGGGGGGGTCTCTTTCTTTTTTGTGTGAGTGTGGGTGTGTGAGTGTCTGTGTGGGTCTGGGGGAGGTTCTCTTTCTTTTTTCCCACCTATCACCAAATTTGCCTTTCTCAGGCGGTCACCTTTATTTGGAATTACAATTACTTTGACTACATTCCGGTTCAGTGCCTGGTGCGTTGCACCTGGTTGTGTTGTATTTTGTGCCTTTAAATCAACACAGGAGAGTGAGAACTACATAACCACATACACAGAGAAGAGAGACCATGGGAAGACAAAGAAATAGCCCACATATGAAAGAAAAGCAAGGCTCGCCAGAAAAGGAGGTAAACGAAATGGAAGTTAACAACCTGTCAGAGAAAGAATTCAGAGAAATGGTCATAAGGTGGCTGAAAAGAATGGAAGACAAATTTGATAATATGAGTAAGACCCAAGAGGAAATGAGGAAGACCCAGGAAGAAATGATGAAGAGCCATGAAGAAATGAAGAGAAGCCACGAAGAAATGAAGAGGAGCCAAGAAGAAATGAAAAATGACATTGCTGAAGTAAAGAACTCAATAGAAAGTATTAAGAGTAGACTAGAAGAAGCAGAGGATCGCATCAGTGAGCTAGAAGACCAGGTAGGAAAAAATAACCAAGTAGAGCACCTTCTAGAAAAAAAAATTAAAAAGCAGGAGGAGAGCCTAAGAGAACTATGGGACAACATGAAACAAAACAACATCCGTATAATTGGGCTTCCAGAAGGACAGGAAACTGAGCAAGGAATAGAAAACCTGTTGGAAGAAATAATGACAGAAAACTTTCCTGGTATAGGAAAGGAAAAACCCACACAAATCCAAGAAGCTCACAGAGTCCCAAGCAAAATAAACCCCAAAAGACCTACGCCAAGGCACATTATAATTAAATTGGCAAACACCAATGACAAAGTAAGAATCTTAAAAGCTGCCAGAGAGAGACAGAAAGTCACCTACAAAGGAACCCCCATCAGACTAACAAGTGATCTCTCAACAGAAACCTATCAGGCCAGAAGGCAGTGAAATGAAATCTACAAAGTCATGCAAAGGAAGGGTCTGAATCCTAGAATACTGTACCCAGCAAGGCTCTCAATCAAAATTGAAGGTCAAATCAGGAGCTTCACAAATAAAAAAGGACTAAGGGAATTCGTCACCACCAAACCAGCAATGCAAGAAATGCTAAAGGATCTGCTGTAAAAAGAAATAGGAAGCGAAGAAGGAACACAGGGGCAAAGAACAAAAATGGCAACATATAAGCACCTCTCAATAATAACTTTAAATGTAAACGGTTTAAATGCTCCAATCAAAAGACATAGGGTAATAGACTGGATAAGAAAACACAACCCATGTATCTGCTGTCTACAAGAAACCCACCTCCGAAAAAAAGATGCACACAGACTGAGGATGAAAGGTTGGAAAAAAGTTATTCAGGCGAATGGAAATGAAAAAAAAGCTGGGGTAGCCATACTTATATCTGACAAATTAGATCTCAAAGTGAAGGACATAACAAGAGATAAAGAAGGCCACTTCATAATACTAAAGGGAGCAATTCAACAAGAAGAAATAACTCTTGTAAACATATACGCACCCAATACAGGAGCACCCAAATAATACAAAAACTCCTAGAGGATATCAAGGGAGAGATAGACAGCAATACAATCATAGTAGGAGACTTTAATACCCCATTATCACCATTGGACAGATCCTCTAAACAAAAAATCAGTAAAGAAACATCAATTCTCAATGACTCACTGGACCAGATGGAATTAATTGACATCTTCAGATCATTTCACCCCAAAGCCACAGAATATACATTCTTTTCAAGTGCCCATGGGTCATTCTCAAAAATAGACCATGTATTAGGTCATAGGCAAAGTCTCTCCAAATTCAAGAAGATAGAAATCATATCAAGTATATTCTCAGATCACAGTGGCATAAAGCTGGAAATCAACTACAATAGAAACAATCCAAAGAAATCGAACACATGGAGACTAAACAGCATGCTATTAAACTATGACTGGGTTACTAGAGAGATTAAGGAAGAGATAGAAAACATCATGGAAACAAATGACAATGATAGCACAACAATCCAAAATCTATGGGACACAGTGAAAGCAGTTCTGAGAGGGAAGTTCATAGCTCTACAATCCTACTGCAAAAAACTAGGAACAGCGGCAATAAATTATCTAACCCAACAACTCAAAGAGTTAGAAAGAAAGCAACAAGAAAAGCCCAGTGTAAGCAGAAGGAAGGAAATAGTAAAGATCAGAGCAGAAATAAATGACATAGAGACCAAAGAAACAATACAGAAGATCAACGAAACCAAGAGCTGGTTCTTTGAAAGGATAAACAAGATTGATGAACCTCTAGCCAGACTCACCAAGAAGCAGAGAGAGAGGACCCTAATAAATAAAATCAGAAATGAAAGAGGTGAAATAACAACAGACCCCATTGAAATACAAAGGATTGTTAAAAAATACTATGAACAACTCTACTCCAACAAACTGGACAACCTGGAGGAAATGGATATGTTTCTAGAAAAATATAACCTCCCAAAACTCAGTCAGGAAGAATCTAAACAACTCAATAGACCAATAACTGTGGAAGAAATTGAAGCAGTCATCATAAAGCTTCCAGCAAACAAAAGCCCAGGGCCAGACGGCTTCACAGGGGAGTTTTACCGAACATTCAAGGAAGAACTAAAACCTATACTCCTCAGACTATTCCAGAAAATTCAAGAGGATGGAAAACTTCCAAACTCCTTCTATGAAGCTAGCATCACCCTAATACCAAAACCAGATAAAGATGACACAATGAAAGAGAATTACAGGCCAATATCCCTCATGAATATAGATGCCAAAATCCTCAATAAAATTCTAGCAAATCGGATCCAGCAGTACATCAGAAAGATCATACACCACGACCAAGAAGGATTTATCCCAGGAATGCAAGGATGGTACAATATCCGCAAATCAATAAATGTGATACATCACATAAACAAATTGAGAGATAAAAATCACATAGTCATATCAATTGATGCAGAAAAAGCATTTGACAAAATCCAACATCCTTTCTTAATAAAAACTCTCAATAAGGTAGGAATAGAAGGATCATACCTCAACATAATAAAAGCCATATATGATAAACCCACAGCATACATCATACTCAATGGGCAAAAACTACAACCATTTCCCCTAAGAACAGGAACAAGACAGGGTTGCCCACTTTCACCACTCCTGTTCAACATAGTACTGGAAGTATTAGCCATTGCAATTAGACAAGAAGAAGAAATAAAAGGCATCCAAATTGGAAAAGAAGAAGTTAAGCTATCCTTATTTGCAGATGACATGATATTGTACATAAAAAACCCGAAAGACTCCATAAAAAAGTTAGTAGACTTAATAAATGAGTTCAGCAATGTAGCAGGCTACAAAATTAATGCCAATAAATCTATGGCATTTCTATACACTAATAGTGAACTTACAGAAAGAGAGACTAAAAAAGCAATCCCATTTACCATCAGCCCAAAAAAATTAAGATACCTCGGAATAAACTTAACTAAGGAGGTAAAAGATCTAATTGTTGAAAACTACAGGTCACTGAAAAAAGAGATAGAGGAAGATGTAAACAGGTGGAAGAACATTCCATGTTCATGGATTGGGAGAATCAACATAATTAAAATGTCCATACTACCCAAAGCAATCTATAAATTTAATGCACTCCCCATTAAAATACCAATGGCATATTTCACAGACCTAGAAAGAACTCTCCAAAAATTCATCTGGAACAAAAAAAGGCCCCGAATAGCCACAGCAATCCTGAGAAAGAAGCACAAAGTCGGTGGGATTTCCATACCAGATTTCAAGCTGTATTACAAGGCTACTGTTCTTAAAACAGCCTGGTACTGGCACAAGAACAGACATATAGATCAATGGAATAGAATAGAGAATCCGGATATCAACCCAATCCACTATGCTCAATTAATATTTGACAAAGGAGGCAGGAACATAAAATGGAGTCAAGACAGTCTCTTCAATAAATGGTGTTGGGAAAATTGGACAGATACATGCAAAAAAATGAAACTAGAGCACCAACTTACACCATACACAAAAATAAACTCAAAATGGATACAGGACTTAAACGTAAGACAGGAAACCATAAAAATATTAGAGGAATCTACAGGAAGAAAAATCTCAGACATATGCCAAAAGAACTTCTTTGATGATACTGCTCCGAGAGCAATGGAAGCTAAAGAGAAAATAAACAAATGGGACTACATCAAAATCAAAAGCTTTTGCACAGCTAAAGAAACCATCAACAAAACAACAAGAAAACCCACTGTATGGGAGAACATATTTGCAAATGTTATTAGTGATAAAGGTTTAATCTCAAGCATCTACAGGCAACTCACCCAACTCAATAAAAGGAGGACAAATGATCCAATAAAAAAATGGGCAACAGACCTAAATAGAATCTTCTCTAAAGAAGACAAAAGGAAGGCCCAGAGACATATGAAAACTTGCTCAAAGTCACTAATTATCCGAGAGATGCAAATCAAAACGACTATGCGGTACCATCTCACACCTATCAGAATGGCTTACATCAACAAATCAACAAACGACAAGTGCTGGCGAGGATGCGGAGAAAAAGGAACTCTCGTGCACTGCTGGTGGGATTGTAGACTAGTACAGCCGCTGTGGAGAACAGTATGGAGATTCCTCAAAAAACTAAAAATGGAGCTCCCATTCGACCCAGTGATCCCACTTCTAGGAATATACCCCAAGAAATTAGAAAGGCGAATTAGAAAGGATATATGTACCCCTATGTTCATAGCAGCACAATTTACCATAGCTAAGATTTGGAAACAGCCGAAGTGCCCATCAGCAGATGAGTGGATTAAAAAACTATGGTACATTTACACAATGGAATACTACGCCGCGGAAAAAAAGAAGGAGCTCCTACCATTTGTAACAACATGGATGGATTTGGAGAGCATTATGCTAAGTGAAATTAGCCAGGCAGAGAAAGACAAATATCACATGATCTCACTCATTTGAGGAATACAATCAATGACATAGACTGATGAACAAGAATGGATCCAGAGACTGAGAAAAGTCCATCAGAATGTCAAACCTCAGGGTAAGTGGCAGGTGGTGAGAGTAAGTGGAAAAGTCAATATACTTGAACTCTTGAACTGAGGTAAGTGATTTGTGTTTTTACATCCCTGACAAAGTTTATATAAAATTATAAAAAAATGGCAGCTAGTCTGACATTGAATTGACATGGCCTAGAGCTTGTCATATCCTATGGAGACCAGTCCTTAGGCTAGGCTTTCCTTAACCTCCCATGACACTATAATACCCTTACATGATATTATTCTACAATGTCATTATAATATTTGATATTTGACAACAGCATATTATACAATTATCCCAAAATAAACTTACAAACTAATTCTTTGAATGTTGGGCAGCAACTTAAAAAAGGATAGGAAATAAATTAATCCCTTTCAGAAGGAATTAAGGCACTGGGAAGGGATCCGAGCATTCTATATTGGCCCTTCTTGCCCTTTCTGCCAAGAGGGACCTTCTTGTTACTATCCAAATACATACAGCTGATGCCTGAGTTTTCAGTTCCAGCTGTGGCTGAAGCCTCTGGGCAGCTGGCACCATGGATCTGTATCTCGACCAATGGTGTGAGCTGGGCCCTCTCTGGAGAAGAAACCTGGGTCCCCCGAGATATGTGATCAGTACCGGGACCCCGCCAGCAGGTGAGGGGACCCCAAGGCAGGTACTGGACGTGGAGGCCACAGGGGGGCATAGACTACAAAGGAGACAGAATTGAACCTCACATCACCCTGTTTGGCCCCGGAGGATGGCTGGTTAGCCAGAGACGGGTAAGATTCCTCAGGGAAGGAACAACCTAAGACAGGCACAGTCGCAGAGGGGCCAACAGGAGAGAACTAAAAGGTCAACAGAGGTGGGGCACAGACCCTCATCCACAAACCTTGCAGGGGTTTGAATTCTCAACCCTCCTAAGGGAGGTCTCCTACCCCCATGGCTGCTTCGCCTCCCACACACAACTCATACGGGGACCCAGGTGGCAGACAGAGACCCGGCCAGCAATAGCTGCTCTATATCTAAATTCAGTCTATTACCAGGAATGCTCGGGACCTACTCAAAATTGCAAATATTCCTTTCCACTAGTATTCACAGGGTAAACTAAGATTTCTGCTTGAGTATTAAAATTGACAGGAAAATAGTAATCAAGTTTTCAGATTAATTTAAATTGGCCAAGTGAAATATGAGAATACTCAAGAAAATTATAGTGTACTGGACAAAAAGCTTTTCCTAAAACATTAACTAAAAAATCTATTAGTAGTTCATCTCACTGTAAAATTGCCTAACAACCAAAGAACCTAAAGCAGTCACTTTGTGTGCAAAAATTAAAATTTAAAATTATCAAGACTGCAATATAAAATTTCCAAAAGTCCCCATTAATCAAATAAGGGGAGGGGACAGCGGGGTAATATCATGTAAGGGGGAAAAAAAAATATCAAGTAAGTAAAATACATCTAGAAAATTCTTACTCCAGTAAAGTAAATTCCATTTGTAAAAACAATTGCAGGACACCCATGAAAAAACACACATGGTGTCAAAATAAGCCAAAGAAAAATCATTTAGGCAAAAATTAAAAAGAATCCCAAGTCTATTTTGCATAGAGGATCCCTTTGTTAACTTTTGGTCGAGAATGTGTTTGTGTGTTTACAGAGAACAACTCCAAGACCATGTGGGTTCCTGCGACGGTGAGGAACTGATGGATCTGTTCCAGTCACGAGGACGGTCCAGAGATGGGGGACACTGACGACACCTTGCCATGCTAGCAGTCAGCAGCTGTGCATGTCTGCAGGCAGCCCAGGACCAAACCAGAGAGGATGGATCTTGCATTGACACGATATGCCCACCATCTGGATACCATTGCTGACTTATACACATAATGAATTATTTGACACTGAAACTGGGAATCAGAAAAGTTGGACATTGAAACCGAGACTGAAACACTTTTTGTTCTTATACATTTATTTCTAGTATGCAGAGGCAAGATATTTTTGAAGAAAAGAAACAGGGGAGAGTGATTGATATAGAGGCAGGATGGCCTTGAACAGGCTGTCAAGCTACAGGGGGAGGCTTGGGTGGATGGGAGGCAGATGCGGGGGGAGATCAACCGAAGGACTTGTATGCATGCATATGAACATAACCAATGAATGAAAGACACTGGGGCGGGGAGGGGGGGAAGCTGGGAATATGTGCTGGGGGTGGGGGAGGCTGGGGGGAGGATAAGGGGGAGGGGGAAAGGAAAACATGTACTACTATTATACTGCAAAAAATCAATAAAAAATAATTTAAAAAAAATTAAAAAAAAAAAAAAAGCCAAGGAGGAAGAAGGAACATCAGCCTTTTCCATAGGACAGTCTCGAAAGTGACAGGCCATTCAAGCTGGATCTCCTTTCCTTGAAGAGGAGCAGGGAGAATCGGACACCAGTGAACACACGGGTGACCACATGTCACAGGTTGCAACTATTTGAAATACTTCTCATTTTGAAGCAGCATAAATACTGGGACACAGCAAAATGTAAGATAATGTCCACAGGAGTCACCACAAACCTATGCATGAGCTGCCACATCAATCGAGAGCAAAAATAGTTACATCATTATCATTTTCTTATTTGAGTCCACTCTTGGACCCAGGGTTGAATGATTTGGAGGAATAGGCAAATTATAGCACTACACACATGGCAAGCCATGTTTACTCGCATGCCCAACGCGAAGTGTACTTGATTTCACCCTTCAATTCTCTTAGCTGTCTTGAAAGCCATATGCAATAAATGTCTAGGAATAATGCCCCTACAAGAGTTGTCCCTGTCCTGACTCCCAGAACCTCAAAAAGAGCCACTTCCTATGGCAATAGGTGTCACATGTGTGACTAATTATCAGTCTTGATGAGGGATTTAGCTTATTCTGTAGGAGAGAAAGGGAGGATAGTCAGAATCAGACACACCTGAAGATGCTATGATCTTGGCTTTGAAAATGGAGGAATCCTTTCTTGCCAAAGAATGCTAAAATCCTCTAGAAATTGGTTAAAATGAAGAGACAGGTTTTCTCCTTAAAATTCCCAGAAAAAAAGCACCCACACCCCACTGCAAACATCTTAACTATAACTCATTGAAACCCTTCTCAGATTTCTGGCCTCCAGAAGTGTAAGATAATAACTGTGATTTTAGGACATTAGGTTTATGATAATTTGCTACAGGAAGCAATAGAAAACAAATAAAATGGTATAACATCACTGGTCAAATAAAATCCAAACTTGATACCATAACATCAAGTCCTTCTAGGCCCCCATCCTACCAATTGCTTTATTCATGCCTCTCGGTACTCTTCAATGAGCATTCTCCAATAATAAATTGCTTGCACTTCCTAAATTTTCAAAAAGGTTAAACTTGATGTTTTGAAATGTAGGTTCACATGGGGTTGTACAATAACACAGAATGATCTCTTATTCAATTTGCTCGGTTTCCTCAGAAAGAAACATGTTGCAGAATTAAATCACCAACAAGATATTGACATTGGCAGTAAGAGGATGAAAAGTCCCTGTGGAAGGTAGTCAAGCAGAGACAGACTTGGGTGCTTGGTAACCGTGAAAGCTTCTGAACGAAACTACCCAGAAGTCATCCTCCTCCTCCTAGGCCGCTCCTCATGAGCTGATGAACGTCCTCATTATTAAAGCCAGTTTTAATGTCAGGTGTTCTGTTATTTCTAAACCAGGGCACCTTGATTGTTTCAAGTAATAACACTACTTTACTGACATTTTATAAATATTTACAAAACTGACATTTTGTAAAATAGTGCCATTTAGAAATGCTTGTCATCGGTCCAAACTTAACAAAATTTTGGAGGCTGCCACTCCAATGATTAAATCTCTGAACAAAGTGGAATACCAACAAATCTTAGTTCCGTCAGAGAAGCAAGGTCAGAAGGCAGATCTCTGCCCCCAAATTGAAAAGATCAACAGGTGAATACAGAGACTCATCACTTACCAGACCAGAAACCCACAAGTTGAAAACACCACGGGAGAGTGCTGGGGAAGGACAATCAGAACTGGAACCGATGAAATACCGGAGGCTCATCGTAGAACACTCTGAAAATAAAATAATAAAATAAAATAATAAAATAAAATAAAATAAAATAAATAAAATAAAATAAAACTCCAGGGTACTCATTCATGAAAGGGTGAGGGGGACCCACTTTTGTGGGTTCTACTTTCTAGACTTTTACCAGGTGTACAATGAACTGTGGAGAAAAATCCCATCCTACTTATTGGTTGCCCTGTGCACGTGCCTCAACTAGGGGCAAAGAGTGAACCTGAAACCCAGGTACATGCCCTTAACCAAGAATGGAATCCAGGACTCTTCTGTGCCAAGGCTGACACTCTAACCACTGAGCCACTGGCCAGGGCAGTGAGAAGATTCTGGCTTGACCCCTTCTCAGAGGGCAGAGTGCAGAGCACTACTGTCTGCAGCAGCTTAGAAAGGTTATTTTAGAGTATATTTGAGGGGAAAAGAAACTGATGGCAATAACACCAAATTGAAGGAAATATATTTTTGGTACTTGTCTCTAGGAATGAACACTCAAACATATTTTTATTATAAACCTTGTCTAAAAATAAAATTTCCCAAGTTAAATTGTTGTGTCACTCCTCAAATTCACTCCTCTGCAACTATTTTTATTTCTAACAAAAAAACCTAAAAAGGTATTATGTGACTAAAAGAATTTGGTGTCAACCCATCCGCAAAGTCAGATCATGACAATTCCTTTGCACCGAGGAGTTCATGCTGCTGCCAGTTCCTTGGATCTGTGATTCAAAGGCAGAAATATAAAACTACTGCTGCATTTGACTGGATTACAAAATAAGCAGCATGGTTAGCCTAGATGTCAGAAAGGAACTTTGAAGAGCAGGAAGAAAAAAGGCATTCCTTCAGGGATTGCTCCAGGAATTTATCTGAAATCTGCCAGCATGTGTAACAGAACTTGTGCTTTGCAGCTAGGGGAGGAAGTATAGGGAAAGTTTTCACTCCTGACTCCACTGCTTACTCCTGTAATGTTGATCATGGTAGGTAAATTGGCAGCTCCTTTGGGAATGAAAAGAATACAAATTTACCACGCTTATTCTAAAGCTAAAGTGAAATAACCTGAATAAGATACTTTGTCCCAAACTTAGCATATGGGAAAGTCCTGAGCATACTAGTCAATGTCCCTTCCCACAATATTACTAATAACCACGCAAAGAGGAGCATGGGATTTCTCATCAGAAAATAAAAGCTCATTACTGTGTGGAAATTTTTTTGTTCTTAATCCCTTCATCTTTTTCACTCAGCCCACAACCTCCTTCCTCTCTGACAGCTGTTAGCCTACACTATCTAGAGTCTGTTTCTATCTTGATAGTTTATGTTGTTTATTAGATTCTACAGGTGAGTAAAATCATAGGGCACTTTTCTTTCTCTGGCTATTTCACTTAGCATAGTGGTTTGCCGCTCAGTTGGCTAATGAGTTTGCAGACCACTGACTTAGCATAATGCTCCCCAGGTACACCCAGGCTGTCACAAAGGGTGAAATTTCCTTGGCTCTTCTTTCTAGAAACAGCCCTAGTATAGGCTTAGCTGATGGAGGGCTTGGGTTTAGACCCACATATACCTCTGTCAGTTCTGAAGTACACTTTCTAACTGTATGAACGTGGGCAAACAAATTAAATTCACTGAACTCTGGGCCTCTACTGATTAAATTAAGGATGATAACCACAGGGATTTGTTGCAAACAACCCAACAACATGATGATATTGTTTGGTTAATTATAATATTCATGCTTTCTTATTTTCTCAGTTAACTGCTTCAGATTAATAGGTGAAAACTAAAAGATGTTCAATTTCTTAAGTTCAGCAGTTTGCATTGCCATTTGTAACAATGAAACACATCTAAAAGTAAACCCTAATATTAAATTTGAAGTCTAAATAAATTATCCTTCTAAATTTAATGTGCCAACCATTTTAGTTTCATGAGTAAATTAAGGATAATATATGTAATTTTTATATTTTAAAATTTCTTTTATTGATTTTTTACAGAGAGAAGGGAGAGGGATAGAAAGTCAGAAACATCGATGAGAGAGAAACATCTATCAGCTGCCTCTTGCACATCCCCTACTGGGGATGTGCCTGCAACCAAGGTACATGCCCTTGACCGGAATCGAACATGGGACCTTTTGGTCCGCAGGCTGATATTCTATCCACTGAGCCAAACTGGTTTCAGCTATATTTTAAAAGTGACACAAATGACTAGATCTATAAAGGAAATTAAGATACATTAATTCTATTTCTAAGAGTTCTTAAAAAATGTAATTTCTTTATAAATTCATAATTTCAGAAACATTATATTTTTTCCTGGAATATCCTGCAAGGAGAGTTTAATGTGAAGTTTGGAGAGGTTAACTAACAAGTGTGTTGAGTTGGTCATTATGGGGCACTGGGTTTTGGGGGTGCACCAGATGTGGGGTTGGGAGGATATTTTGTCACTTTACTCAATGCCTAGGCCTATACGTTGTTTAATCAAATTATTTGTATACATGTATGCATTAAGAATATATACTGCTTAGTAATATACACATTTGTTTTCTGGGTTAGCTTTATTTTGTGAGTGGTATAGTTCCTAGGAATTATGAAGAAATTGGTGCAAACTATGATTTTTAAGCACTTAAGAGCAATAATGTTGCAATTTAATAGTATGTTAATATAGATAAAAATATAATGTGCATACTTAAGATTTGATAACTGAGAGTATAATAATCCTATCTAATGAAAGGCTAATATGCAAATAGACTGAACTGGAGAACAAACAGCCAGTCGCTATAATGTGCAGTGAACACCAGGGCGCACATGTGGAACATGGCGGGCGTGGGCAGCAGGAAGCAGAGTGCTGAACATGGCAGATGTTGGCTGTGGGGAGGATGATGGAAAAAATGAGCAGGGACGGGGGGTGAGCATCAGACGAAGGCAGGGTGCCAGGCACTGTCATTGGGAGAGCCTCCAGTGGTTACTGAAAATTCTTTGCTCCCATGTGCCTAGGTCCTGCCTGGTGCTCACACCAGCTGCAGGCTATGGCCCTGCTTGCATCTACTGCTGGTGCCTGGCACTGGTCCCAATCACTTGGTGGTGGCAGTGGGTAAGAGCAGTGGCTACTAGCCCGATTTGCTCCTGAGGTCTTCTCATCTCTGCCTGCTCCTGAGGGGTGATCAGTGCAGCAGCTACCACTCACACCAGTGGCTGGTGCTGGCCCTCAACACTCTGTGCCATCAGCGGGTATGAGCAGCGCCTGTGCCATTGGTGTGTGGGAGCAGTGGTGGTGGGAGAAGGGCTGCTGGCAGACGGGGATAAGGACCACGGTAGGAGGGGCTGGGCGGGGGCATGGAGGATGGGCTGAGACCTACCCCTGTGCCCCCCACAGCCTTGCTGTCCACAGTTCCTTTCAAGGTACACGAATTTGGGCACTAGGCTCCTGATATAAAATAAAGAGTGATTAGACAAATTATCATTGCTTGGGAAAGGTCTTTTGAGTAAAGTTTATCCTGAGGTCCAAAGGAAAAAGATCTCTTCAGATAAGACACAAAACCATCGGTCAAAGTACTGAAGTAAGCAAGAAACTCACAAATATAATAACCTAAAAACAGTTGAAGGTGGCCAGAATATTCATGGAAGAAAGAATGAAAAGAAATGAACTTGAGAGGTGTGATTATGCACAATTGCAAAGGCTGTGGTATGGAATCTGTATTTGTAATTGGGTGGCATCCTGCAATTGTCAGGTGTTAAAAGGTTTTTCTTTTCCCTCCTTTTTTGAAGTAGCTATTTATTTTTCCCATCGTCATTTATCCCCCTGATCTTTCCTTTGCCTCTCTCCACCCCCTATAGTCACCACACTGGTCTGTGTCCATGAGTTCTTTTTTTTTTCTTTTTTTTCCTTTTTTTGCTCAATCCTTCCTTCCACCTTCCCAGGCCTCCACTGCCAATGGCTATCTATGAGTCTGTCTCTATAGGAGAATTGTTCAATTGGTAATTTTAAAAGATTACTCTGATTGCTATGTTTAAAAAAAGATTTAAATGATGGTGAGACTTAAAGGTGAGACTGGTTATGAGGAAAAGTGTAAGATATAATTTAAGTAATTTTAACTTAAATAGTCAGAGAGTAGATGAAAATGAACAATTGTGAGACATACTTGGAAGGAGGAAACAAGGGGAATTGTAGATTGAGTCATTTGTTACATAGAGGAAGACTCTAAAATTTTCAACTTGAGCATCTGGGTGGTGATTTTAACAATTACTGAAATGCGGAAATTGCAGCAGAGGATCAGGCTTGCTGGGGGAAACCAAGAGTTCCTTTTGGAAAATATTTGTTTGATGTATCTATGAAGCATCTACTTGGAAATGTCAAGTAGTCCAGTAATGATAGGAGTCTAAAGGTCAGGGAAGAACTGTGTTGAACAAAGATATTTTGAGTTACTACTATCAACAGAGAGTGCAGGCTCAGCTTTGGCCATTCATGGTAGAAAAGCCTTCAGAAGTCAAATCGAAAATGTGTGAATTATTCATGTGTTGATTGAGGAAAAGTCAGAAGGAATTATGCTCCCCAAGATAATCGCAACGGATTCCCCTCTGGTGTTATACTCTCAGTAAGTTCTCAAGTTAGAAGTGTGTTTCTCATATTTCAATGCTCTCTGAAGTAACACTTGAATCCTTGGAATGAAATAGTAGCAAACCCAAAGAAGAGAGAACAACTCTGGTAGATGTGTTTATTTATTAGCTACATTAGCTTTAGAATAATTTGAAGGCAAATATAATGTTAATATAAGTTTAATTTTACTTTAACACTTAACTAGTGGATTTAGTCACCTACAATCATATGCAGATATGAAAGAACATGTTTACACAAAGGACATTCTTTACCTTGAAGCCGTCTTGCTACATGACTGAGAGTGGGCCCCTGCTTCATAATAAATGATTATAATATGTTTAAATCATCCAATTTAATGATATTGTTTTGATAATTCTCACATCAGTCATCATTCCACTTCCAGCAACCCAAACAGTATATGATACATAGTAATACATCATTGTGAAATGAATGAAAGAATAAGGAGTAGCAAAATTTTCAAGACTTAAAACTAACATGTTAACTCTAGAAACTTTGTATTTTGCAAATTTGCTTCTTCTATATTGTTTTATTTTTGTTCTTTCTTAAAATGAATGAGAACTACTCTCATAAAGTTTTGCTATTGTTTGTTTGCAAAAATACACTGCTTTCTATAGAAATAATAGAAACATTACTATATGTCAGACATTGTTATTATTAACTGCTGTCTTAACTCATAATTTCTTCTGCACCCTTTTGAGATAGTAGTTTTAATTATCTGCATTTACCTCACAAAGGTCACATAAGTAATAAATCTGGAGAGCTGGGATGACAATATTTCCTATCTCTTCTTTTCTATAGGATTCTAAAGGGTTCCTAAATTTTTTATTGTAAGTCTCATTTTGTAGTGGTCACCCCTGTGTCTCTATAGCTTAATGGTTAGTCAGTGATTTGGGCATATATTGTGCTCAAAATCTTGAATTTCCTCTCACTGATGATTAATCTGTGTGTTGGTTTGGTGAGGGCATTCAAAGGTCAGCCCATTCTTATATCTCCTTTTGTATTCACTTTTCATATAACTCTCTTATATGCAGTTTCCTAGACAGTCAGAGATGCACACAGTTTATCTAAGCATTCAGTGTCTCTTATTTCAAGAATCTATATAAAAACCTAAGCAATAGGTCAACTGCTTGACCAGTTAACTGATAGCTATGACATGCACTGATCACCAGGGGGCAGGTGCTCCATGCAGGAGCTGCCCCCTGCTGGTCAATGCACTCCCACAGCAGGAGCACCCACGGGTGCCAGACACCAAGCTCTCAGCTGGTGAGCCCAACTACAGGGGCATGAGCCTCTCCTGCCTCTGCAGCAGTGCCACCGAGCAGCAGCGGCAGGCACAACAGAGCCAGAGTGAGCAGGAGCAGCACAGCACCTGACCTAGGTTTGGGCTCCTCCGTGGCCTGCCACTTCGCACATTGCTATATCTCTTGGGGGATGTCTACTGCCAGTTTTGACCCCATCCCCACAGGGTCAAGACTGGCAGCCCCCCACAGTCCCCTAAAGGTCCCAGGTTGTGAGAGGGCACAAGGCATGCTGAAGGACCACACCAGTGCATGAATCCCTGCATCTGGCCTCTAGACTTCCAATAAAGTTCTGGTTCAGTCACCATTCACCCCAACTAGGATCACAGTCTCTGGCTATCAGAGACATTGGGTTGCTCCATTTGTTTTCTATTACACTCACCACTTCCCTCTGCAAAGTTTTGTGTTTCCCAGTCTGCACAAACGGAGCCCACACCTGCTGGCAACAGAGCTGCAAGTTCATGCAGCCAGCCCCACGCTGCTAAATTAACAGCTCTCTGCAACTCAGGACTGGAGTAGAAGAGAGCAACACTAGGCAGAAATGATGAGAACTCCCATTTATTTTTCCCTGAAGTTGTAGCAGTTTCTCAAAAATTACTGATTCTCATTTCTCTTCTGCCTTTGATAATTTTCCAAAGTCCAGATTGTTTTTTTCATAAGTTTGTCTAGTGTTACACGTGTGTGTGTGTGTGTGTGTGTGTGTTAAGAGGATCAACAACCTATTTACTCAGTCTTCATAAGTGCATAGCGGGAAGTCCTACTTCAATGCTTATTATTTTTAAAATGTGCCTGAAAGATCTACATGGTATCTTTATATAAGCACTCAGTGTATTTCCTCTAATAATGGGAAGACCTGTATAGCATTTTTTTTAAATTCTCAATTCAAATGAGTAAAAGTTCTCCCAAATTTTTGGTTTTTGAATAAAAAAAATAAAACAGATTTGTCATGTTTAAGCTATATTTTAATGGTGCTTTCTAGTAAATACTATTAAGTATAGCACTAAATGATCTATCCTGACAGTTTTCATAGTTATACAACATTAGTCATTATCTCAGATGGTAGGGTTTAAAAATAATACATTTATTCTTAGGTAAAAGGTCATAATTTTGTCATTTCAAGTTATATTCAAACATCATTAATTCTAATTCCACTAATTCTGTATTATGACCAAGTTAGGGCTATCTAGCAATAGAAATAGATAATCAACTGAATGAATAATATTTTTAATCAGAAAGGAAATATTTTATTCCATAAAAGAACAAATTATTTCAGCCAAATGAATCACTTTATAGAATCTAATTTAATATGCTATGTATGCCAATTATAAATAAGATTTAATGATTCATTAAGGCATTTTAATGGGTCACAATTTGCTGCCTCAACATATTACTTTTGGGAGCTGATCACAGAAGCTATTTTATTACAGACTATATCTACCCAAAATGATTTGGGGTATTTATTGTGAATATTTACAAATATCTGACAATAAATAAAATCACTGATGTGCTTATATCCATTGCCCATAAATACAGACTATAGGGTGGTAAAGGGTTGGGAGGTGGGGTGGGAACCAGGTGGTGGGAGAACCAAGGAGAAGGGGGAAAAAAGGAGACATCTGTAATATTCTCAATAAAAAATATATATAAAAAATACAATACTATATCAATTCATGTTCAATTGATCTTCAAAATTATCTAGACTTTTAAGCTAGGTTTGGTAAATATTTGCTATGTTTCCAGAACATCTATGCATGCATCTTATGTGTAACAGTGCCAAACATGAGAAAGCATTAATAATGATTGAATAACTAAATAAAACTCTCTAAATGATTTTTCTTCATCTTCCAAATGGACATAACATTAGTCTGTGCAATGCAGTTACTTTGGCTAACTTGGTGCTGAAAGTAAGAAATTTAATGTGTCATGTATACTACTGGTACACTGTGGGCCAGGCCCTAGACTGGATGCTTTGTAAACTCTCATTAAATCTTAATAATGACCTTGTGAAATGTCTATTATTATCCCTTTCATACACTAAAAGATGTATGCATTTACCTTGACACAGAGCTAATGTGTATCAAAGTCAGATATATTTTTAATATATATTTTACTGATTTCAGAGAGGAAGGAAGAGAGAGAGAGAGAGAAACATCAATGATGAGAGAGAATCATTGATCGGCTGCTTCCTGCATGCCTCCCACAGAGGATTGAGCTCACAACAGAGCATGTGCCCTGAATGGGAATGGAACCGTGATCTCCTGGTTCCTAGGTCAACACTCAAACACTGAGCCACACAAACAAGCCCAAATCTAGATATTTTAATCCGTTTGCTAGGCCCCAGTGCTTTCACCCTATAAAACTCCTTGACAAATCACTGAGAAAAGTCAAGTACAAAAGAAAATAATGTACTATTATGTGAAAAGAATCATAAAATCCTATGAGACCCATAAAATTTAGCCAAAATGAGTCTACTATACAATCATTATGTCTTTCTTTGATAATTTTTACTAGTATGATAAACACTTGAACACTTGAATAAAAAATTCACATATGTTTATAAGATGCTTATGAAATGTGTGTTGGGAAATATTGTTAGGTAAACTCACAAATGTCATAGAAACCATATGTAGTGTTGAATAAGACTTTAATTTCAACCTTGGGATAAATACCCATTGGAATCCCAAAATGTCATAGCCAGGTCATTACCTGTCTATCATTTTTACCCCATGTATTACATATGAAAATAATAGAAAATATATCGTATTTTCAGAAGACAAACATGTAAAGAACAAACATAGAGTGACAAAACCAAGATTCAATTTGATAGAAACTAAACTCCAAGGCCAATATGGAGACAATAAAATGTACACATAATTTTAAGCTCAAAAATAACTAGCTTAAGTTTATAGAGGGAAAAAAATCTTGACTTGAGTTAATGTGAAAATTATCTGTGACTGAATGTCTCCTAATGAGTTAGAATAGCTAGTCCATTTCAGGAATTTAAATAAAGAGATAATCTCCGTTCAGTGAAACAAGGCAGACTAAGTTTACCCTGCCCTATACAAACCAAATTTAGATCACCATGTACAATTTAACACCATTTAAACATGTTGACAAGCCACAGTAAATTAAGAGGAAGAATAAATGACAGAGAAACTTAGTAAATGACCTGAAAGCATCTTAAATAGGAGCTAAGTATAGAAATGTATGTGTAGTTTAGAAAAGAGTTGAATGAAAGTGATTTTTTCAAACATCAAAGGAATGTACTCATGAAAGGAGATTATTAGTCTTGTTTTATATGGCTCCTAAAGGCAAAACTAGAACCACAAGTGAAAATAAGAGAAGCAGATTTTTAATTAACATAAGAACAAGAGGCAAGTTAGAGCTGCATCAGAAGAGAATGTGTTGTCTTTGGAGATGGGGACCTCTCTTATTGAAGATATGTCAGCAGAGAGAATGTGCGTGGTATGTAAGTGGGAGACAGAATTATCAAACATATTTTCTTGAGTAGAATCCTTGTCAACTCTGGGGATCATTGCTATGAAGAAATGAGCAATTGGTGCTGCCATAAAAGCATTGATAAGTCAAATATCTGATTTTAATATGAAGTCTTTAATTTTTAATATTGATTTGATGTAGACTTCAAAAAAAAGACTAGTTTGTTTTTAATACTCAATCTACAGAATCTCTTTCCTAGCCAATCTCTTTATTTCTGAATACAAAGTCTTTCATATTCTAATGTCAATCAGCTTAAACCCCTATGTTCCAATTCAGACTCTAGAAATAACCAACTTCTTCACTTTCTTTATACATAATATACTGATTCATACACTTACAACTTTACTCATGGTGCCACACTGCCTAGAAACCCTTACCAACCTTCTACACTTGGTTAACCCCATAAGTTCTATCAACAGTTTTGTTTTGGTTTTTTTTTTGTATCACCAGGAAAATTTCCTCAAGTCTTCAAATTGGAATAAATCCTATCCTCTATTTCCTATGTCACTTTGTTCTTAGTACAGAACATAGAATGTGACTTTCAATATGTGTCTACCTGAGTGTCTACCTCACAAGATGGTAATCTCCCTAAAGATAAGGATCAGTTTTTAGTTATCTGGTATTCCCATC
This sequence comes from Antrozous pallidus, assembly GCA_027563665.1. NCBI lineage: Eukaryota > Metazoa > Chordata > Mammalia > Chiroptera > Vespertilionidae > Antrozous > Antrozous pallidus. The sequence goes on from CM050522.1 coordinate 12,086,206, forward strand.
ACCTAAAAAATAATAATAATAATAATAATAATAAACAATAATAATAATAGTGGTACTACTAATAATGTAAATGTATCATAAATATTGCTCAAACTTGAGCCCACTCACATGTGTTTTGATCTGCCCAAATTTCAACTGCTTTTAATAGTTTCTATAGAAAGAAAGTTCTGGTATCCCAAACTTCCCTTTTCTTTACCTTAATAAAACTCCATAAGAATTAGAAGGTTGTGTGTGCTGAGGTTATTTGTGAGAGGTAAGGCGGAGATGTAAGAGGGTATAAAAGGGAAAAACGATGATGAAAAAGTTAAAATAAAAATTCAAGGCAAATTCATTTCTCGTGTCACACACAGCTCTGCACAGACAGTAGAATCAGTTCACAATGTGGCCCCTTAGCATGTCTTTTCTCTCATCTCTTCATTCCCTCTCCCTCACTATATTTTTGGTTTGGGCTTCTGGATATGTTTCACATATGAAATAATTTCCCTCTGCTTCTCCATCTTCAATTGACTCCCCAAGTTTCAGTTCTTCTGATGAGATGTCTTTGAATCATCCCTGCATCCCTCCAAAGGCAAACATTTATGATGCTCTGTTTACATTTCCCTAGAGTTTCTGCTCTATATGTGCTCATGTCAAAATAATACTTAGCTTGATATTGGGAAGACTAAACTTAACCCATTTAGTAATCACATGTAGCATGTCACTAGTCCACAGGGAATGTTAAAAGGATATTATTTGCTTGCACTTTCCAGAAAGAAGGAGAATCACACATTTGAATTTGTGAATCTAGTCATGCTTTGATTGTTATTGTATGTTTTGTTGTTTTAACTTCCACATGTGTTGAAAAGTTATTAGAATTGCTTTCAGACTTTCCCCTGCCAATTTTATTTTTGTTATATATTACAATTCTTACTATTCTTAAAGTAGTTCAAATGAATTCTAAGACAATATGTGCATTGAATATTGCATCTACTTGCCCCAAGATATATATATATTTCAAAGTTTTGGGGGTAAGTCAATTTAGTAGGAGAAAAAGGAGATCAATATAATTTCCTTTTTATGTTTTCCAGGTACCATTTTCTGCATCCTTACTTATCTGGGCATTAATGCTGAAAAACTAACATTAACTCAACTGACACATAAATAAAAAGATGATAAGAATAATTGACTAATTCACCCAAGCTTATACTAACAAATGGTCAAGTCAGGACTCTAAAAATTATGCTGTAACCACAACACTTGTACCAGCATCTTTGAGATGTTTGCTCCAAGGTGCAGAAACAGAGATGTCAGATGTCTGTTCTTTCCACAAAGGAGCTCTGCCTTGGGAGCAATTTCACAAGGTGTGGCATTAAATACATACCAGGTCAAACCTATGGGTATGCACCAGTTTGACTACTTCAGATAGGTAAACAACATATTAATTTAATTAACAAAGTAGTGTGATTTTTTGTTTACCTGAAAACTCTTTTGGAAGTCAAATTAAACTATCACAAAACTAGATTTATTTTTTATGTAGATATTAAAGATGTCATTATATATACTACTATAATTTTTAAAAATTTTAAATTATTCTTTAAATTAGGGTATTAAAACAAAATAAAAATAAATACTTCCATAATCTTTTCATTTTAAAATATCATTTTAAATCAATATTATCAATTTTTGGCATACAATTGTATTTGGTGATAGACTGCCATCTTTGTAAAGACCTGTAAATATTAATGGAATTTTCAATGACTTATTTCTTAGAAGAATTCTGCTCCCCAAAGAACATGGCTTGTTGCTTTACAAAATCACAGAAGATAACTGACAGATAAGAGGATCGCACTGTGAAGATTTCATTTACTTCTAGCAGGTCCTGTTAGTCTAAGAAGTTTCACAGCAAATGCTGAGCAACCTTAATAATTTGTTTACTTTGAAACAGTTTGTTTTTAACTAGAGACTAGACTGGCAATATCTTAAGCAACAGATATATTTGCTACCTGCCAATAATTTCCTGAAATTACTCCAGAATGTATTTTTTTATTTTAATATATTTTATTGATTTTTTACAGAGAGGAAGGGAGAGAGATAGAGGGTCAGAAACATTAATGAGAGAGAAGCATTGATCAGCTGCCTCCTGCACACCCCTTATTAGGGATATGCCTGAAGCCAAGGTACATGCCCTTAACCAGAATTGAACCTGAGACCCTTCAGTCCGCAGGCCAATGTTCTATTCAGGGAGCCAAACCAGCCAGGGCTACAGAGTGTATTTTAAATGAATATTCAGGAATCCTCAGCCAGGGCACATGCATGAAGCAATTGATGGATGTTTCTCTTTCTCTCTCCTCCTCCCTCTCCCTGCCTGTTCCTCTCTCTTCCTGTCTCTCTAGAATCAATGACATTCAATGTAATCCTTACGGGAGGATTAAAAGAAAGAACATTCATGATATAAAATTTGAATTTCTAAATGGCAAGTCTTAACTGTAGAAACAAACAAACAGAAATGTCATGGAAAAGAATATTAGGGAAAAAAAAGAATATTAGGGGATAAGGCCTCTCCTAATTTTTAAAATAGTTTTTTTTCTAACTTTCTACATATATTTCAACAGCCAAACCAAAACAAAATACATGCCTTTTTTTTACATGTGTGACTAATTCAAATGACATTATTTTAATATACTGAAAATGTTAAATATATTTTAAATTATCTAAGTAATATCTTTTTATGATGACTAGTGGACCAATGCACAATCATATACACATTTAATAACCTCTCCTCTTTGTTAAAACTGTGGGGGTAAGCAGTCATCATCACTTGCTGTGTGATGCACATATAAATCTACGCATGCTCATTTTAGATGGAGATTGAGGGAAGGGCTGATATGTTTGCTCCTACAAAACTCAGTTCAGACTATCTGTATTAATAAGCACTTTTTTCTAGTGAACACCTCATATAATTAATAATATACCATAGCGTTCTTTATTCTTAAACTTGCTTTATTTTAGAACTACTAAATGGTCAACAAAAATCCAAAATTATCAACTTTTTTTGAAAATCTACTGACATGAAACACAATTAAAAATAAAAAAAATCAAGCACACACACAAAATAAATAAATCACTTCAGAAAACTAATCCAGGATCTAATCCTTACTCATCTGGATGAGTAAGCTTTGTTCTTCCTATTATCTTCATCAACATTATGAATATTAATTATTACTCAGTGCTTTAAATAAACTTCTCACTAACTTAGTCATGTATAAACTCATTGAATATTCTTATAATAATTCTAATATTAAGAGCAACTATAGTATCAATTTTAGAGAGATATTAGTAATTTGTTCATATGGTCTCAAACCTAGAATGCAACAAAGACCTATATCAAATTCAAAATAATGCATGCCTACCCCCAAATATTAGAGCAAAAAAATGACAAGAACTTATATCAAAACTGTGGAAATGGGAAAAGGGAAAGAAGGAAAAAGAGTAAAATGAAAGTCCCTTAATTTTTTATCACCATTCTGCATCTTTATGCATATTTGCAGAAAAAATTTACTTACAGCATTCCATTATCTCAGTGTGTTTAGAAACTATCACTCTAACCCTGTTTCTATCTTATTATAACATCACTGTGCCAGATATTTTTTTTCCAGAAGCCTGTGAAATTCATCCATAAAACAAAAGATCTCCTCATTCACTTCCATTTATGCAACTGGCCACTTAAACTGACAGTACCGACCCACAGGGCTCTGAATGTGTGTGAGACAAGGAAGCCGCCTTCAGGGAGTGGTGCCCCACTTTATTGAAGTCAACTGATAAAACATGAATGGAATCATTCTCTAAAAATAGTTCCTGGCCCTCCAGATATATTAACAAATATATTCATATATACAGGGTATCTCCAAAAATGTAGATATACTTTAACTGCTGAGAGCTCACTTTTGAAAATGAAGTGTATTTTAATAATCACTGCCTTTATAATTATTCATAGTTTGGGGATACCCTATATTTATGTTAAATATATAAATAAATGCTTATCTCTTATTTTAGTAATTCCCTGCTTTAACAGACTTTTTGAGTAGTCAATAATCTATTGGTCAATATTACATTAGATAAGGTGTCTAAAATATATATATATTCAGCCACCACAAGAGAGATATAGAGTCAAAGTTGATGGCATTCTATGTGCCCCTGCAAACTACTTGATCGTTTATGTTTCAAAAATAATTTCATTTCTTTAACATAATTTAAAAAATAATATAAGAACACCAAGAGAAGGAACAACTGACCCAAAGATCCTGTGAGTTAGTTCTGCCATCAACTTGTACTTTTGAGTTTATTCTTGGCTGCAGGAGATAATGATCTCTCTTAATGGTCCCAGAATACTCCTGGATCTCTCATCACACCCTCATTTTGGAATTGGATGACATGAGCCACACATTTTCTTTCTTTGGCTCACTGATGACATGACAAAAAGCCAGTTTTACAACCCTTATAATTAATATTGTTTCAGTAATAATCAAATGCTAGACATAAGTCATAAACTAGTGTATCCTTGTGCCTCTGCATCCTACTTCAATTCACTCCGGAGGAAATTCATAGTAATTGTGATGCAAAAACATGCCTGGTGATGGGAAAGTTGCCAGTTACAAAAACTGTCCTGAGGACTTGCTTCTTATCAGAACTTCTTTCTGCCTTTGTGGGCGTTTCCAAATAAGCTGACCCTAAAAAATATATTCAAGTACAATTAGTTTATTTGGAGTATAATTCCAGGAAACACGGGTAGGAAATGAGACAGAGAGGAGAAGACAGCCTAGAAAATATAAGTAAAAATCAAGTGGCCCCTGAGGGAAACAATGGTTTCATCCCACTGGGGGCGGCTTGCAAACTGGCTCCCATACACAGAGGGAAAGGGACCAGGCCACTCCAGCGTGGTAGGTGGCAGGCTTAACAAGCGAGGGACCTACATACCACATTGGTCTTGGGTGCTGGGAGACAGCCCATCACACCTGCCTGCCAGAAGCTGCAAGTTTCTCTAGAGGCCTGTGTTTAGTCAGGAATACCATACTGATGGTCTCAAAGACACCTGGCGATCTCAAGGCTGTGTCCTTGAAAATAGCTGCCACCGTGGTACTGGTGGGCAGAATATACATTCCAAGGACAAGGCCAGGGAAGGGGGGAAAGGGAGTAAGGAGCCTCTAGTTGCCCAGGTGATCACATCCTCTGGATCACCTCCTCCAACAACTGGGGAATTCTGGGAATTCCTATACAACATTCACACTTCACAGTGAACCCATCAGGGAGGAAGGAAAGAGAATTGGAGCATTTATACACCACTTACCATTAGCTGAGGACCCCTGCAAAGGGAGGAGGTATTAATCTGACCCTGCCAGCCTGCCAGGTGGGCTAAAGCCTCCAAAGTTTAAAGCCTTTAGAAAAAAGGAAAAAAAGAAAAGGTGATAGCAGTTGGAAATAAGGCCTCTGGCTGATGTAGGAGGAACCAGGAGCGCCTGCCCTAAGGTGTCCTCTCCTCCCCGCTACCTCCTGGCAGGTGGTAGCACACAGTTTTTCCCTCCAGCTGTTTTAATTTCTAGATTTCCCCTCAAAGTTACATTTCTAACCTGCCTAATCTTCAACTTAAATATTAGAGCTCCTTCATATCACCAATCTTACTTTTAGCAGCAGCAAAATGAACATCCTGCTCACTGTTTTTACACCTTTTCTTGAAAAAATGTTTTTTTTATTTTTAATGATGCTCTTCTATGAAGTGTTTCATGTAATCTAGCATGAATCTCGATTACATGATGTCTCATGAGACCGATAAAAGGAAATATATCTGGGGACGCATGATTACAGTTAGAGCACTTCATTAGCAAGTTAAATGTGAAGGAATATGAAATGCAGGTACTTTACTACCAAGCAAAAACAAGAACGCTGGTATTGTGTGTACAATTCAGAAATTGTCTCTGAACTCCAGCTCCCATTAAAACCAATATACCTACCATGTATTAAAAAGTAATAGGTAAGTTGAATGTTTTAACTACTAAAATTATTAGAAAAGTAATGAAAATATTTTTATGCACAAAATGCAAAGACCAGTTTTATCTATATGTTCTAAGAACAGATAAATCCAAGCTTATACAAAATGTTCTAGAATGCAGAAAAAGAGAAAATCACTCCAATATATTTTATGATGCTGCTATCCTAACCTTTAAAAAAAAAAGCAGAAACAGATGGAGAAGATAAGGTGAAAAAATTCAGTTTATCTGAAAAATATACATTGGACTGCAGATGAAAAAATTCCAAACAAGATATTACCAAACAAAATATATCATAAAATCATCCCAATAGATGCCAGAAAATATTTATCTAAAGTTCAGCATTGAAGCATGATTCTTAGTAACCTAGCAGTGGAAGGGGATACTTTAAACTGAGAAAGAGAATTTATATAAAACCCACAGCAATAATCATACTTAATGAGAAAATGTTAGCATTTCCTTTAAGAACAGAAGAGAAAGGTATTTGCTTTTACTGCTACTTTTACAGTAGACATCATGCTGAAAGTCATGGCTAGGGAAGATGGAAAAGGGAAAAAAGGGGGGGCTAGAAATGGGGGAAGGGGAGAGAGGAGAAATTCGCAGAAAAAATTCTTACCTACAAAGAATATTGAAAAGGATCTATAGATAAGGGTTAGGATTCATATGATAATCCATAATTTTTATTTTTCAAAAAATATTTTAAATTAGTTATAAGACACTTTGACAACCTTAAGGCAAACACCAGGAATGTCACCAACAGCATGACTTTTGCAACCAAATCCAGCAGCCAGAACTTCATTAATAAAATTCAGACAACCATCACTGGGTGCAAAGGCTGCTTTTGTTTGTTAGGTTTGTGTGTGTGTGTGTGTGTGTGTGTGTGTGTGTGTGTGTGTGTGTGTGTGTGTATGTGTTGTTTTTGCCATATTTGATCAGCAGAACCCTGATGCACTTACTGATGGCAAAATTTTTCTTTACTCCCTATGTTTTCAGGACAATTCCTTTTGCATGGAAAACACTTCCAAAAGGGTTGGCCTCAGATCTGTGCCCAAATGGGCTTTCTTGTCCTGTTTACCTTTACTCATCCTTGGTTCTGTAGCTTCCCATTCTGTTGGTGCCACAGGACAATTTAAAAGTTAAATATAGATCCAGAAACAGAAAAATGGAACAGACTGATCAATCTCAGAGGGAAGGTGGGGGTGGGTGAGTGGGGGAGAATTAATTAAAGAATTAATATGCATACATGCAAAACCTGTGGACACAGACAATAGTGTGGTGAAGGTCTGGGGCAGAGAATGGGGGTAGGCTTGAAAGGGCCAAAGTGGGGAAAGAGTACATCTATTACTTTCAACAAAGATATATTTTAAAAATAAAATAAAAAATTTAAAAAGAGTAAAGGAACTGGGACTCGAAAAAAAAAGAGTTAGATATAATAATAAGTAGAAAATCTAAGAGAATACCAGTATGATGTTCAGATTTTAAAAAAGAAAATTTTAAGCATTATTGAGGTATAATTGACAAATATAATTTTAATATATTTAAAATCTACAATGTGATGGTTTCATATAAGTATACATTGTGAAAGGATTTCACAATGTAATTAAAACATTCATCACCTCACTTGTTTATCTTTGTTTAAATGAGAACACAAGTTCTATCCTCTCAGCAAGTTTGACTTGCTAATATTTTGAGGGATTTTTGCATCTCAGTTTATTAAGGATATTAGCTTATAATATTTTTTTTCTTTTTGCTGTATCCTTGTCTGGTTTTTGTGTCAAGGTAATGCTTGTCTCATTAAATGAATTTGGAAATGTTCCCTCCTCATTAATATTTAGGAAAAGTTTGAATAATATTGGTATTAATTCTTCTTTGAATATTTAGTGGAATTCACTGGTGAAACCATCCAGTTATGGACTTTTTTTTTGTTGGAAGACTTATGATCACTGATTCAATTTCCTTACTCATTATTAGTCTTTTCAAATTATATATTTCCTCATGTGATTCGGTCTTGGCAGGCTTTTCTAGTTTATCTAATTGGTTGGTATATAATTGTTCATAGCTATTTCTTATGATCCTTAGTCATTCGAGTTATCAATATTGTCTCCTTTTATTTTCAGTTCTGATTTTACTTATATCTTCTCTCTGGCTAGGGCTATTTATCTGTATTGTTGAAATTATTACATATGTCCCCTTCCCTCCGCTCCCCACTTTAATCTCCCCCACCTCACTCCCACCTGATGCGCCCATACCTTCACTGAACTAGCCTTATAACATGTGGATGGAAAAGATGTTCGATAGGATTTCAAACTTCTTAAATTTCCAATTACTTAGTTCATGACCTAACACCTTGATGGCGAACCTATGACACGCGTGTCAACACTGACACACGTAGCCATTTTCAATGACATGTGGCTGCGCGCAGTCGTGTACAGAGAAATATGTGATTGCATGCCGAGAAGGATGTTTCATCCTGGGCTACTAGTGTAGTGTAGACAACCTGTGCGAGAGGTCTGTAGGCCAAAAAAGAGACTCCAACACAGAGCGTGTAGTTCTGGGACTTCCGGTTAGGCCGTTAGGGGATCTTTGACCTCACTTGCAGCCAGCAGAGCAGGGAGCAGCAGAATGCGGCTAGGGGTACATCTCTGGGGGCCCTGTGATCGCCATTACCAGCAACTACATAACCACAGCAACCATCATCCAATCTACTGTTCTGGGGTGTTGTGGATTTCTAATTGACCATCATTACTGAGATAAGTGACGGGGAGGCTGGGAGGGGTCAGGGCCTGTGCTATGGGTGCTATTTCCCACCATTAGAAATAGCGGCAGCCATCTTAATTTATATAAGCAACGTCATTTTGCAATATAGTGCAGACTCCATTTCACCACTATTACTGTTGTGTATCCTTATTAACCCCTATTTCTGCTTATTAACCCTGACCTTTCCTAAAAGTCAGTTACATGTGCCATCTTGTGGTCAGTTAAACTAGTTAACCCCTAATTACCTGCAGGCTAACAGGCTATCTATAATTCTATCTTCTGTCACTGCCCCCTGATAGAGAACCCAAAAATAAAAAAAACAAGGTTAAGTAAAGTGGGAGTAGCAGTAGCCCATCCTTTCAAAAGACATGGACCAAGATGTATGGCATTATAGAAAAATGCCTTCTATGTACTGAAATGGTAGTAAGCAGAACATGGAATATAAATAAACATTTTGAAACTAATCATTCCCAGCTCTTGAAAAAAAGTGAGGATGAAAGAAAGAAATACATTTCCAGGCAGATACACTTTTATAAGAGCCAATGTAATTCCATCCTTAAAATTATAAAAGACTCTACAAATTTAACATCTGCAAGTTTGAGCATTGCTTACTCCATAGCTCAGCATGGAAAAGCACGCAGTGAGGGAGAATTTATTAAAGAAACTCTCCTAAGATGTGCACCAGTACTATTTCACAATATGCAGAATAAAGATGCAATTATTAAGAAAATATGTGAGTTACTACACAGTAGAATTATCATAAAAGACCAAATAATGAGACTAAACACAAATGTACAACATCAATTAAAGAGAGACATAAGTAATTGTAAATATTTTTCGATCTCTCTTGATGAAACTACTGTTGTCACATCACATGCTCAGTTGGCCATTATTGGTCGATATTCTGATGGTCCCACAATGAGAGAAGAGGTAATAAAGTTAGTATCATTGCCAACAAGTACATCAGGAAGCAAAATATGTAAGGTTGTTACACAAACATTCTGTGACCTAAGCATTGATGTCTCTAAAGTTGTGTCAGTGATGAAAGATGGGGCACCAAAGATGGTTGGGAAATAAGTCAGATATGTCAAATTGTTTATGGAAATTATTGGACATCTGATTGTGCCTTTTCATTGTATCATCCATCAGGAAGTTTTATGTGCCAAGGCAGGATTCACCAACTTAAACGACTTAATGTCAGTTGTTACAAAAATAGTGAATTTAATAGCTGCTCATCCCCTTCACAAGTGAGAATTTTCTGCACTTTTACTGGAGGATGATTCCACTTACAGTGGACTGCTGATGTAGAGTAATGTAAGATGGCTGAGCCAACACAAAGTTCTTGAGCGCTTTGTGGAGTGCTTTGAAGAAATTAAGGTATTTCTTGAGGATAAGGATCTGGGAAACTTTTCTCAGCTCAATGATGATAAGTGGGTCAACACCCTGATATTTTTTACAGATCTCTCTGTTCATATTAATGAACTGAAATTAAAGTTACAAGGTTTGGGCAAATATATTGATGTTATGTTTGGATACATAAAAGCTTTTGAAAGTAAACTTAAAATTTTCAAGGAAGATATAGAAACTAAAACTTAGAAGTATTTTCCTTGAGTAACAAAGTATTTTGAGAAGGCCAGTGCAGCTGTACAACATGAAATGGAACCCTTGAATATAAAGTACCAGCATGTGTTATATTGGTTACTTGATCAGTTCATTGATAGATTTAATCAATTTAGAAGCCTAGAACAAACCATAAAAATAATAAGTATTCTGATGTAGCAATCTACAGTAGTTTGGAATTAAATGGTTTCCAATAGATGCAAATTGATAATTTGGAGATGCAACATACAGAACTTCAAGACAGCATCTGGGCTCAGGTATTAGTCTACTTGAGGTCAAATCTTGAGAATCTGGAAAGGTGCCGCTTGGAAAATCAAGAGAAGTGCCACTCAAACAGGAAATTTGGAGTGCCTGGAACTGATTACCAGGCACTTTTAGCACCCTGAAAATTATACCAATGGCTTTACTCACAATTTTTCCTTCTATGTACTTTTGTGAGACCTTATTCTCAGCATTAAATAATATCAAAACCAACAAAAGAAACAGATTGACAGATGAAGTTAGTAGCGCTTGTTTGGGCTTGAAGTGTACAAAATACCAACCTTCAATTGGATGTTTAGCCAATGAAATTCAGCAATAAAAAAGTCACTAATAAGCAGGTTAGTTAAAGAATTCCCCCTCCCCCTCACTTATCTTAGTTCATGGCACCCCACAAAAGTTTAATAATATCAGGACCAACAAAAGCAACTGACTTACAGATGAACAAAGAAGTCACTAAGCAGGTAAGTTAAATAATTAGGTTTTGGTTTATTAAATACAGTTATATATTACAATTATACATTTTTGTTATTTAAACTATAAATATCATGAAATTATGCGGTTGTTTTTTTCTCGAAGTGACACACTACCCAAATTATGCTTGGTTTTTTAGCGAATTTTGACACACCAAGCTCAAAAGGTTGCCCATTACTGACCTAACGTCTTCTAGTCTGGCTAATGTTCCAAGTTCACTTGAGAAGAATATATATTCTATTGTGTTTGTTAGAATGTTTTTTACATGTCTGTTATGACTGTCTTGTCTTGTATATAGTTCAAGTCTAATGTTTTCTTATTGATTTTCTGTCTGATGGAAATTGGATATTGAACTGCCCTAGTATTATTGTATTCCAGTCCATTTCACCCTTCAGATGTATTATGATTTTTTTATCTTTAGGTATTCTGATATGGGGTACATAAATATTTACAATGTTCAATCTACTTGATGAATCAGCCTTCTTATTATTACATAATTTTCTAATTAATAATGACATTTTTTACCTTTATTACATGTTTGACTTTAAGTTATTTTTTCTGATATAAATAGACTATCTGTAATTTCTTTTGAAATCTATTTGCATGGATGTTTTTCTATCCCTTCACCATAAAGGAGTTCTTAATTAAATACTATTAGTCTACAATTTAGAAAAAGAAAAGATTGATATAACAAACCACCTTAAAACTAAAAATTTCTTTTTGTAAAAAGATAAAAAAATGAAAAAAGCCCTACCTGGTTTGGCTTAGTGGAGAGAGTGTTCACCTGCAGACTGAAGAGTCCCGGGTTCGATTCCAGGCAAGGGCACATGCCTACGGTGCAGGTTCAATCCCCAGTAGGGGGTGTGCAAGAGGCAGCCGATGAATAATTCTCTCTCATCATTGATGTTTCTATCTCTCCCTCTCCCTTCCTCTCTGAAATCAATAAAAAATATTTTAAAAAATGAAAACAGAAACATAGGTCACAAACTAAGGTAAAATATTTGCAACTCATTGACAGAATAAAATAGTATACAGAACATAAAAGTACTTAAGATATTAATTAAAAAATAACCAACTGTTGGAAAATGGAAGAATATAAACAAGTTCATGTAAGCAGAAATACACAAATAACATTAAAGGGTGCTCATTAATATTAGTAATTGGAGAGATTCAAATTAAGATCACAGTAGCACAATATTTTACACCTACCAGATTGACATATATTTGATTTCATAAATCATTAATGTAGATATACAAGAATTGGAACTCTTGTATTGGATAGAAGTATATTGCTTACTACCACTTGGGTAAATAGTTTTGCACATTCTAGTAAAGCTGGAAATGCACTTGCTCCGTGTTCCAATCATTCCATATCTGGGAATATATACTAGAGAAAGTATCATGCATATATTTCAGACACATACCAGAATAAATAAACTCTCACACATGTACATCAAGGAGGTTCACAAAAACATTTATAATAGAAAAACATAGAAACATCAAATCTCTATCAACACAATGATTAGGTAATTAACATGGAGTATATTTATTTATAAATTAAAATTCTTTATGACACAACAATGAGTCAACTTCAGAAAAATTCAACAATATGCATGAGTCTCAGGAACATAATCTTTAAAAAGAAAGAGAAACTTACAAAAGACTATAAACAATATAATTCTATTAATATATGTTTAAAATCCAAAAAACTAAACAGAAAGGACTTCTTACCATTTGCAACAGCATGGATGGAACTGGAGAGCATTATTCTAAGCGAAATAAGCCAGCCAGAGAAGGGTAAATATCACATGATCTCATTCATTTGTGGAATATAATGAACAACATAAACTGATGAATAAAACAGATCTAGAGACAGAAGCATCAATTAGACCATCAAACCTCAAAGGGAAGGTAGGGGAAGGTGGGAGTAAAGGAGAAGAGATCAACCAAAGGACTTGTATGCATACATATAAGCCTAACCAATGGACACAGACACCAGGAGGGTTTGGGTATGAAAAGGGGGTTAGGGGGACAATAGGAGGTTAAGGACACATATGCAATAACTTAATAAAGAAAAAACAAAAACAAAAAATAAAATTATCCTATATAATAAAAGTAATATGCAAATGGACTGTACCAACACCACACCCACAAGCCACACCCTCCAGCCAATCAGGAGCTGGGGTGGGGCTGAGGTGGCCCAGGCTGTGGGGGTGGGGCCAAGGCCCATGCTGGCTGGGAGTGAGCTGGCTGGGACAAAAACCTGGGCCAGGGGTTTGGGGGCATGGCTGGGACGGAGCCAGCCATTGGTCCCATTGCAGGGCAATGGCTGGGTGCCCAAGACCTAAAGCCTTGGCCAGAGGCTTTAGGCCTTGGGCAGGCTGGGGGTGAGTGGTCAGTAGGACATCCTCTGAGGACTCCCAGTATGTGTGAGGGGGCAAGTTGGGCTTCAGGATCACCCACCCCCAGTGCACGAATTCCGTGCACTGGATCCCTAGTATAATATTCAAAAAATTAAAAAGAAGAAGCATGTGGATCCAAACATGTCAACCAGAACTCATAAATCACAATCCCTACTTACCTTCTGTTGCTTTGTTAACAGCTAAAAGAGTGTTCAGAACCTTGGAGAAACTAACTCCTGAATAAAGGTCATCAGGATCAAATACTATGAGAAAGGAAATTGAAACTGTAAGACACCGTAAGTATTCAACTCAACAAGCCCAACTATCAAAAGACCATTTCTTTTAGCTCTGAGAAGAGAAAAAAAAAATAAAACCCAAGACCCAAACCTCTGTATACCTTTTGGAGAAATTAAAGCAGCTGCTGAGTCGCCTACTGGCACATGGCAGGCCATCAGTGAGTTAGAGCAAAACAGTGATGGGAAGTGAGAGCCCAGATGAGGATGCGGGGCCCACCAGGAAATGCATAGCGCATCCTCAGGACCACTCTTTTAATCTGAACATATCAGTAATCTTAGCCCAGTTACAGGAAACCTGTATGCATGGGTTACAGTTAATGTTCTTCATCTTCACAATGTCCTTAAGAGTAGACAAAAAGGGGGGTGGAGCCTTTTGGACACTTTTTCATTGGTAAAGTTTATTCATTGTCTTCAGTAGGGGCACTGTCAGGTGTGCTCTTCTCTCTGTTCTCTGTCCTCCCCATTGCCACCCACTGGATCCCAAAACCTGTAATCCCAACTCTACATTGCACCCAGATAAGCATTTCCCTTCAGTTTCTGATTTCTGCTGCTTAACCTTGACCCCCTCAGCTCATCTTCATGAATTTGAACCTCTGCCTGCCTGAACTTGTAGGTTTTTCCTGGCCTTAAGTGACTTTCCCAGATGTGACTTCTGGCCTTTATGATACTACTCAACTGTCAGCAACAAAACATTAAATAAATAGAATATTTCACTTTGCCGTTCTCAACTGTCATTCTGATATGCCACTGTTCCTAGTGAAGATACCAGTCAGTTGTTGTTTTAAAGAAAAATTACTAATTTTAAAATGTATTCAAATATATCAAATGTATTAAAATATATCAAAACTTCAAAAAAAAGAACTACTGCTTGTCAATATTATAATAATTTTGCCTTCCCACATAAAAAACACACAAAAGTGACTAACAAGTATTGTGAGTTCAATAACTCCCCTTATTAGTATCTTACAGCTAAAAATCACTTAATGATTCTTGACCTACTGCAATAATATTGACCTGAAGCCATTAGATGAGAGAAATATAGGATATTTAGTGACCAACAATGGGCATTTTAAGTATAGTTATATCTAGTGCAGTGATACATTGGAAACAAAGACACATTTAAAGTAGTCACCAAAATAGCATGTTCCGTGGCACTAAAATCTTAAAATGCATTGTAGAACCATAAAAAATGTAGCACTGCTTTCCAAAAAAGAAAAAGAAGAAGAACAAGGAGGAGGAGGAGGAGGAGGAGGAGGAGGAGGAGGAGGAGGAGGAGGAGGAGAAAAAGGAAAGAAAATAAAGTGCAGCCAAGAATGGAAAGAACTTTGAGAGCTCATGTAGGTTTATAGTATAATGCCTCCAAAACACTTAGCTTCAAATTTCTTCAGAGTTACTAGATATAAACAATATTTTCTCTAATTTGATGTTCTAAACATTTATACTTTATTAGAGAAAAATTTAAACATACACAATAGTAAAGAAAATACTATTTTGAACCCCCATGTACCCATCACCCAGCTTCCACAATTATCAAAGATAAACCAATTTTATTTTGTTAATAACCTCACATATTCACCTACCTTTCAATTATTTTGAAACAATTGTTAGGCTACACTATTTCATACATAAACATTTTAGTATATATGTGTAAAACACAATAGCTACCTCTTAAAAATAACTGAAATAAATTAATCACAATATCTGGAAAAAATAAGTTTAATATCATCAAATGTGTAGATAATATATACACTTTATTGATCAAATTACTCTTGTCCTCTTAATTTTTACAGTATATTAGATCATATTGTGATCCAAATAAGAGTTATACATTTTGATTGATTAATTTGTCTCTTAAGTTTTTTTTGAAAGTTTCTTAAATGTTTAACTTATTTATTTAATTTATTGGAGTGGCATTGGTTAAAAGATGATACATGTTTCAAGTATACATTCCTATGATACATAATCGATATATTGCATTTTGTGCCATTGCCCAAGGACAAATCAACTTCTGTAACTTCCCCCTTTACTATCCCCCAACGTACTCTTGTCTGTGTCTATGAGTTTCAGTTTTATAGCCCACATATGAGTGAAATCATATGACTCTTATTTCTAACTAACTTACAGTATGTCACTTAGCATGATATTATCCATGTTGTTATAAATGGCAGTATTTCACCTTTTTAGGGCTGAGTAGTATTCCATTATACAGAGGTACCACAAGTTCTTTATCAAATAATCTATCAAAGAACACTTTGGTTGCTTCCATGTCTTAGATACTATGAACAATGCTGTAATAACATAGGGATTCATACATCTTTGTGAATAAATGTTTTCAAGTTTTTTCTGGTAACACCCAGAATAGGGGTTGCTGAGTTATGTGGTAAAATTCTTAATTTTTTGAGGAAACTTAGTATTGTTTTTCATACGGGATTTACCAGTTTGCATTTCCCTCAGCAGTGAATGAAGGTTCCCTTTTTCTCCACAACCTCTTCAGCACTTGTATTGCTTGTCTTATTGATAATTTGATAATTGTTGGGTTCCTATCTAACAGGTGTGAGGTGGTATCTCATTGTGGTTTTGATTTGCGTTTCCCTAACAGCTAGTGCAGCTGAGCATCTTTTCATATAGTATCTGTTGGCCATGTGTATGTCTTTTTGGGAGAATGTCTGTTAAGGTCCTCTGCCCATTTTTTAACTGGATTGTTTATTAGTTTGGTGTTGAGTTGTTTATCATTTTGGATATTAACCTCTAATTCAGAGCTGTTGTTTGCAAACAACAAGCTCTTAAATCTTCTTGTAATTTACAACTATCACTCGGTTTTGTTCTCAATAATTTATTTTGAAAAAATCAGGGATTTGTTTCATTTCAGTTTTTTCCTGTGGGTTTCCAGTGGCATCATTTAACATGTTCCTCTCTCTCCTGTATGTATTATGTATAAGCTTGCAGTTAGATCCAGCATTTCCAGGACCATTTCACAGGAAACACTTCCAGGAGGTGCCTTATATGGACTTTGCCTCTGTGATGTCAGCAAAGGTCAATGGGCATTGCAGAATGTTCATATTTTATTTAAAGTATCCTTTTTTGTGTATGAGTTGGAATCTATACTAATAAAAGAGCAATATATGAATTAGACTGGTCGTCTTTTGGTGGTCCTTCTGGATAAAGTTACAGTGGTGGGGCAAAGGCAGAGGCAGTTAGGGGCAATCAGGCCAGCAGGGGAGAGAAGTTAGGGGGATCAGGTTGGCAGGGGAGAGCAGTTAGGGTGATCATTCTGGCAGGGAAGAACTGTTAGGGGCTATCAGGCTGTCAGGGGAGGGCAGTTATGGGTGATCAGGCAGGCACGCAGAGAGGTTAGAGGTGATCAGGCAAGCAGGCAGGTGAGTAGTTAGGAGCCAGTGGTTCTGGATTGCGATAGGCCAGTTGGACATCTCCTGAGTGGTCCTGAATTAGAGATGGTGCAGGTCAGGCTGAGGGACACCCACAACCCTATGCAAAAATTTTGTGTATCAGGCACCTAGTATTTTATAAAGATTTCCCCATGCACTATTTTGTTTCACTGAGATACTGATTTTATAGGAAAAAGAGAATAAATTTTTGTTTCTTTTTATAAAACAAGTTTTCAAAATGAGTTAATTCCTTATGGTCTTCTCGCATCATTATCAACTGATTGTGGGAGGTGTTCTTTTGTAATATCATAATGAATTTATGCATTTAAAGACATGTGTTGTGCTTTGGTTTACTGCAGTTATTAATGCTACAGATGCTCAGATTGCCCCATATTTTACCAGTAGGAGCATCTTCTAGTTGTAGCTCAAAATTGGTTATAATGAGAGTATTTATACCACAAAAATCAGCAAACACAAATCTGGGCTTTTTCCTCTCGGAAAAGCAGTTATCAACATTTACCAGCTCACTGCTGGCATCCCATCCTATTTTGTCTCTTTTATCATCATCAAGTTTTAGCTCTGTGGATAAATATACATTTAATGTGCATTTGCAGTCCTGATGTTGCTGAATTTTCTAGTTATTTAGCTTGCCTCACAGGCCTTCTCTATTAGATTCAATCATGAAATGATGCTAACAGAAGTAATACACCCTGTGTTGTGTGTTTGTGATCTTTATGGCCCTTATATTTGAAAATTGGATCCACTGAATATAAAAATTTTGGATGGCATTTTATTTGTTTTGAATATCTTAAATAAGACATTGTTTTCTGGAGATCTGTGCTTTCCATGTTGTCTGCACTGTTACTGGCACAAAGTGGGAACTCTTTACTGCTGACAGGGATGAAATCCTGGATCTCCACTTGGCCCTCTCTGACACTCTTGATAGCTCTGGGTTCAGGGTGCGTGGTTCCAGCATGAAGATGCCGAAAGTCTGGGCTCCATATCTGGTCTTGGCTGGTAAGGGTGTGTGTCTGGGTCATAGCTTTTTATGTGGTTTTTAGCTGAAGAAAAGTACTTGTTTAAATTTTCTGTCTTCCTGTCTGCCCATTTTCTATTCCCTTTGCTAGGGAGAGCAGGATTAGTGAAGGCTTTTTTTTTCTTTTTTAAATGCATCTGTTGGCATTTCTAGGTTTCAGCTTTTTCAGCTCCAAGTCAGGGATATTTGAATCAAAAGAAAATCCCAGAGATCTTAGGAAAATGTCATTCTTTGGACCCTGAGGTCCCTGTATTCTGCCTGTGTTCTCTCTCCCTTTCACAGTCTTCTTACGATTGCTTCATATACTGTCCAGGGATTGCTGTTGTACTTACAGAAGAGTATGGAGAAGAAGATATTTATTTTCCTGAAAGTAGAATCATAAATGTCATTTTAAGTTAATCTTTCAAAAGCACGTATGAGCCATGTTTGAGAATGTGTACCTACACCCTTGGTCTTTGAATGAAAACTGTCCTGTTTTCAGAATTTTGTATATATTTGTGTGTGTTTTCTTCGGGTAAAACACTTACCCCAATGTTGGCTTTACCTTGATTTGTTTATCTCTTAATCTATTTAATGTTTTTTTCATATGTGTTATTAAGATGATCTCTTACAACACTTTTTTAGTAAACCCATTTTTAGCAATGTTCCTTCATTTTCTTGATAAAAAAAATAGCAATGTTTACTTAGCCCTCTTTTTTAGGTATTGAATTTTTGTCTCATGTCATTTTCTTTTCTTTATTTTTATTGTTTACACTATTGCAGATATCCCCAGCTCCTCTTTCCCCTCCTGTAACCCAGCACTCCTCCCCTCCCCTTCCTCCTGGGCATCACCACAGTGTTGTCTGTGTCAACATGGTTATGCATATAAATTCTTTGGCTAATCCCTTCACCTTCTTTCCTCCAATCTCCCCAGTCACCCCTTCCCTCTGTCAGCTCATGTAGCCATACCTCTGTTTCTATTTTGTTCATCCCTTTATTTTGTTTATTCAATTCTACATATTAGTGAGATTATATGGTATTTATCTTTCACCTACTGGCTTAATTCACTTAACAGAATAATCTCTAGGTCTACCCATGCTGTCAAAAAAGGTAAGAGTTCCTTCTTTAAGGGTTGAATAGTATTCCATTGTGTAAATGTGCCACAGCTTTTTTATCTACTCGTCTATTGATGGGCATTTGGACTGTTTCCAGATGTTAACTATTGTAAATAAAGCTGCTATGAACATAGGGGTGCAAACATTCTTTTGAATTTGTATTTCTGGAATCTTAGGATATATTTTCAGAAGTGGGATCACTGGGTCAAAAGGCAGTTCCATTATTAATTTTTTTGAGAAAATTCCAAACACTTCTCCACAGTGGTTGCACTAGTCTTCATTCCCACCAGTAGTGCCTGAGCGTTCCTTTTTTCCCACATCCTCTCCAACACATTTTGTTTGCTGGTTTATTGATGGTAACTATTCTGTAAGGTGTGAGGGGAAATTGGGTTGTGGTTTTAATGTGCATTACTTTGATGATTAGTGATGTTTACCATATCATTTGTATTCATTTATATTCTTCAATAACAAATCATTACAAGCATAATGACTTGAAAACACACAAATTTATTTTCTTACTAGAGCCCCGGTGTATCAATTTGTGCACTGGTGGGGTATGGCTGGCCCACCCCAATGGGGGGCCATTAGAAATGGTCTGGCTGGGATGAGGGGCCATGGTTAGGGCCAGCTAGGGTGAGAGGCTGTGGGCAGTTTGCCAGCCAGTCCCACCTTTGATTGGGATGGGGGTGCCCACTCAGGGGCAAGGCCACTGGGGAGAGGGGCCACAGGTGTTCCAGTTGTTCTTCCATTTAGGAAATTTGCATATTACCCTTTTATAATACAGGACTAATGGCCTGGTGAATGAAATTCGTGCACATTAAAAGGGTATTAATTAGAGGAAATAATTTAATATTGCTATTTGCTCTTTCTCTATAATAGAAGTATCAGAGACTAAAGAAAATTAGTAAAATGTATATGAAAACCTTCTTCCTGTCAGAGTCTGGGACGCACCACGGGACCCAGAGTCTAGTCCCCACTTACTCACATTAGCCTCAAAATCATGTGAGACCCAGACCAGCCACCCCCCCACCCCCACGCATTGGGGTAGATCCAGACCTGGCCAGTCCCACCCTTGTCAAGCCCCCCAGGGAAGGGGGTGTCCTCAGGTCCCCTGGCCCAGCAGCTGGATGGGGGACGTGGCCTGAGGTCCCCCATCAAGTTCCACCAGGTGAGAGACACAACCTGAGATTCCCTGTCAAGCCCTGCTGGGTAGGGGTCATGGCCTGAGGTCCCCTGTCAAGTCCCACCAGGCAGAGGAGCACAGCCTCAGGTCCCCCGGCCCACCACTGGGAGGAAAGTGCAACCTCAGGTCCTCCATCAATCCCCACTGGCATGGGGGTGCAGGCTCAGGTCCGCTGTGAAGCCCCGCCAGGTGGGTGGCACAGCCTGAGGTCTCCTGTCAAGCCCAGCCAGGCAGGAAGGGCACAGCCTCAGGTCCCCTGGCTTGGTGCTGGGGCAGAGGGTATGGTCTGAGGTCTCCCAGCCTGGTGCCGAGGTAGGGGTGTGGCTTGAGGTCCCCTGTCAAGTCCTGTCAGGTGGGATGCAGCTTGAGGTCCCTTGTCAAGTCCTGCTGGATGGAGAGAACAGTCAGAGGTCCCCTAACCCAGCACATCTTCAGGTCCCCTGTCAAGCCCTTCCAGGTTGGGAGTGTGGCCTGCAATCCTCTGTCTAGCCACACCATGTGTGAGGCATGGCCTGAGGTCCGCCAGCCTGGAGCTGGGCTTGGGGGAGCAGCCTGAGGTACCCTAGCCCAGCACCAGTGGGGGGAAGCACACCTTGAGGTTCCCTGTCAAGCCCTGCCAGGTGTGGGGGGCGTGGCCTGTGGTCCCCTGTCAAGCCCTGCTGGGAAGGGGGAACAGCAGGAGGTCCCCTAGTCCAGCACCAGTACACCTTGATGCCCCCAGTCAAGCCCCACTGGGTGGAGGACATGGACTCAGGTCCCTGGCCTGGTGCCAGGGCGGGGGTCAAGGCCTGAGGTTGCCTGTCAAGTCCCTCTGAATTGGGGGAGGGTGTAGCCTTAGGTCCCTGCTGATTGCTCTTTCAGCCTCCCACGTGCCAAACTCGGCCCCACCCCCTGCTCCTGATTGGCTGGTAGTGTAGCGAAGGTATGGTCAAATTTGCATATTTCTCTTTTATTAGATAGGATAGTTCTATAGGTAAGAAGTTTAAATGGGTCATCAGGCTGCATTCCCCCTAGAGGTAATAGTGGAGAATTTTCCAACTTCTAGAAGCTTTTTGCATTCCTTTACTAGTATTTGTGATCTCTTCCTCCATCTTCAAGGGCAGTTGCATAGCATCTTTAGGTCTCTCTTGCCTCCCTCCCTCCCTTATAAATACCTTGTAATTACATTGTTCCCACCCAAATGATACAGGATCATTTCCCTTTCTCAAATTCCTTCACTTTAATCACATCTATAAAATCTCCTTTGACATGTAACGTAACATATTTTCAAAGCAAAGGGTTTGGGATATGGAAATCCTTCAGGGGTTAGTATTCTGTCATATCATAACCTTATTTTTGAGATCTTATTTGACAGGTTTCATTTTTATTTAGTTGCCTTGTATTATAAGTGATTGGAAGAAGTTTCTTCTCTAGATTGAGATTTTTTCTGAATAAAGACATTGGTTATTGCACAGTTTTATCCTTTTCTTCTCCTCAGAATCATGCTGTTTCTTCATTTTTTATCATACATAGCAGTCTGTCCTTAGGCATTCTGTCAGCTCTCATCTGAATTTTGTTTTGTTTTTTTAAAGGCACAGTTTGAGGGATCTACATAATTCCTGCTCAATCAACTATTCTGTAACTTGAGGGAATTTTGGAGGAAGAAATAAAACTGAAATGAGGTTGCAGTCTGAAAACCTGGGTTCCTATCCTTTTGCTCTATGGCTTCAGAACTCATTACATTAACAGGAGGAATCCCATTCTCAGAGAGAGAGATGCCTCCAGGTTCCTGATTTAGTGCCTGGCTTTGGAATCATTTTCTTCAAGGGAGCCTCAGTAACATTGCTCATTTCTCCATCTCACCCACTTCTCCCCAGCAGCTATTCCCTGGGATGCTCCTCTTTCAGGAAAGGGAACAAAAATGGAGGTCTCCTCAGGTTTCCTCTCTCAATGACAACTTTGTAGACTCTGGTAAAGCTACAGAGGGAAGGGGAAGCAAGAATCAATCTGGGCGGCACCTGCCTCTCTAGTTCATATTTTTCTTAATTTTGGCTTTCCTGCAAGAGCAACAGTTGTTATAGTTTGATATGATATGATGCTCCTTACCCTGCGTTGACACTCTTTTTGCTGTTGTTTTAGGGTGTTTTGGCTTGCTGCATTGTTACTTGTGAGCATTTTATTATGTTTTAGAGAAGGGGAATTCTATAATGCTGTTTCAGTCAATTTACTTCCAATTGAAGAACAATTTCCATAAGTCTTATCTTAAAATCAAGGCCTAATACACAAAGATTTGTGCAAGAATGAGCCATCCTTCCCCTGGCTGCCAACATCACCTTTGCTTCAGCCAGAGCTGCCTTTTTGCTCTGGGACCGGAGCCGCCTTTCTGCCTTCCTATGCTGCCCAGAGGCCTGGAGTAGCTGGGGTGTTCCATCCTGCCCCTGGCTACTCAGCACCTATGTATGCAAATTAAGCCACCATCTTTGTTGGGTTAATTTGCATACTCACTCCTGATTGGCTGGTGGATGTTGTAAGTTAAGGTCAATTTTCATTTTACTCTTTTATTAGTGTAGATTAGATTATTGGGACCAATTCAGGATTTATTTATTGATAAACCAAATCCATCAGATAATGAAAGGTGAGTAATATATACTTCAGTATCTATATAACACCCCTCTCTCCATTTTTCATGAATTATATATTAGTTTTAATGATCTTAGTAGAGCTCAAGAGAAATAGGGCCTAAATTATAATCCAAATTATTTAGTATAAATCATTTTCTTTTAAAGATTTTAGTAGAATTTAATATAGGAATGATACACATTACTTCTTCAGAGCTGGTGTGGATCTTTCATAAAATTTATAAACATTCATAATTAGGAGATATTCTAAAAGTCACCCAATCCAATCATCTTTGAGATTGTGGAATAGCCTGTAGAAGTTTTGCCAACAGATCATTTTTGGCAATTTTTACATACTGCACAACCTCCTGCGGAAGCACATACTGTCTTTTGTATGTATGATTTGTATAAAAGTCTAACATATTCACTGGAATTCTTTTCTCATTTTGACTCATGCTTTTTCTAGAGGTCTTATATAATTCTTCCACATGGGAACACTATCCATATTTTAGAGAATCATTTGTATCTTCTCTCCTCCAGCTACAACTGTGGGCATTAAATCACATAAAAGGTTTGGAGTATCTTCTCACTTTAGTGTCTCTGACTAGAACACATCTGGCAGGAATAAACCCTGTTAAAGTAGAGACTTCAGTCTAAACACAATACTTCAACTGTGCCTTTACTTACAAAGAATGTCATAGTCTCAGTCTAGATAAAAGTGCAGGGTTTTCCTCCTTAATTTCTGCCTAATGACAGAGAGGCTCAGGGTGTTTAGCACTTTAGTGACCAATTCATATTGTGGACTAAAATTATAGTCACCAGTTACTCAAACTGCTACCAAGAGCCTTTTATTCTCTTCCTAAATTTTATGCAGTTGGCTTCATATTCCAGTTTGCTTTCTCATGTCCAAAACTGTTGAATTTCATTTTTTTTTAAAGTGCAATTCACCTGGATAGATTTGAAACCCTATTTCTTATCCAATGCATTCATTCTCCCCAGCTCTATGTTATACTGGATTTGATGTATTGGTAATTATATGTCAGCCAAGTACTTTTTAACAAGAGTTAAAATAGCAAGGAAAAGGAAAAACATATAATAAGAAAGAACAAAAAAAATGTAAGGGGAAAGGAAAAAAGAAATAAAAAGGTAAATAGC
Source organism: Antrozous pallidus (assembly GCA_027563665.1). NCBI lineage: Eukaryota > Metazoa > Chordata > Mammalia > Chiroptera > Vespertilionidae > Antrozous > Antrozous pallidus. The sequence continues at coordinate 12,110,484 of CM050522.1, forward strand.
TCTTAGGTCCAGTATAAAGAGGCTGTATATTTCATTCTCCTTTCATGTAACCCAAATTCACAGAAATTTAGCAAATTTAAAAACAGTGAAAGTGCAACCTAATTGAAATTATTATAATCCTACCTCTCATTCATTTCAGAAAAATCTATAATGTATAAATACATACATAAATATGTTGTTGACTCAGTATTTACTTTGAGTATTTCCTCAAATTGCTCAAATTGCTTCTCACACATCTTATTTATTATCCTCACACATGTATGTATACTTGAAGAAGGAAATAATTTCTATATAGGTTATTTTTTTTAATCAGACTAGGCAAAAATCCTGGAATTCTGTTTTATTGAAGATGACAATAATTTGATGGAAAGATAAATTAAAAGTAATTAAAATACTATGTAAAACTATGCTGACTATGGTGCAGAAGTGAGCCAAAGAGGTGAGAACATTTTAAGTTAAATATAAACAAATAAGATACTTGGAAGATAGATGTGACATAAATGTGGCAATTGAATCTTTCACATTTTTTTTCAGAAATAACTAAGTTGAGAAGATAATTTCAAAAATCCCAACATATGTTGTTTTTAAGTATACTTGGAACTGTAGGCAAGTCCTAAAGAGCTAGATGATCTGAGTCATATATTCATAGAGCATAATAATTATAGCTAATATTGAGTTATAAACATCAAAGAGATATCTTAATTATTTCTACCACAAAAGAAAATAAAAGATACAGAGTGAGAAAAATGTTGAAAGCCAAAAAACAATGAAAGGACAACCATAGGAGATACCGTAATTCACATTAGAATGAATGACCACAATTCAGAACGTTGACACCAAATGGTGGTAAAGATGACTAGGAACTGCCACTCACTGATGGTAGAAATGTGAAATTGGAAGACATTTTGGCAGTTTCTTTCTAAATGAAACATGTTCCTACCATATGATTTAGCAATTGTCATCCTTGGTATTTACCCATGGTAGTTGAAAACTTATGTCTACATAAAACCCTACACAGGGCTGTTTATAACAGCTTTACTTATAATTGCCAAAACATAAGTAAACCAAGATGTCCTTCTATAGGTAAATGGGTAAATAAAATGTGCATCAGACACTGGAATATTATACCGTGCTAAAAAAGAAATAAGCTAACAATGTTTGAAAAGACATAGGAAACTTAAAGGCATAATAGTAAATGAAAGAAGCTAATCTAAATATACTATATACTATATGATTCCAACTATATGAGATGCTGGGAAAAACAAAACTACAGAGACAGTGGAATCATCAGTGGTTGCCAGGGGTTAGGGAAAGAGGGAGGGATGGACAAATGGAGCACAGAGGACTTTTAGGCCAGTGAAACTAGTCATCATGATACTGTAATGATGGAACAAGTCATTATCCATGTATCCAAACACATAGAACAATGAACTCTACTGCAAACTATAAATTTTAGGTGATTCTTATTTGTCTATATAGGTTCACCAGTTGTAACATGTGTACCACTCAGATGGGGACCTTGTCAATGAGTGAGGCTATGCATGTGTGGGAGCAGAGTTGTATAAGGGAACTCTGTATACTTTCCTCTCAATTTTGTTGTGAAATTAAAACTGTTCTAGAAAAATGCCTTAAAAATAAAAAAAATAAAGACAAAGATCCAAAGGATATTAGAGAAGGTGGTAGATATAGAAGATAGATATGCATGTATAACAGTGGTACTCAGTAAGTACCAGTGGAGGTGGGGAGAAATAAGCAGCGGAACAGAATAAGTATTAAAACCATTACATTCTGCTCTGCCTAAAAATACCCCTGGAAATTACAATTACAAAATGAAATTTTATATTACAGACCTGGGAAATTGCTCAGAATAAGTGGCCCAGACAGATTTGTTCTAGTAAAATTCTTAGATGGAAAAGAATTTTGGGGCATTAGCACTTTATGCTAGAAAACAATTAGAAGGCACCCATTTCCATCATCATGGTGACAGTATCAGAGGAAGCATGATAGAAATTCAGTAAGTTCATCTCCACTCAGCACTAAAGGCAGGATGTAGGAGAGACCAGGTGGGAAGGCATAATGCCTATCCTAAGCTTTGGAGGTGTTAGTGGAGACCAAGTGAGAAGCCAGAATGTCTACCCCTTTCCACAGGAACAAGCTACACATTCCTCATGTGTCAATGGAAGCCAAGTGGGAAACCTGGATTTTTACCCACCCAAGGAAGTAGAAGCCCACCCTTCCCCTGCAAGAGCATTTTCAGAGCAAGCCAGTTAAAACACAAGGTTGATGTATGATCCAGCATTTTAGAACATTATATCCCCATGCCCATGTTTTTATTTTTACAAAATAAGAAATAGTAAGCATATCAACAACTGGAAAAAAAAATCTCAAACTAAATGAAAAACAAAATCAGTAGATGCCACCACTATGATGATAGAGATGTTAAATGTATCTGACAAACTTTAAAGCAGCCATGAAGAAATGCTGCAACAAGCAGTCACAAACATATGCAAAATGAAGAGCTAAGAAATAGAAAGCTTCAGAAAGTAAATACAGGCATAAATAGGAATCAAGTGGAAACTTGAGAACTCAAGATACCATAAAAACAAAACAAAACAATATATGGACTAAACACCAGAATGGAGGAGACAGAGAACAAACCAATTAACTAGAACAAAGAGCAATAGAAATCACCAAGTTTGAACAATGGGTAGTAAATAGTCTGATTAACAACAAATGAGCAGAGCCTCAGGGACTTGCGTGACAATAACAGAAGATTTAAAATTCATATAATCAGTCTCTGAGGGAGGAGAAAGAGAATGATCTTAATAAGTATTCAAAGAAATACTGCTAAAAACTTCCCAATTTGCAAAAGATATATACCTTATTCAAAAACGCTTAACAAGCCCCAAACACTGGAGTAAAATTGTATAGAGCTTAATAAGAAAACACAGATATAAACACAAACATACACATAAAAGTATGATTGGGGAAATCGGCATAAAATATGTGGGCTGTAATAATGTCAATATCCTGGTTGTGATATTGTACTACAGATTTATAATGTTACCACTGGGGAAAACTGGGCAAAGTGTGCACAAGATTTCTCTGGATTGTTTTTACAAGTGCATCTGAGTCTACAAACATCAGTTAAAAATGTTTATTGGAAACCACTCCCACTTTAGTTGTACTCTCCTTTCTTACTATCTTGTAATCTAAAGAACCAAGAAGGAATTGAGAAGAGGAATATTGTATGTTTCTTATAATCTTAAAATGACATTATAGAAATGGAAAGAAGACTATGGTTGCCAGAGTTAAGAAGGGCATAGGATAAAAGGAAGTGTTTATGGTTATAAAAGTGTAACATGAGGCGCTCCTGTGGTGTTAGAAATGTTCTATGTCTTGACTGTATCAGTGTCAGTTCCTGGATTGTGATATCATATTGTTCTCCTGTAAGATATTACATTGGAGAAAAAGTACATGGGATCACTCTGTGTTACCTACACTAATAAAAGACAAATATGCAAATTGACCATCACTTCACCATGCCCACCAGCCAATCAGGAATGAATATGCAAATTAACCTCCTCACCTTTTTGGAGACTGATGACAGGGAGGAGGCAGCTCCCAGCACAGCCTGCTTGGTGGTCACCATGGCAACCTGGGAGAAGGAAAGCAGGGCCCAGCATGGCCTCAGTGACCTGGGAGCAGTGTGGTACAGCCCATAGGCAGCACCCAGCGTAGCCTGCTTGGCAGTCACCAGGGTGTGGAGCAGGCAGGCCCCACAGAGAGCAGAGAACCATAGGGAGTGGGCCTAAGTCATCAGTAGGACATCCTTTCAGGGCTCCCAGATTGGAGAGGGTGCAAGTCATGTTGAGGGATCCCCGCCCCACCCCAATGCACAAATTTCCTGCACCGGGCTTCTAGTTTCTTATAACTGCATATAAATCTATAATATCTGAAATTTTACAGTTTAATTAAAAGTGGAATTCAAAAAATTAAAATAAATTATTAGGAATTATATAAATAACCAGTAATGGATACTGAATCATTAAAGGTAGACATAATCTTATTATCAAATAACTATGGCAGTTATGGTTTCAGACTATTATAATGTGAGATAATGGGAAAAAATAAAGCTTTGAAACTAATAGGGAGGCAATGAGGGGTGGTTTAAAAAGCTAAGGCTACCGTTTCTCACAGGAAAAAAAAATTATCAATATCACAGATTAAAATAAAATCACAAATAGGCTCTGGTCAGGTAGCTCAGTTGTTTGGAATGTCATGTCCATAAACCAAATTTGTGAGTTCCATCCCTGATCAGGGCACATACAAGAATCAACCAGTGAGAGCATAAATAAATGGAAAAATATTTGTATTTCTCTCTCAAATCAATACATTTTAAAAACTTTAAAAAATAAGTCATATAGTTTAACATTATGTCATTAGTATATCAACAGTTTTCATTATAGTTTTAGAATTACAGACACCAGTTTGAAAGAATATTTCTTCTAGAGAAAAATTATTTCAATTTCAAAAGTTTTACTTTAGATTATGTATGTTGCTTTACATTTAAATAAAATTAAATTTGTGTTGTCTCATAATTCAGTATAGTACCTGGTATAACAACGATGTCCATGGACCTGGGAGGGAAAGGAAAGGAGGTAACACATGTAGTGGAAGATTTAGTATACATCCTTGGGACTGTAAAGAAATGGACTTGTACCTTTGATTTACTATTTATTGACTGGGAGTTTAAAGTAGGCATTGAGTTATTAGGAACTCAGTTTTATTATTATCTGCTTTAGAACAATTCTACTCATCTTACAAGATTTTTATAAGTATTAAATGAGGTTATATAGGGATAGTTTGAAATACAGTACTTGACACTCTCTGCTCTCTGCCTTGAAGTTAAGAATATATTAATTTCTCAATCACTATTAATTCTCTCCTCCTCTCCCTTATTGTAATCCATTATATTTAATATATTTCTACTGAGGTCACAGGGAGTTCACAGTATATTTAGAATAACTTCTATTTAAAGTGATTAAGTGTTAAGAGTATTGCATTGTCATTTGCTGTCTAGAAATCTTTCAGAGACCCTCAAACACACAGGCTTGACTAGTTATGTCACCTTTTTCTCCTTCTACTTCTTTGGAAATTTGTGAAACTGCTCAGGTTTACTAGGGAAGATTTTTCTTGTTGAAAGTGCCTGAGATAGGTAAACAAAAGATTAGGTTGGAAGTAGAAGTGTCAGTACTGGTACAATGTCCCCATAGCTTTTCTCTAGTGGGCATTAGGTTGTTGGCAGAGATGAGCCAAACAATTTATTTATCTCTGACTTCCAGTCAGGCAGCATCTGATTTGCAATGGAAGACTAAACATTTGTCTGCCTTTCTCTACCTCCAACTGTCCTCCCCATTTGTACTCACAGAAGTAAACTTCTAAATCAAATTAACAAAATGATAGACCATTGGGCAAAATATGGCACATTTTCTCTCATTAATCAGGGGTGAAACAGTAAACAAATCTGCTCTCAGCACAAATGATAATGAAAGCAAAACAGCAGCCATACAGATTTGCTGACCAGCTCTGCACCTGCATGTAACTTGGGTTCAATGTTCTACTTAGTCAGTCCCTGAATACAAACTGATAAAACTTGCTCTAAATCCAGTCACTTGCTATCTTAGCAGGGATCCTCTTGACAATGCCTATATATGAAAATGATCTAATTCACAGAACATTGAAGAGCAGACAGGGGATCACAGTACTACCAAATACAGTCAGTGTATGGGTCACCTGCCTTCTTAGTGAAAGTAGCTTGGACAGATTCAGTACTCCCTCTTAGCAAGATTTATACAACAGCTATCAGCTAACTACTAATCCATACAAGAATTGATTAGTTGATACTACAGGTGGTACATCATCTACTAATCACAATTCAGATGTGTGAGTTCATGAGATCATGACCCATATTCTTGAAATTGTATGCAAAATTAGGTGAATCTATTACTTAAGATATAATTTTTAAAAATAAGGCAGTATGTAGATAATTTAAACACTATAAATTACCTTAAACTAATTGATATTTATAGAACACTGTCCATCAACTGCACTAGACACCTTCTTCTCAAGGGTGCATTGGCTTTAAACAAAACGGAGCATAACAAAAGTCCATAAAATAATCCCCAATAAATTTAAAAAATGTTTAATCTAACAGTTTATATTGTCTCCACACAGTGAAGTAAAATGAAAAAAAAATAAAACCTGATATGTAAGAAGGTCACAAATACTTGCAAACTAAACATTACTCTTCCATATACCACATAGGTCAAATACCAAATCACCAGAAAAATAAAGAATAGTTTGAAGTGAATGATAATGAAAATAAAACCTTAAATTTTGGGGATGCAGCTAAAGCACTGGTTAGAGAAAATATATAGTATTAGGTGCTTAGACAAGATGTTAATATTAATTATCTACATTTTCACATCAAGAAGATAACAAAAGAAGAGCAAAGTAAACTCAAAGTAAGTTTAACAGAGAAAATAATAAACATAAGAAATCAAGTAGCAGCCGAGACCGGTTTGGCTCAGTGGATAGAGCGTCGGACTGCAGACTGAAGGGTTCCGGGTTCGATTCCGGCAAGGGCACATGTACCTTGGCTGCCGGCACATCCCCAGTAGGGGGCGTGCAAGAGGCAGCTGATCGATGTCTCTCTCATCGATGTTTCTGACTTTCTATCCCTCTCCCTTCTGCTCCGTAAAAAAAAATCAATAAAATATATTTTAAAAAAAAGAAATCAAGTAGCAAAGAGAAAAGATTAAAAAATACAACTTGATTTTGTTAAAAAGAGTAAATATTCTTCATTTTAATATTTTTAGAAACCTCCATACTGTTTTTTTTTTGTAGTGACTGCACCAATTTACAATTCCACCAAAGTGCACAAGGATTATCTTTTCTTCACGTCCTCTCCAATTCTTAGCTCCTGAATTTTTAATAATAGCCATTCTAACGGGGATGAGGTGACATCTCATTGTGGTTTTGATTTGCATTTTCCTCATAATTAATGATGTACAACGTCTTTTTATATGCCTGATGGCCATCTGAATATCTTCCTTAGAAAAATGTTTATTCTGATCACCTGTCCCTCTTTTATTTGGGTTGGTTTGTTGTTGTTCAGTTGCAAGAGTTCCTTGTATGTCATGGATATTAATCTCTCATAGGAAATATTTGCAAGTATCTTTTCCCATTTGGTTGGTTGGCTATTGATTTTCTTGATTTCTTTTACTGTACAGGAGCCTTTTAGTTTGATGTAATCCCATTTGTTTGGGTTTTTTTTTTTTGTTTCCCTTGTCATTGGAGTCAATTCCACAAAAATGTTTCTAAGACCACTGTCTAGGTGCTTAGCATCTGTGCTTTCTTCTATGAATTTTATATTTCCAGGTCTTACATTTAAGTCTATATATTCTATTTTGAATGAAATATTGTATATGGTATATCAGAGTGGTATAGCTTTATTCTTTTACATGTGGCTGTCTGGGTATTTATCTGAAGAATATGAAAATACTAATTATGAAAGAAATGTGTACTCCAATGTTCATTGCAGCATTTATTTATAATATCTAAGATAAAAAACACCTAAGTGTCCATGAACCAATGAATGAATAAAAAAGGTGTGATGTATATACATACAATGGAATACTATTATGTAATGATCTCCATATATATATATATATATATATATATATATATATATATACTATTAAGCCATACATAGATTAAGAAATGCCATTTATTGCATGAATTGACCTTGAAGGTATTATGCTAAGTAAAATAAGTCAGTCAGAAAAAGTAAAAATGAAATCATATGATTTTGCTCATGTAGAATATAAAACAAACAAAAAATGACAAAAACTTATAGCTACAAACAACAGATTGGTAGTTACTAGAAGTGAATGACAGTAGAAGGAGGGACTAGTAGGTAAAGGAAGTCAAATGTATGATGATAGATGAAAACCAGAATTTTGGTTGTGAACATGCTATAACATATACAGATATCAAGTTACAATGTTGTACACCTGAAACTTACATAATATTATAAACTAGTGTTACTTCAATTTAAAACTTTAGATAATAAAAAGAGAAAAGTAACAATTGATAAAACCTTAACATATATGAGTAAGATACAAATTAACACTATAAAAATGAGAAAAGTGTTATTTCAAACTTGATGCAATTTTGAAAATATAATGAGGAAAAATTCAAACAATTTTTGTCCAATAAATTTAACAAATTAGCCCTAATTGGTTTGGCTCAATGGATAGAGTGTTGGCCTATTGACTGACGTGTCCAGGGTTTGATTCTGGTCATGGGCACATACCTGGGTTGCAGGATTAATCCCCAGTAGGTGCCATGCAGGAGGCAGCCAATCAACGATTCTCTCTCATCATTGATATTTCTATCTCTCTCTCTCCCTTCCTCTCTAAAATCAATAAAAATATACTTTAAAACATTTTTAACAAATTAGATAAAATAGACAAATTCTTTGGAAATGAAAACTTACAAAAATGAATATAAGAAAAAATAGAATGTCTTTTAAATAAATTGAATACCTAGTCAATAAATTCCTATAAAGAAAATTCCAATACAAAATTATCTCATAGAAGGAATAAACACAACCACACACAAACTCTTTCAAAAATATAAGAGAGTGGATAATATAACAATTCATTATATGGGTCCAGAATATATAAATATTTGACAAAAATCCTGATATATAAAACCCAGAGTCCATAATGTCCAAAACGACCAAAGGCTCAACCGACCGAAAGTCAGTCCCACAGTCAGTGCTGGGCTGCCGTGGTGACCCAGCACTGACTGCCAATGAGGATGAGGATCATGCCCAGAGAGAAACCTGAAGAGAGAGGCAGGGTCTGATCCACAGCCTCTGTGGCAGCTGTTGATCAGCAGCTGCCTCTTTCTTTCTCTTTGGGCTTTGGCAGTAGCTGCTCTTCTGTTTCTCTCCAGGTCTCTGTGGGGGCTGACTGGTATAGAAACCAACCAATCAGAACCCAATTTTAGTGAACAGTGAGGAGCCAATGGCTGCCTAGGAGGTGGAGCTTTTGAAGCTGACTGGAATAGAAACCGACCAATCAGAACAAAATCGGCTGGTGGAGGGAAGTTGAGGGGTCAGATCCAGGCCAGCAGGGGAGGGCAGTTGTGGGCGAGATTAGGCTGACAGGCAGAGGCAGTTGGGGAAATCAGGCAGGCAGGCGGGTGAGCGGTTAGGAGCCAGCAGTCCCAGATTGTGAGAGGGATGTTTGACAGTCAGACATCCTCCAAGGGGTTCCCAATTGGAGAGGATGCAGGTTTGGCTGAGGGAACCCCTTCCCCCCATGAATTTCATGCACTGGGCTGCTAGTCTATATCAAACAAACCAACAGACAACAACAACTGAAATATTTGAAAACTTTATAAAGGAAAGTATATGCATGTCCCATAAGTACATGGAAAGGCTCAGCATTAGTGATCAGGATATTAATATCATAATGAGATATGACTTCACTCTACAAAAGTGTCTAAAATTAAAAGGACTGAGAACGCAATATGTTGATCAGATCTGAAGGAAACTGAAATTTCTCATGCGTTGCTGGTCAGAATATAAAGTATACAGCTTTTTCGAAAATCTGGCAATGCCTGGAGTGGAGGGAGTCAGTGGTTGAGTGATGGCCCATTAACCAGAAGGTCAACATTCAATCAGGGCATATGCCAGAGTTTTGGGCTTGATCTCCAGTGGGATACATGCAGGAGGTAGGTGATTGATGATTAGCTCTTATCACTGATGTTTCTAACTCTCCCTCTCCCTTCCTCTCTGAAATCAATAAAAAAAAAGAAACCTATGTTTTTAAAACACCAAGAAAATCTTAAAAGGTTAAACATATATTTAATGCTATAACACAGCATTCCTGTTCATATACATACAAAGTAATAAAAATATGTGTCACAAAAACATGTATATGTGGTATTTAGATAAATTTTATTTATACTAGCATAAGGCCAATAAATGCAGTAAACAAAAAAACCAAACTCTATTAACAGAAGATTAAAGAAATAATTTTATATAAGGGAATATAATTATTCTCATTAAAAGAATATGTTTCAGTAAAAAAAATGACTACTTAGATATGTAACTACATGGATTAATTAAAAATATTATATTAGTAAAGAAGCCAGATACCAAAAAGTAAAGAAATCCCCTCAAGCAATAATACCGAAGACCAATAGTAAAATCTTGCACTCAATGTCTTAAACCCACCACATACATTATTTTATCTAATCTTAAAGAGTAACAGGCATTATGATTTTCATTTTATAGATGATACATTTGAAAAATAAAAGTGGTTAAGTATGATGTTCAATATAGAGCGGATTAAGTAGCTGGTTAAATATATCAGTCTAATTCTGTTTGAATTGGAATCTCTACACATCAATAACCATGTTACTGAACTATGGTGATACCGGTTTTGTAATCAAATGTGCAACCAATGTCTTTCAATCCTAAGGGAAGCCAAGTTACAAGGATCTTCTTCAGTAAAGCAAGGTTAAAAGACAGTCACTTTTTTCCCTTGAATATAAACTTTTAAGGATCACCTTTTGATATTGAGATTTCAGATATAAAATAGTACATACAATAATATTAAAATAACTATCCTATATAATAAAGAAGTAATATGCAAATTGACCATCACTCCAATACACAAGATGGACTCTCCCATGTGGTCAAAGATGGCTGCCCTCATATGGACACAAGATTGCCACCACAAGATGTCTGACAGGGGAGGGCAGTTGTGGGCCATCAGGCTTGCAGGGGGAGGGCAGTTGGGGAGACCAGGCTGGCAGGGGAGAGCAGTTAGGGGCAATCAGGCTGTCAGGGGAGCAGTTAGGCATCAATCAGGCTGGCAGGGGAGTGGTTATGGGTGATCAGACTGGCAGGCAGAAGCAGTTAGGGCAATCAGGAAGGCAGGCAGGTGAGCAGTTGGGAGCAGGCAGTCCTGGATTGTGAGAGGGATGTTTGACTGCAGTTTAGGTCCACCAGGATTGTGCCTAAATGGGCTGTCTGACATCCTCAAGGGGGTCTCATATTGAAGCAGGTGTAGACTATGCTGAGGGACACAAACACACACATACACACAAATTTCATGCACTGGGCCTCTAGTGAATATATAATTCAGAGGTAAGAAAAGTAAATTTTGTGCCATATGTACTTAAAACTGACTTTGTAATAAAATAAATTTTAAAATAATAAACAACTCTTTGCCCCAATTCTAACAATGTCTTGTAAGCAACCAATATAATGACTTATGTATATATGCTATTATTCTATTTTTATGCTTTTCGGTCCATAGATAAATAACAACAAGTAATATAAGCTATTTTATGAGTTTTTGATGAATGGAAGAGCCTTGGTACAATTGATGAAAACAATTTCTTGTGTTTTTCATGTTTTGTTTTGTTTTGTTTAATAAGAGCATTTAGGACCCTGTTTACCACACTGTTTTTATAAATATAGTAGAGACCCGTTGCAGGAAGATTCCTGCAAGAATTGACCTTCCTGTGGCCTGAATAAAGCTCCTTCCCTTCTCTACTGCCTCGCTCCCTTCTCCACTACCTCGTTCTCTCCCGTCTCTGCTGCCTTGCTCACTCCCATCTCCTGCCTCGCTCTCTTCTCCTTGCCTTGCTTTCTTCTTTGCTGCCTCCCTTCCTCTCATCTCCTCTGCCTTGCTCCCTCCCTTCTCCCCCACCCTGCTTGCTTACTTCTCCACAGCTTTGCTCCCTTCTGCAGTGCTTGGCTTCCTTCTGTCTTCTCTGTGCAGATATGCAAATTAGCCACCACATTGGTTGGATTAATTTGCATACTTGCTCTTACTGGCTTGTGGGTGTGGCTTGTTGGTTTGCTAAGGTATAGTCAATTTGTATATTACTATTTTATTAGATAAGAAAATTATTTTGCATTGAAAGTCTAAAACTTTATCAAGCATTAATTGTTAATATTTCAATGATAATTAGAAGACAAAACACAAAATAGCTTGTATTTTTCCCCCTAGAGACCATGTACCTCTATTTGAAGTATTTTTAGTTTTATGCAAACATGAGCATTGTGTTGATAGATCTTTCTAGATTCAAAGTTTTTGGTTAATATTCACTGATAATTAAAACTGTAAAATGTGGATATTTAGAATTCTATGCATCCTGTGTCAAATTTAAACTATTAATTAATGCTATTTATTGTTCTATAATTCTAAAACACTTTTTTTAGATGTTGGTAATTCTGTACTCTGGATCTTCAAAAAAATGATATGTATGTTTCTTTCTTTTTTGTTTCTTTGCTATTTTTCTGAAAACAAAAATAATGTTAGTAAATTGATGGGGTATTATATCCTTGATGGAATTTTTGTTCCTGGATACATAATTATTTTATTTTGTTTTTACTTTTTGTCATAAAACAAAGTATCTTCAGGTATTTTCTCCATATTTGGGGTGCTCAATGATGCTATTTTGCAATTACACTTTAAAGGTTCTGGTTGCCCTTCTGCAACTAAATTTGCTCCAGAATTCTATTAAGAATAATGACAGCTCTTTGTTGTTTGGGTTTACTTCACATAAGAAAGTTAATCACCATTCTAATCTCATTTGTAATTATTTTCTCATTAACATATTTTATAACCTTTTGCTCTGACTATCTCACATTTTCCAATTTTATACTTTATTCTGATTTTAGAAATTGAAAAAGAAAAGGTGCACCAAACTCTGGAATGGCATTGTTATTAAAAACAGAAGCTCTGCAATCCAGCTGCCTCCATCCAAACCCCGATTGTACTATTTATAAACTTTGTGAACTTAAAGTTTTCATATGCTAAATGCAGTGTTTTCACTTGCAATAGGGAGATTATAAAATTTCCATAATATTTTGAGATACATAAGTTATTAATGTAAAGCATAGAACCCAGTGACTGATAGTCAACAATAAAAATTAGATGTTTTATTGTGCTTTATCATCAAAAGACCATTTCTTTGAGGGCCAAATTTTCATAGCATTTTACACTCTTTCCTCATATTTAAAGAGACAATAATTATTCAAGGATTATTAATTAGCCAGTTTAATAGACATATTCTATTTTTTAAATCTAATTTATATTATAACTATACAATTATAGTACTGAGCTCTAATTTGAATGTGTTTAAAACTTTAGAAATATATATAATCTGTTAATTCTAAGTCTGACTTTATAGATTTTCTCTTTTTCTTAATTTGTTTTCCTAGGATATTTCTATTTTACTATGCGTTTTTTTTCTCTAAAATAAGCATAAGAAGATATTTATAATATTTTCCTTTTATATTTTCTAATGTAATCATTTATTACTTCACCTTTATTATTTCCTGGTTTTTGCCTTTCTTTTGGTGTATGTTATTGCTCTTTTCTAATTGAGTTGAATGTCTAATTTGTATAATTGAATGATACTGAAAGGAGTTTTAAGAAGAAAATAGGCAGGTGGAGACTTGAAGACGCCAGGATGCTTATTTTATACAGAGGTTAGAGAGATGCCACAGAAAGAGGGGGTCCAGGCAGATGGAAACATTTCTTGCCTGAGCAATTAAAACAGCCCCCTGAGGTCCCTTTGGGGACACCCCTGCCCAGATGGAGTGTGTATCTGTTCCCATAAATTTCTACATGTTTTATTAAAGAAACCTTCTTATCCGAGAGTTTATTCAAACTTTGTGAGTAGAAAAACCCACAGGAAAAGAGCCCTATGTTTCCATAGGATAAACTCGTCAGATATCCAGAGATGTCTTTTCTTGTTTAAGTTCAGAGGTGTTTTCTCTAACTATGTAATTGAATTTGACTTCCCTTTTGGATGTGCTTATTCATTATTCAGAACCACCTGGGAATGTTGGCATGGGTTTGCAATATTTGCACTCTGTATCACTTACCTTCAGGAGATTAAATCATTGGTATTAGTCAGCATTGTTTTGTTATGGCCATAGTTATTTCACTCACAAATTGATACCTAGAAATGAGGTCCTGTACTAATCAAATTCTAAAATGTGTGGCAATGGATTTGGGACCAGGTGATAGGCATTAAAAAAACAACAAAAAACAACAACAACAGGTAAAACAGCTGTAAAAATGGTAACGTGTATTATGGAGAGGGACAATATTTATTGTAAAGTATTTCCTATGATAATATGGGAGGGAGAAAATTCTACCTAATGATCTTATAGGGTTGAGGAAGGTGATTTTAAAGGATTTCAAGGGTGTGTCCTGTTACTAGCTGTATTTGATAAGATACTAAAAGAATTGAGCTCAGAAATAATGTAGCCAGTTTGCAAAGAAAATTTGAAGAGAATACCATCAGACCAGAAATTTCAGAAATGGAAAATAATTTCTCACCAAATCAGCTTCAAGTAAAAGGCCAAAGTTGGAAAGCGGGTTAAGGTGCAGACAAGAGGTCAATAGTTCCGTAAGGCATGGCCCCGGGGGAAGGAGAAAACCAAGGGTGTCACTCAAAAGCTATTTTATATAAGAGCTCTGAAGGAATTCATATGAGCACTTAGAACTTCTCAGCCAAAGAAAATTCTAGAATGGCTAAAAGTGGGTTCCGCAGAAGTCTGATGCACTAGTCTCTGGAACTGATTTAGTAGAAAATCCACGAAGTTTATGTGAGTGCAGAATTGGTAAAAGCTCTGCGGGAGAGACTGTTTGAGGTGTAAACGCTCTCTGGGCCTCCCAATTTCTCAAGACACACAGCGCTGTCTGTGAAAGCGGCCCAGGCACCAGAAAGAGTTTCTTTGGTTTTAGGGCAGAGGGAGGACACATGGCTTTTTCCTGTAATTAAATAAACAGCGAATATTTCAGTATATGGGTCACATATGGTCTCTTCATACCTTTCTTTGCTTTTAACAACTCCTTTCAAACATAAACCCTTCCTTAGCTTACAGATTATATAAAACGAGACTGTGGCTAGATCTGGCTCAATGGACCTTACTGTGCATCCTACTCTAGGGTATGCCGACCTGACAACATTTGTGCAGGAGAACTTCAGAACTCTAAATAACCAGGGAGTGCTACGCTAAAGAGACAAGAAGCTTTATTCAGGATATTGCAGTAGGGGAGAGAGGCCAGAGCCTAGACTGAACGCAACTGCACTGAAAAAAAAGGGGGGGAGTAGGAATGTGTTCTCAGCTGTGATGGGGGAATCCTAGGACATCTCTGTTTGCTCACTTCCTGACAGGAGGTGCTTTCATAACTTGGATCCAGGTGCCCACTAATGTTAGGCTCCTGCTCTCCCACAGAGACTGGGCAATAGTGCTCATCTTCCTTGATTACATTTCAAAAGAATGTCTCTCAGGTCTTGGAAAAACATATTCCTGGGTTGTAGAACTGGAAAGAGGGTTATTTAAAAAAGATTTACATCTCAATGAGTCAGAGAAGGGATTTATAATTATAAGTTTTCTTAATTAAATGCTGTAAGCTAAGAGAGGGGAAGGTCTTCTGTGTTTAAGCTATCTGTTGTTATTGTTGTTGGTTTAATATGTTCTTAATGATTTTATAGAGAGAAGAAGAGGAGGGAGAAAGAGATAGAAACGGCCATGAGAGAGAATCATCCATTGATTGACCAACTCTCGCATGGCCCTACTGGGGACTGAGTTTGTAACCTAGGCATGTACACAGAGTGGAATTGAACTGGTGATCTGTTGGTGCTTGGGACATAGGATGAAACTCATCCAGCAGAGCCACGCTGGGCAGCCACCTGAACTTTCTTAAGAGCTGGGGTGAGGGAGGAGACAAAAGCAGTTAGAAGCTGTCTAAAGTTTATTCAAGGATGCAAGGAGGAGGGGGGTCAATGAGAAAAGAAACAAACAAAGGGGGCATCTATAAGATTTTCAACAATAAAGATAAATTTAAAAAAATTCCTTCCAACTCTGAAATTCTATCACCATTTCCCGCTGTAAAAGTTAAGGCTAAAAGGGCAAAAAGAATAAAAATAACATGCCCTTAAAACTTAAATTTAATCAAGCTAACGGGAACCATTAGACCATTTGGTCAAAAACAATCAGCATTACATCAAAAGTTACCTATAACCCAGCAAATCTATTCCCAACAAACATCCTAGAGATCCCATATATGTGCAAACAACTATTTCAATGCATTGAGTAAAAGCATAAAGCAAATTTTTTCAGAAAGTAGAATTATGTTTGTCTTCTCGTCCCTTTCATGTGGTAGCTTGGGCTAGTTCATCCTGTCCCCTAAGATGAAGACTTGGGCAAACCACGAATTTCTGATTAATTTCAGACAATATAAAATGTTCTCAAGTTATTTTAAGTCACACAACTCAGTCTCACTTTTGTTAATAAAATGTCCTGGCTCAGTTAATAATCAAAACTGCAATATTGGTTTAGAGTTAAAACCTCCCCTTTTCCTTCATTTGGGAGAGGAGTTTATAAGTTGTCTTTTCTCTTCACCTTCAGAAAACAAGCAGGAAATGGAGGAGTAAAGTGTTGTGAGCTAACTTTCTCAGTTATGGGCAATGTGGAAATTTGGCTTCAGTTCTTTATGGCACTAGCGTGTGTTGGAAGCTGTCCCTTTCTCACATGGATCCCTTTGTTGGCTTTGGGGGATCACCAATGCCCCTGCTCCGTCCCCCACTCCAGGTGGCGGCTGGATGCCTCGCCATTTGGTGGTACCCTCTTGGCTGAAGATAAGAATTCTTCTGCTCAAAAAACTTACTTGTTCCTCTAGATTTGAAAAAAATTATATATATATTATATATTATTAATATATAATATATATTACACATATATTTCTATCCTTCAGCTTTCTGGGACAATGAGGGGAAAGAAAAAATAATAAGGATACTTAATTTAGCTACATCTCACTTGATTAAATTCTTAAGAGAAAAGGAGTGGAAGAGGAAATAGCGTGAAAGACATGTGCAGAAAAATCACACAATAGAACACAGAAATAAGCAGAAAGGAGATAAAGGTACATCAGATTCCGTAGTACATGTTAATTATTGTTAAGGCACACTCTGCTAGTTCTTTAGCTGTGAGTCACAGAATTTTTAGCACCTCAAAACACTTCTCTTTGAAACTGCTAATCAATGAATTAACCACTGTTCACAACTCCTTAGTTCCTGGTTACAGACTAAAAAGGGATAGAAAGACTTTCTTTCTGAAGAGCTTCTATCTCATCTTTGTTTGTCATTGCATTTATGTAGGCAGACCATTAAAACAACTGTTTTGAACTGATAAATGAATAAATGTACCCTTAGCCTCCAGGGGAGAAAGCAAGTTACTTTCTGATCTCTATGATGGGACTAAAATAATATCACCAGATGAGATAAGTGAAAGGTCATATCTTACCCACATAGCTAAAGATGCGTTTACCAAGCTAAAGGTATATTTGATTCTTTAATTCCATAAACTTGTTTGTATATCTATTAAATAAACCAAAATTTCAAAATTCACCCTTACCTTGGTGTAAAAATTAATGTCACAGTAGTATTCCCACAGAGTACAGGAATCTTGATATTTATAAAAAGCACAAGTCTTTACAAAAAAGAGTGGACCTTTCTTGCTGTGTGTGTGTGTGTGTGTGTGTGTGTGTGTGTGTGTGTGTGTTAAATTTTCTTGCTTCTAATTCCAGCTCTATCACATGTTAAATAATTTTGGGCAAGGTACCAAATAGTTCCATCATTCTCACTGGTGAAATGGAAAATAATTTCAGTACCTATATCATGGAGTTTTGGTAATATTAAATGTTAAGAACTTAGCCTAGTGCCTACCACATATTTTGTATTCCACATATATTATTTATAAATATTATCTCACTTTATTCTCTGCAGAATCCCTAGAGGCTGTTTCACAGTTTGCAAAGATACATTCCTCACAAGCACAATATGAAACCTACTCTTTACTTCTCTCTTTCTGTATATCTGTATTAAATTGCAATCGAGGCTTTCACTGTCCCCCAAATGCCCTTGACAGTGTCGACATTAATACCATCACTGACTGCTAATGGCTGCATCAAGGCTGCCAGTGTCCAATGTCTGATAATGTCAATATTAAGGGTACTAATTCCCTTCATGTATGAAGCCTGGATATTCTTATAATCATTGGATAAAGATCTAGCAGAGTCCCTTTCAGAGTAGAAGCCACAGGCTTCTGCAATCATTACACTATCATTTAATCGTGAAGAAATACAAATATAAGATATTTGGTGCTTTCCCGCCCCTTTTTATAGTCTATTGTCTTGTTGTTAAAACATAAATTCAACATCATGATCAGAGGTTCTTTTAGAGAGATAATATATTCTCTGTCCACAGTTATACCATTGATGGATTTCATCCATTGATCTTGAATCAAACTTATGTTTCAATTATTTATTCCATAAGAAAGAGTTCCCTATATACACTTCCCAGAGTTCTGCTCAATAATTCTTGTAAAATAATGAGTTTGAGAGCTTCACAACCATCACAAGCACTTAGGTAGGCATGGTCAAAGGGACTGAAACTCTAGGACAGGCATAGCTTAGTCTCAGTAATGGATCAAAACAAAAAGAGCCATTGCCGGATAGCAGCCGAGAGGGATTTGGAACTAAATATTGAGAAAGGGGGGAGAAACTTAAAAGAACTCATCAATATTTTTAGAAGCTCTTAGGAGTCACATCAATACCTACAACATCAAGAGAAGTGAGAAAAAAATAATAAGAATTTGTTCCATGGATGGCTGGTATTATTTATTACTATCTTCTGGGAGTAGACCCAAGGCTCATAATATATAAAACACATTTCAGAGGAAAGAGAAGTTATCGACCAAGTGATAAGATGGGATTGGACTCTCACAAAGACTATAGGTCCTAAATTTCAACCTAGTCTATATATATTTCTGTATAAACTGTTAACCAGATAAATGTGTTGATTTCGAAAAGATAAACTGTTATAAATGGACCTCAAAATGGCTTTGTACCAGTAACTTAGATTATGTGCCTCTGTTAACTCTTTGCCAACTATTATCAGAGAAATCAAGGTGTCCTCTGCCCCACTGGGTGCTGGGGGGGTAGCCTTATGTTATCTTGAGAAAAAAAAAATTCTGATCTCCTACAATGATTTTTTTTTTGCATGGAATTACATCCCTGGGTTTCTAAATTCCCATTCTCCTCATCCAGTCATAGAAAAAGTGTATCTAGGGTTTCAGTAGAGCTAGAAGCAAAGCCAGTGTCCAGAGTTTTCATTTTTTAAATAAATCATTAGTGTTCAGATTATTACAATTGTCCATCATTTCTCTCCCCATAGCTCCCCTTCACCAGGTTTCCACCCACTCTCTACCCTTACCCCCTCCCACTGTCCTCATCCATAGATGTATGATTTTTGTCCAGTCTCTTCCTTCACCCACCACACCCCTTCCTCCCCCACCTCCTGAGAATTGTTAGTCCACTCCCTTTCTATGCCTCTGATTCTATTTTATTCACCAGTTTATTGTGTTCATCAGGTTTTTTATTCACTTGATTTTTAGATTCACTTGTTGACAGATATGTATTTGTTTTTCTTAATTTTTATCTTTACCTTTTTCTTTTTCTTCCTCTTCTTAAAGACTACCTTTCAGCATTTAATATAATACTGGTTTGGCAGTGCTAAACTCCTTTAGCTTTTTCTTATCTGTGAAGCTCTTTACCTGACCTTCAATTCTGAATGATAGCTTTGCTGGGTAGAGTAATCTTGGTTGTAGGTTCTTGCTATTCATCGCTTGAAAATTTCTTGCCACTCCCATATGGTCTACATAGTTTCTATTGGGAAATCAGCTTACAATCATATGGGTGTGCCCTTGTAGGTAACTAACTGTTTTTCTCTTGCTGTTTTTAATATTCTCTCTTTGTCTTTTGCTCTTGGCATTTTAATTATGATGTGTCTTGGTCTGGTCCTCTTTGGATTCCTTTTGTTTGGGGTTCTGTGCACTTCCTGTATTTGTAAGTCTATTTCTTTCACCAGGTGGGGGAAGTTTTCTGCCTTTAGATCTTAAAATAGGTTTTCAGTATCTTGCTCTCTCTCTTCTTCTGGCACCCCCATAATTCATATGTTGGTATGCTTTAGGTTGTCCCAGAGGCTCCTTACACTATCTTCATATTTTGGGATTTTATTATTATTATTATTATTATTATTATTATTATTGCTTTTCCAGTTGGGTGTGTTTTGCTTCTTTGTATTTCAAATCTTTGACTTGATTCTTGTGATCCTCTAGTCTGCTGTTGGATCTCTGTATATATTTTTATTTCAGTCAGTGTATGCTTAATTTTTAGTTAGTCCTTTTTCAAGTCCTCAAGGGTTTCACTAAATTTATCAGCCTTTTCTAGAAAATTCGTGAAAAATTTTAATTGTGGTTTTCAATTCTATATCCAGTAGTTTGCTTTCCTCCATTTCTTTCATTTTTGACCTGTTTCTTTTTCTCCACATTTTGGCTGCTTCCCTGAGTTGATAGAGTGACTTTTTGTGCTAGATGTCATATAGGGTCCAATGGCTCAGCCTCCCCAGTTACCTGAGGCAGATACTCTTGGTGCATGCCTTTGTGGGCTGTGTGCACAGTCTTGTTGTAGTTAAGCCTTGATTGTTGTTGGTATCACTGGGAGAAATTGATCTCCAGGCCAACTGGTTGTGAGGATCAGCTGTGTCTATGATGGGAGAACTTCTATGCTGGAGACACCCTTATGAGGCAAGACTTGCTTCAGTGAGGCTTTGATACTCACTGAGTCTGTCCCTTGAGTGTGTCCCTTATGGATCTGAGGAGTTAAAATATGCTTGGTCCTACTCTGGCTCCTGGTTACACTGGCTCTTGGATCTCCAAGGAGGTTCTAATTTAGGCTCTGCCTGAGGCCACCCAGCAGGAGCTAGAGAAAGATATGCAGATTCCTCTTCTTTGTTTGGGTTTTGTAGGTGCCCAGATGAGGCTCATGAAGCAATGCAAGCTGCTGTGGGGCCTTGGGCCTTCTTTTAGATGTTCTTGGTTCTCTGACTCAGCTGCAGTTTGTTAGGTAAGTTTACATTTCAGAGGACCAGGCCATTCATATGCAAAAGCCTCTGTGCACATCTTGGATGGGGCAGAACCTCAGGGTTGAGTAAACAGCAATAGCTTCCCTTCAGCCCTGCCCCCGGGTCTCAGAGTCCCTTGGCAATTGCTGCAAGCATCTCTGAGAGAAACCTCCCCTCGAGTTCCACCTACTGCCAGACAGTCCAGTTTTTCCATGTATGAATCTGGGTCCCCAGAGTCTGGTCCAGAACTAGAGTTCAGAGCAGATGGGAGCTGTGTCTCCCTATGGTTTGAAAAAGCCAGCCACATACACAGTTGCCAGCCCTCTCTGTGTGCATGCTTCTGTACCTCTGCACTTTACTTCTGCAGCTCCTCTGAGTCTCAGTGTGCTTTTCTCTTCCCTTCTAGTTGTTGAATTTCCACTTAGCCAGCTTTCCTGTGGTTCTGGATGATGTCCGTTTTGTCTTTTAGTTGTAGTTTTGAAGTTGTTATGCGAGGCAGCAAGTTCAGGTGTGTAGCTATGCCACCATCTTAGTTTCTCCTCCAGAGGTTTCTTTCCATGTTTGAGTTGAGGCCACACTGAGTCAAGTCCAGCATCAAGCTAATGGCAGTCCATTGGTCCTTTGTGTATAGGATTCACATGGCCATGAGCCATCTGGGCAAGTGCAGGATAGACAAGAAGGCTCACCCCAAACAATGAGAGTCCCAAGGGAACCAAGAGAGTGAACTCCTTTGTTCAGGCGATGAAATATCCCAAATTCTGTTCCTTGGCAGAGGTCATGCCCATTCTGGTCAATGACCTGTTTCAAGGTGTGACTGACGGGCAAGCAGCTTCCCAACATCACCCCAACTTTACTGGGCACATGTCTATTTTCCTCCCTATCTGGTCCCTTCCCACAGTGATCTGCTGGGAATAGCCCGGTGGCTCACTTGGCAGTGTAGAGCTTTAGCTTCCTGGTGAGACTGTCAAAATGACATGCCTTCCCTGTTATTAATAACTACGTAATTACAACAGTATCACAACCATGTTACAAAGGTCATCTGAAGGTAGCCAAGCTTTCTACAAAGAAATACAATTTGACAAATCTTTCCATATGATTGTATTCATAAATAAAAATTCATTCCTTGATAAAGTAAATAGAACACAAATGCAATTTTTAGAAAGTTATTTTGGAGTAGATATGGTTATTAATTTATTCTCTTGAGTAGTATCTGTCCCCCTCATCTTCAAAACTTGTCATGATACTACATGTCAATAGCATAAACTATAAAGAAATTAAAAGGCATTAATATTTATTACTCATAATACTCACGAAATTTTATAATAATCCTGTTAAAACTATTTTCCTACCTAGAGTCTATTTATTGGTTTCCTTTATAAATAGATACATTTACATAGCCTCAGGTTATATCAATGAATAAAAACCTACAGAAAAATACAGAATGGATGACAAAAGCATATGGTGCAATTTTTAGATTTTAAAATGACCTACCAATAAAGAGACATTAATTTACAAACAACAAAAAATCCAACTCAAAGTGGCTTAAAATAATAAAGGACATTAATTGGCTTTGATAAGTAGAAGCAAGAAGACCAACCTTTGGCATTGATTTGATTCAGGGGCAACACGGTGCCATTAAACACGTAGTTTTTCTCCTTCCTTCTGCAGTATCGTCAGTGGTACTCACTTTGTTGTCAAACTGCAGTCTTTCAAGAACTCTCCACATCTTCCTTACATCAAGGGGGGCAAAGAGGAGCCTCACATGCAGAAAACTCATGATAAGACAGAATAGGCTTCTTCCCTTAGACTGCATCAAACAATGTACCCAGTCTTGTTGTATCTACTTGAGTCAGGGATAACATTTTCACCATGTTTTCAGATTATTACCATATAGAAAGCATTTCAAATGCTATAACATCTTGGTCTAAGAATTTCACAGTGTTAGAAAATGTAACTTCTAAGTATGAAAACAGCATTTTGATTACGGGATAAGTATGAAGACATCATTTTTATTGTTTCCATTATAATGTCACCACATTCATTGGCTTTTTAGGTTATAAAAACAGAGTATATATTTCTCATCCTTCAATATAGTTCTCTTTCTACAATGCACTAATCATTTATCAATAAATGTAGTAATTTGTGGAGAATTTAAACATTAAAAATTATAGGTATCACAGTGATTTAAAGTTAACCTCCAAATATTATGTAATTTTCTGTCAATTACCATAATAATAAAGTAAATCTAGTTAAACTTTATTAAAAAAAAACTATAGGAAAATAGTTCATACTTGTTGCTCCTTTGAAAACACCATTGTTAGTACTCAAATGCAGAAGACAAACTTTTAACTTGGGAGTGGTAGAATCCTTTGTAAGTGAAATCATCAACTTCAGTTTTCCAATAGGTTATTTAGGAAAGAAAGAGATTGTTTTGATCCAAACTATTATGGAATATTTCATTGTCACCAGAAAAATAAAGTTTAAAGTTCAAAAATATTAGCAAGTTGAACTAACATAAATCATTCATCAATGTATTATACCATTTTGACAAATCCAAAATTATGAAACAATACTTTAGGAAAGATCTCCTATTTCTAAAAATTGGTCAGTCTAGCTTTGAATGACTGACAAACCTTGATCCTTAGGATCTTTATTTATAATATGTGAGAACTAGACTAACTGCACTTTAACATCTTTTCCATCCTACAAGTGTATGTAGCATGGTTATCTTCAGCAATCCATCAGAATAAGGATTCAATCTCAGTCTTTTCTAGGTAGGTACATAAAGATCCCCATTAAATTACAAAGTTTTATTTTAATCATTTACAATTAAGGCATTATATATTTCATGTAACCCTAAAAATATAGAAGATATGACTGATATTACAATCCCCTAACTTCTTAGTTGTCTCTCAGATTAGCAGCTGATGGGTTTGATCAGCATACATGGATTTCTGGGCTTGGTGCCAATTCTCCACAACTTTCAAAGAATTCTGAATCTCAAAATGAGAATGCCCAGAACTTCCCTCTCCCTCTCTCATTGTTTTGAACACCAAATGAGATATCATGTATCAAAGTATATGCATAAAAACAACAAACCACCATACCAATGCAAATAAATATAATTTTTATTAACATTTTTATGTTTACCTGATGAAAGTATCTGGATATTGTATAAAATATATTTTCTTTTAGAGGACTTGTACATTTATGGTCAATACCCTTCAATTATCCGACTTTTTTTATCATCACTTTGTTTCATTTCTAATTTATTTGCTTTGTCTTCTAATTTCATGGGGCCCCATAGTATGTTTCCCCAGAGTCTAGAAAGTTTGACCTTTTAACATGTGACTTTCACACATTTGATATCACCATTTTCTTTTCAACGCTGGCTCCCTAACTGACTTCTATCCCTCTCCCTTCCGCTCTGTAAAAAATCAATAAAATATTAAAAACAAAACAAAACTGGGAAAGGATGTTTGTTTGTTTTAGATTCTTGGGCTCCAGCCCTAGAGATTCTAATTCCATGTGTCTGGGACAGGACACAGAAAAGCACTGATGAGAACTCAGAGAAAACTTACAGACATAGGTAGAGAACTACCTGCAACAAAGTTTTGTAAGAAAAATTGTAAATACTACATTAACAACAGAGCTAAGACAATGCAAGTAGATGCTGAAAAGTGAGTGAGGGTACCCTTATGAAGCAATTGCTTTCTGCTTTATTTGTAGTCATTCACTAGTAAACAGAGACTGTCTTAGAACAATTGTCATCACTAAATAAAACACAGAAGATCTCCAACTAATAAACAGATAACTAAATAGTTCATCAGCATTATTGAGAAAATGTTTAGTAGGCCTTCCTCAATGACAAGTACAAAATAAATGGTACGGTTACCTGTAGGAATTTAGGATTTCCAAGTTTCTGGAGTTTACCATAAATAGGATCCCCAAAAAGTAAAGCAAAACCAATATTGTTGAAAAATAAGTTAAATCAACCTCAAAAATTTGTGTTAAGTAGATACAATTTCATCTTTTAGGAAGTTTAAAGAATGTGCAGATTTTACATTCTATTTATTCTACACAGAACAGTTAAGTATGGAAAGGAGATATAAAATGCCTGGTGCCAAGAATGAATGCCACCACCCCTTCCAACTTAACACGAACCCACATTTGTTTTCTCCAGGTGTCTCAGGTCTCAGCAGCCACTTTAGAAGGTGTCTATGTGTTTGGGTTGTCTGCCCGGCGCACAACTCTCATGGCCTCCGCAGTTGGTGTTGTCATACTTCCTGTAGCAGGACCCTGGGAAGTCTTAGGTAAATATAACGTTCTAAGACACATACCTTTAGCTCCCCTTGAAATATTATATAAGACATTACATGAGCAACCTATAAATCCAATTAGCGAGAGCGCTATTCCAAATATCGCCACAGGAGGAGGTGTCGATAAATATATGCAGGTATTTGGAGAATTTATCACTTTTCCTCAGAGGAACCTCATTTCCACAATAACTGATATCTGTCAAATCCAATTCCTGAATGTGACATGGACTTGAAAAGAGGGGTACACTGCCTTTGTCAGTATGAGTTTCATGGTTGTTTACTTTGCATCCTGGAAAAGTGTAAGTGAGTTGGCTGATATATAGACCACTTGTATTGGCTGTTCTGGTTCAAATTCTATTTGGGGAGAGGTAATATAGTACAATACAATGTAATGTAACATAATGCAGATCATGCAGATCCCAGCAGTTTCATAACGATCTTTAATTGTCATTTACCTTGCAATTTAGATCAAAGCTCCCAAAGCTTCCATTTCAAAGAGCTGTATGTTTTTTATTTGTCTGTTTGTTGCCACCATACAATAAAGAATATGGAAGTGAGTAACATTCTAATCAAAATGCAATTTATATAGCAATATCCAAAGACTATTGAATACTTCGGCTGGTGATGGGGGTCTTCCCGGAGCTGTCTTTGTATTCAATCCCACTCTGAGCCACGCTGAGTCCCTCCTGTCTCTTTGAGGTCTTTATCACCCTGACTGTGAAAACAAACAATGTTAGCTTCTTCATCATTTTTATCTTCAAATATCAAGCAATTCCTGAAGACTCAAGCAGACTAGCTCTGTAACAGTTGAGCTGATGGTACTCTAAGATTTTCTGGAAAGAGGCATTTAATTATATTCGCCAATCTCTCTGTCAACCCTTGGCTTAGAAAGCAAAATGGAATCTTCTTATCTCTAATGGATTAAGCACACGTACAAGCCCAACAGGTAAGATACGACATTGGGTGGAGGGGCAGGAGGAGGCCAACCTGCGGAGGCCATCACAGGCCGAGGCAGGAACAAGAGGGGGCAGCCTGGTGGGCCTCGGAGATCCTCGCAGCTGCCCTGCCATCCTAGACTTCAACCTGTCCCAAAAGTCTTAGTCATGGATGCCTGCTCACTGCTCATTTTGAGTTAATAATATGTCCAGGAGATGAGCTTATGCTAACTATTTGGGCCTAAATCAAATACTCCTTTTTCGAGTCAGGGAAGGAGTTTACTTTCCTTGAAACATGAGATTTAGCTGAGAGGACCTAAAATGAAAACCAGGACTATTACCAAAAGACAAGGGAATGAATGAGAGTATGAGAGAGTTTATGCCCAAAGTGAGGAACTGATTTGTGAATGGGCTGAATCAGGTAGGACATGAACAGAAAACGGTTTCATTCGTCTCGCTCCCAGGGCCTACAAGACTCTCTGTGGTACGTAGTTTAACTGCCTGTGGAGAGCATCTTCATCAGCTCTCCCTCTGCTTTGTCACTGCACCATGGTGCTCTAAGTCAGGTGCTCTTCCTTCTTGGGTGCTCTGCTCAGGTGGGGCTAGTGGTTTGCAGACTTGCCTGCAAGAAGAGAGGGCATGAATTCAATTTTATTTTTTGTCCAACTAATTTTCTACTTCTCCCTCCCCCCACTTTTGTTTCTGATTAGTATGAGGATGGGACCATAGGCAGAAGGACCAGGAAAAATAAGGGCAAGGGGCTCTCTGTGCCAAGTGTTGTTTTGTTTTAATGTGGCTCTTGGTGGCCCCATCATGAGCTCCATCCAAAAGTAGACTTTCAAAATCACGGAGGCAGAAGACAGCCACACAGGTCTTGTTTGGTTTAAAACTCATATTGCTGCGGGTTAACAACACTTTTGCATTCATCTCCAGGAATGGCTTAATAAGCATCTACTCCAGAAATAGGATGTCTTTTTTCAGCCCAAGTTTTGAGAGGGGTTTTCTTAGGATTCCTTCACTCTGCCTTAGTTGAGGTGGGGAGAGAAGCTTTTCCCTCAGCCACCTGAAGAATGCATCCAAAATATTTTTTTTATTTTCAAATAAAAAATAAAGTGGAATTAGGGATACATTTTCTGATTTATTCTGCCACCCACTTAGTACAGTAGCCAAGCCAAAGAGCTTAATATATTTGTCCTACCATGCCCTTTTTTATTGACAGAGAAAATAAATAGACTAAGGGAAGAGACATTAAAAGGAAAGGAAATACTGAATATGTAACTGCTTCTATTATTCTATCCCCTGTGACTCAAGACTCCTGGTTCATGAAAGGTTAATGGCATCTGTGGTAGCACCAGAGGACAGGTGATTTTCTTCCTCTAAACACATAGTTTTCAGAAGAATGTACAACTATATTAATTATTATTTTAATATTTAAGCTTATGCTCAGTGAGATACTAAAGCCCTGAAAACTTTTTCTTCACAGAAAACATAAATTGAGGGCATGTTTTTAATATCAGACAAACAGGAATAATCCGAGAGAGAGAGAGAAGGGAAGAAAAAAGAAGAAAGAGAAAAAGCACTCTTACAGATGTACTATGGCATTTATGTGTATGTGTACAGCATTTATCCTCAGTGAGAGCCATTGAGCAGGTGGGAACCATGTTTAATAAATTTTGTTTTAACCCTACATCAGATAGTAAGCACAAAGCAAATGTGCAATCTTATCAAACACAGTGACTGAATTTGAGCTTATCCATTCCATACTAGAGGCACTGAAACTCGGAATATAATTCCATTTTGATTATGTGCACAGATAAAACCAATGCAAAATGGTTTTCAATTTACACAGATAAAATAGGTTTTCTTCTAAGTGGAACTCATTCCAATGTTGAAATAATGTAATAAAAACGGAGAAAGATTTAAATTGCTATTCTGTTTGAATAGAGGAATTAAATGTAATATAATCAATTAGTATTCATAAGAAACTGACAATTAAAGTAAAATTTACAAATCTAAATTTTTAAAACCAGATACATATTTTAGATATTAGCTGCTATTAAAAGTGTGCCTCCTAGAAAAAATTGCATCCAGAGATTTTTAGTATTCAATTATTTTTATGATTTGTGAATATTATAACAAGAAAAATAATATAACTAACACTACAGTGTTTTTTAGAAATTAAAAACATAGTTATTATTAGGAATAAAAGCTTTGTTTTTATGGAGAAATTCATTATCTCCCAGTGCATCTGAAATTCAAAGAAAAAACAACAACACAGCTTTTTATTTTTAATTAATTAAATTAAAGGTTGCAATTAGTTTACTTTGCTCAGTTTATAGAGGTGGGCTAGAGCTTTTAAATTAAATGTCCCTTCAAATAGCAACAGAGTTGATTTATCAAATAATCATAAAAACAACTCAAAAAAGAGATTGCACAGTTAATAGCCTAATCATTTTCATGAAGAGCATACTTAATTCTTAACCACCTTTCTATAATGATGACAACTAATAGAAAAGCAATTACAATGTTGGAATTATTCCTACACCCACTCAGTCTGGCCCTTTATGTTTCCATAGGGAATCCAATAGGTTTGTAATGAACTGAGATGGGATATTACACTAACTTTTTTGAAGTTAATTGTGTTGCCACATTTACCAGCATCTAGCACAGTAATTATCTGACCAAGCACTGTTTGTTATGAGCAATATGACAAAATGTGAGCAGTCGATAATAGCTAGAAAATTGAGCTGGCAAACAGAAATCATTATATGTGAGTTGGACTTACACACAATTGTGTAACAAAAGATTCTTTTGCAAGAAGACTTGAGGTAGCACCAAATTCAATACATAACATGAAGTTGTACCTTGGTGATATTTCAGGAAATAAAAAATGTGTATCATTCTGGGTTAATGTTAAATAATAAAACAACTTTCTAAATGTAACAATATAAGCCTTCAAAGACATGTGGAATAAATTTCTTCTTAACATTTCTTGAGTAGTAAGTGTTCCTAAAGATGTCCTTATAAAACTAAAGGTCAAAAATCAAATGATTATATGTATGTGGAAAACAAGAAGACATCCTCATTTACTTTCTTCTTTTTCTGCATTTCTGGGGGATTTGAATACAGAAAGAGGTATCTATATATGAAGCTTGAAAACGAAGAGGAAGTTTTTCATAACACAGGTTTTTTTCATGTTAGAATAATAGATTGAAGCTTTGGTGATAAAGTAAGAGTAATAAGGATAAAGTGATATTTTTTAGCATAAGAACATAGCCATGCCAACCCATGTCATCAGGCAATATAAAAGTCTCACTCTTTGGGGAGTATTTTGACCCTAAGACTAAACTGTTTATTATCCTCCTTCATTCACAGAGATTCTAAACTCTCCTGAGAACCAGCTACACTAATATAAGAGATATATGCAAATTAACCATCACTTTGTGATCCCCACCAGCCAATCAGGAGTGAGTATGCAAATTAACTCAACAAAGATGGTGGCAGACCTGCCTCTCAGCTGCTCTGGGCCTCTGGGCAGCTCACATGCAAGTGTGGAGTGTCCAGGCATTGCAGGATGCCTGCTATGAGGAGGAGGACAAGGTGGGGGGCGGGGCAGAGGGAGTTATAGGAGCAGCACTCCAGCTTGAGCAAAGACTGAAGGCTCCAGCCAGAGCAAAGATGAAAGGCGGTGGCCAGAGCAAAGGCCTGGGTCCTGGGTGCCAGAGGAAAACCGGTGCTGGCAGCCAGGGGAAGGAAGGCCTATTGTACAAACCTTCGTGCAACAGGCCTCTAATGAAAAATAAGAATGAAACAAGAGACAATTAATACAACAGGATGGTTGACAGTCTCAAAAATCTGGAGGACAGGAGGCAGTTTCCTGCTGTAAAATGGTGTTGGGAACTTGGCAGTAAGATAAATTTAGTACTGAAGTATGAACAAGTGGAGAAGGTCAAGAAGAGCCAACTTCAAGAGCAATTATACAGAAGATTCAAACAGGGGAATGTATGATACAAAGCCAATGGAGCAGTAATTGCAAAGGTTTTTCACTTCCACTGTTTCCTTCCAGGTCTTTAACAATGTGTTTATATGACCATATATCTTAAAAATTTTGCAGACATAAGTCATTTTAATCACTCTCTTTTCTTTCCAATTTATTCTCTGTCACAGGCCTCTTCCTTTCAAGTCAAGCAGCTGTGAGGTGAGTGGCCTCAGTCAGTACTAGGATCCAGTAAGGTAAAGTTTAGGTTGTATGCAGACTTTTTATTTTAGAAGGATAACAACCATGATTTTCAGTTACTTCTTTATAGAGTAATTAGTTCACTTATTTTTAGTCCTCCTTCTAAGGCATTACATCCAGTATATTCAACCACCTATTATTCCACTCAGTTTTGTATCTAACTTTGCATTTATCATTTTATTTTGCTTAAGGAAGGTCCCCAGAACTGTATAAGCTTATTGACTGACAAAACCTGGTATTAAACACAATATCTGAATGGCAAAGTTGAAAACTATTTTGGAAGCAGAGAACAGATCCCAAGAAATCAATATTGTGTAAAAACTGATACAACATAAAAGTGTTGATAACTCTTTTTTGGAAATGAGAAAACCTAACTTCTTATCCCAGAACTGTAAAATAGTTATAATATTCTACACTAATAAAAGAGAAAAATGGTAATTGACTGTACCTCTGCTACACACAGCCAGTCAGGAATTATATGCAAATTAACCCAGCAAAGATGGTGGGCAAGTTTTCATATGCAGGCCATGGCGGGTGGCAGGGCAGCAACCTAAGCCGCCTGCCAGGTCCAAGCGGCCCCGGGATCCTGGGGCAACCATGATCACAGGGTGAAAAGACCACAGGCCAGGCCCAGTCATGCCCTGCTATCATGGGACAAAGAGGCCACAGGTCAGGTTGACGCCACCCCTCACAATCATGGGTGAATAGGCCAGGCAGAGTCACCCTGCAATCCCAAGCAAAGAAGGTGCTCTGCTGACCAACCTGGGCTAAGAACCTGTTTGGGCATGTGGTGAAGAGTCCAGGGCCTCTAGCCTGCAGCCACAGGAATTCTCCCTTTCCCCTGAGTTAGAAGCATGAGCCCAGGTCTACTCAGTGGGGATGGGGTGTGCAGTGAGTTCCTGCAGGCTGGGGTTTGATCCCCAAGCATTAGCAGTAGGAGACCAGTGCCTTTGTTATTGCTGTGTGTCCGGGTTTTAAATGAACAAATGCCCAGCGGTCCTGGTGGCCAGCTTAGCAAAATCTTTTAGGAGGATAATTCTGTATGGGTTTCCTCAAATTCCTTCAACCCCCATTCACCCTTCTGTAAAGGCATAGAAAAAGTGAGGACCTTAAATAAAAATCAGAAATCTCCAGCAATGGTGGGCCTTTCTCATCACAGGCATTTGGACTGAATGGCCTTTGAGTATTTATCTAGGCACCATGACAGAGAAACACAAGCTCAAGTCATGATCTCTGCCTTTAAAAAATTCACAATCTTATTAAGCCAGTAGATGATAAAAGTACAGTAATAACATCAGAAAGTAAGGTAACAATACAGAGGGAACAGAGGTAATTGCTAGGATGATTTTTTTTCAATAATTAGTACATAGAGTATGTGCTATGAATTAAATAAAAATATGTGTGTGGAAGTAGCTGCTTCATGAGTATGGTATCCCTTCCTATTTTAAAGGAAGCTGAGTTCCACGTGAACTGTGTACTATGCTATGATATCTGAGGCGCAGGACAAGGGAGGCCCTAAGTGTACTATGCTTTGATATTTGAGTCATTCATTATTATTCAGTGTAATTTATTCCTGTACGCATCAGTTTTATAATAGTTAAATTACTAGAATAATACATCTTGCTATAAAATATTACTAGAAGATCAAATCACCAGGTGACATTCATTATTATTTTCTATAACTGAACACAATCTCTGGTATGCCAAAGTGATAGGTAGTATAGAAATATTCAGATAGAGAGACCTACAGGCTTGATTACAATTGATTACAATTACAATCTAAATTTATTGCTTAAAAAAAGCAGGGAGCCAACTAGAAACTAAACCAGCTGAAACCAGTTTGGCTCAGTGGACAGAGCATTGGCCTGCAGACTAAAGGGTCCGGGTTCGGTTTCAATAAAGGGCATGTACCTTGGTTGCAGGCACATCCCCAGTAGGAGGCATCTGATTGATGTTTCTCTCTCATCAAAGTTTTTAACTCTCTATCCCTCTCCCTCTCTGTAAAAGAACCAATAAAATATATTTTTTAAAAACTGAACCAAATAAAAGCCCTTAAGGGCAAATGTAAATTGGATAAGCTTTGCTATTACAAGAGCAAGAAGAAAAAATTCAGATGCAAGAATGAAAACCACATTGCATCCACTCTAAGTAGCTATTAAAGAAAAAGAATGGTATACTATGAAAATACTTAATACAGATTGTAAAGACATTTCTTCAAAGAGTATTTCTTAGAGTAAGTGATATTTCATTTATTTTATTTATTTATTTATTTATTTATTTATTTATTTATTTATTTATTTATTTTTAATATATTTTTATTGATTTTTCTTGCAGTATAACTTATATTTAATAGTAGTACATATATTTTCCTTTTCTTCCCCATTATCCTCCCCCCAGCCTCCTTTCCTCCCCTGCACATGTCCCCACCTGTCCCCTTCCCTGCCCCAGTGTCTTTCATTCATTGGTTATGCTCATATACATGCATACAAGTCCTTCGGTTGATCTCCCCCAGCATCTGCCTTCCATTCATTTATTTTTTTAAATGTGAAGAGGTTAGCTAGATAAGAAAAAGGAGTAGAGGTCCCAAATTGTAGAAGGTGCAGACAGGGCTGAGGGAACCCCTCTGCCCTCCTGCTCCATGCATGAATTTCATGCACCAGGCCTCTAGTCCTATCTAATAAAAGAGTATTATGCAAATTGACTGTACCTGCACTACACCTACAAACCATGCTCACAAGCCACACTCACCAGCCAATGAGGAGCAAGCATGCCAATAAACCCCAACCAAGATGGCTGTAGACACTGAAAGCAGGAAGGAGGCTTAGGTTTCCCTGGCAATGGAGGAAGCCAAGCTTTCCGCTTGCCCTTGCTGGCCCAGGCCTCCACTAAAGACTACAAAATTTCAATTATAGAAGATAAATAAATCCCAGATAGCAGGGCCTCCACTTAGGTTGCTAGGGGGCGTGGCCAGTCTCCAAATCACCACAGGCCCCTCACCTAGTCTGTCCCGTGCCCCAAGGGAACCCCCACCCTGATCCAGGACCCCCTTCAGGGCAAACCAGCTGGCCACCACCTGTGTACCAGGCCTCTATCCTATCTAATAAAAAAGTAATATACAGATTGACCATCACTTCAACACACAAGATGGCTGCTCCCATGTGGTCAAAGATCCTGCTCCCATGTGAACAAAAGATGGCTGCCACAAAATATCCAGAAGGGGAGGGAAGTTGGGAGGCACCAGGCCTGCAAAAGAGGGCAGTTGTGAGCAATCAGGCCAGCAGGGGAGGGAAGTTAGAGGTGACCAGGCCTACAAGGGAGGGCAGTTTGGAGGGACCATGCCTGCAAGGGAGAGTAGTTGGGGGAGATCAAGCCTGCAAGGGAGGTCAGTTAGGGGTCACCAGGCCAGCAGAGGAAGGAAGTTGAGGGTGACCAGGCCTACAAGGAAAGGCAGTTGGGGGTACCCAGGCCTGCAAGGGAGAGCAGTTAGGAGTGACCAGGCCTGCAGGGGAAGGCAGTTAGGGGCAAACAGGCTGGCAGGGGAACAGTTAGGCATCAATGAGGCTGGCAGGGGAATTTTTAGGGGGTTATCAGGCTGGCAGGCAGAAATGATTAGGGGCAATCAGGAAGGCAGACAGGTGAGCAGTTGGGAGCCAGCAGTCCTGGATTGTGAGAGGGATGTCCAACTGGATTGTGAGAAATATGTCGGACA
Source organism: Antrozous pallidus (assembly GCA_027563665.1). Taxonomy (NCBI): domain Eukaryota; kingdom Metazoa; phylum Chordata; class Mammalia; order Chiroptera; family Vespertilionidae; genus Antrozous; species Antrozous pallidus. Next base: position 12,144,765 of record CM050522.1, read on the forward strand.
TCCCTTGAGGGGTCCCAGATTGGAGAAGGTGCAGGTTGGGCTGAGGAACACCTCCCTCCTCCCCATGCATGAATTTTGTTCATGGGGGCTTTAGTTTATTATAACAGGCATAATAATTTTATCTCTTTAGACTTTAGCTGTATTATCTGTAAGAATAAAAAATTAAATAGAATTTATTTAATTCCTAAACACCAGTCCTTGAATTCGTATTTACTTACAATAAGGCTGCAAGGATATTCTACTCATTCATACATAACTGAGATGTTTCTTGAACACTTACTCTATGTCCACAGCTGCTGGCCTATAGAGAGGCACAGACTCTGCCTTCCTGCAGCTGAGTGCCTAGTTGTGCTAATTGTCTTGTCCTTGTGCTTATTTTTTATTAAATTTTGGGGAGTTACATTATTTAATAACAATATTGTTTCAATTATGCAATTCTATGGTTCATCATCAATATATTGCGTCATGTGCTCACCACCCAAAGTCAGATTTTCTCCCATCACTATTTATTTAACCTTCACTGTTCCCTCCACCCCCTTTTCCTCTTGTAACTGTCACACTGTTGTCTATGTCTATGAATTTTTGTTTGTTTGTTTATCTTGCTTGTTCACTTGTAGCTTTTAGGGTTACATCCCACAGATGAGTAAAACTATAAGGTTCTGAAAAATTTTCCTGTCTGACTTCTTTCACTTAGCATGATAGTCTCAAGATGTATACTCATATGGCAATATCTTATTTTTTCTTACCAGAGGCCCATTGCACAAAGATTCATGTAAAAATAGGCCTTCCTTCTCATGGCTTCACTTCCAGCCACCGACGCCTGCAAATCCTCGCCCCTGGCCACCCAGGAGCCTGCGAGTCTTTGGTCCTGGCCAGAGTGCTGCTCCTGTAGCTCCCTCCACCTCCTGCCCTCCAGGCATCCCACCCTGGCTATCCACTCCATTCCTGCGTATGCAAATTAACCTTGCATCTTTTTTGGGGTTAATTTGCATACTCACTCCTGATTGACTGATGAATGTTGTAGAGATATGGTCAATTTGTGTATTTCTCTTTTATTAGTGTAGCTAGCTGAATACATTCCATTGCATATATAAGGATTGCCAAAAATAAGCTTACTGTTGTTTATATGGAAAATAATACTATATATTAAAAGGCTAATATGAAAATTGTCCCCTCAACTGGGAGTTCAACTAGGAATTCAACTGGGAGTTCAACTAGGGATCAGAGCCAGTTGGCCAACCGCCCGTGAGCCCTCCTCCCAACAGGCTCAGGCTGATTGGCCTTGATCTGGGCAGGCTGGCCAGACCTCACCTGTGCACAAATTCATGCACTGGACCTCTAGTACAATAAATAATAATACAAGAATAAACCATGTTTCAAATACAACTGTAAACTTTCTTTTGTCTACCACTGTATATTCCACATATGAGTGAAATCATGGGGTTCTTGACTTTTTCTCTCTGACTTGTTCCACTTAGCACAGTGGTCGGCAAACTCATTAGTCAACAGAGTGGCCAATTGTGGCAAACGGTTTGCTGACCACTGACTTAGCATGATAATCTTAAGATCCATCCATGTTGTTACAAATATCAGTATTCCATCTTCTCTTATGGCTGAGTAGTATGCCATTTACATATGTACCGTGTCTTCTTTATCTAATCCTCTATCAAGGGACACTTTGGTTGTTTCCAAGTCTTTGTCACCATGAACAATGCTGCAATGATGGAAGAAATAGCTTTTGTTTGAGTGTTATGTTTGATTGTTTTCTTTGTCTGAGGGATAGACATTAAACGAATAATCAAAGAAATGCACACAGAGTCACATATTGTGTTTAAGTACTTTAAAGATGAGGTAGAAAGAGCCCCAGGAGAGTATAATTATTAACTTCTAATAGAGATCAGATAAGGCTTTTCTAGAAAGTGTCATTTAATCTGACATATGGATGAATAGGAGGACATAATGATAATGGGAGATTAAAGGAAGAGGCTGAGAGCTATTCAGGCAAGTGTAGAAATGTGAACACATCCTGAAGTCTGAGGAAACACAGCTCTTGAGAGCAGTGGTCTCCAATTTAATTTTTAATTTTATAAAACAATTTATAGTTAAAAATTGACTCCTGCAATATATGTTTATTTATTTATTTGTTCATAAATAGTACACATACGCTGTTGTACTTATATTGTGCCTATAATACAGAAATGAAATGTTTAAATATTACATGAATGATACAGAAGCCTTTTCATTCTCATAAAAAATAGTGCTATGATTTGTGACTAACTTATGCTTTTTTATTTTTAAAAATCTTGGTTTAGTACTTTGTGATACAGTGATTAAGTATTTGTTCTATGGCAAGTTTATTTTAATGACTAATTTAATGGCTACCATAACTTTAAAATGTAATTGTTCACAAAAGAAATCTAAATAAGAAAATTACATGATTAGTTAAACTTACAAAATCATGACTTTGGATTTTTTAAATCCATTTACTAAGTAAGCAAATGTTTTTTATCAAAAATTTCCTACCAAATTATTTGTCTGGCCAGCTAATTAGAGTGTCTTCCATTTTTAACAAATAAACTTAAAATTTGCAGAAATTCTTTTTTATTATTTTTAAAAAGAGGAGAATGGACAAATAGAGAGAGAGTAGCATTGATGTATCAAAGAACCATCAATTGGCCGTATCTCGTACCTGAATCTACAACCTAGGTATGTGCCCTGACCAGAATCGAACCAGCAACCTTTGGGTACACAGAGTAATGCTCTAACCAACAGCCTCACTGGCCAGGGCTCCACAAAAATTCTTATTTAAAAATTCTAAAAGGTCAGAAAATGTTGTTTCCATGGTCATAAAGTGTGCAAAGATGAGAACATTTATAGTGATGCAATTATATAGCTTTCAGCATCTACATCATAATATTGGGGAAAACTTCAATATTTGTCTTCAAAAGAATTCTACCCATAACAAGAATTTCTTTAAAAGCAAGTATCAGTAGCTGTTTCACTCATTAAAGCATCAGTGTTAGCTAAAATAGATTAAGCGTTTTTAGTTTGACAAAAAAGATGAGCACATTTTTTAAAGGAATTTATTCTTAAGTATTATAAGTCTTCTAAGAATTTTTCCATGCTTTAACTAGCCAAACTTTGGACATTACAAAAGATTTTGATAGTCACGCCCCATCTTATTTCTATTATATAAAACATTGTTTTAAAAGAACAACCTTAGTAAAGCCTTAGTAAAAGAGTAAACCTATTTTTCAAATAAACCCTGTGTTACAAAGAACTGGGAGGCTTTGCAATATTCTGAAAGAGTAAACCTGTTCAGGAGCCCAGGTTGGCAAGCACCTACCCTTTCCCAGCGAGCTCCTCTACGCTCTGTGGGGACCCTATGGCAGAGGTACCAAGGATCTAATGAACAAATGGAAGGAACTAGCAAAACAGAGACAGATTCATAGATAGAGAGCAGGCACACAGTTCTGGTGAGGGGAGGGAGATTGGGAAGGTGGGAGAATTGAGCTAAAAAGAAAAAAAAGAGAGAGAAGGAACTCATGGACATGGACAACAGTGTGATGATTTCTATAGGGGAGGGCGCAGTGGTATGGGGCTGTTGTTGGCAAAGTCATTATGGGGCAGTGATCGGCAAAATCATTAGTTAACAGAGCCAAGTATCAACAATACAATGATTGAAATTTCTTTTGAGAGCCAAATTTTTTAAACTTAAACTTCTTCAATGCCACTTCTTCAAAATAGACTTGCCCAGGCCATGGTATTTTGTGAAAGAGCCACACTCAAGGGGCCAAAGAGCCTCATATGGCTCACGACCTGCGGTTTGCTGACCAATGGTATGGGGGAATAACTAGTGATGAAAAAAATAAAATAAATAATAAGCAGAAAAAGGAAGTAATCCTTATTAACTGTCAGTGAAGTGCACTTTTATAAAAATGTGGATGAATGTTAAACTAAATCCTAGCATTTTTCCATCACCTCAATGCCATACTATCTTGTGACCTTCGTGGTCTTTCTTTCCTCACTTTGTAGACTATTGCTTTATTTAGAGCAGCAGTTCTCAACCTTTCTATTGCCATGACCCTTTAATACAGTTCCTCAAGTTGTGGTGACCCCCAACCATAAAATTATTTTTGTTGCTACTTCTTAACTGCAATTTTGCTGCTGTTTTGAATCATAATGCAAATATCTGTGTTTTCTGACGGTCTTAGGCGACCCTGCCAGTGGTTTTCAACCTGTGGGGTTCACCACAACATGAGGAACTGTAGTAAAGGAACCAAAAGAAAGCAAAGGAGGTTGGATGGCAAAAGCAAGGTAAGTGAGAGGTGATCCTAACGAAAGAGGTAAGCCCAGATTTGCCAAACGTCATAGGGAATATTAAGGATTACCTCATGAACAGTAGGCATGGCAATGACCTACATGGTGAAATGTTTAGGAAGTTAAATTATATTAATCAGATTATCATTTATTCTGTGGTTGGGTTATGATTAATATTAGTATTTAGAGTTAAATTTTTAATTGAATTTATTGCAGTGATATTGGTTTCCAAGACTACACAGGTCTCAAGTGTACAACTCAATAAAACATCATCTGCACACTGCATCACATGCCCATTGCCCCAAGCAAAGTCTCTTTCTGCCCCAAATCCCCTCCCTTTGCCCACCTCCACATAAGCTCCACCTTCCTTCCCTTCTGCCTATCACCACAATATTGTCTGTGTCTATCAGTTATGTATATACTAGATACCTGATGCAAGACAATTGTGCAGTGGGGGGTAGGGAGTCCGTCAGCCCGCATCCTCTCACAGTCCGGGAACCCTCAGGGAATGACCACAGAGGAGTCCTTAGCACCCCCACTGAGGCGAGAGAGGATCCCATTACCACCTCTGTGCTTGCCAGCCCTGAGTTGGACTCGCTCCCCCTATTGGAGTGCACTGGCCACCAGGGGGCAGCTCCTGTGTTGAGCACCTGCCCCCTGGTGGTCAATGCACATCTTAGTGACCAGTCTTTCTGCCATTTGATCAATTTGCATATTACCCTTTTATTATATAGATTGTGTTTTGGCTAACCCTTTTAAATAAATCGTAGTGATGGTTGTTGCTATTTTATTAAAATTTTATGATCTGTATAATCCAATGTCTGAGAATCATTGGTTTACATAAAATTTTTGGTCTTCTTACTGTCTAAAATTTTAAGATTATATATTTGAAGGAAAAGATTGAAGACCATTGTAGAAACTATAGTGGTGCATTTTGGTTTTTTTTGTGTTTTTTTTTAAATATATCTTTATTGATTTCAGAGAGAAAGGAAGAGGGAAGACCTAGAAACATCAATGCTGAAAAAGAATCATTGATCGGCTGCCTCCTGCATGTCCTCTAATGGGGATCAAGCCCACAGCCCAGGCATGTGCCCTTGACTAAAATCAAACTTGGGACCCTTCAGTCTGCAGGCTAACGCTCTATCCACTGAGCCAAAGCAGCTAGGGCATGGTGTGTTTTTGTTATTGTTTAACAATAGAAAGAAACTGGCCTTGTCTAAAGTAATTATCTATAGTTAAAGATGCCACATAAAGCTACCTGTGTTTCCCAAGGATTTAGACAATCCTTAGATTATAGATGTCTTTCTGGTCAGTTTTCTACTAGCTATTATAATGAACATATTATGAAGTATTAAGTGTGCGGAGAATTACTTGAAGCTTTTGGAAAAGCATAGTGTAACAACATAAGACACTCTAGAGAAAAGTTGAAACCTTGCATACATTTTTCAGATTTCCAACAATTTATTATTCTAGAAGTAAGAAATCCAAAGAATTGAGTGAAAGCTAGATTATATTTTTTGCATATTTGCTGTCATTTAGACATATTCTAAATGGTAATGATTCTGTAAAATATTTCTCTGTCGTTATCCATGAGAATCACACTCCAAACTTCAATGAAACTTGTTTTTATAGTAGCTGATCCTTGTCAAGATGTCAACAAAAGAAAAAAAAAAAACCCTCATGTTGGACTAGCTTTTGTTTCAATAAATCCATAAATATGACACTTCCTAGAATACATTTAGATAGTTTATTCCATCTCTGAGACAGAAAAGATTTCATTTACACATAGCTAGAATGAGGTCTCATGCTATTAAGACCTCATTATTTTTACCAAGTTACCTGTGACATGTACTTCTCTAAATGACATCAGAGATAATTAAAAGTAAACTTCACTTGTCAGAAAAGTATTCCAGGTATAGTGTTTCCTGAAGTCATTTTTACTTTATCAAAACAAATATATAAACCAACACGAATTGCCATTTTTATGTGATTATGTTTATATTAAACTGAATTTCATGAAGCTTTTTACAGTTGCCATCAAAGATTTTCCACAAACTGTGTCATGACTAAAATATAAAATCTCATATTTCAGTGCAAAGTAACTTTTTAAGGATTAAGGTGTAGATTATTATCAGTTACAGTAATATCCTATCTAATAAAAGAGTAATATGCAAATTGACTGTATCTTTGCTACACTCAATAAGCCATGCCCATGAGCCAATCAGGAGTTATATGCAAATTAACACCCACCCAAGAGGCTTCTGCCTATGGCAGGGCTATCGGTGGGGTCCCAGGTGGCTTGGGAAAAAACCTCGCCAAGAGACTTTTTTTCCAGCCTTGGGCAGGCAGGCCAGGGCTGGGGCAGAGCCAACCAATGATCAGCTGGATCGCAGGGCGAGCTCCATCCAGGCCAGGGGTGAGCCATCAGTAGGACATCCCCTGAGGGTTCTCAGAATGGGAGAGGGGACAGGTTGGGCTGAGGGACCACCCACCCCTAGTGCACAAATTTTGTGCACCAGGCCCCCAGTATATATATAAAACCCTAATGTGCAAATAAACTGAACAGTGGAACAAGCGAACAACCAAACAACCGATCACTGTGACATCCATTGACTACCAGGGGGCATGCACAGAACATAGCAGGCATTGGCCTCAGCAGGATGGTAGAGCAGGTGAGCAGGGCTGCCAGACAAAGGTGGTGCACTGGTCACCATCATCAGGGTGAGCCTCCGGTGGTTACTGAAAATTCATTGCTCCCATGTGCCATGGTACTACCCCATGCTCATACCTGCTGCTGGCACTGGCCCCGCTCACCACCGTTGCCGGTGCAGGAGCCACTGTTCACACTCACTGCCGGCACCTAGTGCTGGCCTCAATTTCTCAGCTCCATCAGTGAATGTGATTAGTGGCTGCTGGCCCCAATTGTCCCTGAAGGCTTCTCCACCTCCTCCTGCTCCTGAGGGGTGATCAGGGCAGCAGCAACCACTTGCACCTGCTGGTTGCACCTGCCCTGCTCACAGGCACTGCTGACACTGGCCCCAATAACTCAACACTGACAGCCTGTGCGACTGAGGCCAGTACTGTCAGCACATGGAAACGGCAACAGAGGGAGCAGGGCTGCAGGCAGAAAGGGGACCATGGGCTGCAATGGGATAGGCCACGTGTGGGTGTAGAGGATAGGCCGAGACCTGCCCCTTTGCCCACCACAGCCTTGAGGCCCACAGTTCCTTTCAAAGTGCATGAATTAATGTACTAGGTCCCTAGTAAAGATATAATAGACCAAATCTGGACAAATTCCTAAAATCCTATAGTAAGCTGTGAACTTCTTTAGGCATTGCATACTAACCTGCCTTTTTAAAAGTTACAAAATAGGGGGGGAAAAACTTTTGTCTTTTATCTAATTAAGGGCTCAGAATACATTACTTATTAACTTGTAATTTAAAATGTTGAAATATATAAAATAAAAATTTCTTCAAAATGTTTAACATTTTTGAAGAAGTAATATGTATTTGGCATAATTGATTTTTCAAAGAATAGAGTTGGAATTCTTAAATCCTTCTACTAAAAGCCCTTCAATGATCTATTTTTTCCAATGGGGAAGTAAACATAGTAAAATTTAAACATCAGTTTTGAGGAGAAAATGAATAAATTTTATTCATAACATTTTTAATGCAACTGAATTTAAATTACCCAGTTCACAGACTGTCCTCAGTGCTAAATGTTCCATCTCACAGGAAGATGAGCTATTAATCTACTCACTGGTGAACTCAATAGTTCTCTTTTACCTAAATGGCCCTTTAAAATGGAATATTTCAAGATATTATAAATATATGAGTATGTGGACATGAATAAATGTAGCTATGAAACCTTAATAAGCATATCTCAAATTCTATAACATTTGAGATGTTACATTTTCAGAAATTTAGATCCACAATGGATCTGAATTTATAGTTATGATTTTCCTTCTGTTATATGAGGTTGGAACTAGCACTAATGGGAGGTTATGGAAATTAAGGAACAGACGTAACTTCTATCAAGGAGAACAGACATTTAAATGCTGAGTTTTGAAGTAGATTTTATAGTCTTTAATATAAAATTGATCTTGCCTTGGGTCATTATATTCCCAAAAATTTAGAGGACACTCTTCATGTAGTTCTAAACAATATGAAAATTGTTCTTTCATTAGGTCATATTGAACTTTATTACTTCTGAGCATAGTATTTTGCAGTGCAATAAAATGAGCAATGCTGCTTGAGGACTGGAGGAAGCCTTTTTCAAAGCCAAGGACATTTCAGCCATAAATAGGTTAAATTTCCTCTCCTGGTGATGCAGGCATTCGAAATGACCAGTTTCAATGCTTATAAATGTAGTGTACTACCCGTAATTGTTAAGTTGGACATGTAGGCTATGCAATACTATCTAATAAAGAGGGAATATGCTAAAGGACTGCACTGCCCTCAAAGATGGTGGTGTCCACAGCCAATAAGGAGGGAATATGCTAGTTGTCTCACAAAGATGGTCATGCCCTCAGCCACAAAATGGTGGTACCCAGTCCCCTCAGCCCTACCAGGCAGCAGGCACATGGCAAGGCCGAGTCCCCCCCCCCCCCAGTCCCCATAGCTGGCCTGAAGTGGCAGCACAAGTGTGATGAGGCATCGCCTTCCCCTAATCGCCAAGTTGCCTCTTGCCCTTGAGGGCTCCCAGACTGTGAGAGGAGGCAAGCTGGGCTGAGGGACCTCCCTCCAGTGCATGAATTTTCATGCACCAGGCCTCTAGTTTATAATATGATCGGGTAATTCAAACCCCATAGAGAAATACTGAGGGCAACTAAACAGATATATGTTGCCCATCTCCTAAGTTTTGTCCATATTTTACCAAGTAAATCTCATCACTCAGATGTAACTGCCCTCTCAAATTTGAGAACAGTATTTTAATTGCTAACTCTAGTGATTTCTTATCAATGTTCATTTATTAGTCTCTCTGAAGGTGCTGGCACTGTTTGTTAGTCACCTCCTCTTTCTTGAAACTCTCTTGGCTTCCAGAACGATTCTGTCCTCTATTCCTTTTTTCTCTTTGATTATTCTTTCTCACTTTCCTTTATTATATGCTTTCGTCTATATCCTTGTTGAATTGTATTTTCCCTCTTTGGGCTTCTTTTCTGACACATCTTAACAATATTTCTCTGTGCATACAAAAATTCTGGCAGTTTTGTCAGTACACATTTGAAATAGTATGCTACCTGAATATATTGTAGGCACTTCTCATTCAATAGGACCCAAACTTGCCGCGTTATGTATCCTTCCCAACAGGTCTCCTTTCTGATAATTGGTTAAAGACATTATCAAGCATCTGGCAGGTTTTTATTGATCTCCTTTTCTAGTTGATTGCAAAAATTTATTTATATGCCATCTCTGTCTCTCTGCTTTCCTCTAAGAATCTTATTATCTGCCACCAGAGTGATTTTTCTGTAACATAGATCTGACTTTGTCACAACTTACTAAAAATATTTCAATTGGTCATCAAAATATAAAAGTGATTTCTGAAATCTTTAGCAAGGAGTTACAGCTTTTCATAATGAATTTCTGCTTCTGCTCTCCATTTTGGTCAGCTATTCATCCATCATTACTGTGTCTGTCAATGTGTTAGGCAAAAAGCAAATGAGGTCACAGTTCTTTTCCTCTGAGAGCTTTTAACCTCCTCTCTTCTAGTTTGCACTCTACCAACTCAGGCTATAGTCTACCTCTAATATGGCTTCATCTTTCATGTATTATGCCTTTGCCCCTAACATTTTATCTGACGTGAGTGTCTTTTTATTCTTTGTCCATATCACACCTTACTCCATCCTAAATCTAGCTGAAATCACAGCATCTTTCAAGTTCTAAATAATTTCTCCATCTTAAGTTACTGCAGATATCTCTAAACTGCATGCTAATTAACTACTTAATGTAATATAAAGATCAATATATAACATTAAATTAATGTGTAGTACTACGTGTTGTAGGGACTAAAAGAATGTCTTTAGAGTTACTAAATTCAGTGTCAATTCCTGACAGTCATTTATTATCTGTGTGATTTGTTCTAGGAAAGTTACTGAGTCTCTGCTTCTCTTTCTTAGTGTATGAAAAACGCACATTACATCTAGTTAAATATTTTGATCCACATACCTAAATCTATGGCTCTATCTCTACAAACTCATTTACCTCTCCAATGTATCTTTGATCATCGCATTCTACTTAAGGATAGGGATTCTGATATTTAAATAATGTATACAAAGTTAATTTAATTCATATTATACTATCTAAATATGATTATGCCATGGACTCTGCCTTCAACATTATCAATTTTTTTATTTACTAAGGTTCAGACATAAATTAGAATGATTAGGTTAAGTAATTGACAGTGTTAATAATTAAACAGAACATATGCTTATGTAACATTTTCAGCAAAGGCTATATGATATTAAGCACATCATTTAGCTACTCCAAACTTCAGTGTCTTAATAATGAGAAAGTGATGGTATAGTCCTTTCCAGTTCTAAATTCTTACTCTGATTTTAAATTTCCTATTCCCTATGACTGTGTTTACAAAAGTAGCACTATAGTAATAATAACAGAAACTCTGACCATGCTTCATTGATTTAAGCTTTTCAAACGCTTTATCTATTTTATTGCAGTTGTTTTGTGAGATGAACAAGTTGTCACTATTATCTTTTAAGATGAGAAAACCAATAATGATACTTAGATGTTAAAACGTGTTCTGTTTTACAATGTTCTCTCTGCTATGCTAGTAGTTTCCAACCAGTGTGCTCGGAACACCCTGAGGTCTCATGGCCCTGAATTTTAACTTTGAAAAGCCTTAGTAGAAGAATTTAGAGAATTTACAGTAGTGCTTATGCAAGGGCAAGGGAATTTTCTTAACACCTTGCTGTATTCAATCATAAAAAATATATTACCTATCAATCTATTTATCTCCCACTGAAACTTGGTTTATAATTTTATGACAAGTGACAAAATACAGTTTGATTTTTTTTTAAAGTTATAGACCAAACAATCAAGCACTTGAACTTCCATCTCTGTTCTTCTTCTTACTTAGTCTGTCTTTAATCTACATCAAATTCCCAATGTGTGGAATAGATAGGAATAGTCATTCACTCAGTTCTCCATGATGATATATACATCCATAAAAGGAAAGAAGAGCAACCCAAAGTCCTATTTGGCCATTAATTTCAATCCTCTGATTTTTATTGAGCATTTTCTGAAGTTGCTGAAAGTTTTAGAGATGCTTCTCTTCATTATGTAAATTAAGATTCTTGAAGAAAGTGCCACAACCAAGTAAGGAACCCCAAAGAGAGAAGCCACGGTAAAAAATAGAGCAGGCATAGGTTATTAGTTACTGGATAGGCCAGTAACACGCCTTGAGAAAACATGGATGTCCTCACAAATAAGGTTATTTCCTTGAGTAAAAATCTACTGTTAATTCATCCTATGTCCATAATATTCCATTCTACACACAGTGTGGGTATCTATTAAATATTTTGGAGAAGTGGAAAGAGTATGTAATCACAGCTCTGCTTGGGCAAAATATTTAGTTGTATCTGTTGTAACATGGTACTAATCATAGTTACTTCACATGATTATTTTAACCCTTAAATGTAGTTGGTATTTACTTAAAGCTCAGGAAATGTTCATTTTCCTTCCACTGACTTTTTTTAAAATATATTTTTCTTTATTGTATTGATTTCTTTTTCATAGAGAGAGAGAGAAGGAAGAAGGTAGAGATGTAGAAACATCGATGAGAGAAACAACATAAATTGGCTGCCTCCTGCACACTCCACTTTGGGGATCAAGCCAGAAACCCAGGCATGTACTCTGACTGAGAATCGAACCATGATCTTTGGTTCCTGCATCATGCTCAATCACTGAGCCACATCGGCTGGCTCTTCCATTAATCTTCAATGAATTAATAAATAGCTCATTTATGTAGGAAAATAGGCTGAGGATGAGACTGCACAGAGTGAGGTGATGCTTTTAAAAATCTGTAATTCCATATTCAATAATTTCAATTTTTTCTTCTAAGAAATGTGGAAGTATAGTAGTTGACCAGTGCCCCACTTAGATTTGTGATTTAGAAACAGTCTTCAGACAGCAGTTAAAAGTTTGGTTTGGAGGGTATTGATCATCATAGAAATCAAGACGTAGTGGGTCCGGCTGGATGCACTAGCAGTAGGAACAGGATATAAGCAAATTTAGGTGCTATCTTGGTAGAACTTGACAACAGATTAGATGCAGGTAATGCTTTAAAAAGTTTCCAGTATTTTAAATGTGAAAAACTAGATGAATGAGTGCTGTTGATATTGACTAAAACAGGGGAAAATTTATGACTAAACTAATGTTTGATTAGAAAACATTGATATCTAAGTATAAATATATAACTATCGTTTATTATTAAACACCGAAACTACCACATACTTTATCTCAATTAACCTTTAGATTGCTCTTTTGGGAGGGACATTATTTTCATTTTACATGTAAGAAAACTGAGGCTCAGAGATACTGACTGACTTGTCCAAATTCTCTGAGTTGAGCCAGAATTGGGAGTGCCTGTCTGATTCTAAAGATTATGTCCTTACATTTATGACACATTATTTTAATAAAGATTTGTGAAATTAGCCTGATGAAGAATAAATAAAGCATTTGGCCTTATGTAGCCCAGGGCAGTTCATAGCATAAAGTTTGCATAAAGTTTGATGGATTGCCTTTGTTATCAAATACAAAAAAAGTCAATAATTTGGAGTTGGGTGGAGATCAAAGCAACATCATAAGTTCTTAAAAAGAACTCACTAAGTCAAAGACATGATAGATTAGAATTAAAATGAGAATTAAGCAGCATGAAAATCATATCTTTGGAAAATGATATATAAAAACTGACCTACTAGATTTACATTCTAATAATAGTACTCTGTAGGAAAATACAGGAAAAAATGTATGGCTATTTTTTATTTAGATCTTGTTCAATACTATATACATTTTCCTTAGAAAACTGCAAGAGGTTGTTGACCTATTAGAAAGAAAAAGGGTAGCTCTAATGCAGATCTGTGAATAAAGAAAAACTGTAGCAACAAAATAAGCCAAAAATCCTATGACCAAGCAAGACACAAGGGAACAAACACAAATGGCCAGTGCACATACGATAAAATACTCCTATTATTAATCATAGAATAATATTCCTATTATTAATTAAAATGAACAATAAGATAACTATTAAATTTATAAATATGTTTGAGATGATATTGTCACCTAGGGTGAAAAAAAGTTTCTGTTGAAAATGTTAAATTATAATGACAATAATAATAAACATTGGTGAGAGTTTCCCTCTGGTGGTACTAATATGAATATTTTACATATTTTATCTTTAAATCTCCACAGTGATCACAGGAAGTCATCTTATGAATCCCATTGCACAGAGGAGATTCAGCCACATAGAATCAGCCTGTGCTCACACAGACAGACTGACGTCAGAACTTGAATTCTACTAAGTTTGTCCAGAAGGTACATTCTATTTAGAGGGAATTTAATTAATTCATTAAATGTGCAAACATTTTGACCCAGCAATTCAAGAATCTCTCATAAAGAAGTGATTAAAGCTATGAGAAAACTTTAAGGGCAAGCGAGTAGCATTTTATAATAGTCAGAAATCAGTTCAGCAATTGAGAAACAGAATTTGCATTTCAATACTGTGGATACAATCCTATCTAATAAAAGAGTAATATACAAATTGACTGTCACTCCAACACACAAGATAACTGCCCTCATGTGGACACAAGATGGTTGCCACAAGATGGTCAGCAGAGGAGGGCAGTTGGGAGGGATCAGGCCTGCAAGGGAGGGCAGATGGGGGCAATCAAGCCTGCAGGGGAGAAAAGTTAGGGGTGAACAGGCCAGCAGAGGAGGGAAGTTGGGGGTGACCAGGCCTGCAGGGGAGGGCAGTTAGGGCAATCAGGCTGGCAGAGGAGCAGTTAGGCATCAATAAGGTGGGCAAGGGAGTGGTTAGGGGGTGACCAGGCTGGTAGGCAGAAGCACTTAGGGGCAATAAGGAGCCAGACAGGTGAGCAGTTGGGAGCCAGCAGTCCTGGATTGTGCAAGGGATGTCCGGCTACTTGTTTAGGCCAGATCCTACCAGAATGGAATTGGGCCTAAATGGGCAGCCAGACATCCCTCCAGGGGTCCCAGATTGGAGAGGGTGCAGGTTGGGCTGAGGGACACATACCACCATGCACAAATTTCATGCACTAGGCCTCTAGTGTGTATTATAAAACTTCAAATATTATTTACTGACATAAAGGATGACTATAGCATGTCTGATTAGTAAACAAGTTGAAGAAGAGTCTATGCAGCATAATCCTTATAAGTCCAAACTTATATAAATGCACATACATTGGTGAAATATTGGGAACCTATTCATGGAAATGTTAGCATGTTTATCCCTCAGTGGTTAGGATATCGGTGCTATTTCATTGCTACTTTTTCCATATTGAGTGTGTTAAAACAGTCTTTTTATCACGATTATAACCTCAATACATGTAGCCCTTTATGATCCATGCGAAAGCATTGAATAAATTCAGCAGAAGCATTGCATGAAGGACAAAAGGCGCATAACTCAGTCAACTAGGTGAAAAGCTTCCTCTTTTTAAAAATTCATTTTTATTTAAGTATAGTTGGTATGCAATATTTCATTGGGTACATTAGTTTCTGGTGACTCAACATTTCTGCACCTTCCAGTGTGATCGCCTCACTAATTCTGGTGGTCATCTGTCAGCAGGAAAACTTATCACAATAGCGTTGACTATATGCCCCTTCCCTGGTCACCTATATCTCAAACTTCTCTCTTCTGGTAACCATCCCTTTGGTTAATATTTCTACAAATCCATGTTTGTTTGTTTTGTTTTGCTTTTAGATTCCAAATGTAAGTGAAACCATATGGTATCTGTCTTTCTCTACCTGATTTATTTCACTGGCATAGAAAATATCCATCTTTTAACAAATATGTGAAATGTTACCCAAGGAGTTGTATTGAAAGGAGTAAACAATAGAAAGGCTACTCTCCTCATTTCCCACCAATGCATCCGCCAACACCTGTTCAGAGTTGTTCTGACCCTCTGATCCCTGTGTCTTAAATGATGACAGTTTCACAACTTCCTGTTGTGGATAGATTGCTCTAAAAACTCACAGTTTTGGTTTTTTTATCTTTATTGTTCAGTTTATTAATTACATTGCTCCCTTTTTTTTCAGCCTATAGTTCCCCTCCACCTGGTACCCATCCCACCCTCCGCCCTCACCCCCCTCCACTGTCCTCTCCTATAGTTGCATGATTTTTCTCCAGACTCTTGCTGCACTTCCCACAGCCCCTTTCTCCCCAAGAGTTGTCAGTCCATTCCCTCTCTATGTCCGGGATTCTGTTACATTCACCAGTTTATCCTGTTCATCAGCTTATTAATTCACTTGATTTTTAGATTCATTTGTTGATAAATGTGTATTTGTTGTTCCTAATTTACACTTTTATCTTTTTCTTCTTCCTCTTCTTAAAGAATATCTTTCAGCATTTCATCTAATATTGGTTTGGTGGTGATGAACTCCTTCAGCTTTTTCTTATCTGCGAAGCACTTTATCTGACCTTCAATTCTGCATGATAGCTTTGCTGGATAGAATAATCTTTGTTGTAGATTCTTGCTGTTCATCACCTTGAATATTTCTTGCCACTCCTGTCTGGCCTGCATCGTTTCTGTTGAGAAATCCGCTGACAATCGTATGGGTGCTCCCTTATAGGTAACCATCTGTTTTTCTCTTGATGCTTTTAATATTCTCTCTTTGTCTTTTGCTCTTGGCATTTTAATTATGATGTGCCTTAGTGTGGTCCTCTTAGGGTTCCTATATATTGGGGTTCGGTGCGCTTCTTGGACTCCTAAGTCAATTTCTTTCACCAGGTGTGGGAAGTTTTCAGTCACTGTTTCTTCAAATAGGTTTTCATTGTCTTGCTCTCTGTCTTTTTCTGGTATCTCTATAATTCGGAAGTTGGTAGGTATGCTTGAGGTTGTCCCAGAGGCCCCTTACACTATCTTCAATTTTTTGGATTCTTTTGGTTTCTTGCTTTTTCAGCTGAGTGGATTTTACCTCTTTGTATTTCACATCTTTAACTTGGATCTTGGGGTGCTCCAGAGCACTTTTAGGTCTTTGTATAATATTTTTTATTTCAGTCAGTGTATGCTTAATTTCTGGTTGGTCCTTTTTCATATCCTTGAGAGTCTCCTTTATATCCTTGAGGGCCTCCTTCATTTCCACGTTGGTCTTGATCATTTCTTTGCAGCTCTCATTTATATCCTTGAGGGTCTTGTTCATTTCCTTGTAGGACTCATTCATTTCCTTTGCGGTCTTGCTTATTTCCTTATACGCCTCGATCTTTTGTTGGAGCCTCTTGAAAAACCCTATAACTGTGGTTTTGAATTCCATGTCCAGTAGTTTTTTTTTCCCTCCATTTCTTTCACATCTGATTTCTTCTCATGTCTCTGCATGGTGGCTGCTTCTCTGAGTTGGTCAATTAGCTTTGTGTGGTAGACTTACTACTAGGGACAGTGGCTCAGCCTCCCCAGTTACCTGAGGTGGATATGGGTTGCACAGTCTTGCTGAAGTTAAGCTCAGGTTAATCGTTGTTAGCACTTGGAGGGGTTGACCTCCAGGCCAATTGTCTGTGAAGCTCAGCTGTGCTCAGGTTGGATGGGCGGATTCTCCAGGCCAAGCAGACAGCGTTAGCTCCGCCCTGTGTGGCCCCAAGGACCCTGGGCCAGGGGCAATGGCTGCTAGCACCTCTGAGAGAGAGCTGCTGCCAAGCTCCACAGGCTGCCGGGGAATTCAGAGTCTCCCCAAATGACTCTGCACACCCAACGTCTCACCCAGGGTCATAAAACAAAGCATACTGATGGTTTTCTGAATGAGAGACAATTCGCAGATCGCTCTCTGCACGGTCACGCAGCTGAGCTGTTCATTCAAGCTGACTTCTCCACAAGCCGGGAGACCCCTGCAGCATCCGAGCTTCGGCGTGCCCTCCCACTGTCCAGTTTTCACCCCATGTGATAGTGGGTTCTCTGGACTTCGCCCAGAGCTGGAGAATCAGTCCAGTGGGACGTCTTTGTCTCCCCATTTGAGAAAACTGGCCGGTTCTCAGCTGCCCGCCCTCTCTGCTGGCGCGCTCCAAACCTCTCTCCCCGCGAATCTTTCAACGCTGTCCGCTGCTGCTCCTCCGAGTCACAGTGTCTTATCTTCACTTTTATTTGTGGAATTTTCAGTCGGTCAGCTTTATGGTGATTCTGGAAGGTGTTTGTTCTTTCGTTAAATTGTAGTATTAAAATTGCTGAGTATGACGGCAAGATAGGTGTTTTACCTATGTTGCCATCTTGGTTCTCTCCAAAACTCACAGTTTTAATAAAGAACTCTTCCTGAGAATCCATTCAAAAGCTTCTTCCTCAATTTCCTTCATTGGCGTCTAAATTCTGACTTATTCCTTTAGGGTTTTATGGTAGAAACCTATATTATCAGATATTTTATTTGTAGTATAATCAATTTGAATCCTTATCGCTCTAGTTTGACTTCTCTGAATTTCCTACAATTTTTCATACATATGTGGTTTTCCATAGTGCTTAAAGCTCCCATTCCTGAATACGTTAATTTTAGAAAATGTGACAGGTGGTCAGACAATGATTTATAAGTTATTAACATTTTGGTCCTGAAGAAAGTTACCCAAAATACTGAAAAGTGATCTCCCCCTTGCAGGTTCTTGCCTCATGAAGTTTGAAGAATAAAATTCTCAGACTGAAAGGACTTGTTAGTAAAAGGGTGTGAATTTATTGAAAGCAAATACAAACTCCCACATAGGGAGAGATTCCCAAGTGGGTAATCAACTAAGCTCCTTTTTTTCTGAAGGTTTATAAATGCTTTAGTTTTAGTCTCTTCATGCTCCCTTCTAATTGGACCTCTTCCCCATTTTATAATGCCATGTTTTTTTTTAATTTATCAGTCTTTTGCAGAATATCAGCTGCAAAGTCAAAATCCCACATGGTGCCCCCTTCTCTCTCTGCTCTTATCTTGCAACATTCCTCTACTCCTATGAAAATGTGTTTCTCCCTTTCCAGCATCTGTCCACATTTCTCTATCCTCTGTGAAAGTATCTTTCCTTGTCCCCATACTCAGTGACTTTTTTTTATCCTTTGTGAATGCATGCCTTTCCTCGCCTCTTATCCTGTGGCACTTTTTTATTCTCTGTGAATGTATGCCTTCTGGCAGCTCCAAGCCCTCAGCTATGCATCCCTCCCCCTATGAACTCTAAGATTCCCTAAACCTATCTATTTTGTCCCCCAAATTCCTTTCAATATGAACATAATAAGTTTAGCCTTCACTTTGTTTAGTAAGCAGAAATATGAGCAATTTATTTTCCATGGGTGATTGGAACGCTTTACTGCAGAGCTTCCTGACCTTTTACGCTGATGTGATGCCGGACGATGTGACATTCTGCCCAAATCCATGATCCATGAGATTTTCCCCACAATGTGTTGTAAGGAGGCGGGTAAGGAACGGTGTGCTGACTGACGACACTCAGGAGAAGTGCTGGCTATTTTTGTCAAAGGAGGTGAAATCTGCCTTACTAGGGAATCCACCACCGGCTTTGGAAGCAGACAAGCCTGGGTGCAGGGCCAGATCTGCCACATACCAGCTGTCAGACCAGAGGCATGTTTCTTAAAGTCATCCAACCTTTGTCCCTTTATATATAAGAAGAGGATACTAATTCTACCTTATCGTGTTTCTGTGATGACTCAATAAAATTATAAAGTGTTTTTTTTTATTCAGAAGATGCCCCATGAACAGTGTTTGAATGAAAGGAAGTAATTAATTTTTCCTCTTAATACTTGCTTCAAGGGCATATCACAGCCCTTGGGTACTGATTCAGATCTTCCTGATAAACATTGCAATGATGATCAGTTTCTTTTATGCCTCCCATGGTTTTAAGTGTTCATTTCAATTCAAATAAACAGGATTTCTCAACCAGAAATGATATGAACGTATTTCATTTGTCATGACAACAACTGACATCCAATTATCATTACTGAGAACATAATCTTTTGTAAACAAAAATAAAAGTATAACTGAGGACTCAGGAATCCCCCTTACTTAGGAGGCACAGGTCACTGTATGTGAACCTCACACTCGACACTCTCACACTGTCCTTTAACACAGATGCATGTTTGTTTTCATAATGCTGCCATTAGTAATGTTAAATCACACAAAAGTATCTAGCGTGACAGTATTTCTTCACTTTTCCTATACTTCCTATGTCAGGCCACTTAGTAATAGTTTGTCATATTGTCTATTACTTACACCCATGCACTTTGTGTCAGGCAGATCTGGGGTTCATTCCCAGAGTTAACACATCAAGTGTGTCTCTGGGTAAGTTACTTGTCCTGTCTAGATTGACATTCTTCACCCATGGGGTTATTAAGTGGTTATGTAAAGTACTAGTGGCTCAGTGCATGAAATGTGTGCATATCCAAATGGAATTAATTAGAGGAAATATTTTAATGAATTGCTATTTGCCCTTTCTTTATAATAGAAGTGTCAGAGATGAAAGAAAATTAGAAAAATGTGTATGAAAATATTCCTCCTGTTGGAGTCTGGGGCATGTCGCGGGACCTAAGTCAAGTTCTCCCACTTCAAAAATGCAGGAGACCCAGACCCAACCTCTCCCACACCCGTCAAGCCCCTCTGGGGCACAGCCGCCGGTCTGTGCTGGAAAAGAATGTGTGGCCTGAGGTCCCCTGTCAAGCCACACCAGGCGGGCAGCGTGGCCTAAGGTCTCCTGGTCCTGGGAGGTAGGGGACATGACCTGAGGTCCCCTGGCCCAGCCAGGCGCCATGCAACCTCAGGTCCCTCCTGTTTGGTCATGATATTACGGCATCCTGGTTAATTTGCACATAGATGTGTTAGGTAATGTTAATAAAGCATTAAGCACAAACTTTGTCACATTTAAGTACTTAATTCAGTTATTTTAATATTATTAATATTCAAATTTAACAGTCATAGCACACATATCTCATTTTCATATGACATCAAAAGCTCAGGAAATCCTTTTACGATGACATGGATAGACATGGGAAACATTACACGAAGTGAAATACACAGAAACAGAAATAATATAAGATTTCATGTATATATGAAAATTAAAACAGTCTAATGCATGCAAACAGAATAAAAGGGTGGTTTCTAGGGGTGGAGGAGGGTGAAAGCAGAGAGGATGATCAAAGGATACTAAGTTTTAGTCAATCTAGATAAGTAAGTCTGGGTCTCTGATACACAGTATAGTGCCAGCATGTACTATACAATATGGTATTGTATGCTTAGAGGTTACTTACTCATAGGCCTTTCTAACAAAGTGTGAGCAGTGCCAAAGGGACTGCTAACTGGACCAGTGTTTCACTGACTCAAGGGCTCAAGAGCATTCTAAAGGGCACCTCACACTCCCACATTGCCATCTCTCTTTCTCCTTATCTGTAATACCAATTCCCAGCACACTGGCATCCCCCCTTGCTCTTTTTCTCCATCTGCTCTGAGTTTACAAAGTTTCAACTGCAGAGTCGCTCTTTGTTAAAAATAGAAATGAAACAAAACAAAGAAACATTTTCCCCCAAGGCTCTATTCTAGATCTTCTAGGATTGTCAGCTGCGTCCTTAAATATAAGTCAATTCTATCACATATTCTCTTTACCTCTCTGATCAGGAACACATTCTTTTCTGTTTTGTTCTTAGTTTTCTCTTCACTTAACAAATAACCTGGATTCCCTATGACAAAAGGGGCAGTAGGCAGCTGACCCAAGAAGCTAAATATTTTGTACCCTGACTGGATAGGTCTTGAGGGGACTTTGCATTCCACTTATTTAAAAAATTATTAAGCCCTACCATGGATACATCCATTCTCTTATGGATGCTTCCACTATCCTGGGTTATTTCATTCATTTCTACTAGAATTCATGTTATTTTTCATGGAGGACCTAGTTCAATCTCTCTATTCTCCTCAAGCCTTCAGTCTTTTTAAGTTCTCCCTGCTTACTGGTTCACAAGTAATAAGGCTATTGAGTAAGATACTACAATATAAATGGCAAACTAATAAGGAATTGTCAGAACAAGATCCATCCACAGAAAGAAATCCAGAGAGGGTATATATATATTTTTAGTAATAGTGTTGAAACAAATTTGGCAAAAACATACATTTTTTAAAAATTTATCTTTTATATTTTTAAATCTTTTTATGTCTTTATTGTTCAATTACAGTTGACATTTAATATTATTTTAGGTGAGTTTCAGGTGTCCAGCTTAGTGATTAGACAATCATAACCACTAATGGGGTTGTGGGGTGGGAAAGCAAAACCTCCTCTGATTGCCCAGAGACCTCAGAGTGGGTTATATGGGGGCTTGTCAAATCCCAAGGCTCCAGACAGTGTAACTAGCAAATTGATGCAGAGTCTGAGGGCCCCACCTTTTAAATAAGAATTTAAATGCAGAATATTGTCATTTTTCAACATTTCTTGAATATAACTTTTTTAACTGAAAGGTTTTGTGATGTAACCAGAGAACAAGAAACATAATACACACACACACACACACACACACACACACACACACACACACACACATGCGCACGCACCTCTATCCCTTGAGACACAGAGTGGTGGAATCATTTGAGTTCAATGGTAAATATTTAAATCCTTGGTCAAATTCATATTACTATGTGCCCTTGGCCAAGCTTCTTAAATTCTCTAACCTTTAATAGGCTTATCTATAATAATAAGCTTTTTTTGAGGTTATGTAGTAAGTAAAACATTTAGCATAGTATCTGAAATCAGTAAGAGCTTAATTTCTGATTTCCTAAAAAAGAAGGCTTTGAACTTCTGATTCAGTATCATTCTGCATGAGGCTACCTCTCTCAAAACTGTGGCTGTCTAAACCAAACAGTAGTGGTAACTTTGCGTAATTTGATTTTTAGAAGTTATGGTATAATAGCAACAGCATTTGTGCCATCTTTAAAAAAATCAATTTCAGGTAGATTATTAAAAACCTAAATGTGAAAGGCAAAACCATAAAGCTTTTAAGAAACAATGTTGAATAATATGTTAATAACCTTAGTTAAAAATAAAAATATTCCTTAAACAAAACCAAAAAATGCTGTAGCCATAGAGAAAAAGATTAATAAATTCAACCTTGTTAAAATTATGATGGTAATTTTCCCTTCTTCAAAAGACACCACTTATTTTTTTCCAAGTGAAGCGCTATAGAATGGAAGAAAGCATTTGTAACACATATAGCTGACAAAGGACTTTAATTCAGATCATTTATGGTCAGGAAGAAAATTCCAAAACAAAGACAGACAACCCAATAGAAAAATTAGTAAAAAATATAAATATCATTTCAGAAAGGAGGAACCCAAATTACTAGTAAGCATATACCAAAGGCACTAAACTATGAAGTCAGGAAAACACTTAAGGACATAATTTTTCTTAATATTAAAATGTGTTAATAAGCATACATAGCTATAAGAATTCACATACATGGCTGGAGGGATTGTAAATTGGTACAACCTCTTTGTTAAACAATATAACATAATCAAGAAATGTTCACAATGCATTCCCTTTTATTCATAACCAACACCCATGCATAGTCCATAGAGTGAAAACACTTATTTGCAATATGTACAAGAAGGTGTAAGCATAATTGTTCAAATTGTCAAATGCCCAACAACATCAGAATGGAAAATGCCATCCTTTCGAATAAAAGAGAGCAAGTAACAAAAGCATGAAAGACTGATCTTGGTAGTTGGGGTGACAGGGGAAGATTAACCACAGAATGTATATGCATATATGCATAGCCCATGAACAGCTTTACTAGAAACCCCACTATGCTTCTATAACCTAAGGGAATGGGACTTTGGAAACCCAGTGATGTCATTTCACTCAAATAAAAATCACTCATTCTTCTATGGGAGTCTGAGAAAATTCTTTTCTTCAAGATATTATAAGGACTCCACCCCTACCACTCATTGGGGAAGTGGATACCCAGATTTCCCCTGATAAGAATTACACACAGGTTCCCATTACATGGATCTATATATTTCACAATGATCTGTAGATTTTAGAAAGCAAATGAGCATATATGCAATTAGCTTACTTGGGTTGTACTACAGTCCTGCTTACTAGCTACAAAATCTTGGCTAAACCACTTAATTTCTTTTCGTCTTGAGCCATCATCCTTAAAATGGAGGTGGTAATATTTCAGTTTATCCAAAGCAATTCTCCTATTTTAGCAAAAAGAAAAATAGGAGAAAAATAATAAGGTGATCTATATATAAAAATATTTTGGAGGGTGTAAAATGTATAGTCAAAATGGAAATTATCATTCGGTCGATATTTTTGAAAACTCCAGTTTGGGAAACTAAAAGTGTATTAATCAGAGTTCTCTGGAGAAACAAAATCAGTAGGATAAATCTATAAATTAAGAGATTGGCTCACAGGATTATGAAGACTGTGGATTCCTACACTGTCATCTTCCAGCCGGATCCCAGGAAAGCCAGGAAGTTAGCTCCAGTCAAAGTGCAATATCTGAGGAAGAGCACCAAAGGTGTAAGTCCCAGCTCCAGGGCAGGGAAGCCAATGTCCCAGCTCCACAGTCAGGCAGAGAAAGTGAATTCTAGCTTCCTGCACTTCTTTCTTCTCTTCATGCTGTCAACAGGTTGAAGGGTGCCCACCGACACTGGGGAAGACAAGCTGTTCTATTCAGCTTAAAACTATAAGTGCTGATCTCTTTCACACACACCTTCACAGACACCAAAACATGTTTGACCAAATATCTGAGCACCCCTTGATTTTGTCAAGTTGACACAAAACATGAATCATCACATCAAGCATGTTACTACCAAATCATACCCAGAGCTAAAATAAAAAATAAAAAATAAAAAATTATGCTGTTACTTTCTACTAATTGGGAATCAAGAACATGCACATAATCATTCCCTCAAAAAGTAGTCCTGTCCTTAATTTGTAAAGATGGAATATTGAATCCAGAAACATTAATGTTTCAGTTAGTAAATTCCAGGTCAGAATTGGAATCCAAGTTTCCTGACATACAGTTCATGTTCATCCCTGGAAACTACACTTAGGATCTTAACACATCCCCAAAGGCTGCAGGAAATCAATGAGTATGACTGGAAGCAGCAGCTGTGGTCTATATCCGTTTTCACTCATTTGGTTTTTTCCTTTTTCTGACTGGTTTTAAAGCTGAGACTTATCAATTGGTAGCCTCTGGCAGTGTGAGAGGAAGACGAGCCTGCCATGGTGCAATGAAAAATGGAAAGTATAATAACATGCAATGAAGTGAAATAAAAGTTCTGCTCAGTGCACCAATAAAACTGCCACCGTGTGGGTGCTGCAGCCTGTAGGGCTGTGCTCAGAAGGCAGTGAGGGAGATCAACCAGCGCTGAGTAACCATGCCGAAGTCAGACATATCTGTGCGTTGATGGAAAGAGTGAGCAGCAACACAATATGCATCTTCTTATGATGTTTAACCTTAATTAAAGTCAGGTTAAAGCCAGTATTTAAAGCAATGTTTGCATTTTTATTATTATCACTTACCATATTTAAATAGTAAGTTCTGAACTAATTCTACTATAGATTCCATTAATAAGTTACAAAATGTGCCCTGGCCGGTTTTCTCAGTGGTTAGAGTGTCAGCCCAGGGACTGAAGGGTTGCGGTTTCATTTTGATTCCTGGTCAAAGGCACTTCCCTGGATTGCAGGTTCCATCCAGCCCCAGTCTGAATGGGTGAGGGAGGAAACAGATAGATATTTCTCACGTTGATATAGCTATCTCTCCCTCCCCCACCCCACCTGCTTTCCACTCTCTCTAAAAATCAATGAAAAAAATAATATACTCTAGTGAGGATTAATGGGGGGGGTGGAGTTACAAAATGCACTCAGACAATAATTACTGTGTTCTCATTGAAAATTGAATGTAGGTTATTTGAGGAACTTGGGTAAAAACAAACAAATGAGCAAAAAAATTTCTTACTTAAAATTCTGAAAATCGGGAACCCTAAGTCTCCTGGTAAGTTTTGACTTGTGTAAGTGTTGAAAGAACTCTGACATCCCCCATTATCTGTGTGATGTTAAAGGGGGCCATTCGGCAGCTGAATGACAGTGATAAAGTCCAAACTAATGGTGTTCGCTCTCTGCACTAGCCCTGATGTACCTGCCCTTTTCAAAACAGGGAGGCTAATATCAACAAGTCATGTTAAAGTCAGAGTGAATGAACCTTAAAGTAAATGCAACATAACATCGTTTGCATTTCAGCTTTCCTTGAAATGTCATCAGTTTAAGTTCAGTGTCAAAGCCAGAAGGCAATGATTCTGGGTGAGTTTTGAAATGTGTGTTAACTTAAGCAGGAAACAATCCAGTGGAGGGAAAAAAAGGTTGAATCACTTGATGTCACTTAGTAAGTCAGCACTCAATTTTTGTTTTGGTAATGGGGGTGCTGGTACTGGATTCAAAGAGCTTTCCTGCAATTAAAATTAAATTATTTTCGTTAAAGTACAATTTAGTTTCTTCATCATAGAAAATACTGGAAATGGGCGACTTATTTTTTAAATACTTACTATGTGCAGATGTTTTTGCATAGATTATATGCAAAATGAGCATATGTGACCTTCCAAGTAAATACATGTTTTCTCATTTTACTGACATGTCAACTGCAGCAAAGAAAAGTGAAAGAACTGTTCGGAGTCATTAATTCCATAAGTGGCAGGTACTAATAAAACCACAGATCTGTTCATGATCTCTCGTTTTAAGTATGTAACGCAACTCCTGTTGAAAAATGAGCTATTTTGTTAATAACTATATTTAGAGCAGTAAAAAGCATGCAAAGCATTATATGTTTGGTTGGTTGGTTTAACTTGCATGTATCTCCCATAATAAAATACCGGGTCTGTATCTCACTTCTAAGACTGGAAAAGGGGTGAGGGGGTGGGTAGGCAAGGTAATCAGAGATGATGTACTAGACACAAAAAGGGAAAGGGAAAACTGGCCTATAAGAGTAGCCAACCAGAATTTAGGTGTTCTAAAGTCTAAGACACATTGCCCTAAGAAAATCAAATTAGTAGAAAAAGATTAGGACTTTGGAGAGGAAATGGAATGTTTCCTCAGCTCTAAGTTAATCAGCCTTGGGGTTTTGTAGTTTTGATTTGTGTCTCTCCACTTCCTTCTTTTAAGGCATCTTAAATATTTAAAGGCTCTGTGCATTCTCCTTTAGTCAGAAACTTCAGTAGAGAAAAGGCTAGGGCTCGATCCTTTAATAATGGTAACTTACAGTTTGTGACCCATATTTTTTCCAGATTTATTGAGATACAACTGAAAAATAAAAGGTACATATATTTAAGGTGTACAATGTAATGCTTTGATATATGTATGCATTGTGAAATAATACCATAATCAAGGTAATTAACATATCTGTCATTTCATTCTTGTTACATTTTTTAGTGTCTGAACATCTAATTTCAGAGCCAGTTTAAGCATGAAATGAAGTATATTAACTATAATTCACCATTCTGTGCGTTAATTCCCAAAGGCCCTACTCTCACAGGAAAGCCCCTCACTGAATTGCCTAAAGGACAGTGTGACTAAAATAAGAATAGTAAACCTGAGTCTTCAGTCTCCTAGTCCAAATAACGCAATTCAACTAATTAAACAAATAAGTAAGATGAGGAATAAACCAAGAAAGTAATTGGTGTAATTTTCAGCTCTAAATCAGGAGTGACCATCCTTGATCAGAGAGATCATACAGATTCAGAATATAGCCTCTATTTAATTTCAGGATGAGAGCATATTCAAAAGCTTATTACTTTTCTTTTATAAAAAAATTAAATCTTTATTGTTGAAAGTATTACGTATGTCCTCTTGTTTCCCCCATTAACTCCTTCTAGCCTACCCCCACTCCTCACCCCAGGCCTTCACTCCACCCCACCATTGTCTGTGTACATGCGTTATGCATATATGCATGCAAGTTCTTTGGTTGATCTCTTCCCACCCTCCCCCACCTACCCTCTGAGATTCTGCAGTCTGTTCTATGCTTCTATGTCTCTGGATCTATTTTGTTACTTTCCTAATATGAAAAAAAAGCAAAATTGTTTTCTCATTTTAATTATTTTATAGAATAAGATATATAGTCTGAGTTGCATAAATATACCCTTACTCTTTGGGACTCAATAAAATAAAATAGAATGAATGTGGGTTTTTTTACCTTATAAATGTCACTCTCTGCATGATGTTGCTATTGTTTTTTTAATATAGTGTTTGAATATTTTAAAATACCCATATATCACTTTTTAGAAGATACATTTATAAAGACTATTTTTATTGTTAAACTAGAAGTCCGGTGCACAAAATTTGTGCACTGGGGAGGGAGTGTCCCTCAGCCCAACCTGTACCGTCTCCAATCTTGGACTCCTCGGGATGTCCTGTCGAATTGGATCTAAACAGGCAGTCGGACATCCCTTTCACAATGCAGGACTGCTGGCTCCCGACTACTGACTGCCTAGCTGATTGCCCCTAACCAATTCTGCCTGCCAGCCTGATCACCCCCTAACCATTCCTCTGACAGCGTGATCAATGCCTAACTGTTCCTCTGCCAGCCCAATTGTCCCCAAATGCCTTCCCCTGCATATTACCTCTTTTTACATAGGGTTTTTTCTTTAACATATTGGACAGTGTACCTGCCATGGTCTTGATAAACCAGTAAAAATGTAAACCCAAACTAAAAGTGTCATAAAATGAACTACTTAAACAGGAATTTCATGAGACCTTGGAAAGATGATATCATGTGGTTATTTCTTCCTTTATTCCTTCTCTTTCTTTTCCTTGATGTTTCATCTTTTGTCCTTTCTTTTCTCCTTTTATTCCTTTTCTGTCCTCTCTTTCTCTTAACTTTTTCTGTTGCTAGAATCATCAGTACTTGAATCTTTCTTGCTTCCAGAAGACAAAGAAGAGAGAAACAAACTGTCATCTGAAGAAAAAGATGATCTATGTTGTGATCGGTGGTGTTTCTGGTTTTGCTCTTTTCCCAGTTTGTTTGCCATTTCTGCTGGCCCTCGCATCTTTAGGACTTGTGCGTGGGCACTTCTTATGTCTACAAAACCTCCCTGCCTTGGTGAAAACTGTAGGGCAAAAGGTCTTCCTGGGTGGGTTCAAGCCCTGTCCAAGGTGCTGAGGAGCCAGAATAGGAAGCACCCGCCACAGACCTTGCAGAGCCAACCTCTAGACCTCAGGGTACTCTCCAGCAATGTAAGTGCAATGTCCCCATTTGCCTTCAGAAGCTAGTTGTAAGTTACTTACGATGTAAAACCCTACCTCAGTCATTTCCTTTGAGATATCTAAAGATTTTAAACAAAACCCATTTACCTCCCTCACCTGGTCAAAATTTTCTACCCAATGGGAGAGGTTTGCTCATCAGCATCACCCAGATAACCACCCCATCTCCAATCACTCAGCTGGGGGAATAGGCCCTTTAGAGGTTGACACCCTAGGCTGCCGCTGGAAGGGGATCGCTCTGGGGGGTGTGGCCACCTCCCTGGTCTACACCCCAGCTACAGCTGGCAGTGGATCGTGCCAGGGTTGGAGGTATGGGCCCCTCCCAGGCCAATAACTTGGGCCACAGCTGGGAACAGATCACGCTGGGAGGCATGGCCGCCTTCCAGGCCCACAGCCCAGGCCACATGCTGCCAGCTCTCAGTAGCAGCCCTCCTAGGGGACTCTGGCTTGAGAGGACTGGACTCCACCATCTTGTGGATATGGGTGCTGCCATTTTTGTCACAGAGTGATGTTTAATTTGCATATTACTCTTTTATTAAACAGAATGTCACTTGAAATATCTTTATTTTCCACATTTTTTTTCTCATGCAAAGAAATGATAATTAAGGATACAAATATATATGAACCATGTGAATCAGTATTTATCTCTTAAATGAATATTTTAGAAGCTAGGACACTACAGATCTGGATAATAAACTTACCCAATTTGTTTGTGTTAATAAATTAGAATTTTCTGGAAAGTTTCAACATCTCCATAACATGTTTTATAGCATTTCCTAACACTTGGTCAATGCTATATATATTTTTTACGAGTTACAGATACTAATATGGAGGAAAAGTTTTTGTTTATATCATGACACACAAGCGCATGTCCCAAGGTGTTTTGGTTTGGGTGAGGAGTGTTTTAGCTTAGTTTAGTTTAGTTTAGTTTAGTTTAGTTTATCTTTGATTTGATTTGTTTTCAACTGAGAAGGCAGTGAAGGGGCTGCCACTCCCAGCTGCACAGGGAAAAATCCAGAGAAAGGGCAGTGCTGTGGAGTGAGGTCTGCAAGATCTGAGTGACTCTCCAGCCCCTCGAGTGTCTGTACCTCCTCTTGTAGAGTACAGGGTGAATGTGAGAGAAAAGGATCACTCAGTTTCACAGGGTCGCCGATACCACTTCAAGAAATAAAAACAAGCTTGTTCTTTCTCCAGTTAATCATTTTCAGTTTGATGGATAGGTTTTCAAACACATACAAGTCCCCTGGGAACCTATTTCTACAGGTTATTTTCTAAAGTGAGAAAGATCTTGAGTTCAGCCTCTTTTGGTAGAAAATTATTCTTTCGGAGTTTGGGGCAAATCTGTAGCACAAAATGTTGCTATATAAACAATTTCTTGTAACAAAATTATTTCTAAATGCATTTCTACAGTCATATGTTGAGTTTTTACTATGTGCTAAGGGGTATATATATATATTACATATATAACTTAGTATTATAAGAATAAAAACCCAAAGAAGGGTACTCTTATTGCTATTATTATCTTGATATAGCAGTTGAGGAAACCAGGCATAGAAAAGTGAAGTAACTCACTCAATACCTGACTCCTGACTTTGTACTCTCAGTGTTTACATTTGACAATCTTTCCAGCAAGAAGCATGGCCATGATTGTCATTAAAGAGAATAATCTGGAAGATATCTGGGAGCTAATTAATGCCTTTGAGCAATAGTATAGTTATCTCTTTTAATTAGTGTTACCAGAGAAGTTATAGAGATTGCTTTGTGACATTTGTTGGAAATAATCATCCTATCTAATAAAAGAGTAACATGCAAATGTGACCGTACCTTGGCTCCTGATTGGCTATGCTACCAGCCAATCAAGAGCAGGTGGCATGACTGGGGAGCATGGCCCCTGCTTGCCTGGACGCCAATGAACACTTTCCTTCACAAACGCTTTGCTTCACACCAACACCTCAAGTGCTTCACGCCTGTGGGGAACACTTCCCTTCACACCAGTGCAGGTGGGGAA
Source organism: Antrozous pallidus (assembly GCA_027563665.1). Classification (NCBI taxonomy): domain Eukaryota; kingdom Metazoa; phylum Chordata; class Mammalia; order Chiroptera; family Vespertilionidae; genus Antrozous; species Antrozous pallidus. The sequence continues at coordinate 12,175,534 of CM050522.1, forward strand.
TGAAGTGCTTCATGCCAGCGCCAGCTGGGAGTGCTTCTGCTTCACACTGTCAGGGGCAGGGAACGAAGCAGGGACCACGCCTCTGCACAGGGTGTTCTCCAGGGCCTACCTAGCAAGCGGGAGTTGCTTGCTCCTTGAGGCATCCGTGGTGCGGGGAGGGCTGGGCCAAGACAACACCATACTTTCAAAGAAAGTTGTTTCCCACTTAAATATCTTCTGATGATTATCTTTAAAAAAGAAGTAAATATTCAGCCATTGTCACACCTTGAAAATTTAAGGTAATTCCTTAATATTACCTAATATCCGCTGTATGTTCAAATGTCTTTGTTTCAAAGATGCCTTTACTGTTGGTTTGCCCCCTCCGAAGGCTACCCAAGGTCTTATTTCAGCCCTGATGTTGGGCTGCTTCCCCCGGCCATAAGTTCCCAACGCTCTTCCAGCCAGAGTTAAAGGGGGCTTCTTCTGTTTTTAAGGCATTGCCATATCCAGTGCCTTCCAGGCCTCTGTGAAAACACTACTCCTTAGGTCCGGGGTGCTGGGAGCTGAAGCGGAGAGGCTGTGAGGCCCAGCTTACCTAGGATGCTGGCTCCCATCACCCCCTCCCAATTATCCTGGCCCAGCCTTCCCTATGCATACCTGCTCACAGAGGGCATGAGGTGTGAGGTGGTCGTGGCAGCTGGATGGAAGGCCGAGGGGTGGGGGGCATGGCCACAGCACGAGGGAAGGGAGGCCTACACCCTCCCCCAATCCACAGTGGCTTAACGGGGGACAAAAGGCCATGCCCCCCACTCAGCAGGGCCTTGAGGCTGTGCACCTCTGCCTAATGGGCTTGACAGGGGACCTCAGGGCATGCCCCCTACCCGGTGGGGCTTGACAGGGGATCTCAGGTCATGACTCTCACTTGGTGGGACTTGTTGGGGGACCTCAGGCCATGCCCCCATCCAGGTGCTGGGCCAGAGGACCTGAGGACACACCCTGCCCTGGGTGGCTTGACAAGAGTGGGACTGGTGGGTTCTGGATCTACCCCAATGGTAGGGTAGGAAGGACTTTCTTCAAAGATAGTGGTGAGTGGTGTGGTGCCAAACAGGTAGTTTTGCACCTAATACACCAAACAGCCCAGGACTGTTGAAACAATGGCCACCTAAAGGCGTCTGCTTTGGTACTATGGAACTTGAGTTTGGGGACCCTTCCTTTTTCCAGTGCGGGAAATGTGTGGCTGGGTCTGGGTCTCATGTGATTTTGAGGCATATATGAGTGAGTGGGGACTTGACTCTGGGCCCCGTAGTGCACCCCAGACTCTGATAGGAGGAAGGTTTTCATATACATTTTACTAATTTTCTTTAGTCTCTGATACTTCTATTATAGAGAAAGAGCAAATAGCAATATCAAATTATTTCCTCTAATTAATATCCTTTTAATGTGCATGAATTTCATGCACTGGGCCACTAATATGCAAATCAACTGAACAGTGGGATGACCAATCACTATGATGCAGGCTGACCAACAGGGGCAGACACTCAACGCAGGAGCTGGGCTCGTGGCTGGAGAGGTAGCAGGAGCTTCTCCCACCTCCATGGCAGTGCTAAGTATATCTGACTGCCAGTTGTCAGTCTGACATCTTCCCAAGGGCTCCCAGACTGCGAGAGGCTGCAGGTTGGGCTGAGAGACCCCACCCAAGTGCATGAGTTTTGTGCACTGGGCCCTTAGTCCTATATGATAAAAAGGTAATATGCAAATTGTCCTCTTGGGAGTTCAACCGACTGGGAGTTCAATTGCACGCTATGACATGTGCTGACCACCAGGGGGCAGGGCAGAAAAAGGAAGGCCCCAACCACAGCTGGCAGCTGAGAGAAGGAAGGCCCTGATCAGCACCAATCACTGGCCAGGCCTAGGGACTCTACTTGTGCACGAATTTTGTGCACCAGACCTCTAATGTCTATATAATTGTGTCATTTAGTGATTTTTATAGAAGCAAGCAATTTCAAGTTCAATGCATGTTCTCTATTTTTTAAAATATATTATGGCTATCTTATCTTATATAATAAAAGCCTGATTTGCAAATTGACTGAACTACTAGTGGAACGACCAGTTGCTATGACACTCACTGACTATCATGGGGTAGACACTCAATGCAGGAACTGTCCCCTGCCTGCAGGCCCCAGGCCAGTACTGGTGGTGAATAAGGCTAATGTGAACATTGGCTGAATAGCAGAATGACATGCACTGAGCACTGGCCAGGCCTAAAACCCTACCTGTGCAAAAATTCCATGCACCAGGCCTCTAGTCTGTTATAAAAAGCTGTAGACTAAGCTGGAATCAATGATTATCTACCTACATTTTTGGAGGAATAAATGGAGTCTAACCAATTAAAGTTTATTACATTAGTTATCCTGGGAATTTTCTTTTCCTCTGGTTCTTTGGTGCATCAAAGCTCTGTTTTTACCCTGAATTCCAGTAAAGAGAGTATATTCCCCTTCTTGCACTTGTCTCTTTCTCAACTCCTGATTCTGTGTTAAAATCCCAGGGAACTAGAATCATATATTAATCCTGCCTGCAAGAATCCCCATGGAAACTTGAAGTTTTCTGATTATCATTGTTTTCTCAGTATGTATTAATAATAGAAGACAGCTGAAGAATAATTTCTCTTTATATCTCTAATAAAGTTCAAAAATTAAGGCATTAATATTGCATGCCTCTATCAGAGATACTATAAACACATGCCAGGGCAAGGACATGCCAATAAAGTTTCATTTAGATTTCCTAAAAGGCAAAGAGAATTAGCATGGGTGGACATATTACACTTTATTCACTCATCTGTCAATATCCATTTAGGTTATTTCTATGTCTTAGCTTTGTGAGTAACATTGCAATGAATACGGATAGGCAAACATCTCTTCAAGATACTGATTTTATTTCCTTTGTTTATATACCCAGAAGTGGGATTGCTGAATATGGTAGATACATTTTTTGCTTTTGAGGAACTTCCATATTATCTTCATTGTGATTGTATCAATTTACATTCCCACCAAAGTGTATAAAGGTTTATATATATATAAACACTTACCTTCCCACCAAAGTGTATAAAGGTTTATATATATATAAACACTTACCTTCTTTTTTTTTACAATAGTGGTTCTGACAGGTGTGAGAAAATATCTTATTAAGGTTTTGATTTGCATTTTCCTGATGATTACAAACATTGAGCACATTTTAATATTCATGTTGGCCATTTGTATTTCTTCATTAGAAGACATACATGTTATTTGACTTTCAATAATCTTATTTTATTTTCAGTTACTGAGTTGTGTGAGTTTCTTATGTACTTTGGATCATAACTCCTAACCAAATATACAGTTTGAAAATATTTATTCCCATTCTATGGGCTTTCTTTTCATTTTGCTGATCATTTCCTTTGCTGTATAGAAGGTTTTTACCTTGATGTAATCTAAATTCTATATTTCACCTTTGGTTGTCTGCTTTGTCTATCGTACCCACGAAAAAATGTTGCCAAACACACACACGCACACACACACACACACACACACACACACAGAAACACACGTAAATATTATAGCTATTTTATCCTATACTAGAGGCCCAGTGCACGAATTCGTGCACTGGGCGGGCATATGTCCCTTAGCCCAGCCTGCACCCTCTCCAATCGGGGACCTCTTGAGGGATGCCCAACTGCCTGTTTAGGCCCGATCCCAATTGGACATACTTCGAACAACCCAGGACTGCTGGCTCCAAACTGCTAACCTGCCTGCCTCCCTGATTGCCCCTAACCGCTTCTGCCTGCCAGCCTGATCACCTGCTAACCACTACCCTGCTAGCCTAATTGATGTCTAACTGCTCCCCTTCCAGCCTGTTTGTCCCCAACTTCCCTCCTCTGCAGGCCTGGTTACCCCTAACTGCCTTGCCCTGCAGGCTTGATCACCCTCAACTGCCCTCCCTTGTAGGCCTGGTCCCTCCCAATTGCCCTTGCCTGCTGGCCTGATCACCCACAACTGCCCTCCCTTGCAGGGCCTGGAACCTCCAACGGCCCTCCCCTACTGGCCATCTTGTGGTGGCCATCTTGTGTCCACATGGGGGCAAGATCTTTGACCACATGGGGGCAGCCCTCTTGTGTGTTAGAGTAATGGTCAATCTGTGTATTTTTCTTTTATTAGATAGGATAGAGGCCTGGTGCATGGGTGGGGGCCAGCTGGTTTGCCCTGAAGAGTGTCCCAGATCAGGGTGGGGGTTCCCTTGGGGTGAGGGGCACCCTTGGTGAGGGGCATGTGGAGGTTTGCAGGCTGGCCACGCCCCCAGCAAACCAAGTGGAGGCCCTGGTATCTGGGATTAATCTATGTCTATAATTGAAACTTTGTAGCCTGGAGCGGAACCAAGCCTTCTGCTCACTCAGTGGCGGCAGCAATTTCTGTTTGAAATTTTGTAGCCTAGAGTGGAGGCCTAGGCCAGTAATGGCAGGCTGAAACCTTGGCTTCCTCCATTGCCAGGGAAATCCAAGCCTCTGTTCTCTCCAGCTCAGTGGCTGCCGCCATTTCTGTATCTTTTTTTAAAATATATATTTTATTGATTTTTTACAGAGAGGAAGAGAGAGGGATAGAAAGTCAGAAACATCGATGAGAGAGAAACATCGATCAGCTGCCTCTTGCACACCCCCTACTGGAGATGTGCCTGCAGCCAAGGTACATGCCCTTGACCGGAATCGAACCCGGGACCTTTCAGTCCAAAGGCCGACGCTCTACCAGTTTCGGCTCTGTATCTTTTATAATTGAAATTTTGTAGCATTGAATGGAGGCCTAGGTAGGCAAAAGCAGGAGACTTGGTTTCCTCTGTTGCCAGGGAAACCCAAGCCTTCCTTCTGCTCTCAGTGGCAGCAGCCATCTTGGTTGGGGTTTATTTGCATAATCTGCTCGTGTTTGGCTGGTGGGCATGGTTGTGGGCATGGCTTGTGTGTATGGTGAAGCTATGGTCAAATTTGCATATTACTCTTTTATTAGATAGGATAATAAAAGCCTAATATGAAAATTGATTGAACGGAGGTACTACCAGTGGAATGACTAGTTGCTATGACACTCACTGACTATCAGGAGGCAGACACTCAATGCAGGAACTGCCCGCAGCCTGCAGGCCCCAGGCCAGTCAAGGCGGGTGCCAGTGGTGAATAAGGCTAATAAGAGAATCAACTGAATAGCAGACTGACCAGTCACTATGACACACATTGTCCTGTGTTTTTCTTTAAGGAATTCTATGGTTTTAGGTCTTATATTTGTGTATTTCGCTCATTTTAAATTACTTATTATGTATGGTATGAGATAAGGGTCTAATTTCATTATTTTGTATGTAGGTATCCAGTTTTTCTAGCACCATTTATTGAAGAAACTATCTTTTCATCATTACATATTCTTGACAACCTTGTCAAATATTGGTTGGCTATCTATTAGTATGGTGTGGACTCTATAATGTTCCATTGATTTATTTGTCTGATTTATGCCATTGCCATACTGGTTTGGTTACTGGAGCCTTGTAATAGAGTTTGAAATCAGGAAATACGGTGCTTCCAATTTTTTTCCTTCTTTCTCAAAAGATCTTTGGCTTTTAGGGTCTTTTGTGGTTGCATATGAAATTTAGAATTATTTTTCCTATTTCTGTTACAAATACATTTTGATAAGTATATCATTGAATGTGTATAGACTGCCATAGATAGTATGCTCCTTTTAACAATGTCAATTCTTCCAGTTCATGGATATGGGGTATCTTTCCATTTCTTTGTATCTTCCTAAGTTTCTTTCATCAATTTTATATTGTATAGATTTTTTTTCTTCATTGGTTACATTTATTCCTAAGTATTTTATTCTTATTGATGTTATTGTACTTGGGATATTTTTTTTATTTTTTTTTCATATTTATTTTTAGTGTGCATAAATGTAACTGATTTTTATATTAGTTTGTTACTGAAACATTGCTAAATTCGTTTGTTAGTTCTAACATTTTATTGGTTGGCAATAAAATGAAATAAAATGTATTTAATTCTGAAAGGAATAAGTTAAATTGTCTCAGCAGATGACATGATCACTTACAAAGAAAACCCTTAAGGCAAGATTTTTCATGGTAACCTATTTCTGGCTCTACAGATTCTCTCCTGCTATTCTCCTATTTCTTTTATTCCTTTCACCAAAAGAAATTGTGGGAGTGGAAAAATTAAGTTCTCTGCTCCTCCTGTTCATCAGAAAGTCTCTCCTCCTGCTCTGTGCCACCAGCCACAATGCTGAGACACGATGGTGAAGGTCAGAGTGAACAGATTTGGCCACATTGTGTGCCTACTCACCAGGGCTACTTTTAACACTGGCAAAGTGGATATTGTCTTCATAAATGACCCCTCATTGACCTCAACTACATGATTTACATGTTCCAGTATGATTCTACTAATGGCAAGTTCAAAGGCACAGTCAAAGCTGAGAACAGGAAGTTTGTCATCAATGGGAAGTTCATCTCCATCTTCCAGGAGCAAGATCCCACCAACATTAAATGGGGTGATGCTAGTGCAGAGTATGTTGTGGAGTCTACCAGTGTCTGCACTATCATGTGGGGTTCACTTGAAGGGCAGAGCCAAGAAGGTCATCATCTCTGCCCTTTCTGCAGATGCTCTCATGGTTGTGATGGGTATGAACCATGACAAGTATGACAACTTTTTCAAGATTGTCAGCAATGCCTCCTTCTCCACCAACTGCTTGGCCACCTATCCAAGGTCATTTGAGATAACTTTGGCATCATGGAAGACTCATGACCACAGTCCATGCCATCACTGCCACCTAGAAAATCATGGATGGATCCAAGTTGTGGTATGATGGCCTGGGGACTGCCCAGAACATCATTCCTGCTTCTACCGGCACTGCCAAGGTTGTGGGCAAGGTCATCCCTGAGATGAACGAGAAGCTCACATGGCATGGCCTTCTGTGTCCCCACAAGGTGTCTGTTGTGGATCTGACCTGCCGCTTGGAGAAAACTGCCAAATACAATATCAAGAAGGGAGTGAAGCAGGCATCAGCGGGGCCCTTCAAGGGCATCCTGGGCTATACTGAGGACCAGGCTGTCTCCTGCAACTTTAATTCTGACACCCACTCCTCTACCTTTGATGCTGGGGCTGGCATTGCCCTAAATGACCACTTTGCCAAGCTTGTTTCCTGGTCTGACAATGAATTTGGCTACAGCAACAGGGTGGTGGACCTTATGGTCCATATGGCCTCCAAGGAGTAAGAGTTCCCTGTACCACCATCCCCAGTGAAAGAAAAGGAGGCCCTCAGTTCCCGGGGGAGTGCTTGCCCCAGATCAATCCCCCCATAGAATGAGAATCACTTGACCACCGTTTCCATCCCAGACCCCCTGAAGAAGGGGAGGGGCATAGGGCAGCCCTACTTTGTCTTGCACTATCAGTAAAGTTCACTGTATCAAGCTCCCCTCCCCCCCAAAAAATTAATTGTCCTCCCACCTTGTACATTTTTCTGAGGCAGGTTAACAGGATAAAATGTCCATATTTATTACTTGTGTACACATTGGGTCCCACTAGAGTATGAAAATCCAAGACAGATTGAACAGTTAAGGTAATATGACATCTGGAGCCAAGGAGAAGGGAGGGCTAGTGGTAGTTTAGGACTTTGAAGGGCAGAAAGGCAGTTAACATGGAGGTAAAGGAGCCAAAGTTTGGTAATAAATGTTTAGTGGCCATCTTTAAAGATGGGACACAGATACAACCTTACTCAAATGGATCTCATCCAGTTTCTCTCTATCACACACTAGTACACACTAAACTATAGTTATCTATGGTGAGATGTTCCTTCCTGAAGCAGGTCCTCTATTTAAATTATTTTAGGCATTTAGGGGAAGGTCAATTGTTCTGAGTCTTTAGTTTTTAAAAACTGTTGGATGACTTTTTTCCATTTATAATTATGTTTTCACTTAAGATTCTTTTTTGATGAGCCAGTTTCTTCATTTTAATATTGTTAAATATTGTCAATAACGTTTATGCCTAAAATATGTTCACCAATATGTTCTACTAAGATGTTCACAGTTTTGTCTTTAACATCCATATCCTTGATCTGGAGATGACTTTATTTTTGTGGGTAGCCAGTTTTCCAATTTCCTTTATGGAATGCTCCCACTGTTACTGATGAAACAGGTATCTCTGATACTGGTATACTCAAGTTCTCTGGGTGCATGAGTCTGGTTCCTGATTCTCTGATCTATTCCACTAGCTAGTTTTCTATCCCCACACTAGTGGCATAATATCTTTATTATTATCTATAACTAGAGGCCTGGTGCATAAAAATTCATGCACTGGAGGTATCTAAGCCCAGCGTGCCCCCTCTCACAGTCTGGGAGCCCTCAGGGCAGGATGTGACCTGGCGAATAAGGGAAGGTCACACCCATCATACCTCTGCTGATGCCACTGCTGGCAGCACAAGCTTCGGGTGGCCCTAGGCGGCTGGGCAGCTGCCATCCTAGGCTTACTTATGCCTCAGGTCGGCCCTGGGTAGCTAGGCAGATGACATCTGAAGCTTGTCTGAGCTTTGAGTTGGCCCTGGGTGGCTGGGGCGGGGGGGTACTGAGGGGACCACACACCTGCTGCCCCAGCAAGTCTGAGAAGACTGAGCACTGCCATCTTGTGGCTGTTGGCACCACCATCTTTGAGGGCATGGCAGTCAATTAGCATATTCCCTCCTCTTTATTAGATAAGATAATCAAAGCATAATATGCTAATTAGACTGGACATCTTTTCTGGATGAAGCTGGGGCTGCAAGTGAGGTCTGGAGCCCAGAGGGAAGCCAGTGCCGGCAGTCATTGGAAGGAAGATCTACTCTTGCACAAATTTTGTGCATTGGGCCTCCAATAGTTTATAAAAAGCCCTGATAATTGATATGAAGGACCATACAAAAATGTATTTATTTACACAGTGAAATGAAACAATAGTCAAAATGAATGAATTATAGCTACATGAAATAACATGCATGAACTTTAACAATATTGTTTGCTGAACAAGGTACTAAATTATTATATACAGCATGATATACATTTCAATAAAATTAAAAATAATGCGAAACATAGGTTTTATGAATACATATAACAATGAAAATATTAAATAAAAAGGAAATGTATAAAACTGCTCTTTCTCAAGCTTATGGATTACAAAATCCATAATTTTTCACATTAAGATAGTAAAAGAGAAAAACAATATGGTTATCTCAATTAGGTGCAGGAAAACCACTTAGTAACATTTAACACAGTGATTCATAAATAAATGAGAACTCATTAATAAAGTGCTTTTGAAAACAAAACGTCAGTGATTTTTGGGTTCCTGTCCATCTGCTCTCAGCCACTCCAGACCCAACCTCTCCAGGTAGACACGGATAGAAATAAGCTGGAGCCAGAAAGGCCAAATACGCTGCAACATGATGACATGGAAGCCTGCAGGAAATGTGTAACCAGGCAAGGAGCCGGATTACACAATGAGGAGAGCAATCTTCTCTAGCTACTTATAAAAACATGTTGTAAGAAGTGATAGGTCATCTTGGAGGGTCATCTCAAGTACTGAGCTACAGACAGGAGATGCTGAGCAAAAATAGCAGATGACTCGTGACAACAGAGAGGAAATGGAAAGCAAGAGTAGAGTACATCTGCAATTATATTACTACCTTCTTGAAGATCTTTATCCCCACATGTCACAAGCAGAGAGCTTGTGAAAATAAAAGGAGACAGGTTGCTCTTGGGGATAAGAAAGGAATTGTATGTGTGCACTCATCACAAGCATACTATGACGCTTTTCGAATCAAAAAAAGGAAATGCAATGGACTGACCCTAGCAGATTTGGTCGTGTCCTTAACTTCTCTGTGTTCCACTATGAGATCTGTACTTCTCTAAACAAGCCTGACCCCTTGCAAAGACCCTTTATGGTGAAACCATTGCTGAACTTGATGTAACAAGGTAACGGTTATATTAAGACAGCCTCTAATAATGTGATGACCAAGGCCTATGTAAACATCAGACACCTAGGAGACAAAGCTGGAGCAGAAGAGAGGAAATTTACTAGCTTTTGTCTATCTCGTTCTTTAATTTACACAGCAGACTAACTGTCATCCAAATTGTCGTACAGTTAGATTTTTGTTTATGACTTGCAATAGGGTTATGTTACTTCCATTTGAATTTTTATCATTCTCATGTGGGTTTTTGTTAAATATCAGAGGAGTAGAGATAGTTAACATTTGGGGAGTTATCTGTTTTCATTTTGAATTGCTCTATATGGGGATGTGGATTGGTTATATGTTATAAAAGTTTACTATAGTAGTTTTGGTACTTTGTGGCTTCACAATGGTCAGTGTTAAACCTGCTTTCATGTCTAAATAAAGAAAACCACCCGGTGGGAGATAAAAGGGGTAATTGGTTCTAGTTCGAAGTATAGTTATTGTGTCCTTTAAGGCTTGGAGTTCAAGGCTGTAGTAAAAATAGCTATGACAATGGATATTACTTGTTGAACAAGTGTATCTTTGCAATACTACAATACAATCTCAACTTGTGCACTGTTGACTAGAGCTGCAGAAGTATTCCTTAGAGAAACTTCTAGCCTAATTTGCTCTGGATAAGGGCAGAAATAGCTTACATTCCATAATTTGTAAAGTTACCTCCTGTTTGCTTTCATTATTATTGCTGCATTTGTTTTTATCCAAATACTAGAGGCCCTGGTGCATGAAATCATGCACTGGGGGGCAGTGGTCCCTCAGCCTGGCCTGCACCCCCTCACAGTCTGGGACTCCTCAGATTGCTGGCTTAGGCGGACAGCCCTCTTACAATTTGGGGTTCCTCACTCCTTACTGCCTGCCTATTCACTGCCCTTTAGCATTGCCACGGAGACTGAGGCGGGAGAGGCTCCCGCCATCGCCGCTGCACTCACCAGCTGTGAGCCCAGCTTCTGGCTGAGTGGTGCTCCCCCCTGGGAGCAAACTGACCACCAAGGGGCAGTTCCTGCATTGAATGTCTGCCCCCTGATGGTCAGTGAGAATCATAGCAAACAGTCATTCTGGTCGTTCCACCATAATGATCACTTAGGCTTTTATTATATTAGGCTTTTATTTTAGAGAACCTAAGGAAAAAATGTACAAGTCAAGATGCAATAAAAAAGTATTTTCTGACTGACATTCATTACTTTATATATGTCCATCAGAAAAACAAAACACATGTTTAACTTTTCTTAAGTGTTTTTATTTTTTGTGTTCTACATGTTTGATTGTAAGAGAAATAATGTAGGATGATGGATTGGTTTGTTTAAATTTTTTTATGTACTTTCCAATACCAATTAATTAATAATTGTTAAGTACATGCACATTTGGTTAATGTAAGTGGAATAGAAGTTTCATGAATGGACTTTCAAAAAAAATGATTGCCCACTATCATCTCTTATTCACCTTTACTTGGCATTATAACCTAATATAATAAGGTGATCAATTATAGATATGGACATTAGAAAAAAATGAGTAAAACTGTTTCTTTACAGATAGTATTACTCTTTACACAGAAAATACAAAATAATCTACAAATTATTAGAAAAATCGTCTCAAGATAGCTGGGCAATGGCTAGTATACAAAAACCAAATGCATTTCCGTAAATCTTCAATAAATAAATAGGATGTGTAACTAAAGATTTTTTTACCAAAGTATTAGAAAATATCTACTACCTTAGAAATAACTTTAGTAAATCCAGGCAGGCCCTTGACTGAAAAGTTTGCATTATTTTAAGACATAAAAGAATACCTTAAAATATGGATAAATATACATTTATTGAGAAGAAGGCAAATTTAGGTTTAATGCAACTTCAATAAAAATCATAATTTTCCCCAGAAAATGTGATGTATTTATCCTAACATTTAGTTGGAAAAGTAATGCCAAGAAAGCCTCGGCCTCACAGTCTCCCTGGGAATATTTACTACTTTGTCAGGCAAAGGTTATTTGCCTCTAGGCCAGAGAGAGAAACATCAATGTGAGAGAGAAACATTGATGGGCTGCCTTCCATACACAATCTGATTGAGCATCAAACCCCTAACCTTTGGGTGTATGGGACTTATGCTCCAACCAACTGAGCCACCCAGCCAGGGCTAACTCTATTCTTAAAATGTAAGAAAAGTTCATTTAGATAACAAATATGTCTGATTTTGAGATAATAGGAAGTTCTCCAAAGCTTATAAATTATTTTTAATTAATACAATATCTATGAAAAAGAAATGAAGTGGATCTGATTTTACCATAATTATACTAATGAACAGAACACCTCTACCCTCTTAAACAGCCACATGTTTAGGAAATAATTTTTTTATGAAGGGCAGTGTGTTAATTAGAGAATCCGAGTGCATTAAATATGGTGCCTTATAAATATGTCTCAATTTATTATTTTCTCACTTTGTCATATTAATATGATAACAACCAGAAATAGTCACATAAAAAGCTAAATCTAACAGCCAGAGTCAAATTAGGTTAACTCAGTATATCCTAATTTTTTTTAAAAATCTAATTTATGCTGCCTTTTATTTAATAATGTTTGTTAAAAATATTTGTCTATTGTTTTTCACCTATTGCCCTTCTCTTCCTGTCATTAGAAACCAGGGCTAGTTACTGTGATTTTCTGATTGCTCTTCTCAAAGTTGCAAGGGATAAAAGCACTTGACCCACATTCTCCCTTAGGCTCTTCCTTCAGTAACCTGAAAGAAAAAAATTAGAGCTCACAGTGAGAACAATAATCTTTCCTGTACCACCTATATATTTATTCCCAGTTGCAATCAACGGTAACAGCATTTGAGGACGCTAATCAGTCAGATTCTGAAATTATTGATCTCAGAGAAGAGTGCATGAATGGTTTTCTTTCTATTTGTTCAAATCTGTGGTTATCCCCAAATAGAAAATTCAGTAACACCAGTGACTCAGATCCTCCTACGAAAGTAAAAGGTAAGAGGACATTTGTATGAGACTACGAACATTCATGTTTGTGTTGAGGAGAAGTCTGGTTCAAGGCAACAACGCACAACTGCTCTTTCCTATATCATACTGATGAAATAGATCATGAAGGAAGTTTGGCTATAAACAATCCCATGGTTCCCTTCTGGTTAGACCCTTTGATATGTCATAGCTTAAGCCCTAAGAGGACCTACTTGTCTTTATATCTACAAGATTTAAATTTGATTATGTATATAAAAATGCCATTGCATTAAAGAAGTTCTCATCTCCTACAGCAGAAGAGTAGACAAAATTGAAGAAATCCAATGATTTAACTGTTTGATGGAACTACAAAGAAAATTAAATTCCAGACCAAAGTCAGGCCTTGGCTGGGATGCCCCAAGATGAGGTAAATGGTGGTATCTGAGTAGATGTTCCTATATATTTTGACTTGCCAGTTTTTGCCCAAAATTCTAAACCTAAAGAAGTTTCCTATCTCACCATTACCCCCCCACACACACACACCACTATCCCTATGCTAGAAGAAAGTGCAGAATTTTCTATCTTAAAAAATAATAGGGTATTTTCTCAGGATTTGACCTCACCTCTCCTTTTGTTTACTATGCTAATAATTGTAGTTAAATTATAATATAATCTTTATTGGGCATTACTAGGTCTGATATAGGATAAAGAAGATAATACCACAAAGTAGTTTCAAGACCTATAATGGCAGTAGCCAAAAGAGTAAATACAGAACCAGGTTCCAAAAGTGCTTGATAAAAGTTATTAGAACATACAATTGAGTAGGAAAAAATTGACAATGTGTTCACAAGAAGCTAGACTTATCATGCTGACAAAAGAGTGGGTAATGCTAATTTCTACTAAAATTAGTCGTAGAAGCATGGAAAAAGATATACCCTTAATTGAAGGAAGTGAAAAAGACAGAATTGCCATGGTAAATGGTGAAGAAATTTATTAAAAAGTTTAGAAAGTATGCATTTGGGCATGAATAATACAGTGTATGTCCTAAAAATTCTCCATGATTATTATATTCCACATAAAAGCCCAGAGGACACACAATATACCAAAGTGATAAGGAATGCAGTGTTGGTGGCTTCCTCTCTGGGCCAGTGTTGATGATGGTAAGAGAGGCTGTGACAGAGCTTGGCTCGATGATATCGATAAGGATACTACAACCTGAAAAACTAGAGGTCCAATGGTGCTGCTTAAGTACCAGAAGGCAAGGGACTGCCAGTATTGTAACAACCTGGAATGGGGAGTGGCAGTGAAGAAGGCCTGAGCAGAGTTACAAACATGACCAAAAGACTATGTTTCACCTAAGGCAAATAGATGGGTACTTTCACCGTCAGAGGAAGTAAGAAAAGGTGACTGAGAATTTGATGGCAGTCACCTCAGTACAAAGTTCTGACTTCTTGTCCTAGTTTAGAACAAAACCAGTTTTCATATGTGGAACTCATTCACTTAAAATATTTTCAAATTCCCAGGAAGGAGAACTGAAATATCATAGCTAATATTTGTAATAATTTTAGTACATTTCCAAAGTAACCTATAGTTGTTTATTCAAATAACTGTATACCTGAAAAAAGAAAATGTCTAGAAATGTTGAGGGATGTATCTAGTATCTAGTTGGCATCTATACCCAGAATCTTCACTTTCATTCGAGCCCCTCTAAGAGAGGTATCATATGCAGGCCAATAAGTAAATAAAACCTTGGGCCAGAGTCAGCTTAGAGGTCCCACTGGGTGTACAAACCTACCTAGGCACTTTGCTAGTAGCCATTGGTATGTCTTAAAGTTACCTACTTGGCAATAGCAAGCCCCACATTGATATTCTGGAGAGTGGAAGATAGCCCTACAAAGAATGAAAAGGCCAAATACATCTGTACAATGTGTGAAGGCACAGTGTTCAGATGCATTCTGAACTATGCTTCCAAAGTAGGAGACAAATAGCAGCATTTTGCGTATTCAACCATGAAAAAAAAAGCACAGTAGCTGATGTATCTCCTGAGGTTCTGGTGCCAGTATGTTACACACCCAAGAACACTTCTCAGGAACATATGCTAAATGAAATGAAACTGCCTGCTTTGAAAGGGTTCCACAGTAGGAAAGAGCTCTGCAGCAAATCCAGATTATACTGCAAGAAGCCCTTATGCTTAAGCCACATGACTGTGCAGACCTTACAGTGTAGGAGATATCATGATTAGAAAGGATGCAGCATGGAATTTGTGGCAAATCCCAGTGGTAAAGTCAGAATGTGGGAACCTGGAATTCTGAAGCAAGACCATGCCATGTACCAGAGGTAATTGTATGTCTTCTGAGAACCCCAAAGAATTCTGGATCAAAATTATGCTCAATAAAGCAGGCAATTATACCCCTTAAACCAGCTTGTGGAATGCTGTTGAAAGCCTAGTAGAGACAGAACACTGACCATGGGCATTAAATGACCATTGATCTGGAACCCTCATTCAAAGCAAGTTATAAGTCTAGCAGCAATTTGACAAAAGATGGAAGTGGTATATCCCAAATTGAGTATGTGAAGGATCATAAAGCACAAGAAACCCACATAAATAAGGAATCCAGCCATAATGGCATCCATTACTATTGCACTAGTACCTTCCCATGAGCTTACAACTATGGTCATATTAGGATTCCCATAGGATGAGCTGCAGAAGGACAAAGTCCAAACTTAGAGTATGAGTGTGTTAGGTCAGTATAGGAATGAGGGCCAATATATGGATATTAGCTGCATTATAACTTCATTTGGGGTTGGTCTTGAAAGATTTCTATGAGGAAAAACCTTTCCAATGGGGCAGTAATAGTGATGTTGAAAAAGAAATGGCCAGGGAATAAGGACACATATGTAACACCGTAATCAATAAAGAAATTTTTTTTAAAAAAGGAAATGGCCTGAAATTAGAATATATAGAGGTATATGCAATCAATATGTATATGTTAATGAATGAATGGGATAATAATTAGTGGCTTAGTCAGCTGATCAGTATCCTAAGAGGAGAAAAATACATCAGATATAGACAGGTCTTGAACAGAGGGAAGTGATTAGACATTTGAAAGTGAGCAGGAAGTGTGAAGGTCATTAAGTATGCTACCTATAAACAGTCTCTAGAAAAATTCACCATGGCTTTAGCCATGTGATTAGAACATTGGCCTTTGGCCTGAGGGGTCAAGGCATATACCTACCTCGGTTGCACATGTGTGGGAGGCAATCAATCAATGTGTCTCCTTACATCAATGTTTCTCTCTGTGTGTCTCTTCCTCTCCCTTTCACTCTCTCTAAAAATCAATGGGGGGAAAAAGCCTCAGGTGAGGGTTTATTTTTTAAAAATTCATCATGGGAGAATTAAATAAGCACTTGATACTGACAGTGGTTTTTGTCAATAGGCACCTCAAAGTAAGTATAATGGGCATGCAAATGAAGTGTCAAATATAAAAGCTCCATTCAGGCTGCAATAACAAAATGCCATAGACTAGATAGTTTATAAGTAACATACATTTATTTCTTGCAGTTCTAGGAGCTGAAAATCTGAGACAGGGTGCCAATATAAGTATGTGAGGGTCTTTTTCCTGGTCTCAGATTTATCATTGTATCCTCACAGAGTGAGCTAGATTTCTGGATACTCTTTTATAAGCATTAATCCCATTCATGATGGCTAGTAATCTCCTAAAGATCCCACCTCTAAATACCATCTGCTTGGTTTTCAACATATGAATTTGGGGAGACTCAACATTTAAATAATAGCAAAAGGGATGCCTAGATCCAAAAACATGGATAATTCAGTTACCAAGACTGATCTAGCTATTGCTGTAGCTTAATGCCCATGCTAATGACAATAGAAAATAACTTTTAGCCCACAACATGGCATCATTTCTCAAGGAGACCAATCAGTCTTCTTCCATACTCATGGTCCAGACACTTGTTCTCATAGGAATGAACACCTATTCTGGATATGGGTATTCCTTATTTTCTTCCGGAACTAAGCACAGCTGTGTGAACTATGATGGAGTGTTTGATCTATTGGCATGGAATCCCAGCATGCCAAGGGAAAATTTTATAGCAGACAAGGTAAAGAAATGAGCCTGTGACCACAGGATCAACTGGATGCATCATACCACTACTCAAGGCTAACCTGATAGAGCCCTGGAGGAGCTATGAAGGTACAGATGAAGCACCAACTCAGAGGCATTATTCTGCAAGGATAGCATGCCTTCCTTCAGAATGCATTGAAAGAAGTAATTTCATATAACAAGGTATCATGAAAGAGGCTGAATATATAAGTCCAGATATCTAGTGGTATATGTTGAAATTGTCTTCTTTACCTTCACTTCTACAACCCAAAAAGGGACTTCAGGTTTTCTGAACCTACAGTTTGTGCTCTGAAGAGTTAAAGGTCCTGCTCTAGAAAGGAAGTGCACTTTCACAAACATCTATAGCAAGAGCCCCAAGGAGTTGTAAACTATAGATGCTTTGATTTAGCCAATGTATTTTTTATTTCATAATCTGACAAGGATCACACATTTTTCTCTCTCTGTTTCCAAGAGTCATTACAGAAATACTGGAGGATCTGCTTTCTAGATGTATAGAGAGGTAGAATTGAGCAGCAACAGTGAGGCCTATGGTAGACTCTGAGATGAACTACCTAAATTTATTTTAGAGGAAGACCTTGAGAATGAAATCAGTAGTTGGCCTCCAGCTTTTTTCTCCTCAGGGTCCTTCTCAACTATAGAAAGTCAACAAGGTCACACTGTTTTGCCCAGCAGCCACCTGGCAACTGAGCATAGCAGAAAGGCCCAGCAGTTCTGATTTAACATGGAATAACTCTGAATGCACTAACCAGAGTTCATATTAGTTTGACCTGGGCTTTGGGAAGCCTGGTTCACAATTCAGCTACTTTCTTTGTGAATTTCTATGCTTTCCCTCTTATTTAACATAATAAACATCCAAACCCCCCACATTTTCCATCAGCTTCTGCTTACTGAGGTTTAATCTTCAAAACTTTCCAACCCAAATCCTCTATTTTTGATTCTTAATGTTTTTATTTCCATATTTTCTAACTCAGCATTTCCCAAGGTATTATTCCAGGAAACAAAATCCCATCAATATATCAACTTTTATTCTACTGTAGTAGAAATCAAATAACTTAATAAATACTGGGTGAGACTAAGTTAGATTAATTTTTATATTGCATGATCACATTGTTTGACCTGCAAAGAAATTTATCACAAAAAGTATAGATATCTTTTTCTTGTGAATCCCTAAGAAATCAATTCTCCACCCATTGTCAGTGATAATCTCTCTGGAAAATAAATTGCTATGTGGTGATTTTTTCTTATATTTTTTATAAGCAGAAATAAGATTTTGTAAGTACCATAAATCATCAAATAGAAAATTAAAAGCACCATTTGTAACAAAAATGGTACAGAGCTACTTACAGCAGCTCTGATTTTTGTTCTTGGAAAACTGAACAAAGAATATCAATGACCTAAGCATTAAGGAACCTTGAAGAAGACTCTAGTTTAGTTTTCTATAATTTTTTATCTCATCTATCTTTATGAATATTATTAAATAATTTCTTTTAAAATGTGTGATTATATATGCAATCAAACCTAATAAAGTTTTTACTATCACATCTTGTTTTAGAATACTAATTACAATAATTTTTAAGTGGAAGATTACTACTTCATATATGTTCTTTTTTTATTTAATTTAATAAATCTTTATTGTTCAGATTTATACAATGTTGCTCTTTTTTTCCCTACCATAGCTCCCCTCCCCCGGGTACCCATCCCATCCGCTGCCCTTACCTCCCCGCACTGTTCTCATCCATAGGTGTACGCTTTTTGTCCAGTCTCTTCCTGCACCCCAACACATACCCCTTTCTCCCGAGAATTGTCAGTCCACTCCCTTTCTATACCCCTGATTCTATTATATTCACCAGTTTATTCTGTTCATCAGGTTTTTAATTCACTTGATTTTTAGATTCACTTGTTGATAGATGTGTATTTGTTATTCATAATTTTTATCTTTACCTTTTTCTTCTTCTTCCTCTTCTTAAAGAACACCTTTCAGCATTTCAAATAATACTGGTTTGGTGTTGATGAAATCCTTTAGCTTCTTCTTATCTGTGAAGCACTTTATCTGACCTTTAAATCTGAATGATAGCTTTGCTGGATAGAGGAATCTTGGTTGTAGATGAGTATTTCTTGCCACTCTCGTCTGGCCTGTACAGTTTGTGTTGAGAAATTCGCTGACAATCATATGGGTACTCCCTTCTAGGTAATTATCTGTTTTTCTCTTGCTGCTTTTAATATTTTCTCTTTGTCTTTTGCTCTTAGAATTTTAATTATGATGTGTCTTGGTGTGGTCCTCTTTAGATTCCTTTTGTTTGAGGTTCTATGTGCTTCCTGGACTTTTAAGTCTATTTCTTTCACCAGGTGGGGTAAGTTTTCGGTCACTATTACTTCAAATAGGTTTTCAGTATTTTGCTCTCTCTTTTTTTCTGGCAACCCCATAATTCAGATGTTTGTATGCTTTAGGTTATCCCAAAGGCTCTTTACACTATCTTCAATTTTTTGGATTCTTTTTGCTTCTTGCTTTTCAGGCTGAGTGATTTTTACTTCTTTGTTTTTCAGATCTTTGACTTGATTCTTGTGGTCCTCTAGTCTACTTTTGGGTCTCTGCATAATATTTTTTATTTCAGTCAGTGTATGCTTAATTTCTAGTTGGTCCTTTTTCATATCCTCCATAGTCTCGCTCATATCCTTGTGGGACTCGCTCCTATCCTTGAGGGTCTCCCTCATATCCTCAAGGATCTCATTAAATTTATCAGCCTTTCCTAGGAGCCTCTTGAAAAACCTTATAACAGTGGTTTTGAACTCTATGTCCAGTCTTTTTTTTCATCCAGTTCTTCCACATGTAGTTTTGTTACACTGTCTTCGCATTTTGGCTGCTTTCCTAAGATGGTTTAGTAGGTTTGTATGATTGGTGTCCTCTAGGGAACAGTGGCTCAGCCTCCGCAGTTACCTGAGATGGATACTCTTGATGCACTCCTTTATGGGCTGCACAGTCTTATTGTAGTTAAGTCTAGATTGTGTTAGTATCACTGGGAGGGGTTGACTTCCAGGCCAATTGGCTGTGAGGATCAGCTGTGTTTAGGTTGTGAGTGCCTCTGTGTTCAGCCTGGATGGGGCAGAATCTCCAGGCTGAGCAGGCAGCCTTGGTGTCACATCAGCTCCACCCTAAATACCTCTCAGGTCTCCGTGCCCCACTGCAATGGCTGCATGCACCTCTGAGAGAAAGCTACCCTGAGATCCGCCCATTGCTGGACAGTCCAGTCTCCCCCCAAATGTGTCTGGACACCCAAAGTCCCGTCTGGAATGGGGCAACAAAGCAGTCTGGCTTTTTTGATTTTTGTTTTTCCTCCTGAACAATAGAGCCAGCCACGCGCCCTCTGATAACTCGCACGCCCCTTCAGCACCCAAGCTTCAGCGCACCTCCTCCCCACAGACCAGCTCCACCCCGTATTAGTCTGGGCTCCCTGAGACTTGCCGGGAACCAGGGCTCAGTGCAGTGGAATGCCTCTGTCTCCCTCCCAGTCCAAGAAAACCAGCCATGTTTGCAGCCGCCAGCCCCCACCATTTGCGCACAGCTCTGAACCTCTGATTCCATTCAGATCCACAACTCTGTCCTCCTCAGCTCCCCCAAGTCTCAGTGTCCTTGTATTTTTCCTTCTATTTGTGGAATGTCCACTCAACCAGCCCTCTGGTGATTCTGAATGATGTCAGTTTTGTCCTTTAGTTGTAGTTTTGAATTTGTTGTATGGGGCAGCAGTATGGGTGTTTACCTATGCCTCCATCTTGGTTCCTCATCGACATATCTGTATATGTTCTTTTAAATGGTGAAGATTAGATAGTTAATGTCTAATATAATGGAATCTTTCTTTAGCTTTGAAAGAACCTATAAATAGAAAATTTTATACTTTTTTTTCTCATTTACAAGCACTGTCTTTATTAAAATAAACACTGATACATGCACCCCATTACTACAGATATTTCTCTAAACCCCTTATGTATGCAAGTATTCATGTGCCATCCTTAACAGAGCTAAATAAAAGTACCCAATACAGTTTCATTATATACAGCACAATTATCACAGACATGTACATGAAATATACAAAAAATGTGTATACACTGTATATGAAAACACTTTATGATATGGGGGGGTGATTATTTGCTTTCAAGTTACTTTTACATCTCTAAATGGAACTATGAATGACTTAGTCTGTTTCATATTCTTTTTATTCAAATTCCAGTGATTTTTTTAAAACCGTATTTTGTGGAGCAGCTGCAGGTTTTGAGCTTCAAAATATCTAGCCCTACATTTACATTTTGTTATAAAAACAGTCTTTGGTTGTCCAAATGATTAGTCTAAGCCAGTGGTCGGAAACCGTGGCTCACAAGCCTAATGAGGCTCTTTGGGCCCTTGAGTGTGGCTCTTCCACAAATACCATGGCCTGGGTGAATCTATTTTAGAAGAAGTTTAAGTTTTAAAAATTTGGCTCTCAAAATAAATTTCAATCACTGTACTGTTATTTTGCTCTGTTGACTAATGAGTTTGCTGACCACTGATTGTAATTTCTTTTGAGAGCCAAATTTTTTAAACTTAAACTTCTTCTAATGCCACTTCTTCAAAATAGACTCACCCAGGCCATGGTATTTGTGGAAGAACCACACTCAGAGAGCCAAAGAGCTGCATGTGGCTCGCGAGCCTCAATTTGCAGACCCCTGGTCTAAGCCAACCACATTTCCCTTCCCCTTCCACATTTAGAAAAGAATGGGTAACCAAATGCAGGACAATGAGAAGTGAGAAAAGATTTTTATGAGATTTCTGGTAAATAAGACCTTGCTGCTTACAAGACATGAGAGAAGATGGGCACTTTATTTCAATGGACACTGACCACTCGACGTGGAATGCCTGAAAGTTCTAGAATTGTCTGAGTATGAAAACACGGAAGGGAGAGGCAAGAGAAGCTGAGCCACCATATTCCATACCTTGAATCCATGTTGCACCTAAACTTCCTCTGTATGAGATGAAATTTACCCTTAGGAGACAAAATCCCATCCATATATCAACTTTTATTCTACTATAGTAGAAATCAAATAACTTAATAAATACTAGGTAAGACTAAGTTAGATTAATTTTTATATTGCATGACCACATTGTTTGACCTGAAAAGAAATTTATCACAAAAAGTATATATATCTTTTTCTTGTGAATCCCTAAAAAATCAATTCTCCACCCATTGCCAGTGATAATCTCTCTGGAAAATAAATAGCAATGTGGTGATTTTTTTTCTTACATTTTTTTATAAGCAGAATCAAGATTTTTTTTTTGTGAGATGAAATTTACCTCAGTTTTTATAGAGATTATCGGTTACATGAAGTATAAAATATTCTTGCCTATAAGAAATGTCCAATTCCTCTAGAAAAAAATCTTAATTACCAGGGATCAGTTAACTTCCCATTATTAAAACTGGCATTTTCTATTACAAAGAATAGAATTACTGAATTATGAGATAGAGATACTATGCAAGCTAATGATTAAGAAATACAGCTTTCCTAAGAAGTACTCAAACTTGAATAAATGGCCCATTATTTTTGTAGTCTCCCACAGGAAAAAAATATGTATATTGAAAAAGAATAGCAAACTTAGAATATTTGTATTTTAAGAAGTTTTTGATAAAGTTCTAAAGCATACTATTGTTTTGTTCTATTTATTTATTTTTAGGTATTAAGATGTGCTTGTCTCAGACAGCCCAGACCGGTCTGGCTCAGTGGATAGAGCGTCGGCCTGCAGACTGAAAGGTCCCGGGTTCGATTCTGGTTAGGGGCATGTACCATGGCTGCGGGCACATCCCCAGTAGGGGGCGTGCAAGAGGCAGCTGATCGATGACTCTCTCTCATCGATGTTTCTGACTTTCTATCCCTCTCCCTTCCGCTCTGTAAAAAATCAATAAAAATATATTTAAAAAAAAAAAGATGTGCTTGTCTCAGACAGCATCTGAGCTGGTCTCTTGGCAGATTGTGGATTGTGGAACCTAGTGATTATTCATTAAAATTCATGGAACAAAATGGGAATTTCAGAGTGGTCAAGGACACTACCCTATTTGAAGCTCGATTTTTAACACAATTCTACATTCCGTTCCTGAATCACAGATGTTGATTTTAATTCAAGAATAATTTTTAAAAAGAAAAGGCATGATAAAAGAATGAGAGAAAGCAGGCACATATAAAATGTACTTCTCCCAGTGTAAGAATGTTACTTAACATTGCCCTAGAATACATTAAACTTCACCTTTGAATAATAGATCTGAACAAAGAGTGTTGATGTTCAAATTTTCAAATTAGTAGATGGCTGAATTTTATTTATTTATTTATTTTGAGTAGTGAATTGTCAGACTGCCTGGTGAAAGTTCTCAAGAGACCTTATGGGTAGCCAGAGGCATCATAGATAAATGCATTGCAATAGAGATAGTTCAAGGTAATGCATTAAAATAAAAGTAACCCAAACTTATTTTGAAGTAAATGGCCTTGATTTGATTATTAAAAATACAGGAAATAGATTCTGCTGCTGTGCTTTGGCAATGTTTCTTGAAGAGTAGGTAGACTGCAGACACAGAAATCACTGATGCTGACATGAATTTAAAAGCCTAAAGCCTCCATGAAAAACTACTGGATTCAGTTCAACAGTCGGATAGTTATAATTAGCTTTGTAAAGGAGCCAATGAGACCTTCAAAACAGGCATGTCCCACATCATCGTGATGGCCACAGATGCACTGGAGATAATTCTACATATTCAGCTGCTGTGTTCCCTATGTGTTTGTGTGCTCCAAGTAGGCTCTGAGGTGAGCTTGTGGCATGTCTAGCATGATCAGAGAATGCTCAGTCCCACCCAGCAATTCCACTTCTGGGTATATATGCAAAAAAAACCCCAAAATACTAATTTGAAAAAATATATGTAGCCGTATGTTCATTGCAGTGTTATTTACAACCAGGGGCCTGATGCACACAATTCTTGCATGGGGGTGAGGCGTCCTTCAACCTGGCCTGCACCCTCTCAAAATCTGGAACCCCTTGAGGGTTGTCCAACTGCTGGTTTATACCTAATCCCCAGTGGGCCTAAACCAGCAGTCGGACATCACTCTCGTAATCTGGGATGCTGCATGCACCAGTGATAATACTTTTCATACAAGTGAAAGGCATCTTGCTGTTGTACGGGCAGCTACATTTATTTTGCCCTGATTATAAAAAGTACATAACATGATCCTTCTGAGACAGTAGTACCATTTTCCCCATTTTACATAAGGAAAAACTGAGGCAGAAAGAAGTTAAATAATTGGCTTTTTCATAGTTATAAGTGTCAGAATCAAGGCTGACCACAAAATGTGCAAGCCAGAGTCCATGCATGTTATCATTGTATCATCCTGTTTTTTCACTGTTAGAGTAGCCTTGCCAGGTTTTAATTCTTAAATCTGAGAGACTATTCCCAATATATAGGGTAGGGTCCCTAGGTCTGGCCAGTCATCAGGGCCGATCTGTGGCACTACCGGCAGGGAAATCAGGGGGTGGGGAGGTCCCCCTGCTGGCACCTGCCTTGGTTGGCAACCTGGTGCTGCCTGTTTGCCGCCCGACCAGGGCAGTTCTTACATTGAGCGTCTGCCCCATGGTGGTCAGTGCACATCACAGCGACCAGTAGTTCCACTGTTCAGTCAGTTTTCATATTAGGGTTTTATTATATAGGATAGCCAAGATATGGAAGCAACATAAGTGTCTATCAATAGGAGAGTGGATAAAAAGTTTTGGAACATATATACAATGGAATATTACTTGCCATAAAAATAATAAAATCTTATTATTTGCCATAACTTGAATAGACCTAGAGGATATTAGGCTTAAGTGTTATAATCAGTCAGAGAAAGATGAATACCATATGATTTCATTTATATTACAATCTAGAGACCAATATAAAAACCAAACAACAGAAACTGATTCATACAGAGAACAGATTAATGGTTGTGTGAGGGGGCTTGTGGTACTGAGTTCAAGAGGGGAAGAGATTGAGAAGTACAACTTGGTATTTACAAAATGATTAAAAGTATAGCATAGGGAATATAGTCAGTAATATTATAATAGCTATGCATGATGCCAGGTAAGTACTTGAAATGTCGGGGGGGGGGGGGTCACTTGGTAAAATTTCATTGTGTAACCACCATACTATACACCAGAAAATTATTTAAAAATAATATTAAATGTAAACTGTAATTGAAAAATTAAAAATTAAAAAAATAGAATACTGAGCTGAATCAGCAGATCTATTCAACTGAGAGGCTTTTGGTTTTTGGTCTAAAACTGTGGTCTTCACTAAATTCTTCCAGCCCTGGAGGATGGTGTGTGTGTGTGTAAGTAGTCTTTGTATTAGGTTATAATGTGTTCAGCTAATTATCATTGTTAGAAACAGCATTACTGAAATAGTTTCTTGAATTTTTACATGAAGTTTTCATATTTTTAATCCCCCTTTGAGAGTGAGTAGAGTGTACTGACCATATTCAGGGTAAGGGAAGAGTCAGGAGAATGTAACATAAAGCAACTCTCCATGCCTTTTATCGGCAACTCTCATTGGCCATTTGCATGCAAAAGTACAAGAGGGCACACTCTAGTATATGCTAGCCTATTTACTCCATCAAAAAGATTTTCAAGGCATACAAATCTTGAAAGTAAACACCTTCAGTCCTAGGATATAAAAATATTCTACCAATACATAAATTAATGGGGGTTTCTTTCCCTCTCTAGACCTCTTGAGGAGGAAGCATAAGAACATACTGAAATTATTTCTGTAAGGTTATAGCATATATTTCCAGATATCTAGTTACTAATAAATATTCTTATTGTTTCCCTGTGTTGATATAATTTCACATTCTTTCCTCACTCTGTAGGCAGGCACACAGAATAAGCATGCAGCAAAATTTCAGAGGTGGTCTAGGGTAGTGAGACACAGAAATGGTTGATCTAGACCCAAAAGCAAGGGTGGGATCTAGACAGAAGAGGAAGGGAAATGGCAAAGGTCTCTGTAAAGGTATCAGCTGATGATGGACTATTCTAAGAAATGCCTGGAGACCTCAATGATAATGACTAAATCTGAAGAAACATCTTCTGAATGAGGATTTTCTTCCGTGAATGTTTTGTACTGAGAACGCCAACCCATTTGTGTACTATTGTGTCATTCTTTTTTCATATTCGTATTCCAATTTAAAAGGATGAAGGGAACAAAAATTTTATAATCTATTTTTTCTCAAATTAGGGTTCATTTGCACTTAAGATGCTGTATTAAATTCAGTTAATTGAATCTCTAAAATAACTAATACTGTAAGAATATTATTCTTCATATTGAATAAAACCATTCTACCAAGGACTGTTAGCCACTTCTTCTGTTCTCTAAAAATACATTTTAAAAACTCAGCAACTTTCTATATGCAAACTCTCCAACTTTTAAAAAATACTAATCACATTTGTCTTTGATCTCTTTAGGCTGAGCATATACAAGTACTTCATGATTCTTCTTGCTTTCTTTATACAGATTTTAGTTTCATTAGAGTCTTTTTAAATTATAAGCAGAATTAAAGTAATATGTGGGCTTTTTCTAATTGGTA
Source organism: Antrozous pallidus (assembly GCA_027563665.1). Classification (NCBI taxonomy): domain Eukaryota; kingdom Metazoa; phylum Chordata; class Mammalia; order Chiroptera; family Vespertilionidae; genus Antrozous; species Antrozous pallidus. Next base: position 12,202,254 of record CM050522.1, read on the forward strand.
GACTATATCAAAGAGATTATTGTCTCTCAGAATCAAGATGATGTATTTTTATTTTTATTTATTCTATGTTGCTACATTTCAGGTATATATGCATGTGGATACATATTTAAATCTGGCAGCATAAATATTTAAACTAATTTAAATATATTAATATTTAATAGATTTATAATACTACTAGTGACCCAGTGCACAAAATTCTTGCACATTAAACGGGGATTAATTAGCCAAAACCGGTTTAGCTCAGTGGATAGAATGTCGGCCTGCAGACTGAAAGGTCCCAGGTTCAATTCTGATCAAGGGCATGTACCTTGGTTGCGGGCACATCCCCAGTAGGGGGTGTGCAAGGGGCAGCTGATCAATATTTCTCTCTCATCAATGTTTCTGACTCTCTATCCCTCTCCCTTCCAATCTGTAAAAAATCAATAAAAATATAAAAAGGGGATTAATTAAAGAAAATAATTTAATATTGCTATTTGCCCTTTTTCTATAATAGAAGTGTCAGAGATGAAAGGAAATTAGTAAAATGTATATGAAAACTTTCCTCCTGTCAGTGTCTGGGGCTCACCCACATGCACCTCAAAATTGTGTGAGACCCAGACTCAGCTGCCTCCCCTCCCCCCATTGGGCTAGATCCACACCGGGCCAGTACTACCCTTGTCAAGCCCTGCTGGGCAGAGGATGTAGCCTCAGGTCCCTGGCCCAGGGCTAGGATAGGGGGCATGGCCTGAGGTCCCCCAGCCAGACTGGAGTGAAAGGCATGCCTTGAGGTCCTCCCAAGTCCCTAACATGGCCTGAGATCCCCTGTCAAGTCCCACTGGGTGGGGGGGGGGGGACATGCCCTAAGGTCCCCCATCAAGCTCCACCAGGTAGGGGGGCCGCAGCCTCAGATACCTAATAAAGCCATATTGGCAGGGGTGTGCAGCCTCAGGTCCCCCATCAAGCACCACTGGGCAGGAACGAGCCTGAGTTCCCCTGACCCAGCACTGGGGGTGCACCTTGAGGTCCCCCATCAAGCCATGCTGGGGGGGAAGGGGTTGCAGCCTGAGGTCCGCTGGTCTGATACTGGAGAAGCAGCCTGAGGTCCCCTAGCCTAGCACCAGGATGGGAAGAGCACCTATTTATTAGATAGGCTATTTTAAATAAGTATCCTTAAGATTTTTAATTTTAAAGGATAATAAAACACATAGTCATTTCAAATTACATCTTTTGGTGTCTCTTTTTGTTACTATTTAATGAAACCAATTAAGTCTATCTTGAAAACTTGGACATGTTATGGTCCACAATATAAATTGGGTTAGAACATAAATATACAAATACACGTAAAACTCTTAAATCTGTAAGACTAAACTGAAGTGTAATTAAACATATTTGCAAGCAATATGCTGGTAAAAGAGATTGGATAGCCATATGATGCAGATGTGCCCCGGTGAAAGATAGACTCAAGAAATATATTAGTAGGAAAATCCTTTAATGGGCATGTAGTTCTAAGAAAGTTTGGCCAAGCCAATGGGGAATCTGTCAGAGAAGTCCTTCTTGTCATAGAACTTGCCTTAATATCCTCCACATGTTCAATGTCTCCTTAAAGTAGCTTGATGTGACCCAGGTGATGGAATCAACTAGGGTCATCAGTATATTACAGTACCCTAAATAGGAGATCTAAAAGGCACATTTTCATGGTCACCCTGCCAAATCATGTGAGCTTTGAATATATATGTGATACTTGCTTTTCAAATGAAATGGACACGTTAGCATTTCTAAGTTAATACATAGAAAGAAAATGAGTTGGCCATGTCTCTACAATAATCTGGTCCATTTTATATTTATCCATATTAATTAATTACTCTGTTTTTATGTATGTCATTTGAACTTGTTAAGTGAAAGTGTTTTTAAAATATCCATGCTAGTTGTACTGACAAAGTAGAGTATCTGGGTGAGGAGAAGTAAAAAATAGATTGTATGTGATGATTTATCAAAATTTGCCAAGATTATTATTAATACCCTGGGAGGCCTCCTGGAAGAGATGCTGATGACCTTTTCATGGTAGACCTTGACTTTGATGTTGGTCAAATGTGAGGATGATTTACTCTTCTTCTTATAATTTCTATACACCAGATATTGACCATAGAATCATTGCATTCACTTTAGGATGAAGACTTAGTGCCCCAAAATGTAAAATATGTCATAAAAATTTGTATATTGATTATTCAATATTACTCCCATTATCATCAGTTATATTGATGATAAAGGATAATAAAACACATAGTCATAAGTTTGGAATCTAAAGCTATGCTAGCTTGGACCTAAAGCTCTCTGAAGAATAAGATCAGGTTTACATAATACCATTGAATTCCTCATTTTCTTTATTTGAGCAAGGTGTAGGTCAGCTACATTTAAAAAACTCAGTGGTTGAACATGCACCTATGAATCAGGAAGTCCCAGTTCAATTCCCAGTTAGGGCACATGCCCAGACTGCAGGCGCTATCCCCAGTGTGGGGTGTGCAGGGGCAGCCAATCAATGTTCTCTCTCCTTTCCTTTCTGAGATCAATAAAAATATTTTTAAAAATAAATAAAAAGCCTGGCCTTTTGAGAACTAAAAATGTGTTACTGTTTCTCTGATATCAAGTGCTCTTTAGATTATCATCCTGTTTTTGTCAGCTTTGTCTCTCACAATTCTTTTCCATTACTTACTCCTTTCAAGAGACAACACATTTAGCAAGAGGGACCAGGGCTAAAGTAAGAACAACTAAGTTTTCCAAGCAGATAAAATAATAGAAAATTGTTACTCTACTATCGTTTTATCACCTGAAATCTTCCATAACATTGATTTATGGTAGAGTATATAAAACTATAGGCAAATAGTTATCCTTAGGAGGGCATTAAACAAAACTTTAAGAACAGTAAATCAAAGAAAAGGCCTGATGTAGAAATCCATAATGAAGTATGAGTTGTTGACAGTAAGCACTTTATAAAGAAAGAAAAATGTTGAGGAAAGAATAAAGAACACATAATGCAATTATCTCCATAAAATTACAGAGCAGCCTATTAAATTTTGAAACTAGGTTTTAAAAATTGACACTTCAGGATAAGAGGATTCTAAGTAGAATGTCTTATCTCTTTTGGATGTATGACAAGCTTTAAAACATCCAGTAAATGACATGATAAAGTACTCTACTTATCAATTTTTTACAGAAATGGCATTGGAAGAAGAATCTACAAACTTTATATTTATAAATATTATAAATTAGAAGACAAATAATCTAGACCCCCAAAAATGAATATTAAAGGAATGACAGAATGCTTTCCTTGCCTTTGTAACACCGAATAGACAATCTTATTTTTGTAACAATGGGCTAATTGAGTTTATCTCCATTATGTGAAATTTTAACACAAGGAACTCACTGTGAAAGCAAAAACCAGAATTCGTAGGTCTCTTAAGATAAAGTCCATAATTTTTCTATTTATTATATACCTTACGGGATTACAAATACTTCTCTGTGTTAGCGTTACATTTTATAGTTTTCAAAAATGAGGGGAAATAAAATGCTAGTTTTATTATCATAGTGATATAGATCATACAAAGTTTTTGTGTGTGTTTTTTTCCCTTTCACCTTTGGGAAGTTACAGTGTTACTTTATTTATGAGACAGTCTACCTTATTGGTAGAAGCTTGTCTTCCAAAAGTCCAAAAAAATAGTTTATCCACTGAGCATATGTTATTCAAGCTATGTTTTTAATTCTATAAAAATTAATACAGTCTCTTGTCTTACCTTTACTGCTAAGTATGCCAAAAGCATTTGAATGTCATTATCATCAGATATGCTGCTGCCTAGTTTATGGAGTCTGCACTGCAGAAGGTACCTTTTCAACAAATGATGCTGCAAACATTGGACATTGGTAAAAGGAATCTAGATACACAATTTAGACCCTTCACAAAAATTAACTCAAAATGGATCATAGATCTGAATATAAAATGCAAAACTATAAAATTCCTGGAAGATACCAGAGGAGTAAACCCAGGGAATTTTGGTATGATAATAAAGCTTTTTTAGATACCAAATGCCTTTTTAGAACCAAAGACATGAAATAAATAATTGATAAACTGGTCTAAAAATTTTAAATATCTGCTCTGCAAAAGGCAAGATCAAAGGAACTCAAAAACAAGGCAAGACAAGAAGAAATAATTGCAAAAGACACATCAGATAAAGAACTGTTGTACTTTCTGTTCCTTTTTCCTTTTTTTATTGTTGACAATAATGCAGATATCCCCTGTTTCCCTTCCCTTTGCCCACTCCACTCAACCCTCACCTTCCCCTCCCTTGACTTTCACCACACTATTGTGTGTTTCCAGGGCCTCTGCATACATGTTCTTTAGCTAATCCTTCTTTGCCCAGCCCCCTCCACCACCACCACCCTGACATTTGTCAATCTGTTCCATGTATCCATGCTTATGGTTCTATTTTGTTTGTCAGTTTATTTTGTTTACTCAATTCCACATGTTAGTGAGATCATATGGTATTTGTCTTTCTCTGACTGGTTTATTTTGTTTAGCATAATATTCCCCAGGTTCGTTCATGTACAAAATATACATACAATATACTCTTAAAGTTGAACAATAAGAAAACAACCTGATTTATACATGAACCAAAAACTTAGACACCTCACCAAAGAAGATATACAGATGACAAATAAGATGTTTCACATCATATTGTTACTATAGACAGAGAGTCTCCCCCACTGGCCAAGATGGCAGCAGGCGGGAAGGGATGTTCTTATACTGAGGTCATCAAAGGTTAGGAAGTTGAATGGATATGGCCTGATCCTCACCCCCCAAAACTAAAAAATAAATGGATAGAGCTCTGAGCTCACCAAAAGTTAGTAATGTCATTGGATAGAAAATAAAGCCCTTCCCTCCCTATTCCTATAAGAATGGTGGGCTTGAGTGGGAAGAGAGATGGACTTTGAGACAAGGAGAGATTGGTCTTTCAGATGAGAGTCCACCATTCTCCCAGGTGTTGAGGCTCCTGAATAAAACCTCTTTCCTTTTTCATCACACCTGACTCATGAGTTGTTTTTGGTCTCTGCAGACAGCAGAACATTTTTTTGTTTGGTTATAATATGTCTTCAGGGGACTGTAAATGAAAACAATAATTAAATAACCACTATACTTCTATTATAATGACCACAGTCTGGAAAACTAACACCACCAAAAATGCTAGTGAGGGTGGGGAGCAACAGGAACTCTCAGACACTGCTGCTAGGAATGACTTTGGAATGAGTTTGGATGTTTCCTACAGAACTAAACATACTTGTACCATATAATCCAGCAATCAGGCTCCTTGGTATTTACACAAAGGAGTTAAAATCTTATGACTACATACAAACTTGCACAAGTATATTTATAACACTTTCATTTCTGACTGCCAAAACTTAGAAGCAAGGTGTCCAGCAATAGGTGAAGAGATAAACTGTGTTACATCCAAACTATTGAACATTATTTAGCGCTAAAAAAATGAAATTACTTATGAAATTATAAACAAACATGCATATTACTTAGAGAAAAAGCCAATCTAAAAGAAGGACATATTTTGTGATTCCAACTATATGACTTTCTGGAAAAGGCAAAACAATACACAATAAGGAGCTCAGTAGTTGCCAGAAAAAAAAAATGGAAGGGGGAGAGATAAATAGGTGGTGCATAGAGGATTTTTAAGGCATTGAAAATAGTCTGTATGATATTATAATGATAGATATATGTCATCACACGTTTGTGTTAACCTATAGAATGTGCAACAAAAAAGAGTGAACCCTAAGGCCCTGGCCAGTGTTGCTCAGTGGGTTGAGTGCCATCCCATTCACCAAAATTCCCAGTCAGGACACATGCCCAGGTTGTGGACTTGATCCTTAGTAGGGAACATGAGGAGGTATCCAATACATGTCTAAGTTTGTTTGTTTCTCTCTCTCATTCTCTCTCTCTCTCTCTCTCTCTCTCTCTCTCTCTCTCTCAATATCAATAAAATCATATTTAAAGAAAAAAAAAGTGAACCCTAAGGTAAACTGTGGACTTTGAGTGATAATGTTGTATCAGTGTAGGTTTATCTGTGGTTTTTAAAAAAAGGGGGGGGGGGGGAGTCCCATTCCAATGAATAATGTAATAATATTGATAATAGGGAAGGTTATGAATGTGTGGGGTGGGGGGCAGAGAGTATTTAGGAAATCTCTCTATCTCCCTCTTAAGGTTGTTGTAAACCTAAAGCTATTTTGAAAGTACATTGGTCTTTTTAAAAGTAATTATAAAAATAAAGAAGTAAATAAAGAAGTAAATGTTACTATTAAAGACACAAAGCCCAATTCTCACCTGTTCTCCAATATCTAGTCCATTACAGAAACTAAGCATGAAAATATAGAACTTCCTTTAAGTTCCAGAAACGTCTCTCTTCTTTCTGGGGGTAGGGGTGTTACATTGAGGAAATCAAAAAGAAAAGTACTCTAGAGAGTCACACACGTTAGAGAGTGACATAATAAAAAATGGACTTGCTTGCAAATCAATGTGGTCCTGCTTTGTAAGCAACATATGTTTCCCTCCTTTCAGTAGATTACTGAAAATTGAGTTTTACCAAATTTCTGGCTAAAAGAGATGCATGAAGACCAAAAACTTATTTCTCCTTTATCAAGGGTTGATTTCCCAAAGAATAGAACGGTTTTCCCCAAGAAGCATTTCTGAATTGCTGACTGTAGCTTGTTAAGTTTTTGGCTTTTGTTTGGAATATGCCACCCCACCTCTAGCAGGAAGGCAGCAGGAGGGAGTAGGAAGGGTTTATAGGAGGCAGGAAGCCCAATTATGTGTCAGATCCTATCTAGTACATAAATATTGAAAGTGATGTGTGGCTATTCTAGGTAATCTGACCAATTCAACAGTTTGGCTACATGATTGGTAAAATACTTTTGGGTCCTACTGAGATCTAACCAATAAGCTAAGGGAAGCCTTTGGCAAATGTACATATCTGTAAATTAGGGCTTCTCTGTAATCTTGTGTGCACCGTGCTTTTATCGAGGTACCTGTGGTGGGGACCCCAGTATCAATCAGAACTGGCTTAAAGCCTCGGCACTGTCACTTTTGAGTCTGTAAACTTTCCAATTTTATATAACTTTCTAAACATTAGTTTGTTCATCTGAAAAGCAATCAGAAGAATAATATACACTACTATGAGTTACTGTAAGGTCTAAATCAGATTATAAGACACTAATTATGTAAGTTTCTTTATAAAGAGTAGTTTTCCTTAAAGAAAAAAGACTGTTTTTGTTATAATTTGTATTAATTAGAGCTATATTCTGCATAGAAGAGACATTAAATGAGCATTTGTTGATCTCAGCTACTTTCAGAGGTAGTCCCAGTCGTCAACCAATATAACTCTGACTTTGAAGAATCTACTTTTGAGGCAACAGGTAGCATGTGCTTCTTCACAGACATAAAAATACCCTGAAGTAAATCACCTGGCAACTCCACGAAGCTCACTAATGATGGGTTTGATATGGTCATAGTATCGATATTGCAAGTTGAAGGGCTTAATTTGAGCTTGTTATCAAAAGAGATGGTGATGTAAATATTGCATGGTTTAATTTTATAACAATACTTCTCTGATGAAAGACAGTCCAAATTATATGCTTATTGCTTGCCAAACTTTCAAAATAGTTTAGGTGAAAAAGAGGACATAAAACTAAATGCCTTGGGATTGCAGATGCTATTGTTTCAAGATGAATGCTAGTCATATTGTTCTGTTTATGTCAACGCTGAAGGCAACTTGGTAATCAGGAATGGAAATTGAGAAGAGTGTGTTTCTTTTAAAGGTTCCAATTACCTGCCACATTTCAAAAGCTCAATAAGCCTTTCCATGGAATCTTCAACCAATTTCCTTCTGCTGAGTTCTCCCACACTTCATTTTGTAAAGCATTTCATATGAAAACAAACTAAGAATTCCTTTAAAAATACATGTTTTTATTATTCCCTTTTATTCTTAGAGATGAAATGACTATTTCTCCTGTCTTTGCAGGTACCAAGAACCATGTCCATACCAAAGAATGGGAATTTTCATATTCCCAACTAAAGTACAAAGGGTTTTTCTTGAGGTGACTCCAGAAATAAATTGTGATCTTAAATTTTACTTCAGGTAATCAGTTTGCATGTGTTACCCTAGAAATAAAGTATCTGTCAATGAATGTAATCCACAGGCAACCAGGCCTAGCAGGAGCATGCAGATGAAACATAGAAAAGTATATTTTGGTAATATGGTGAGCTTTTATAGATCCACTTTAATTGTTTTAGCCTAGAGAAATTCTAGCTCCACTCCATCTTGAAAGAAAAGATGTAATAAAACCTCACACTTCAGATTGATTTCTTCCCGTAAGATATGATGATATGCCACAAATATGGCTTGGTTTTACTTCACAGGGTCATTGAGCTTTAAGTATCAAATATTTTATCTCCATAGTATGGATAGTGAAGAAGCATAGAATAATAAACTTTCCTAAGGGGACACAGTAAGCTGATGGAGAAACTTAACACTGAACACAGATGAGACCAGACAGTCTGATTTCTCTTGTGTCATAAAAATGCCTTAATATGTATTTCAGAATTCAGCTCCAAATACTCAGCATTATTGATCCCTTTGCTTTCTTTTGTAAGCCTAAAGACAAAGAAACATAATGTCACAAGAAATTAAGTACACTATTAGATACCTGTTTCACCATTCTGCATTGTAACTTCTATTTACTTAGATTATTTTCAATTATGAGCACTGGGTTAGCTTCAAATGCCTCTCATTCCATAGGGCTTAGTGTGGGGGTAGTTAGGAGTGGAGGAGAAGTACATTCAATTGAACAAAATTGTTAGTTTTGTTAGAATTGTAGGGGCAATGATATCTTACAATTATTGCAATAAACTTTTAAAATCTATGAAAAACACTATATAAGGGAATTTCTTTTAAATGACCTAATTTATGTTAATGTATCAAAAATCACATTTATGGAGGTAGGGGGGTGAAAGATGGCAGCTGGCAGAACTGAGGTGAGGGAGAAGCAGTGAGGGAGTGGGATTATGAAAGGGGAGTGTGTGGATGTAGGTGGAGTGTATGTAAGGGAGGGAGGGAAAGTTGATTACTATGGGAGCAGCAGGGACGGGCAGAAGGGCTCTCCTTGACTGGGAGAGCCTACCACTGCTGCAGACATTCCCCGGACAACAGAATCATACATAGCATGGAGACCAGCCATCTTGAAGGGGAGAGGGGCACTTCTTTGGGGAACTCATCAACACCAATAACCAGACTTTCCTTGGAACTGCACTGTGACCCAGGGACCACTCCAGGCAAAGTCCCACTGTTCCAGCTGCAGACCTGCGGATCCTGGAACTTCCACCTCCAGGGGTGAACTGCTTGGCAGTGGTGAGTGCAGCCTCTTCCTCCCCAAGGGCAGAGCTCCAGGTGCCCTGGAAGCCAGTTCCTTGCACCCTCCCAGCTCTCTTGCTCTGATGCTACCAGCCCTGAGCACCCCACTGGGGTAGAGTGCTTGGCTGCAACGGGCTCTGAGCCCTGCCCCAGTCTAGCGCTTTACTGTAGCCGGGCCTGAGCGTCCTACCCCGGACTCGCGCTTGGCTGCAAATAGCCCCAAGTGCCCCATCCTGGACACACACTTGGCCAAGCCCACAACCCCCCACCCCATTTTTCGGGCACAACCATTCACACATATCTGCCCCTCTGGAAGCCAGGGCACCCCACACCAGAATCCAATGTCATGCCCCACAGGCAGCTAGGGCATCCCACTCCTTAGGCAGCCCTTGGGACCCGCTGAGAGCAGTGAGGGTGGAATTCTGCACAGAAAAGGGCACATGGCCCTGCAATAAAAATTCTGAACTTCTTCTTCCTGGATGACTATCCACATCCCCACCCCCTACAGCTCAACCATGCGTCAGGACCCCTCAGAGTGCATCAGATCTCCATGCCCCACAAAGCCACCTCCACAGATACAAGGTGCCAACAGGCAGGCACCCTGAACCCATCTACCCACTGGGCACTAGTGGGAGCCACTGAGAGCTCTCTAGGGGTGATCTTGAATAAGAGGGGACGCACTCCCGCCCAGCAGTAGAAGTTTTGAATTTTCTCATCTGGCATACAGGCCCACAGGTGCCTCAATTGCGCAGCCACACTGCCAGGGCCCTTCAAAGTCCTTCAGGATGAATCTTTGGCAAACTGTACCTCAGGTGCTCCTGTGAACCATGACTGGGAGTAAGCACCTATCAACCACAGGTGTAATAGCAAAAGCTGAGCCTGCCCACCCAATAACTGCAGTCATGCCAATCCAGAATACGGCCCCCCGTGAGCCCCATCACCCCAACAGATGGTCCCTTGGTGCCACTGAGAGTTACTGCTGGGCATGAGTGATTTCAATTAAGGGTGTAAGACAGCGAAAATTGGGACACTCCCGCCCCCTATGGCGGCTGAATTCTAGACAACACAGTTGTGCCTCTCAAGCTCACAGGCCCACATCAAGAGAGCCCAAATAGCTCAAGTAGGGAACTACACTAGATTAACAAGCTCAGAGGAACTGAGAGATTATTGCAATAGCATCATCCCTAAAAGAACCTTGGTAGCAAAGCAATTGGATCTATAATAAAAACATTATAGGAAAACATGGGAAGACAAAAACGCATCCCCCAAAGGAAAGAAAAAGAGGAACCACCAGAAAAGGAGTTAGATGAGTTCGATGCTGGTAACTTGTCAGAAATAGAATTCAGAGTAATGGTCATAAGGATGTTTAAATGGATGGATGACAATATACACAACTCAACAACAAATACATACAACTCAATGAGAATTACAAGGAGCTGAATGAGAATGTATCCAACATGAAAAGAATCCAAGAGGAGATGAAGAACTACATAGCTGCAATAAAGAACATAATGGAAGGCCTAAACAGTAGACTAGAAGAGGCTGAGGACCGCATCAGCGAATTTGAAGACAAGGTAGGAAATAGCACACAAACACAGCAGCAACTGGAAAGAAGGCTTAAAAAATAAAGAGGAGAACCTAAGGGAGCTTTGGGACAACACAAAACAAAACAACATTCACTTAATTGGCATACCAGGAGGAGAGGAAGAGAAACAAGAAATAGAAAACCTGTTCGAAGAAATAATGACAGAAAACTTCCCTGATATTGGTGAGAAAAAAACTATGCAAGCCCCAAAAGTACACAGGATCCCAAACAAGTTGAACCCCAAAAGACAGACACCAAGACACATCATAATTAAATTGGTGAACACTGATGACAAAGTAAGAATCTTAAAGGCTGCCAGAGAGAGACAGAAAGTTACTTACAAGGAATCACCTATTAGATTATCAACTGATGTCTCAACAGAAACATACCAGGGCATAAGGGAATAGAATGAAATATACAAAGTGATGCAAAATAAGGGACTGAATCCAAGAATACTATATCCAGCAAGGCTATCATTCAAAATTGATGGTGGAATCAGGAGCTTCACAGACAAAAAAGGACTAAAGGAGTTTATCACTACCAAACCAGCAATGAAAGAACTGCTAAAGGGACTGCTGTAAAAACAAGATAGAGAAATGCAAGAAGAAGCACACACACTAAGGTAAAAAATGACAATAATAACATTAAATGTAAATAGATTAAATGCACCAATCAAGACATAGGGTAGCTGAATGGATAAAAAAAAAAGAAAGAAACATGAGCCATATATTTGCTGACTACAAGAGACCCAGCTCAGAGCAAAGGATTCCCACAGACTTAGAGTGAAGGGACAGAAAAATATTTTTCAGGCAAATGGAAATGAGAAAAAGGCTGGGGTTGCACTACTTATTTCTGATAAAATAGACCTCAAAGTAAAGGCCATAATAAGAGATAAGGAAGGCTACTACATAATACTAAAGGGAACAATTCAACAAGAAGATATAATGCTGGTAAAAGTATGTGAACCCAATGCAGGTGCACCCAAATACATAAAAAATCTCCTGGAAGATATCAAGGGAGAGATCGACAACAATACAATCATAGTAGGGGACTTTAATTGACCACTGACATCACTGGATAAATCCTCTAGACAAAAAATTAGCAAAGAAACATCAATCTTAAATGACACACTAGATCAGATGGACCTAATTAACATCTTCAGAGCACTTCATCCCAAAGCCACGGAATACACATTCTTCTCAAGTGCACATGAGACGTTTACAAAAATAGACCACATATTGGGCCACAAACAAAGTCTCCCAAAACAAAAAAATATTGAAATAATATCAAGCATTTTCTCAAACCACAAAGGTATAATATTAGATATAAACTACTATAAAAACATTCCAAAAAATTTAAACACTTGGAAGCTGAATAGCATGCTTCTGAACAATGATTGGGTTATAAATGAGAATAAAGAAGAAATAAGAAATTAAAAACATCCTGGAGACTAATGACAATAAAACACAACATTGCAAATCCTATGGGACACAATTAAAGCAGTCCTGAGAGGGAATTTTATAGCTCTACAGGCCTACCTCAAAAAAACAAGAAAAAATGGCAATAAATCATCTAACCCAACAACTCAAATAATTAGAAAGAGAGCAACAAGAAAAGCCTACAGTGAGCAGAAGGAAGGAAATAATAAAGATCAGAGAAGAAATGAATGACATAGAGACCAAAAAAAAATGCAAAAGATCAACAAAACCAAGAGCTGGTTCTTCAAAAGGATAAACAAGATTGATGAACCTCTAGCAAGGCTCACCAAGAAGCAAAGAGAGAGGATGCAAATAAAAAAATCAGAAATGAAAGAGGTGAAATAACAACAGACCCCACAGAAATACAAAGGATTGTTCAAAAATACTATGAACAATTCTATTCCAACAAACTGGACAAACTGGAGGAAATGGACACATTCCTAGAAAAGTATAACCCTCCAAAACTTAATTAGGAAGAATCTAAACATCTCAATAGGCCAATAACTATGGAAGAAATTGAAGAAGTCATCAAAAAGCTTCTAGCAAACAAAAGCCTGGGGCCAGATGGCTTCACAGGGGAGTTTTACCAAACATTCAAAGAAGAACTAAAAGCTATCCTCTATCCTCCTCAGACTATTCCAAAAAATTCAAGAGGCAGGAACACTTCCAAGTTCCTTCTATGAAGCCAGCATCATCTTAATACCAAAATCAGATAAAAACAACACAATAAAAGAGAATTACAGGCCAATATCCCTCATGAACATAGATGCCAAAATCCTCAATAAAATTCTAGCAAATCTAATCCAGCAGTACATCAGAAAGATCATATGCCATGATAAAGTAAGATTTATCCCAGGGATTCAAGGATGGTACAATATCCGCAAATCAATAAATGTGATGCATCACATAAACAAATTGAGAGATAAAAACCACATGGTCATATCAATTGATGCAGAAAAAGCATTTGACAAAATCCAACACCCTTTCTTGATAAAAACTCTCAACAAGGTGGGAAGAGAAGGAACATACCTCAACATAATAAAAGTCATATATGACAAACCCACAGCCAACATCATACTCAATGGACAAAAACTAAAACCATTGCCCCTAAGAACAGGAACAAGACAGGGATGCCCACTCTCACCACTCTTGTTAAACATAGTGCTGGAAGTACTAGCCATTGCGATCAGATAAGAAGAAGAAATAAAAGGCATCCAAATTGGAAAAGAAAAAGTAAAACTGTCCTTATTTGCAGATAACATGATATTGTACATATAAAATCCTAAAGACCCCATCAAAAATATTAGACTTAAATGAATTTGACAATGTAGCAGAATACAAAATTAGCACCAAGAAATCCATGGCATTTCTATTCACTAATAATGAACTTACAGAAAGAGAGACTAAAAAAGCAATCCCATTTACCATCACACCAAACAAATTAAGATACCTAGGAATAAACTTAAATAAGGAGGTAAAACACCTATTCGCAAAAAACTATAGTACACTGAAAAAAGAGATAGAGGAAGACATAAGCAGATGGAAGAACATACCAAGTTCATGGATTGGTAGAATCAATACAATCAAAATGTCCATGCTTCCCAAAGCAATCTATAAATTTAATGCACTTCCCATTAAAATACCAATGGCTTATTTAAAGACTTAGAATGGACTTTCCAAAAATTCATCTGGAATAAAAAAAAAGACCCAAATAGCCACAGCAATCCTGAGAAACAAAGTAGGTGGGATATCAATACCAGATTTCAAGCTGTATTACAAAGCCACTGTTCTTAAAACAGCCTGGTACTGGCACAAGAACGGACATATAGACGAAGGGAATAGAATAGAGAATCCAGATATCAACCCAAACCACTATGCTCAATTAATATTTGACAAAGGAGGCATGAACATACAATGGAGTCAAAACAGTCTCTTCAATAAGTGATGTTGGGAAAATTGGACAGATACATGCAAAAAAATATGAAACTAGACCCCAACTTACACCATACACAAAAATAAACACAAAATGGATACAGGACTTAAACATAAGACAGGAAACTATAAAAATACTAGAGGAATCCACAAGCAGAGAAATCTCAGACATATGCCAAAAGAACTTCTTAACTGATACTGCTCCTAGGGTAATGAAAACTAAAGAGAAAATTAACAAATGGGACTAAATCAAAACAAATGTTTTTGCGGAGCAAAAGAAACCATCAACAAAACAACAAGAAAACCCACTGTATGGGAGAACATATTTACAAATGTTATAGATAAAGGTTTAATCTCAAGCATCTACAGGCAACTTATACAACTTAATAAAAGGAAGACAAATGATCCAATAAAAAATGGGGAACAGACCTAAATAGATTCTTTTCGAAAGAAGACAAAAGGAAGACCCAGAGACATATGAAAACCTGCTCAAAGTCACTAATTATCCTAGAGATGCAAATCAAAATGGCAATTCGGTATCATCTCACACCTGTCAGAATGGCTTTCATCAGCAAATCAACAAACAAGTGCTGGTGAGGATGTGGAGAAAAAGGAACCCTCATGCACTGCTGGTGGGAATGCAGACTGGTGCAGCCACTGTGGAAAAAAGTATGAAGTTTTCTCAAAAAACTAAAAATGGAACTCACATTTGACCCAGTGATTCCACTGCTAGAAATTTATCCCAAGAAACTAGAAATGCCTATTAGAAAGGATATATGCACCCCTATGTTCATAGCAGCACAATTTACCATAGCTAATATTTGGAAACAGCCTAAGTGCCCATCAGCAGATGAGTGGATTAAAAGGCTGTGGTACATTTACACACTGGAATACTACTCTGCAGTAAAAAAGAAAGAGCTCCTACCATTTGCAACAATATGGATGGAGCTGGAGAGCATTGTGCTAAGTGAAATTAGCCAGGCAGAGAAAGATAAATATCACGTGATCTCACTCATTTGTGGAATATAATGAACGGCATAGACTGATGAACAAGAAGGTTTCCAGAGACTGAGAAACATCCATCAGAATGTCAAACTTCAGGTAAGTGGGGATCAGGAGTAAGGGGGAAAGTCAATATATTTGACCTCCTGAACTAAGGTAAGTAATTTGTGTTTTCACCTCCCTGACAAAGTTATATAAAGTTGTAAAAAAAAAATTCACAGCTAGTTTGAAATTGAATTGGCATGGCCTAGAGCAAAGAATATCCTTACATGATATTATCCTACAACATCATTATAATTTTTGATATTTTACAACAGCATATTGTACAATTATCAAAAAAGGAACTTACAAACTAATTCTTTGAGTGTTTGGCAGCAACTTAAAAAAGGACAAGAAAGGAATTAATCTCTTTCAGAAGAAATTAAGGCACTGGGAAGGAATATGAGAATTCTATATTGGCCCCTCTTGCCCTTTTTGCCAAGAGGGCCCTCCTCTTACAATGCAAGTGCACACAGCTGTTGCCTGAGCTTTCAGTTTCAGGTTGAAGCCTCTGGGTGGCTGGCACCATGGACCTGTCTCTCGCCCAATGGTGTGTGCTGGGCCCTCCCTAGCAAAGAAACCAGAGTCCCCCTAGATATGTGACCAGTACCTGGACCCCGCCAGCAGGCAAGGGGATCCCAAGGCAGGTGCTGGGCGTGGAAGCCATGGGGGCATAGACTACCAAGGAGACAGAACTGAACCTCACATCACCCTGCTTGGCCCCAGAGGATAGCTAGTTAGCCAGAGACAGGTAAGATTCCTCAGGGAAGAAACAACCTAAGACAGGCACAGTCGCAGAGGGGCCATGAGCAGAGAACTTGAATGTCAACAGAGGTGGGGCACAGACCCTCAACCCCCTAACCTTGCAAGGGCCTGAACTCTCACCCCTTCTGAGGGAGATCTCCTGCCCTATGGCTACTTCACCTACCATGCTCAGCTCAGATCAGGACCCAAGATACAGAAAGAGACTTGGCCAGCAATAGCTACCCTATATCTAGATCCAGTCTAGCACCAGGAATGGTCAGGGCCTACTCAAGAATGCAAATAATCCTTTCCACTAATATTTACAGTGTAAACTAAGATTATTGTTTGAGTATTAAATTTGACAGTAAAATAGTAATCAAGTTTTCAGAATAATTTAAATTTGGCCAATTGAAATAAGTGAACAGTCAAGAAAATTTAAGTGTAATGGACAAAAAGCTGTTCCTAAAATACTAACTAAAATTTCTATTAGTAGTTCATCTCATTGTAAAATTGCCTAACATGCAAAGAACCTGAAACAGTCATATTTTTATGCAAAAATTAAAATTTAAAGTTACCAAGACTGTAATATAAAATTTCCAAAAGCCTTCATTAATAAAAAAAAAAGGGGGGGGAGGGTGTATAGTGGAGTAAAATCATATAAGGAAAAATATCCTGTAAGTAAATTACATCTAGAAAATTTTTACTTCAGAAAATTAATTTCCATTTGTAATGGTAATAGCAGGACACCCATGAAAAACACACATGGTGTCAAAATAAGCCAAAGGAAAATCATTTGAGCAAAAATAAAAAGAGTTCCAAGTCTAATTTACAGAAAATATTCCTTTATTAACTTTTGGTTGAGAATATGTTTGAATATTTTCAGAAAACAACTTCAAGACCATATGGATTCCTGCAACAAAGAGGAACTGACAGAGCTGTTCTAACCACAAAAACACTCCAGAGATGGAAGATGCTGATGACACCTTGCCATGCTAACCGTCAGCAGCTGTATATCGCTGCAGGTTGCCCAGGACCAAACCAGGGAGGGTGGAACCTGTATTGCCACCATTTCTCCACTATCCAGATATCATTGCTGACATGTACATATATCGAACTATTTGACACTGAAACTGGGGCTCAGAACTGTTGGGCATTGAAACTGAGACTCAAACATTTTTTGTTCTTATATGTTTATTTCTAGGA
Organism: Antrozous pallidus; assembly: GCA_027563665.1. Taxonomy (NCBI): domain Eukaryota; kingdom Metazoa; phylum Chordata; class Mammalia; order Chiroptera; family Vespertilionidae; genus Antrozous; species Antrozous pallidus. The sequence goes on from CM050522.1 coordinate 12,219,674, forward strand.
TGCAGATGCAAGATTTTTTTAAAGAAAAGAAATGAGGGGGGGGGGATAGATACAGAGGCAAAGAAGCATTGAACAGACTGACAAACTACAGTGAGAAGACAAGCAAAGGTGGGGGGCAGGGACTGTAAAAGATAAATTGAAGGACTTGTATGCATGCATATAAGCATAACCAATGGTTACAAGACACTGTGGGGGGCAGATGAGGGCATCTGCTGAGGGTAAGGGAGGCCGGAGGAAGGTCAATGGGGGGGGGGGCGGGGAGGAAACATATGTACTACCATTTGTAATACTTTAAACAATAAATATATATATATATATATATATATATATATATATATATAAAACAAAAATCACATTTACGAGAAAGAAAAAAATAGTACATTTTTGGTAGCTTTAACACAAAAAATATTTCTTACAGGTTACTTATTTGTATATAGCATATTCAATCTGCATTCATTTTAAGTAGGTTTGTCATCATGGGCTTGGTCAATTTATACTTATATCAAATATTTCTGATTCCTGATTCTAGAAAGAAGATGGGTATGAGGAAACTAGCACAGAGCCTTTTGACTTGTAATTGGTCTTGGAATTATTTTCCAGGGCGAGAATAGAAAATAGTTTCTTTAATCCAATGGACAATGGATCATATAGCTCCCAAGACCTGTTGAGAGATCAACTGATCCAGAGAAACTCATTCCTTCCTTTCTTCCTACTTTCCTCTCTCCTCCTCTTTGTTAAAATACCCAAATATTATATACTAGGGGCCCTGTGCATGAAATTTGTGCAGTAGGGGTGGGTGATCCCTCAGCCCAACCTGCCTCCTTACACATACTGGGAGCCCTCAGGAGATGTCCTACTGCCCACTCACCCCCAGGCTGCCCAGACATTGCTCTGCAATGGGGCACCCCCCCCTGACTTGAGCCTTTGCCTCAGCCAGCTTGCATCCAGTTAGCATGTGCCTCTGCCCCGCCCCCCCAGCCCAGGCCTTCTCCCTGGCCACTGCTCGTTGGCTGCCTCAGCCCAACCCCCCCATGGCCCTGGCCACCTTGGCCCCACCCCCCATGCTGGTGGACATAGCAAAGGTTTGGTCAATTTGCATATTACATTTTATTAGATAGGATGAGAGTTTTATGCCTTATGTGCAAATTAAAGTTTTATAATGTATAGAGAACCAGTGTACGAAATTCCTGTACTGGTGGGAGGGGGGTGTTCCCTCAGCCTGGCCTGTGCCCTCGCACCGTCCAGGAACCCTCGGGGGACGTCCACCTGCCAGCTTAGGTTCAATCCCCGCTAAACTGGCAGTCAGACATCCCTCTCACAGGCCAGGGCTCTTGCAGTCTTGGAACCCTCACTCCTTACCACTTGCCTGCAACAGGTAGAAGCTCCACAACGTGGGGCAAGAGGGATTCTCACAGGTGAGGCTACTGCTTACCTCCCAGGCTGAGACTCCATAGAGGGGGATGTTTTGCCTGAGAAAGATGGCTTCTGCAGTATGTTATAACTCAGCGCAGTGATCCTGGTGGCTGATCTCTTAGCTATCTCCCTAGAGCCACTAACCCAAGACTCTCCTCTTGCAACTCTAGTTTGCTCTGCTCTCCCCAGAGCCAAGGGTGAGTGGCTACAAACAAAATTTTGTGTGCTGCTGCTTTAAGAGGGTGACAGCATTTCTAGTGGACAGAAACCCTGCTTCCCACAGTCAGATGTTATATGGATGCCTTTCCTGGTCCTGGTGTTCTGGACCAGGGAGCCTACCTTGGGGTTTAGACCCTACACTTTTCCTGGGTAACTCCCTGCCCACAGCTGAGATATCCCTCCAGAACTTCAGCGATTTCCCTTGAGTGCCCAGCACGCCCTCATATGCCTCCTCACCTCCTACCGGTCTTGATGTGGTTTCCTCTGTAAATCATTGGTTATAAGTCATCCCTATAGCTAGTTTTCAGTTAGTTATTCAGGATTATTTTTCTATACTTTAGTTGCAATTCCACTTCGTTCCTCTGAAACGGTGAGTTGTAGCTACTATCTTATCTGTCACCATGGATCTCATTATTATTTCAAATCATTTTTTTTATTTTTCAATTATAATTGGCATGCAATGTTATATTAGTTTCAAGTGTATACCCCAGTGGTTAAACAGTATATAACTTAGTGATCATCCTGATAAATCTCATACCCATCTGACACCATAAAGAATATTACTGATTGTATTCCACAGGCTGTACTTTAAATCCCTTAACTATTCTGTAACTACTAATTTGTATTTCACTTTTTACATCCAGCTCCCCAACACCCCTTCCACCTGGCAATCCTCAAAATGCTTTATGTATCTATGAGTCTCTATCTATTCTGCTTTTAGGTTCACTTATGGATAAATATTACTATGTATTTATTGCAATTTTATTGTTCATATTTTTAAAAATTTTTGTTTCTTCTTTGTCTTAAAGAAGACCTCTTAACAGTTCATGTAATATTGGTTTGGTGGTAATGAAATACTTTAATTTTTTCTTGCCTGGGAAGCTCTTTATCTGTCCTTCAATTCTAAATGATAGCTTTGCTGGATAGTGTAATCTTGGTTGGAGGTCCTTGCTTTTCATCATTAGATATCCCTGTGGCCTGAAAAATTTCTGCCACCAGCTGATAGTCACATGGGCATTCCCCTGTAGGTAACTAACTGCCTTTCTCTTTGCTCTTTTTAAGATTCTCTCTTTGTCTTTAAGCTTTAGAATGTTAATTATGATGTATCTTGGTGTGAGCCTCTTTCAGTTTATCTTGTTTGGGACGCTGCAATTCCTAGACTTGTATATTGATTTCCTTCGCTAGGTAAGGAAAGTTTTCTGTCATATTTTCAAATAGTTTTTCAATGTCTTGCTCTCTCTTCTCTTCTTTCAGCATCCACATAATGACTATACTTGAAGTTGTCCTTACACTATCTCCATATTTTTTATTCTTTTTAAAAAATTTTTGTTGTTCTGATTGAGGTTTTTTTTTTTTCAAATTGATTATTTGATTCTCAGGGTCCTCTACGCTACTGTTAACTCCCTGTAAACTATTCTTCATTTCCATTAGTGTATCCTTCATTTCTGTTTTTTTTTATGGTTTCTACATACATTTTCATACTGTTGAAGTTCTCACTTAGTTATTTGAGCAATTTTATAAACCAGTGTTTTGAACTCTATATCTGGTAGTTTGCTTGCCTTCATTTCATTTAGTTATTTTTCTTGAGATTTCTCCTGTTCTTTCTGAGATGTTTTTTTTATCTCCAAAATTTAGCTGTTTCTCTATGCTTATTTCTATGTATTACGTAGAGCTACTCCCAGACTTGATGGAGTAGCCTTGTGTAGTAGGTACCCTGTAGGACCCAGTGGTGCAGCCTCCCCAGTCACCTGAGCTGGGCACTCCAGGTGTGCCCCTGTTTGGGCTATGTGCACTCTTCTGTTGTAATTGAGCTTCAATTGCTGTTCGCATCACTGGGAGGGATTGGCCCGGAATGCCAGTCAGCTGTGAGGACTAGCTGTGACTGCAGCGAAGGTGCTGCTATGCATGAGATTTTGATTTAGATAAAAGTTTTCCTATCTAAATATAATCCACTTCCCAGGTTTTTATTTTATTCACTAGAAGAGCCCCACTGCTTCTCCCATAGAAATAATTATAAAAACCATCCCACAAGTTGTTCAAAGTATACGTTCAATCTTAGGCTCTTAAAACAGAAACCAATTCATTTGGGTACAGCAGTCAATCAGGATAATATGGTCACCTATTCACTGTGTCTTCCTAAAACAGGATGTTTTTAAAAAGCAATTAAGTTTAAAAAAGAAAGAAAAAACAGCAGATGTTAAGGCATATGCTCCTTGCTAGATATATCCTGGATTTGTTGACTTACCAAGTCAGCAGTTGCTCTCAGTGGGGCTACAAAAATCCTGACTACATACCTCTTCTATAATGTAGAAATATTCATGTTAGCAACAGCTCTGTCAGCTGATATCAGACTTGAATGTGTACTTTTAGATATCAGAAATTGAGAAAGTTCAACTATTGGTCAACTCCCATGTTATTGCCACATGAAATTGATTAGCAATAACTATTGTAAATTTTATTTTTATTCTTTATTAATATTTATCCATTGTAGACTGTTTCAGTTAAGTGTTATCAAAAAAGCATGAGTGATATGAAATAAGGGACTTTTAGGAATTAGACCTTATACCTTTCATGGAAGGTGCTTGCCTCTACATTTTCTGATAGACTTGAAGTGTCTATAGGTTGTACAAGACAGCAATTAGGAAAAACAAAAACAAAAAACATGGACATGAGGCAGCAAAAAGTAATAATAAACCACAAGGACAAACTGAAATTATCTCCAATGTCAATTATATGGGTGGCCTGCAGAAAAAGCTGGAAACCACGCCATGGAGCTGCACAGGTGTCTGACCCAGAATTAAGAGATGCTTACGGAGACCATGGAGAGGTAAAGGTTGGCAGCCAGCACACACCAAAAATGTGAGTCGGTAATTCAGTGACAATTTGAACAAGCTGCAGTGGTGTCTGGTATCCTACACCAATATTCTGTGTGCAATGACTGATGCTCTGCTTCTTTTAAACTCATGCAAATTTTATATTTGGCCAACCCTAACATGAGACTGTAAAGATAAAAGGATTTGGGGGAAAGTTTGGCTTAGCCAGGAGGGCACAGTTAAAACACACACACACACACACACACACACACACACACGCACACACACACACACACACACACACACACACACTCACGCAGGAAAAAAACTCGAGTCTATCATTGTCAAACAAACATCCATGCAAATATATTTTATCTATTTTTAAATTTCCAAGTAAAGACATTAATAAAATCTTGTTTCTGTCTAGCTGGATGCAACCATCCATTATAAAACTGAAAATAGAACTCTTCAAAATAAGAAATTAAATTCCTTATGGCATTTTAAAAACCTTTGGGGGTTCTTGTTCATCCTTCTAGCTAAGTTATACACATCTCTTTGACAGTCTATAACATAACTATTGTGATAAAGCTAACAATTATTTATATATATTATGTTTGATGCTGGGAGGATAGTAGGTGGAAAAAAGGATTTGGATAACATGCACATAGTATATTTGTATCAAAATAGGGAACGAATACTAATTACAAGTTATTTCTGCAACTCTCCAAACCATGTCCTCTTTACTCTCAGCAAGCATCTTTGCTGGTCATAATTTCCTGCCTGATCGGAGGGCCCAAGTTTCATTTTTTCAGAGTGCCTATAGAATGCCTTTGGGATCTAGGTCAATAGCAGTCTTACTTATATTGGGTTGTGACAGTTTTCCATTAACATTTACCACACAACACATGGAAGTAATAGAGATGCAAAACAGAAGATCTCCTGCATTCCAAACACTCCTCCTTTCTCCCAATTTAAATAGCAACTCAATTCTCCCTTGACAGTGTAGATAAATCAGCCGGAATGCTAAGCCTTTCCTTTGCTTTTTACTCATTGATATGAAGAGACTGAATGACTCCTGGAGGAAGCATGAAAACTGAAAAGTTCAGGTAAAGCAAGTAAAAATTTAATTAGTGAATCACTGGAGGTAATAGTGAATGGAACCCCTGTCATAAATATTATATAACTATAGGCCTGGTTCACAGGGTGGGGGGTGAGGGGGTGGTCCCTCAGCCCAGCCTTACCCTCTCCAATCTGGGACCCCTCAAGGGATGTCCGACTGCCCGTTTAGGCATGATCCTACAGGGATCGAGCCTAAACGGGCAGTCGGACATTCCTCTCACAATCTAGGACTGCTGGCTCCCAATCACTCACCTGCTTGCCTTCCTGATTGCTCCTAACCACTTCTGCCTGCCAGTGTGATCACCTCCTAACCACTCCCCTGCCACCCTGATTGATGCCTAACTGCTCCCGTGCCAGCTTGATTACCCCCTACTGCCCACCCCTGCCAGCCTCATTATCCCTATCTGCTCTCCCCTGCGGGTCCCCCCCCAACTGCCCTCCCCTAAAGGCCATGGTCCCTGAAAACTTCCCTCCCCTCCAGGTCTGGGTTTCTCCAAACTTCTCTCCCCTGCAGGCCTGGTCACCCCCAACTGCTCTCCACTGTGGGCCTGGGTCTACTCCAACTGCCATCCCCTGCAGCCCCAGTTGCCCCCAACTTCCCTCCTCTTCCAGCCTGGTCACCCCTAACTGCCCTCCCCTGCTGGCCATCTTGTGGCAGCCATCTTGTGTCCACATGGGGGCAGCCATCTTTGTGTGTTGGAGTGACTCAATTTGCATATTAGTCTTCTATTAGATAGGATAGAGGGCCGGTGCATGGGTTGGGGCTGGCTGGTTTGCCCTGAAGGGTGTTCCAGATCAGGGTGGGAGTTCCCTTGGGGCATGAGGCAACTTAGGGGAGAGGACTTTGGTGGTTTGCAGGCCAGCCACACCTCCCATTGACCCAAGCATAGGCCCTGGTATCTGGGATTTATTTATCTTCTATAATTGAAATTTTGTAGCCTTGAGCAGAGGCCAGGGCCAGCCAGGAAGCTTGGCTTTCTTCATCACTGGGGGAAACCCAAACCTCCAGCTGGCTCCAGCTCTGTGGCCGCTGCCACCTTGGTTGGGTTAGTTTGCATACTTGCTCCTGATTGGCTGGTGGGCTTAGCAAAGTGATGGTCAATTTGCATGTTTCTCTTTTATTAGATAGGATTCCTAGCTATGAAAGGAATGTATGCCAGTACTGTAAATGAGTCTTCAAGCTATGGGATAATGAGGAAAATGTTAAAATTGCTAAATTCCTACCATGTGTCTGTTGTACCATTTAATTTTCTGTAAAATGGGCTCTTTGGTCAGGGGCAATGCCTTATAGACCATTATAATGGTGAATAAGGCATTCTGTAAGTACATTGATGTTGGTTTTAACAAAGTATTGTAGGTAAAGAAAGTAAGTCCAGATCTACAGTATGTGTTTATTCCAATGAGGAAAACATTCATGGTGTTTCCTTGGTAATCAGTCGAAGGGAGCTTCCTGTGACCAAGTTGAGAGCAACGAAGCTGTGTAGCTGAGGCAGGGGTCATTGGCATTTATCTTTCTTGCTCATTCAACTTACTTACAACTTTTGACTTTCCTGAGCTGATGTTGTATCTGTGTGACAATAGAGTGTTTATTTCCATGCCCAGCTCCTTACTTGATACACAAGAAAATGTCTACTCCAGGTGTGGCAGCTCAGGTCAGATTATCAGATAACCGTCCATGAAAAGCACTCAGTTTGTACAAGGCTTCAGTAGCAAGCCAGAAGCTGTTATTCAAAAGGAGAATAATTATCTAGAGAGGATATCATCACTTGTTTAATACCCTAAAGAATTGGCACTGTGATTCATTAGAGAGGTCTTACATGCATTAAGTCTTGTAACAATTCTAGAAACAATGAAAAGTGGTAAGGGTGGGTCCTAAGGAGGATCAACATTCCTCTATAAAACCATTTAAAATTCTTCAGGAAAAGGGAAACTTCCTCTTCAGGCAGGAAGGAAGAGCTGCTTCTATTGGCAAAGGGTACTGAACAGAACTTAAGAGTTTAAGATCTCTAGCTTCAGATTAGTACATATAGCTCCAACCATTTTCAGAGTAAAACTCCTTCCAAATCAATGCCTAAATCATAAAATAAGAGAAAGCAGAAATTCAGTTTGCTTGAATCAAATTCATTTACCCACAGACTTTGAATTTGGTTTTCACATTATTTCAAATGTTGGCCCTAAAGCTACAACTGATTTCGTAAGCTGTTATAGGATATTTCCATTCCTTTATTGTGCTTTGTGCTGGGAATTGAAAGCCTTTAACTGTCTTTCCCACATTTAGAAGTAACCAACCAATATCATCTTTTTTTTTTAACTAAAATAATCTGCGAAGGCAAATAGTCACTTGATTAAATGTATCCACAGGTTACAATTGAAGTAATTTTTATCACTATATGGCACAAACTTTCTGTGTTTTCTCTTTTTTTAAAAATGTATCTTTATTGTTGAACGTATTAACAGATGTCCCTCTTTTTTCCCCATTGACTCCCTTCACCCCATACCTACCCCTCCCAGGCTTTCACCACACTGTTTTATGTGTCCATGGGCTATGCATAAAAGCATATAAACTCTCTGGTTAATCTCTCCCCATTTATCCTGTACCCCTACCTTTCATTCTTTCATATGATATTTGTCAGTCTATCTCATGCTTCTGTGTCTCTAGATTTATTTTGTTCATCAGTCTATTTCAGTGGTCAGCAAGCTGCAGCTCTTAAGCAGTGGTTTGTCACTCTGTTGACTGATGAGTTTGCCAACCACTGGTCTATTTTGTTCATTAGATTACACATATGAGCCATATCATGTAATATTTTTCTTTCTTTCATTGGCTTATTTTCCTTAGCATAATACTCTCCAGATCCCTCCATGCTGTTTTAAAAAATAAGAGATCCTTCTTTTTAATAGCTGCATGATATTCTATGTTGTAAATGTACCACAGCTTTTTTATTCATTCATTTACTGATGGGCACTTGGGCTGTTTCCAGATCTTAACTATTGTAAATTGTGCTGCTATGAACATAAGGGTATCTCTTTCTGTCTCTCTCTTTCTCTCTCTCTCTCTCTTTATTATAGTATTATCATATATTATTATAATATATAATTTTATATATATATATATATATATATATATATATATATATATATTTATTTATAAATTTCTGATTGGTGTTTTGGGATTCTTATCATATATTCCAAGAAGTGATATCACTGGGTCAAAAAGCAGCTCCATTTTTAACTTTTTGAGGAAACTTCATGCTGTTTTCCAAAGTGGCTGCACCAGTCTGCATTCTTATCATCAGTGAACTAAGGTTCCCTTTTCTCTGCATCCTTGCCAGCACTTGTCATTTGTTGATTTGTTAGTTTATGATAGACATTCTAATATGTGTGAAGTGAAACTTCGTTGTCATTTTAATTTACATTTATCTGATGGCCAGTGACTTTGAGCATTTTTTCATATGTCTATTGACCATCTCTATGTCTCCTTTGGAGACGTTTCTATTCATATCCTTTGCTCATTTTAAAAATGTATTTTATGTGTTCCTTTTGTTATGAGTTCCTTACATATTTTGGAAATTAACTCCTTATCAGATGCATCATTGGCAAATATGTTCTCCCATGCAGTGGCTTCCTTTTCATTATGTTGATGTCCCCTTTATCAGTGGCAACAGGTCACTAATTCCTTTACATCTAATCAGATTCAAACAACAGTTCCAGATAACCAAGATTTAATTCACATAACCTACCCATAGATTTTCTTTCCTACAAAACCACTTTGCTTACCAATTTCTGTATCAGTTAAGGTTTGATCAAGGAAGCCCAGCTCTTACAATGGTATATTAATAAGCAACTTATTATAGAGATTTGACTTTACACAATTGTGGGAATTGATGATAAATTCCATAGGATGCTATTGTCTGAGTCTGGACTGGGGGCCTGAAATCAGAAAAGGTCACCAGGGCCAGTCCTCAGGAAGTAAAGCTGGACAGAGAGTAGGAAGGAGAGTAAGGACAGAATAGAACCTGTGATGACAATGAAACTCAGGTCTGTCTCTCACCAGCACCAACTCAGTAACACTGGAGATCTGCCAAAGCAGCTGGAGCTTTGGCCACAGGACTTCATTCAAGCCTAATCCAGGACTCAGAGGAGCTGCAGGAGAAAATCCAGGTGGGAGATGCATGCTCCTATCCTCTCCTCCTTCTTCCCTTCCTCCTTTTCTCCCCCCCCTTCCTTCCTTCCTTCCTTCCTTCCTTCCTCCTGCTCCTTCCTTCATTCCTCCCCTTCCTTCCTTCCTTTCTTTTTTCCTTCCTTCCTTCCTTTATCTCTCTCTTTCCTTCCTTCATTCCTCCCTCTCTTTCTTTCTTTCTTTCTTTCTTTCTTTCTTTCTTTCTTTCTTTCTTTCTTTCTTCCTCCTTTCCTTCCTTCCTTTCTTCCTTTCTTCCTTCCCTCCATCCCCCCTTTCTTTTTTCTTCCTTCCTTCCTTCCTTTCTTTCTTTCTTTCTTTCTTTCTTTCTTTCTTTCTTTCTTTCTTCTTTTTAATATATATTTTAGTAATTTCAGAGAGGAAGGGAGAGAGAGAGAGAAATGTCAATGATGGGAAAGAATCATTGATTGGCTGTCTCCTATGCATCCTCTACTGGGAATCAAGCACACACCCCCTGCATGTGTCCTAATTGGGAATCAAACCATGACCTCTTGTTCGTAGCTTGATGCTCAACTACTGAGCCATGCAGACTGGGCTGCTCTCCTTTCTTTTTTACCTTCTATTCTCATGTATTTTCTCTAGACAACTACTCTTAGAGAATAATGACATAGATAGTGAAGAATTTAAACCCTTAAACGTATTTTCACTGAAGTCTTCTGTCTTTGTTTCAAATCCAAATTCAAATACTCTGTCTGCCTTCTCTAACATATGCTGAGAAAACAAAAGCTTGTGTTGGTCTGGATGTCTATGATTTTTAAATCTTAGTATTTGAATTTTGAAATGTCAAAGGAATAAAAACTAAAACAGTCTTGTGAAGAAATTGAGCCTGCTTCCTCCAATCTTACCTAATAATAGAGAAACATGCAAATTGACCATACCTCCACTATGCCCACAGCCAATCAGAGTGAGTATGCAAATTAATCAAAAAAGATGATGGGTAATTTGCATGCATACCTGTGTCCCAGGAACCCGCTCGGCACCCAGGTCACTCCCAGCCAGCCATTGGAGAGGCAGCGGCGTCCCCCTTCCCAAGCCTAAAGCCTGGGGCAGAGGGTTTAGTCTTGGAAAGGGGCCAAGCCTGAAATAGGAGGTTCCGGGGGTCTTCAATCCCAAGCCTAAAGCCTGGGGTGGAGGCTTTAGGCTTGGGCAGGGGCCAACCCTGGGATTGGAGGGAAGGGGAAAAATCAATAGAAACATATTCTCAAATGAGGTTAAAAAGAAAAAGAAAGAAAGAAATGTCATGTCCTATGAAAGACACATCTTGAAAATGCTTAAAGAAAGTTGTCATTTTTTCATGGTGAAAGGACTGGAATCGTGTTGATGGAAATACCTTGGCAGCTGCAGTGACTGGCAGTGGCTGCAGCAGCAGGGTGATAGCGCTGGCACCTTCCCCTCATCAGCCAGTTGCCTCTCTCAAAGGAGACCAAACTGCAGCTTAGGTCTGCTCCCAATGGGGTGTGGGCCTAAGCCATCAGTAGGACATCTTTTGAGGGCTTCCAGTATATATGAGAGGGAGCAGGCTGGGCTGAGGGACCCCTCTCCAGTGCATGAATTTTGTGCACCAGGCCCCTAGTATTAATAATAATAATAATAATAATAATAATAATAATAATAATATTTTGATTAGTTATAGAGCACAGGTATTAGATTGAAAGAGAGGGCTTCTAAGATATTTAAACTAACTAATAAGACTCATTTTCATAGAATTTGAAGTAATTTGATGATCTTCAAGGACCCTTAAAATAAATATGTTAAATCTTTTAAGCATAAAATTTATAACAAGGATACTAGGCACAGGCTAAATGTTAGACTTATCATTGAAAGGTATTTTAGTCAAGATGTAAAATCTAATAAATTACTATGATTAACATCATTGAAGCAGTTACCAAATTAGACAATAAATTAGCAGTTGAGTTCAAACCAACAAAATCATTAAAAAAAAACAAACAACTAAAGTCTTAATTTAGTGCTGCAATTATTAATAGATGGTATTATGTAGGAATTTATGAAAATTTGGAGTTCTTGCCTTTAAGCAGGCTCCAACCCACATAGGAAGTAAAAACCTGGACATATCAATAAAATACACTTTGTAATTTTTTTTTTCTTGAACAGCCCACTTTATTTGCTAGCTGGATGATTCCCTTGTCTGCTTTTGAATTGATGCAATTTTCACCGAAGAGAAGATTTCTCATTTATGCTATGTCAGAACAGTTAGTTTTGTTTGCTCTTTGCAATAAAGTGAGGAATCAACTGTGTGAAAACACTGTAGTCTTGAGTGTGTATTTATATTTTTAAAGAATGTTTCTTTTCCTTGCAGAGATGGAAGGACCTCAAGATAAAAAGAAGTGTTTTTTTTTGTATAAATAGTTGTGTCTCAGAGCAGCATACCAAAACTTCACCCTTTCCATCTCAGGGCTAACAAAGTGACACCATTGGCCTTTGATGATTTGTGACAGTCATTGCATTTCAATTGTCTGAAAGCTGCACTCCCCTCCAGCATCTTCCTCCTGAACTTGAAAAGCTCTTTATCAGCTCTGCCTGATGAGGCCTGAGACTCAAAGCTGTTCTGTTAGACCCCTTGATGCTCAGACCCATGGCCAGCACTTCTACTAAGTAAAGTCTCAGCACAGGTTATATGCATATTCTCATTCTTTGGAAAGTTCAGATAATAATTTTTAATGTGCCTATGTTTATGTATACCTGAACCAAACCATTGAGGAAAGCAAACTTCTAGCATAACAATTTATGTATGGCCTATACATTTCTGAAGCATTGCACAATACGGCAGCAGTGGGCAACAAAGACAGAGAGAAAAATGCATTGTGTTAAAATACAAGGATGATATCTGAGATAAAAGGCCTTTGGATTCACATTGCTTTTATGTGTGGCTGGAGAATAGCAGGCAGCACTCTGATTTTTACTATTTGTGCTGGTTAGAGTAGATTTATATTTACATGTTACTTCAGTGTGGTTATTTTTTAAGCAGAGAAATGGAAAATTACTGACAGAATCAAAGAAATCAATGTAGTGAATGTCTTTTAGAGTATATACTATTTTTTCCAACTCTCTGATAGATACTTAAGGTAATATATACATGGTATACATGAAGAAACTTTTTAAAAGCCTACATATTGGGTAGAAAATCAAGGATAGTAAACATCAAAGTGCAAAGTTAAAAATAATCAAAGATCAAAATATATGTTCCTGAGAAGATCCATGATTTCCTCAGAAGAGGTTTCCATTAGAACATGGGCCTTGATGCTTGTATTAACATAGCAGCTGCAAAGCCAGGTCAAGGATGACTGAGATTTACATGTTAATCTCCCTTTGGAGCTGTCATGCCACAAGTATAAAGAGTGGGCCTCAGTCCTAACCAGTTTGGCTCAGTGGTTAGAATGTCAGCCTGTGGACTCAAAGGTCCCAGGTTTGATTCTGGTCAAGGGTATGTTACGGGCACATACCAGGTGGGGAGTGTGCAGAAGGCAGTTGGTCGATGTTTCTCTCTAATCAATGTTTCTAACTCTCTATCCCTTTTCCTTACTCTCTGTAAAAAAAATCAATAAAATATATATTTTTTAAATGGATTGTTTCTTCTATTAAAAAGAAGAGTGGGCATCAGCAGAGGAACAAGCTGGCAGGAGAATGCCCAGCAACGGGACAGAACATGATGCCAGCACGAGGTGTCTTTCACAGCCAAGGCTTTCTTCTTTCATATACCTCCCCTTTAAGCATTGTGCAGGACCCCTGTCCTCTGTCGGTCACCTGTCTTCACCCTTCAGACACGTGACCATCTCACGGAAGTTCTTCCATCAGTATAATTCCTCAGAAGGCTTTCCCCAGGTTGCAGGGAATTGCTGTTGTCCCATTTATTCCCCCTTCCCTGGTCTAGGGGGTTTTCTTCCCCTCGCTCTCAGGTGACACTTACATAGCAACCAAATAAGGAGTTAAAGCGAGTGAAGAGTGTCTACTATTCCAGTTAGTTTTTATGCCATTTTCTTTCTTTGTGAGTCCACAGAGCTCTAGGTTTGAAATACTCGCTTTGACTTGGGCCTCTGAATGCTGGGTAGAGAAAAAGAGGATGCAGTGAGAATGTGAAGGACAGCAAAATCACTGAGGTCTGGATGTCCCCCTAAGATTGTGGATCTCAGAGTGTGACAAAACCTCTTCTATCTACACCTGTGATGGCAAACCTATGAAACACGTGTCATCACTGACATGCGTAGCCATTTTCAATGACAGGCGCCTGCATGCTGTGGCATACAGAGAAGTATGGGGCCGCATACCGAGAAGAACATTTCATCCTCGGCTGCTGCACAGCTAGGTGCAGAAGCGAGGATGAAACATTTGCTGTAATGTAGTGCAGACACTCTGTGCCGAAGGTCTGTAGGCCAAAACAACAGAACTCTGGCACAGAGCATATAGCTCTGGGACTTTCGGTTAGGTCATTAGAAGATCTTTGACCTCACTTCCGGCCGGTGAAGCAGGGAGCAATGGAATGCCTCGGGGGACACATCTCTGGGGGCCCTGTGATCACCATTACCAGCAACCACATAACTACAGCAACCATCCTCCAATCTACTGTTCTAGAGTGTGGTGGATTTCTCTGTTCATATTAATGAACTGAACTTAAAGTTATAAGGTTTTGGCAAAAGTATTGACATTATGTTTGGATACATAAAAACTTTTTAAAGTAAACTTAAAATTTTCAAGCAATATGTAGAAACTAAAACTTATAAATATTTTCCTCGAGTAACAAAGTATTTTGAGAAGCCAGTGCAGCTGTACAAAATGAAATGGAACCCTTGCATATAAAGTACCAGCATGTTTTAGACTCCTAACTTGACCAGATCTTTGATAGATTTAATCAATTTAGAAAGAAGCCTAGAACAGACCATAAAAATATTTAAGTATCCTGATGTAGTGGTCTACAGTAGTTTGGAATTAAATGGTTTCCAATGGATGCAAGTTGATGATTTGGAGATGCAACTTGCAGAATTTCAAGACAGCATCTGGGCTCAGGTGTTTGTGGACTTGAGGTCAAAGCTTGAGAATCTGGAAAGGTACCACTTGGAGAATCAAGAGGAGTGCCAGTACAAACAGGAAATTTGTAGTACTTGGAACTGATTACCAGACACATTTAGCACCCTGAAAAATATAGCAATGGCTTTACTTACAATTTTTCCCTCTATGTTCTTTTGTGAGACCTTAATCTCAGTGTTAAATAATATCAAAACCAACAAAAGAAACAGATTGACAGATGAAGTTAGTAGCGCTTGCTTGGGCTTGAAGTGTACAAAATACCAACCTTCAATTGAAGGGTTAGCCAATGAAATTCAGCAACAAAAACGTCACTAATAGGCAGGTTAGTTAAAGAATCTCCCCTCCCCCTCACTTATCTTAGTTCATGGCACCCCACACAAGTTAAATAATATCAAGACCAACAAAAGCAACTGACTGACAGATGAACAAAGAAGTCACTAAGCAGGTAAGTTAAGTTATTATTTTTTGGTTTATTAAATACAGTTATATATTACAATTACACATTTTTGTTATTTAAACTATAAATATCGGGAAATTATGTTTTTTTTTCTCAAAGTGACACATCACCAAGTTATGCTCGGTTTTTTGGTGAATTTTGACACACCAAGCTTAAAAGGTTGCCCATCACTGATCTACATAAAACCCTACTTGGCAGAACATAACAGTTATACTAGGTGCTGTCCATGCCTCAGTGAGACGCTCTCTATGTCCATCGCCAGATATTATGAAGGTCAGCTGTCAAAAATCCACAGCTGCCTCCTTTCCCCAAGAATGGTCCCTAAGAGCCACCTCCCCAAGAAAGGACTGGAAGGTATGGCTCTCTCCTCAGGAGAGGTCTGCAGCTAACACCTATCTCACAGAGAGCTCAGCACTGCCTTGGTGGCCTCTGAGAGGAGCAATACTGTGGTGCCATTCATGTTCCAGAGTTCTCTGTAAGATCACATGGAGGTCAGACTTCAGCTGGGTCTGTGATTCTCAAATTCCAGTGTCTCACAATAACCAGCAGAGCTGTTTCCAACACCGACTCCTGGAGCCCAGCCCCAGAGTTTCTCATTCAGTACATCTGGGGCTGAGAATTTGCATTTTAACAGGTTCCCACTTAATGCTGATGCTGTTGACCCGGGGGCCATATTTTGAAAACCACTGAGCTGGACTGACATCTTTACCTACTTCCTACCTTGCCCTTACCTGCCTCACTCACTCAGATTTCCCACTAAGATCATGGTCTCAATGATTTATTGCATAAGAGTCCCCATCTTAGGCTCTGTTTCTAAGGAACCTGGCCTGAATTTATAGTGGTCTGCAAACTGCGGCTCATGAGCCACATGCACCTCGCAAGCAGAGGTTTTCCGCTCTGTTGACTAATGAGTTTGCTGACCAGTGGTCTAGGCTGAATGAGAATGATAGGACTGTAAAGACAAAAGTTATTTTGCATATATATGTATGCATGTGTGTATGCATGATGAATGGCAGGATAGGGACCTGGTTTAAAAAAATCCCACCTAAATTTATATTTCTTTTTAAAATATATTTTATTGATTTTTTACAGAGAGGAAAGGAGAAGGATAGAAAGTAGGAAACATCGATGAGAGAGCAACATGGATCAGCTGCCTCCTGCACACACCTCACTGGGTATGTGCCTGCAACCAAGGTACATGCCCTTGACCGGAATCAAACCTGGACTCTGAGTCTGCAGGCCATCGCTCTATCCACCTAGCCAAACCAGTTAGGTCCCACCTAAATTTATTGATAGCTCTTTGTGCACAGGAAGTCCCAGTAATCAAGGTTTCCCTGGCTTAATAGTCGTCCTTCCCATATCTACTCCTGTGCCTCTCTCAGTGGGCATCTGGGAGGGTGCACTGAAGCATCCACAGTTGCTAAGGGACGGGAAGCTTAAAGAAAGTATGGGAAGGGGAGATAGGAGCCAAAGCCTCTCTTCCATTTGTGTTAACCCAGTTAGAAGGACTGCAAAGCATTGTTACAGGTGACTCCACATTTCCCAGAGCTTATCGAAACTGTTCTTGCAGAAATGAATGTCGGCCCCCCTTTTTTTCAAACCTGGAGACCAGTCAGCTCAAGAATGCAGAAAAGTCACCTACTGTTTGTTCTCAAAATCCTTCTTCCCTCTCACAGCTGAGCCTTCTTCCTGGGTTATGATTATTTCTCCTCTCCTTTTAACCTTGGGCTGAGTTTTCA
Organism: Antrozous pallidus; assembly: GCA_027563665.1. Lineage (NCBI taxonomy): Eukaryota > Metazoa > Chordata > Mammalia > Chiroptera > Vespertilionidae > Antrozous > Antrozous pallidus. The sequence goes on from CM050522.1 coordinate 12,236,669, forward strand.
CAGGAGATCTTCATTGCTCATGTAAATATATTCCTCAACGACCAACCTTCTGTTTCTCTCTTTTCTTGACATTCAGGTTGGGAACCACGACAAAGACTTTATTTGTACCAGGCCCTGGCTTCATATCTTTTTCTCTGTTCAGGATAAGTCAATACTACACATTAATGAGAAAGTAAATTTTATTGTATACTAGGGGCCCAGTACGCAAATTTGTGCACCAGTGGGATCCCTTGGCTTGGCTTGTGGGATCGAGCCAAAACTGGCTCTGACATTCCCCAAGGGGCCCCATATTCTGAGAGGGTGCAGGTCAAGCCGAGAGACCCCACTGGTACAAGATCATGGCTGGGGAGGGCTCCAAGGTGTGTCTGGCCCATCTCTCTCAGTCCCAATCAGCTAGACCCCAGCAGCAAGTTAACCTACTGGTCAAAGTGTCATCCCTCTGGTGGTCAGTACACATCATAGCAAGTGGTTGAGCAGCCTTAGCATATCATTAGCATATTATGCTTTGATTGGTTGAATGGATGCCCAGACATTTAGCATATTAGGCTTTTTTATATAGAATATCCTAGAATACCATTAACTATTTTCTACCATCCTTTAGTTTAGTTGTAAGTATTATACTAGCTGAGTGAAATATGAGTTTTCAAACCCCAAATTTTTTTTTTCCTTCTTATATGATTACCTCAAGGCTCAGTATCCACTCCAAGGATGCAGTGACTATTTTTTTTCCTTCTTATATGATTACCTCAAGGCTCAGTATCCACTCCAAGGATGCAGTGACTAAGATAGTCAATCTCCCACTCCCCCCTTAGGAATGGCTCTTAGAAATTACTGCCTTACATTAAGAAGAGGCACAAAGCAGAAGAAATGTGTCCCAGGCTCACATGGAGTATGGAGAAATTATTGAAATCCTGAAGAAAAAAAAGATATAATCCTCATTGCACTAATGTGTTTGTTTTGTTTTACTTTTTGCAACTTACTCTAAACTCTCCTTAGGACCCTCTTTGCGGTACCAATACCATATCATCAGCTAAGTTCCAAATTAATTCACATTAACTTGGTGACTGAGCTTTTAAAGCTGCAAACCACTTCCACCAGAGGAAAAAAGCAGTCTATCGTTTTATCCTAAGAAATCCACTAAAATCACCAGGATGTGCTTGCTACCAGACAAAATGGGCCTCAGGACTAATGTAATGGTATAGTTCCAAAGTTAATTACATATAATTTGGTCTTCAGTATCTGTAAGCCTTAACATGATGGGAAACCTCAGGCATTCATTTACATTTGAAAGCCCAATCAGGTAACAAATAGACTAACCCTCCTGACCAACCTGTAATGTAAATGAGGACAATTTCACTAGTTTCGACATGTAGCAGTTTTATGTCTCCCAACACCACCAGGATTCCTGTCCTTGTTTGAATTTAATTTGTGATCATATTTTCTACTTATATTCAATGGCTATTATATCCTGCTAGAGGCCTGATGCATGAAATTATTGCAAGAGTTGGCCTTCCTTTCCCCAGCTTCCCTCTGGCACCCGGAATCCAGGCTTCCGTCAGCCACCAGCAGACACCCAGACCCAGGCTTCCTTCACAGCCCAGGCTTTGTCCAGTCTAATTAGCATATTATACTTTTATTATTATAGATAATGGTTGAATGTGCCCTCACACATGTTAAAAGCTTCCATAATTTAGGGTCTGGGGGATGAGAATTAAGGTGAAATGAAGTAGTTTATAAAATGAAAGTAAAGCCGAAACTGGTTTGGCTCAGTGGATAGAGTGTCGGCCATGGACTGAAATGTCCCAGGTTCAATTCTGGTCAAAGTTATGTACTTTGGTTGTAAGCACACCCCCAGTAAGGAGTGTGCAAGAGGCAGCTGATTGATGTTTCTCTCTTATCAATGTTTCTGACATTCTATCCCTCTCCCTTCCTTTCTAAAAAAATCAATAAAATCAAAAGTAAATATCTGATATAATAATATATTGTCAAATAAGCCTTTTTCACATTTTTGCAAAATTTGTAAAAACCTCAAAGTCCCCCAACAATGTGCATGGACACAGTGTGTGACTTTTAAGTCATCCCAGTCACTAACTCATTAAGTGTGGAATGCAGGCCCAAGCCAGGCTGCCTCACTTTGTTCTGTCTTTCTGAAGTGGACATATTATAAAACTAATTTCTGCAAGTACTTCTGACAGATTGTGATGTGCTATTGTATGGACTTTATATGACAAGAAGCAGGAATAAATTATGAAAAGTATGATGGAGTAATTCAAAATGGCCAACTTAGTTCTACTTGGTTTGGGAAATATTTGGATGTTTAAATTTACTGGTTCAATGAAAATGCATTTGATGGTCATCATGATTGTTCATAGGCACAAGTTCAGATGAACATAAATTTCCCCTTTTACAGAATAGGCTAAGGAATCACATCTCCAGGCAGTGCAGGTGGTATTGAGATGTTATCACATGGTAGTCAACCTGTGTTGGTCTGCATGTTACTAAGTGCAGCGAAAATGATTCCCTTATCTTTAACTAGTTTACTTTTGCTTCATTTCATTTTGTATGTATTTTGTATGTGTTACTGCATAAGTACATGATACGAGACTCTTTATTTCCTCTCTTCTGAAATGGAAGTATCCATAATTAGATTTAGGAAACCTCATAAGTGCATGGAGATTTTATTCCTCCTAGAATTTGCAAGTATAATAAACAAATTCTCACTAAAAATTTGAAAACACAATGGCTTTTTTTATAGGATTTCATAAAGATTAGTGAGTAATTTTTTTTTTATGTCAAAGAAAAGAGTCCAACATAGTCAAACCAAATCTTGGCCTGCTATTGTCTGGGCGTGTTATTCTTTCAATAAGCCCAACCAAGATGGTAGTTCTATACATAGTGGCTGAGTAACATCCCTCTTGCACTCTATGACCCCTTAGGGGATGTCAGACTGCTGGTTTGGGCCCAATCCTACAGGCCACATTGAAGGACCTCATCTGCCAGAGGGATCCTGCTCACTCCGCAGATGCCTTTCATGCCCTGGTGCCCAGTCCTGCCCCACTGGCCACCTTCTAATTAATTTTCTTTCAATGTGCATGAATCCAGTTAATAAAATAGAACACAATAAGCTTGTTTGAAAACCATTCTTCCTTTTTGAAATTGTACAAAAGTCTAAACTACTACTTAGAATGTTAATTTTCAAGCCATATGTAATGCCAAAAATAACTAATTGTGAATATGATAACATTATAAAGCAACTGATAATTTTGTTATTCAGGAAATGGTTGAATATTTTTAGAATAACAAATATGTCATCCTTGTGAAAAGACTAGTATTTTAAAAAGTATATATTTTTAAGTTCTAAAAAGTTGTATTTGATGAAAACAAATGACATTGACATATTATTCCCTGTAATTGCACTATTTGTTTCATTGGGAATTATAAACCCAAATAAAGATGATAAATAAATCACATGGTTTTTAAAGAGAACCAAGATGGCAGCACAGGTAAATGCTGGCATTTGTCACCTCCCACAATCATATCAAAATTACAATTAAAATACAGAACAATCATCATTCAGAACCACCTGAAATATGGCTTAATGGAAGTCCTATAACTAGATAAGTAAAGAAGAAAGCCCATTGAGACTGGTAGGATGGATGGAGGCACAGAATTCGCTGATATGATACCCATGTGTGGAAATTTTTTAATTGGGAGGGATATTGTGGCTATACAAGCCTCTTGTGAGGGGCAAAGGATCCCAACCCCATACCAGAGATTGGAAGTGAAGTCCCTGTAACTTTGGGCTGTAAAAACCTGCCAGGATTATGGCTGAGTGACATGGAGGTTGTGGGAGTTCCTCTTAAAGGGCCCACACATGGAGTTACTGTCTTTATCCCTCTGGGCTCCAGCACTGGGATGATGCTTGAAAGAAACCTGGTACATTTAGGGAAGAACTGGATTGTTTGGCATCAGGGTAAGACAGAGGTACTCACAGGGGTCATTGTTCCTGTGCTGGGACCTCCTCCAATTGCCAGGCTGACTGGCAGCCGTATCTGAGTTTCCATCAGCTTGGTTCACACTATTCACTCCATCCTGGTGACTCTTTGAGACTCTGTCCCATCCAAGATTCTGCTCCACCCAAGCTGTTTGCAGTGGCTTTTTCATAAGAATAGCCTGTCCTGAATCAGGCTTCAGACTTCCCTAAAATCTCTTAAACAAGCAGCAGATGATGTCAGCATGCCTCATACCTATCAATAGAGGTGAAAGACCCAGCACTAGCACCAGCCTTCCTTGTTTCATAGCTTGGCCTTGGCCTGGAAACATCAAAGCTCAATAAAAGTATCAGCCATCTTCATTGCTCTAGTAGCTCCTAATAGTTGGCTCCAGGCAGTGGCTGATTTTACACCTCCCAGGAGGCCCCAGAGACAGTGAACCCAGTGAACTGCTTCAGACCATACCAGATTACAACTCTCTACATCCACAAGCAACAGACTCAAGGTGCAGACTCAGTGAACACCCCCTTCCCATCAAGTTCTATTCTATAAGGGTATCACTTGCACAACAGCTCTTCCACTGTAGTTGCCGCTGATACTTACAGCCAACTGGCCTGGAGATCAGCTCCTAAAAATGACACCAACAGCAATCAAGGCTCAGCTATAACAAGACTGTACACAGAGCCCACAGAGGGGTGAAACTAGAGTGCCGAGCTCATGTGACTGGGGAGGCTGAGTCACTGGGCCTTACTGGACACCTACTACACAAGGCCACTCTATCAATTACAGGAGACATAGCAGCTCTATCTAATACATACAAATAACTACAAGAAAGCAAACACAGGGAAACAAAATGAGCATACAAATAAACATGTCACAAATGGAAGAATAGAAGACATCTCCAGAAAAAGAATTAAATGAAATGCAAGCAAGCAAACTACTAGAAACAGGGCTCAAAACAATAATTATAAGGTTACTCAAGGATCTTGATGAGAGCTTCAAGGGACTTAGTGAGACTTTAAAGGATCTTAGCAAAAATTTCAAAGACATGGAAAATGACCAGTTAAAGACAAAAAGAGATTATTAAAAACAGCAAGAAAAAGTCAGTTAGTTAGGTAAAACGGAATGCCCATATGACTATCAGCTGATTTCTCAACAGACACTTTGCAGGCCAAAAGGGAGTGGCAATAAACATTCAAAGTGATGAATAACAAGGACCTACAATCAAGATTACTTTATGCAGCAAAGCTATCATTTTGAATTGAAGATTAAATAATGAGCTTCACAGACAAGAAAAAGCTGAAGAGTTAATTACCACCAAACCAGTATTACATAAAATGTTTAAGGGTATTCTTTAAGAAGAGAGGGAAGAAGGAGGAGGAAGAGGAGGAGGTGGTGGAGGAGGAGGAGGAGGAGGGGGATAGGGAGGGGGAGGAGAGTAAAGTGGCAATAAATACATGACTATCAACAATTGAATCTAAAAATCAAGATAAATGAACAAAAAATCTAATGAACAAAATAAACTAATGCATAAAATAGCACCAGAGGCATGAAAACATGGAACAGTCTGACGAATTTCAGAGGGAAGAGGGGAGGGGGAATAGAAAAAGATTAACCAAAGATGTTATATGGATACATGCATTACCTATGGACAAGACAACAGGGTGATGAAAGCCTGCGGGGCAGGAACCAGGTGGAGAGGACAATGGGGAGAAAGGGGGGACATCTGTAATACTCTCAACAATAACAATTTAAAAAATCATATAGAAACTGTAGTTCTATTTTCAAAGAATAATGCAAAATATTTTAATATCTCAGCAAATGTCAAAATGATATTATTCAACAGTAATATATTAAATACTAATCTTGTACCAAGCACTGAGGTAGGGTTAAAATGGTGAAAATTTTTTATCTCTACTTTCAAAATGTTTTCAGTTTAAGAAAGGAGAACAAAATAGACTTAATACGAAACAACGTAACTAATAAAACAGAGTAATATTCACTGAGGCACAGAAGAAAAAACATCAAAGATTTTTTTCTAGTAAATTTAGCAAAGGCTTAAACAAAAAAAAAAAAAATGGAATTTGTGCTTCAGGAGGCAGTATGCCTTATGGTTACAAACCTGAATTCTGGTTCTTGATCATGTAGGCTGGATTTCCAGCTCTGCCATTTACTAGCTTTGTGAGGAGTCAAGTAACTTAATCTTTCTGTCACTCAGAAACTCAGACATAGTAAAAGCACCTTCCTCATGGGCTCTGTATGATTAAATGTATCTATACACATAAAATACTTAGGACACATAGTGCTATTGAAGCCTTTGATAATAATACTTAAAGGATGGTGAATAGTTTATTGTGTGGATAAACATGAGAAGATTATTCCAAATTAAAACAACATTATAGCAAAGGTAAGAAGTTAGGAGACAGATCATGAAGAATCTGTAATCCACGTAGAAGTTTGAGTTTTTATCTTATGGGTGTGGGTGTCTAGGAATCATGGAAAGATATTTGTCAGAAAATATGCATGTTAAAAATCTCATTCTGGAGCCATTGTAAAGCAAAAACTGGAGAATTTCAGAAAGAGAGACCAATTAAGAAACTCGGGGGTACTCTGAGGGAGGAACCAAGATAGCGGCATAGGTAAAACACCTATCTTGCTGTCATACTCAGCAATTTTAATACTACAACTTAACAAAAGAACAAACACCATCCAGAATCACCATATAGCTGGCCGAGTGAAAATTCCACAAATAAAAGTAAAGATAAGACACTGTGACTCGGAGGAGCAGTGGCGGACAGCATTGAAAGATTCGCGCGGAGAGAGGTTTAGAGAGCGCGAGCGCCAGCAGAGAAGGCGGGCGGCTGAAAACCGGCCAGTTTTCTCAAACAGGGAGACAAAGACGTCCCACTGGACTGATTCTCCAGCTCTGGGCAAAGTCCAGGGAACCCACTATCACACGAGGTGAAAACTGGTCAGTGGGAGGGCACGCCGAAGCTCGGGTGCTGCAGGGGTCTCAAGGCTTATGGAGAAGGAAGCTTGCGCGAACAGCTCAGCTGCGTGACCGCGCAGAGAGCACTCTGCGACTCGCTCTCTCATTCGGAAAACCATCAGACTGCTTTGTTTTATGACCCTGGGTGAGACATTGGGCGTGCAGACTCATTTAGGGAGAGTCTGAATTCCCCGGCAGCCAGTGGAGCTCGGCAGCGGCTCTCTCTCAGAGGTGCTGGCGGCCATTGCCACCCGCACAGAGTCCCTGGGGCCGCATAGGGCAGAGCTAACGTTGTCTGCTTGGCCCAGAGACTCCGCCCATTCAACCTGAGTACAGCTGAGCTTCACAGACAATTGGCCTGGAGGTCAACCCCTCCAAGTGCTAACAAGGATTAACTGAGCTTAACTTCAGCAAGACTGTGCAACCCATATCCACCTCAGGTAACTGGGGAGGCTGAGCCACTGTCCCTAGTAGGAAGTCTACCACACAAAGCTAATTGACCAACTCAGGGAAGCAGCCACCATGCAGAGACATGGAAAGAAATCAGATGTGAAAGAAATGGAGGAAAAAAAAATGACTGGACATGGAAGTCAAAACCACAGTTATAGGGCTTTTCAAGAGGCACCTAGAAAAGGTCGAGCCCTATAAGGAAATAAGCAAGACCACAAAGGAAATGAATGAGTCTTACAAGGATATGAAGGAGACCCTCAAGGATATAAAGGAGACTCTCAATATATGAAAAAGGACCAACCAGAAATTAAGCATACACTGACTGAAATAAAAAATATTATACAAAGACCTAAAAGTGCTCTGGAGCACCCCAAGAACCAAGTTAAAGATTTGAAATACAAGGAGGTAAAATCCACTCAGCTGAAAAAGCAAGAAACCAAAAGAATCCAAAAAATTGAAGATAGTGTAAGGGGCCTCTGGGACAACCTCAAGCATACCAACATCCGAATTATAGGGGTGCCAGAAAAAGAGAGAGAGCAAGACAATGAAAACCTATTTGAAGAAATAGTGACTGAAAACTTCCCCCACCTGGTGAAAGAAATTGACTCAGGAGTCCAAGAAGTGCACCGAACCCCAATATATAGGAACCCTAAGAGGACCATACCAAGGCACATCATAATTAAAATGCCAAAAGCAAAAGACAAAGAGAGAATATTAAAAGCAGCAAGAGAAAAACAGATGGTTACCTATAAGGGAGCACCCATATGATTGTCAGCGGATTTCTCAACAGAAACGATGCAGGCCAGACGGGAGTGGCAGGAAATATTCAAAGTGATGAACAGCAAGAATCTACAACCAAGATTACTCTATCCAGCAAAGCTATCATGCAGAATTGAAGGCCAGATAAAGTGCTTCGCAGATAAGAAAAAGCTAAAGGAGTTCATCACCACCAAACCAATATTATATGAAATGCTGATGAAAAAGGTAAAAATATAAATTGTGAACAACAAATACACATCTATCAACAAATGAATCTAAAAATCAAGTGAATTAATAAGCTGATGAACAGGATAAACTGGTGAATGTAACAGAATCACGGACATAGAGAGGGAATGGACCGGCAACTCTTGGGGAGAAAGGGGGTGTGCGAAGTGCAGCAAGAGACTGGGCAAAAATCATGCAACTATGGGAGAGGACAGGGGAGGGGGGTGAGGGCGGAGGGTGGGATGGGTACCAGGTGGAGGGGAACTATAGGGTGAAAAAAAAGGGAACAATGTAATTAATAAACTGAACAATAAAGATTAAAAAACTGCTTAAAAAAAAGAAAAAGAAAAAAAAGAAACTTGAAGGTAGCACAGCGGTCTGAGTTAATTTAGTAAGGAAGAAAAATTAAGAAAGGTAAAAGAGCAACTTAGCAGACAGAATAAACTGAACATGAATCTTCAGAGTTTGGGGTAAATAAAAGAGAACAATGTAGAAAATATTCATTTATTTAAAAAATATAAATAGAATAATACAAGGACTATAAACAAAGGAATGAAATTTTAATTATTAAAATATTAATTAGAAAATATGTGTGGCTTCAAAATACTTCATATGAAAATATTTAAAGAAAGGCATATTTGTCAGCTCAAGTTGCCATAACAAAGTACAATAGACTGGGTGACTTAAAATACATAAATTTATTTTCTATGCCCTGGCCAGGTAGCTCAGTTGGTTAGAGCATCATCCCAATACACCAAGGACACAGGTTTGATCCCTTGTCAGGGCACATACAAGAATCAACCAATGAATGCATGACTAAATGGAACAACAATTCAATGTTTCTCTCTCTCTCTCTCTCTCTCTCTCTCTCACACACACACACACACACACACACACACACACACACACACACATAAATAAAAAAACTTTTTAAAACATATTATTTTCTATTAGTTCTGGAGCCTGGAAAACCCACATTCCAGCCCACTTGGTTTCTGCTGAGTTTCTTCTTCCTGACTTCTGATGGCTGTCTTCTCAATGTGTTCTCACTTGGTAGAGAGAGAGCAAGCTCTGATGTTTCTTTCTCTTCTTATAAAGGAACCACCCATCAGATTGGGGCTTCACCTTTGACCTCATTAAAGGTCACCTCCTCATAGGCACTGTTGCCAAAAATAGTTCTCATGAGAGTAAAATTTGCTCTTACTGAAATTTAGCTTTGTTAAGGTAGGCAAAGCATAGCTGATATTTGTGTGTGTGTGTGTGTGTGTGTGTAGGGATTGACATATAGGCATACTTGGACATGTTAGAAATATTTTCTATTTATAAATTTATAAAATATTTCAGACTATTAATCTTTTTTAAATATTGTTATTGATTTCAGAGAGAAAGTGAGAGGGAGAGATAGAGAAACACCAATGATGAGAATCATTGTTTGGCTGCTCCTGCAAACCCCCCACTGAGGATTGAGCGCACAACCCAACCATGTGCCCTGACTGGAATTGAACCATGAATCATAGGTTGATATTCAACCCCTGAACCACACCAGACAGGCTAAAGTTTAATGTTTTGAGTCAAATTTCAAAAATCAAATGACCTCTGCATTTCTCGGGTAATTACTAAAACAATCAATATCTTCATTTGAATTCTGTCTATTTTTACTTAAAATCAAAGAAGAAAATACTCATATCTAAGCAAAATAAAAATGAAGCAATTAGGTTATCAATTTTTTTTTCATGAATGCAGTCCCCACTACCACAAATTACACAGTTGAGTTTCCCACACTTGGGGAAATAGCAGGGGTCAGCACATGTGGACAGCAATGGATAAGCAGCACCTTGGGAAAAACACCTTCGTGATCACGGTATCTCCCCTGCTAAGTAAGTACAGGCTATCAATTTTTTAAACTATATAAAAATTTTTCACAACAAACATATCTATGAATAAATAGTCTATAATAGAGAACAATCTTTGCTACTGTACATTCAGGCAAAATAATTTAAACCAGGTATTCTAATCAAACATTATGAGAGAGAGTCTTTGAGAAAACAAAAACCTCCAGCATTCAGAAAACATTTTTATCATTCCTGACATTTAAAAAAGCTATGAAAATGTTTAATGTACCCAATCATCTTATATAACAAAAGGCTAATATGCAAATTGTCCCCTCAACCAAGAGTTCGACCTGGAGTTCAACCAGGGGGTAGGGCCAGCGCACCAACTTCCAGTGGCCCCTACCCTGATAAGGGGTGGGCCTGCTGGCCAACTGCCTTTGACCCCTCCCCCCTAGCCAGCCTGGCCCAGTCAGCCCAATTGGGGTGGGCAGACCCCATGAATGAATTTGTGCACCAGGCTTCTAGTCTCTTATAATGATGTACACCATAAATGTGAACTAGCTGACAGTTATAAAGATTCCATTTTTCCTTAATCCAGTGCCACTTCTCCATTACCAAATGTGACTAAATGTAATATTCACAAAGTATCTGGTATAAGAAATATAGATAAATTAATTAATCAGATGTCACTCATATCAGATAACTTCTCTAATCAAAAAGACTGTTCAATGAGCATATTATTACTATTATTGTTGTTGTTGTTGTTGTTGTTGTTATTATTATTATTATTATTATTATTATTGGAACCACAATGAAATTAAAAGAACGTAGGCCAGTTAATCAGAAAATTTGAATTTGGCCTTAGCTGTTTGCTTAGTGGTTAGACCATTGGCCTGCATCTTGAGGATTTGATTCTGGTCAAGGGCACCTGCCTACCTTGCAGGTAGGGTCCCTGGCTCCTATCCGGGTTGCATGCAGGAGGTAACCAATCAATCTGTCTCTCTCTCATAGATAATATTTCTCTCTGTCTCTCCCCTCTCTAAAAAAAATAAAGTCAATAGAAAAATTATCCTCAATGAAAGATTAACAAACAAACAAAATTTTAATTTGGTTTTTGCCTTTCCATTCATAAGCTAAGCTCTGCATCTGCTTTCTCCCTGGTAAAAAAATGCTGATTAAAGATGCTACTTTGCCCAGCCAGCATGGCTCAGTGATTAAGCATGGACCTACGAACAAGTAGGTCATGGTTTGATTCCTGGTCATAGCACATGCCTGCGTTGTGACCTTGATCCTCAGTGTGGGTGTGCAGGAGGTAGCCAATCAATGATTTCCCTCACCATTGATGTTTCTATCTCTCTCTCCATCTCCCTTCTTCTCTGAAATAAAGTATATTTTAAAAAAATCAAAATCCTCTCATTTAAGACTGTGAGAATTCACTAAGAAAACAGTTATTATTATTATTTAATATTAAAACTCTTTAAAAATTTACTTTTTCCTTTATTATTATTTCCATCACCATTTATTCCCCTCCATCAAGACAAAGGATTATTTTTATATGATTATTTAAAATATTACATATTAGATAAATATTAACATAAAAATGCTTGCTAGAAGTGGGCTCCAAAACTTTTTGCTAGAAATAGGGACCTGTACTTTCTCTTTGTTTAGATTTTTAGATAAGCAATAAATTATTAGGAAATTAAATATCAATCCAAATGACAAATAGGAGACTAACCATAATCACTTTTAGAAATCTGGTCCCTAATGCCTAAATCCTAAATATCGCATGTATCCAAATCCTTCATTTAGTTACCATTTATAAGATAAATGCTGCCACAGCTGCTAGTATTTTAACCATATTTTTGAAAGGGAATTGTAAAGGAAGGATTATCTAGGTTCACAGATTGAACTTCCCAGAAGATTGTTCTGATTTTCCTTAGGAATTAAACAGATCACACTGAGCGTTAGGATTTCTGGTCAGAGTACACCCCAGCACTCTTTTCTCTTCATTGGCATTTGCTGGAGTGAGACTTGTTAGAGATGTGTGCTTTCTGTATTTCCATCTGACTGAGCCCCGGCAGCGCTGGTGCATGGAGCTTGAGAGCTGGACCAGCTAATAGCTGTCTGTCAAATCAACCAGCAAAAGGCAAGTTGAGCCTGATCCCAGGCCATGGAAATACCATGTCTGCCATTGATGCTAATATCATAACATGCCTTCTGCAATGCCAGTCATTTCTCTTACTTCTCTCATTCTTCTTTTATTCATTTGTAGACTTATCTGTATATTTGTATAGAGTGTTACTTTGGATATATATCCAGCAAAGTTCTGATATCTCTAATCACTAACAATCTAAGGAAAATGCAGTTTGTATCCTGATAATATTTAATGAAGAGGCAGAATAACATAGTGATTAAGAGCACAGACCTGTCAGTAAAATGCTTTAAACTTTGTTACTCCATTTTGAGTTCACTAGGCAGGGGTGTGGTAGGGGGTGAGTGTTTAAGAAAAGTACTGATTTAATTTTTCCTTGCTTTGGTTTCCTCATCTACAGTAATAAAAAAGAAACATGCAAATTGACTGTATCTCTGCTATACCCACAAGCCACAATCACCAGCCAATCAGGAGCAAGTATGCAAATTAACCCAACCAAGATGGAGACAGCCACAGAGCAGGAGCGAGCAAGAGCTTGGATTACCCTGGCGATGGAGGAAGCCAAGCTTCCTGCCTGCCTTGACCTTCATTCAAGGCTACAAAGTTTCAATTATAGAGGATAAATAAATCCCAGATATTTTCTTTCAGCTGGCCCTGGCCTCTGCTCAAGGAGGTGCTGGAAAAAGAAAAAGAAAAAAAGGAGGGCCTGGGAGCTTGGGTCACCAGGGGGTGATCAGGCCAGGATGAGATGACAGTTGTGGGTGATCAGGCTGGTAAGGGGCGGGGTGGCTAGGGGTAAGCAGACCACAGGGGAGCCCGTTGAGGGTGAGCAGACCATCAGTGGTGAGTTAGAGGTGATCAGGACAGCGGGGGGGGGGTGGGAGGCTTGGAGTGAGCAGGCTAGCAGGGTGGCAGTTGAAAGTAATCATGCTGGCAGAAGGGGCATTTGAGGGTGACCAGGCCAGTGGTGGGAGGCAGTTGGGGTGAGCAGGCCAGCAGGCAGAGTGGTTAGGGGCAATCAGGCAGGCAGGTGATCAGCTGGAGCCAGCAATTCTGGATTGTGAGAGGGATGTCCAACTGCCGGTTTAGGCCCAATCCCTATAAACCGGCAGTAGGACATTCTTTGAGGGGTCCCAGATTGGAGAGGGTGCTGGCCGGGCTGAGGGACACTCCTCCCCCTTTGCACAAATTTTTTGTTCCAAGCCACTTGTATGGTTAATAATAGGTGCTACTATATTAGGTAATAATGCATTCGAAGTTCTTTTGTTAAGTAAGAACAACTAAACAATCCCCTATAATGTCATTTTGAAGGCTTTTAGACTTGATATAGTGTATTCAGCAAAGTTCTAGGTTAAATTACTAATTTATACACTGTTCAATTTATGAAATTGTAAAGGCAAGGTGTGAAAAATAACTTTGTACTATGAATGACATATTTATTAATATTTAGACATGTTTAGTCTTTCATCCTTAAGAGGTAATGTCCTTGAAAAGCACCTCCTGTAAATGTGTGCAAGGAAGCTTGCTTTCTAGACTAAAGTAATTCACACAACGATACATCTTACTTAACATGTCTCGTGTACTGCTTACTGAAAATCTATACAATTATTAAAGTGATGAAATGCTTTAGGCATACTCTAGCTACTTTAGCAACTTGTTGCAAGGTGCATTGTAAATTGCTGCCTCTTTCATATTCCAAACCAATTTTTCAAGAAATGATCATGCTATATACAGGCTATTTTAAACTATCTTGAAAAATCCATATTTTGCTTTTTTAAACTTCATAACAGCACTATTAATTTAGCTGCTACATACTGTCATTATGGTAATTTTATACTTACCTTATCAAAAAAATTTTCCTAACACATTTTAAAAATAACACTATTCTCTTAGATATGTATTTCTTTAAAAAAAATTAACAATCTGTTGTGCTCTAAGAAAAATTAAAGTAGTGACAAGACAAAGTCCCTGCCCTTCTGAGCTGAGATTCCATTGGAGGAATTAAACCCAAAATATTCCAAATGTGTATAAAATAAACCAAGCAGGATAACCATAGAGAAGAGCCTGGGTTTGGAAGTGGGGAATGTAAGGAGGTCTACAAGGGGGCGAGTTCAATGTTTAGAGAGTGTATCAGAAAGGCCTCTCTGTAGAAGTGACACTTGAGCATGGGTCTGAGTGAATGGAATAGCCATGCGATCATCCTGAGGAAAACTACTCTAGGCAGAGGAATAAGAACGTAATACGATCTGGCAAACAATGAAGGCCAAGATAGGGGTTAGGGTAAACTGAATAGATATGCCATAAATTGGTGTAGAGTTTTCCAAAGTTGCTATGGTTATTCTATGTAAAAAAGATGGAGTGGGTTAGGAAAAAATGAAGGAAAAAGAGGCAAGAGTGAAAACTTGAGAGAATGTAGAAGAAACTGCTAGAATCTAAAAAAGAAATAATAAAAAGAAAAACATAGTCCAGGGTCAAAATCAAATTAATTAGCCTTTTCAAGGTGTATTTTGAAAGTGGAACTCATGTGTCTTGAGACCTTTCATAAATATTTACCTAGCACCTACTAAGTGGAGTTCTTTAAAGCTAGGAGGAGGGCTCTCTGGAGACCACATTTACCAATGGCAATGCACAGTGCTTCCTAGAGTAAATTTCATCACTTTGAAGGCTTGGCATTGACTTCAGAGGTCACTTCACCCAACTTCTCAGCTGCATATGGTCTCTCCTACATTCTATGTGTGGAGGATATTCAGTCTTTTTTTTAAAAGTCCTATAAACCTATAATTGGCTACCTGATTTTCCCTTTGAAATAAGGAATAGAAGAAAGTTGCTGCTAGTCTGTAACTATTATTTCATCTTACAGTGTACTTTTATGACCAGCATTTTTAAAAGCGTATTCTGTGATCACCAACTTACACCATACACAAGAATAAACTCAAAATGGACAAAAGACTTAAATGTAAGACATGAAACCATAAAAATCCTAGAAAAAAACAAAGGCATTAAAATCTCAGGCATCTCTTATAGCAATATATTTGCAGATACATCTCTTTGAGCAAAGGAAACCAAGAAGAAAAATAAACAAATGAGACTATGTCAAAATAAAAAGTTTCTGCACATCAAAAGAAACCATCAAAAAATGAAACGAGATCCCACCGTATGGGAGAACATATTTGACAATAATACATCTGATAAAGCATTAATATCCAAAATATATAAGGAACTCATAGTTAACAAAAGGAAGACAAACAATCCAATAAAAAAATGGGCAAAAGACCTAAATAGGCATTTCTCCAAAGTGGACAAGCAGATGGCCAATAGACATTAAAAAATGATCAAAGTTATTGCTCATTAGAGAGATGCAAATTAAAATGACAAAGAGGTATCACCTCACACCTGTCAGAATGGCTATCATCAACAAATCAACAAATGACAAGTGCTGACCAGGATGTGGAGTAAGGGAACAGTAGTACACTGCTGATAGGAAGGGAGACTGGTGCAGCCATTATGGAAAACAGTATGGAGTTTCCTCAAAAAATTAAATATGGAGCTGTCATTTGATTCAGTGATCTTAATTCTAGAAATATATCCTAAGAAACTCAAAACACCCATCAGAAAAAAAATGTATGCACTCCTATGACTGCAACAGCACAATTTATAATAGCTAAGCTTTGGAAACAGCCCAAGTGCCCATCAATAGATGAGTGGATAAAAAAAAAAATTTACACCATTGAATACTATGGAGGTATAAAAAAAGGATCTCTTACCTTTGAGACAGCATGGAGGGACCTGCAGAGTATTATGCTAAGCGAAATAAATCAGTCAAAGAAAGACAAGTATCACATGATCTCACTCATGTGTGGAATCAAATGAACAAATAAACTACTGAACACAATAGATTGAGAGACAAAGAAGAATGTAACAGACTGTCTAATATCAAAGGGAAGGTTGGGTTGGGTGGGTGGGAATAGATCAACCAAAGAACTTGTATGCATATGTGCATTACCCATGGATACAGACAACAAGGTAGTGGAGGCCTGGGGCTAAGAGTGAGGGCAGCTATAAGGAATCAATGGGAGAAAAGGGGGGACATATGTAATACTTTCAACAATAAAGATTAAAAATAAAATGAAAATTTATGAAATAAATGCATAAATAAACAAATGTGTCCTATAGAATTCTGAGGTCAAATAACTTGAGAGAATACCGCATTTAGTAAACTACTCTTAAAAAGGCACCAGCCATCTTATAAAAAATTTTAGATGTCCTCTGGTACAGAAAACCTTTCTTTATTATTATTATTATTATTATTATTATTATTATTATTATTACAAGTTCTAGAAGCTGAGATCATTTTTTTAAAAAATTAATTTTAAAGAGAAAGAAAGAGTGAGTGAGAGAAGCATCAATGACAAGAGAGAATCATTGCTTGGCTGCCTTCTGCTTGCCCCCTACTGGGGATTGAGCCCACACCACTTAAAGCTTTTGATCCCAGGAAATGATAAAATTTGAATTTATTTTTAAAAACAAAGACAAAAAACTTCAGTCAATTCAGTAGACCCTTCTCACAAGTTTGGTATTAGGTTGTTAACAAAAATACTTTGAATATAGTTCTACCACCAATTTGGAATACAGATAAATTTTAGCCATTTTATCCTAATAAGGGTCTGAGCTACACATGAGGGTTAGTCTATGTGCCATGATTTGGGTGACTAATATTTATTTTTATGTAGCAATTTGTGAATTGATCAATCTAATGGTTTCTAACATCATTCAGACTGAGAAGACCCACTTCAACTGCCATCCTGTATAATTTATTACCCTTCCACTGGGTTTGTTTTTTGTGTGTGTGTGTATGCATGTTAGAGCTGTGATCTCAAGAAAGTATTTATATAATATGAATGAATCAGCACTTTATATATTCAAATGCTGAAAACAAATCTAACTATAATATACCAAACAAGCATTCATTTGATAAGTCAGGGAGGTATTTAAATATTAAGCACCTACTAAGCACTAAGAGTTTTTCTGGGGACTGGCAAAAAAATATTATTATTCCTGCTCTCACATAGTTCAAAAGACAATCTTGCCTAGTAGTCAAACATCTATATAAGATATTAAAATAGGAAATTGTAAGAATAACAATAGATATATGTATACTTACGTCAAAGAGTGGCATTGGCCACTCTATGATCAGTCTATCAGGAAGACGGGAATAGTGTAACAAAGACTGTTGTATTTGTTTTCCTACAGGAAAACTTTATTTTCAAACAAAGCAAGCACTGACTTCCCCACTGAATAATTTTTTTAATTTTTAAATATATTTTTATTGATTTCAGAGAAGAAGGAAGAGGGAGAGAGAGATAGAAACATCAATGATAAGAGAGAATCATTGATGCATTGCCTCCTGCACACCCCCCACTGTGGATTGAGCCCAAAATCCAGGCATGTGATCTGACTGGGAATCAAACCAGGACCTCCTGATTCATTGGTGGACCCTCAACCACTGATCTACACCAGCTGAACTACTAAATAATTTTTTAAAGTGGAGAATAAATATTGTAAGTTATAGTTCAAATAAAGGGAGAAGAAAAATTATTTTTTTAACATATTAGGAAATAATCTTCAGGACAAATGAGCCACAAGTGTTACAACCAGAAAAATTAGTGTTTGCTAAACTTAAATTTTCATTTAAGAGCATGGAAACTATGTGACTAATGCTCTTTGCCACTTAATTAAAAAAAAATACCTATTCTTGTTTATATCTATTATAAATTACTTACTAAACTTTTAAAATGTTGAATAGAGAAAACTAATACAAATCCTAATAATTTCTGCATTAAGAAGCCAGAATTTCTGATTATCAAGGTAAATGTGAAACTAACAAAAGATTTGAAGATGGAGAGGTCTTAAGCATGGGAGGAAATGGAGCTGTGCCTAAAGGGATGTCATTTCCTTGATATGTGGAAACAACTGAAAGTTTTGAGGGTAGAATTCTAGTACACTATTTTTCAAATTAGCTTTCAAAAGACCTAAAGATTTAATGACTTGAAGAAATATTTTAAATAACATTTGTGACATTTCTATATACAAATCTAAACTGAAAAGGTGTCCTTTATAATACTACTACAGGCCCAATGCACAAAATTTGTGCACAGGGGGAAGGGGTGTCCCTCAGCCCAGCCTGCACCCCCTCCAATCTGGAACCCCTCTCACAATCCAGGACTGCTGGCTTCCAAATGCTCACTTGCCTGCCTTCCTGATTGTCCCTAACTACTTCTGCCTGCCAGCCCAATCACCCCCTAACCCAGTGGTTCTCAGCCTTTCTAATGCCGTGACCCTTTAATACAGTTCCTCATATTTTGGTGACCCCAACCATAAAATTATTTTTGTTGCTACTTCATAACTGTAATTTTGCTACTATTAATGAATCATAATGTAAATATATGTTTTCTGATGGTCTTAGGTGACCCTGCTAGCGGTTCTCAACCTGTGGGTCATGACCCACAGGTTGAGAACCACTGTTGTAGAGCCTAAGCTACATCTTAGTTGGGTTAATTTGCATACTCACTCCTGATTGGCTGGTGGATGTGGCTTGTGGGTATAGTGGAGGTATGGCCAATTTCCATATTACTCTTTTATTAGATAGTATGGCTAAAGTCAATGACTCAGAGTAGTCAATGCTGTTTTCAAATATTGTTTTACTAGTATGTGGTTGCTATACGTCATAATGAGTAGTGGTACAAGTAATGTCCCCTTATGTCTTCAAAGCAATAAACACTTATCTTCTCCAAAGATGTTTTATTTGGGTTAAAACTGTCATTGTATGTGTTAGTGAGCAGCGGGGACTTTCTTAAACTATGGGTGAAGTCATGGAAATGATTACCACTTATACATGTTTCCTGTTGAGATGGCAACTGGCAATGATTGATTTCCATTTATTACAGCACTAATCTTCCTTCAATCATCAATAATTTCTCAGGTAAATAAAACACATAATGCCACATTATTTAGTATTGCATTTTTAAGACTGGTATAAACAGATTAGGAGTGTCCCATTCATAAGATGTAAGATGAATTTATTTGGTTTAGTTTCTTTTTAATAAAGCTTCATCATTTTATCAAGAACATTTAGTGTAACCAAAGATTAAATAGAAAGAAGAGACCAATTACAAATTAGAAGATTTTGTTTTAGTGCTGCCAAAAAAAAAATCAGACCTAAGCTATATAGAGAACCTTTATGACTCAATAAGAAAAGTAAAAATAACCACTAAAAAATGAGCATGAGCCACGAATGAGTAGGCATTTCACAGACAAGGGAATGTTAATATTAACAAATATATAGAGATGATAAGGCTTATAACTGATATCTGTAATGCAAGTAAATATCACCCAAAGTATCATTATATATCATTTTAATTGACAAAAATAAGTCTCATAAAATCTTATATTGAACATGTTGTATATCCACAAGGTATTTTATACATTGCTGCTGAAAACGTAAATTTCTCCAAACATTTGGAAAATAACTTGATATTTTCTTTCATTGCCTAGCAAGAACATCCTCTATGACTCAACAATTTTATTCATGCAAGTATATCAGGGACATATACAAGAAGGTTCATAGAAAGATTAGCAAAATTATTCACGATAGCAAAAGTGTAGAAATCACAATAATGCCCATCACGGGAAAGCAGATAAATTGTGATATAGTGACACAAAAGAACAAAAAAAAAAAAAAGAAAGAAAGAAAAAAAGAACTACAGCTAGACTGAAATTTACATACAAAACAACAATATATGGAAAATATAAGCCCCTAAAATTAAACAAAGCATGATACTTCTGCATAAAATTAAACAAATAGATTGGATTATTTTTAGAATAGATACAGATATAGGAAAACAACACAGGGAAATTAATGATGAACATAAAATGTTTGAGAAAGGAAGGAGGACTAGTTAGTTATAGGATGGGAGAACTCGAGGTTAGATTTAAATTATTTTTGAGACCTCCAGCTTTTGCTATAGGTAATGAATTTATGGTTGCTTATTACATTATTGGAAAATTTAATTTAATTTAAATTTAATTTTTATAAAGTAGGCTATCGAACAATGATGAGAGTTTGTCACGAACCAAGAATCAATATAAATCAAAGCCTATGAAACTATGGCCTGGTGTATATACAAATGTATAATAATAAAAATATATGCGATAGTGCTGAATATTATAGACTAAGCAAAACAACTTTATCTGTTGAATTTCTGCTGTACACTTGATTGTCCTCTTCGCTGAGAACACTAATATCTTGTTTAAGAAGTATGGGTAATTAATTTCTAGATAATTTAGATCACTGTGTATTTCACATAGACAATCATTATCCTCCCTCTCATATCTGGTAATCAATTCTTGATGGAAATGATTTGAGTACAGTAGGGGAGGCTATGTTGTCTATATTTTTTGAATTTTTACAGAGAGAAAGGGAAAGGGACCGAGAGCCAGAAACATCGATGAGAGAGATACATCGACCAGCTGCCTCCTGCACACCCCCTACTGGGGATGTGCCTGCATCCAGGGTACATGCCCTTGACTGGAATCCAACCCTGGACCTTTCAGTTCGCAGGCGGACACTCTATCCACTGAGCCAAACTGGTTAGGGTAAGGCCATGTTGTCTTATTATTATTTTGACAGAGGAAAGAAAAACCATAATCTCTTTGGAAAGGAGACCACCTACCATTTAAGATTTTGTGGATCAGATTGTAATTCAAGAATTTAAAGTTTAGTGAGGAAAAAAAAAGGAAAATATTGTTGATTAACTTGGAGATGAGACTAAAACTAGTGCAACCTACCCCTTCTATATCTATTGTTTGTACAATAGAAACCTATTAAGCATTCATTGAGAGGGTTTAAAAAAAACAACAACTTGTATTCCAGAAAAATAAATAAAACTCATTTGTTACAATTTTACCATCTGCTCTTTTTTCTCCCCCCAAAATGTCACTGTACTGAGCAAGTGGGTCATTGCTTTCTTGAAATTTGTCAACACAGTGGGAAACTGAGTCTATCCGTCTGCTGCTTTATCTGCCCACTAAAAACACTTGCGAACTGGCACCCGTTCAGCAAGACTCACACTCATCTTGCTGTCAGAACCCTTCTTGGAATACAAGCTGTGCTTTGTCTTCGCGATGTTTGCAAAGCTTTAGAAAACCCAACGTCAACTGGCAGAGAGTTGAAGCATGTTATACAATATTCAAATGAGTAAAATTTTTCGTTGATGCTTTCTGCTATGGTACTGGCTTGAAAATAAAATGTTAGCAACATTTTTTTCAGAAGTATACTCTATTAAGAGACACAATTTTGCGGATGTAGACATAGGAAAAAAAGAAATCGGTTAGAATATTTTAGAAGCCATACTTTTTCAAGGTGACAGATGCTTCCTTTTGTGCAGTTTTAATATCACATCTCTGTGCCCTCATAACATGGACATTTCATTGTGCTAGACTTTGGATTATATTATTTGTATAATAGTGCTTTATCAACGTAAATATTTCAAAATCTATTTTTCTTCACTTGTGTATGCAAAACACAAAATATTCCACCACATTAATGTTTGATACTAGTTCGGCAAGATAAAATTTAGTGAGCATAAAAGAGGCTTATAATTTGAGATAAAAACACAAGAGGTGAAAAAAGAAGTCTAGAGAAATTTAAGAATAATAACAAGAACATAATTATTTATTTATTCTCAGAAAATGAACTTAGGTCAAAAATAACCAGTGGTTGTGAATGGATAGAGTCCAACTGGAACACTTATTTTTTCCTTTAGCTTTCAGTGAGTGATCTCTGGTTATCAGCAGAAGCGTGTTGCCACATGGCTAAAAGAGAACATTTCCCCTAGGCTGCCTTATAGTTCTGGTAACTAAATGACTAGCGTCAGGGGAAAATGTGTTAGTCAAAGTATTGTGTGGAACATTCTTGAAATGGCCTTTTCACGTCCCTTCATCCTACTCTATTTGATGACTGGGTTTCAGCTGACTTCTTGTCACACAAAATGACCTTGAGAACAGAAGCTTCAAGCAGGAGGACAACCACAGGGCATGCGACAATGACACAATGGAGCCACCACACAAGGCCTGCCTACTCACCCCCAGACTTCTTTTCTTCCGGAGAAACAGATATTATAATATTTAAGCAATGGCATTATTCACAACTGAGCTTCTCTTAGTAATTAATATGTGATCAAAAAACAATAACTAATTACTCAAGATAAATGTCTCCATATTTATCCCAGAATTCAAAACTCTTTACAATTTCAATTAAAACAACTTCCAACTATACTCATCTACTAACTCATACTTCCTGTGTATGAATATTCTTTTCACGGTCTCACCATGCTTTGGTTCATTTTATCTTTACTCTTTTTCTCTATCTCTCCATTCAACTTCATATTCTCAGATCTTTTATTTTTGAAAAACCAGCTCCAACCTTTAGAAATTCTATTTTGATCTTCCAGTTTAGGAAATATCACATCTCTATGTTGATTTACCTATTTTTTAAATCAAACATTTGTGCTTAATTGCATACTGCTTAAGACACATCTTATATTGTTTTTCTTAAGTTGCTATTTAATTTTTAAATCTTTTTGTATATTCACTTTTTTTTGTCGCTATGACTAATAAATCATCACCTGTAATTATCTACTAGCAAAAACAAACACACAATTAAAAAAAAACCTTTTTAAAAATCAATCCTTTCTTTCCAATCTTTGAAAAGGGTACTATTATTTGGTTCTATATTTGCCCCTGTCCATACCACTCATTAGATAAATTCCTATACCCTGCCTTCTTTATGTCTGCAATCTCCACACTTTCCTACATATATTTTCACTAGAGGCCCGTTGCATGAATAGGCTTTCCTTCCCCTGGCTGCCAGGACCAGTTTTCCTCTGGAACCTGGAACCCAGGCCTTCCCTCTGGCTGTTGCCTTCCATTTTTGCTTTGGCCGGCTGGAGGCTTCACTCCAGCCAGAGCCTTCAGTCTTCTCTGCTGTTGCTGGAGTGCCACACTGCCCCCGAGGGTGGCGCTCACAGTCTCCAAAGCCTCTTCTCTGAGCCTCCACCTGCCACTGCAGCTTTGTCTCTGCCCCCAGGGCTGGTGCTAGGGCTGCTTGGCCCTGCCCCCCACTCCTGATTGGCTGGTAGCATAGCCAATCATTAGCCAAGGTATGGTCACATTTGCATATTACTCTTTTATTAGATAGGATTGCCTTAGGTCAGGCCACATCTTTAATTGCTAATTAGCTCCATCTGCCCTCCTTTGGTCTTCATCCTCTAACATGATTTTAGGAAAATGAGCTTATTCGTGTTATCTCAAGTTTTTTTGAAACAATTTACCCAAGTTTTTCACAATACTCAAGTCAGGCTGCCACAAATCAGATATCATAAGCAATATCTACCTAAACTAAATCATTTCAAGGATACGAACAAAAGGTTCAAGAATGGCTCTCTAGGTCTTTCTTTCTGGTAGCAGTCATGTTACTCGAGCCCAGAACAGATCAGTGGCATTTCTCACATAGTGGGAAGCATTAAAATTATGAGACATTGCATACCTCAGGGTTAGACAGCCTACATGATCTTCTCCTATACCTTGTTTCTATTTGTCATCTTAGCCACAGACATCCTGCTAAGGACACTTCAATGATAAGCTTATTCTTCATAGCAAATGTCATCAGTCCATTTTTCCAGATGTCCAATTGACAAGGAGGCTTAGACCTGGTCACTTCTTGTTATAGACCTCATGCTTGTAACCCTTCCCGCAATTTACATGTTGAATCTCCAACTCCTAATGTGATGATTTTTGGAGATGGGGCGATTAGGAGGTAATTAGGATAAGATTAGGTTATGGAGATGGGGCCTCAGGATACAAGGAGCCTTGTAAGAAGAGGGATTTTCACCACCCTGCCCTCTCTCTCCATGTCCCGTCATCAAGGAAAGGTTAGGGGAGGAAATACAGAGAAAGAGACATTGTACAAGCCAGGAAGAGAGCTCTCACCACAAACAAAATCAGCTGGCACCTTGATCTTGAACATTCTAGCCTTCAGAAGAATGGTAAAAAATAAATGTCTGTTGTTTTAGCCACCCAGATTGGCATTTTTGCGAAGGCAATCCAAGGTGACTAAGACACTTCTCTTCACTTTTTTTCCTCCCAAGGTTTTTCGCTGGAAAAGGGACTGAGTGAGTAAATGGATCACATCTTCTACTTACCTTTTAAATTTTTTTAAATAATGGAGGACGTGCATCTGTTATATTTTTATTTCTATGCACCCTCAAAAACAATTTTCCTTCTTTTGATAGGAAACTTTTTCACAGGGCTTCTAAGATCATATAATATCTCACCTCAAGCTGAAACCTGTTTGGCTCAGTGGATAGAGCTTCAGCCTACAGACTGAAAGTTCCCAGGTTTGATTCCAGTCAAGGGCATGTACCTTGGCCTCGGGCACATCCCCAGTAGGGGGTGTGCAAGAAGGCAGCAGGTCGATGTTTCTCTCTCATTGATGTTTCTGACTTCCTATTCCTCTCCCTTCCTCTCTGTAAAAAAGTCAATAAAATATATATTAAAATCTCACTTCAAACTATCACATCATCTATCCACTCACCTTGTAACCCTAACCACTTTTACTAATTTCTGGTGTCTTCTGCACCTTGCTTTTTTCACCTAAAAATATCATGGAGACCTTTCCATCTAAGGGCACTGTTGCAATTAGCTACTTATTAGTAATAGGAAAGGAGCAAAGGGGGGGAGGTTAAACTTTATAGGCCTGTCATTTGGGCAGCTTCACCAGGAAGCTGTATCTTTGCACTACCTGGGAACCACTGGCCTATTCTCTTAAAGAGAGATGGGGGAAGAGGACTGGACAAAGGAAAGACAAAAGCATGCCCAGTAAAGTTGTGGTAACATAGGGAAGGTACTTTCTTGTCAATCATACCTGGGAACAATGCTGGGAACCAATTCCAGCATATAATAATTACAAGAGTTCCATCAAAAGGTTGATGGGACTTGGGAGCCTCAACAAGGACTGAGTCCCATATGTAGTTTACCTGTTGGAATGGCTAACCGTCACTTACTCCAAACCTGAATATAATTTTCTGCTGCCAGACAGCTCAGGGCATTTTACTGCCTCCTATTGGCCAAACACCTGAACAGCTGTAGGCTATTTCCCAAATTGACAATGCTTCTTTAAACCTACCATTTGGAACCATACCCTTTGAAGTGTATGTCTCCACCTTGCCTTAGGACAATTTTGTGTTAATAAATAGCATGGGGTAGTCTTTTAGCTCCTTTAGCTGGAAGCTCCTCTGACTCCCAATGTCTTTCAAAATTCTTTCGTATTTGGACTCCTTCTTAATCTATGCATCAGCTCCTTTCTCCAGATTGCTGAACTCTTTGTAAGTAAGGCTGGGGCAACAACCCTGGCAAACAGAGACCATTGGCCAGAATGGGCATGTCCACTGCAAGAACCAGAAAATTTGGGAATACATAATCTAAACAAAGGAATTCACTCTTTGTTGCTCATGGGGCTCCCTCATTCTTGCTTCCTTGCATTTGCCATGGACCATATGGACCCCCCAACACCCACATAATGGACTGATGGACAGCAGCAGAAAACACAAGCTAAGCTAGCCTGATGCTGGATTGGACCCAGCTCCAATTTGAAAAGGGAACTCTGGCCACTTGACTCTGTTGAAGCCCCAGCTACACTTCTTCTATGATTAGATTAAGTGAAATGGGACTTTGGAGTCCCAGGATGTAATTACATGGAAATAAAGCTTTCTATTGTATCTCATCCTCCCATAGGTGCCTACAGAAATTCTTATTCCAGTGGTACCCCAAGAAACCTACTCCACAGCACCTGGGAGAGATAAAGCCTCTTTTTCTCTGTTACTATCAGTATGAAGAGAACTTCCTAATTCTTTTCCAAAACTAAGTTTTGTAATGTAAGCCTCTAGAAATATATCAACTTCATCTCTATGGCATGTTCCTATGTCTCTTTATATTCAATGTCCTCTGTGTTCCTGGTACTTATTATTGTTTAATTGGGATAGTTATACTTAACATGAGATCTACTCTCTCAACAAATTATAAGTGCACAATACAGTATAATATAATGCAAAAATTATAAGCACAATGTTGTATAGCAGTTCTCTAGAACTTACTCAAATTGCATAACTGGAATTTTATAATAGCATTTCCTTCTATTTTTTTACATATATGTATCAACATGGATATAATGAAAAGTTTTCTGCAAAATAGAATTCACAGTGGCCTAACTTCCCCTTCCTTCAAGGAAACATAAAACTCAGGATTTTGTATTATCATGGTAATAATGCCTAGAAGATAGTACCTTATTTTAGCATAAGAGAACTACACTGTTCCAAGGTTCCTAAACTCGACTCAATTATGTAAGAGCCAAAGAACATTCTAAATTTGACATATTTGTTTCTTTAGCATAATATATATATATATATATATATTCCCTTTAACTTTAAGTAATTGGAAATGTAATGTTTCACCATTTGAATAGAACAAAGTGGTGAACAGTACAGGCTTCAGAGTCAAGTAGATATAGGTTCTAATCCCAACTCATCTGCAACGAAATAGCTTTGTGATCTTGGGTAATTTCCCCGTAATTTGAGGATACAGAATTTAGGTCAGGAGGTTTTGAATCAGATCAACAGAAAATGTATATAAATCACATAGTAATTTAAATGGTAGCTATTATTATCATTATTACTATAGGCATCTGTTCAGTGGTAGATTCTGTACTAGATTTTAAGGAACAGCAATGTATATGATACCATCCTTGCTCTCAGAGTTCACAGTGCAGAGGGAAAGGCATACCAGTAAACAAATAATAACTTTAATCTATAATAAAGCAGCATACTAATAAAAAAAATGCTGTCTCCAGAGAAGGAAAAAGTCCTGGAGATACATTTTACATAGCAATTGTCTTGAAGAGTTAAAACGTTCAAGACAGTCCCCATTGGATGATACACCATATATATATCAACTTCAGTTTTAATTTATCAAAGAATATATAGAAATACACAATAGTGTATTATAATGCTTATTGCCACTTCATTTCAGCAGAAGTAACAGTTACTTATTCGGTGAGAACTGGAAGAAGTACCAAACCTGTGGCAAGCGGACAATTTACAGATGATTTATATCAAGTTCTAAAACACTGAGAACATTCTCTACTTGAAACGCTGCTGCAAAAAGTATTTGAGATATGTCTTGGGATCTGAAACAGAACGTCGCTCCTGGCAAATTAACATCCACAGACATTTCTTTAAATGCGTCTTAATCCATTAGCATCTCACCACCAGATTCATTGTTCAGTTCATGCAGGCTCTGGGGTTTAGCTTCAAATTCTCCCCTTTACTGCATCAGAAGGAAAGCCTGGGCATTGGGTCTGTGCACTCCATCCAAATCTCGGCGGCGCGCGGTGTCTGAGAGCCTTGTGCTCCAATGCAAATTAGTGGGGGCTGTTGTCAGAGGTTCCCTAATCCTGGAGCGATCCATTACCCCATAAAAGTCCTTCTAGGTCTTTGCTTCCTCCAGAGTCAGCTCGCAAGGAATCCAATGCAAGTTCACCCCTGATATCCAAACGTGTGCCCAGTAAGTAGCTACTGGTCCACAGATCCTTGGCGCGGCAGCGCTGGCCTTACAATGATCTGGAAAGATTTCTGAGCGGAGAGTCGCGTTGCTAGAGCTCCCATCAACACAAGTTTCATCTTTTGAGTCAAATCATCTTTTGGTTCCACGTTTGTGGGTTGGCGGCTCCGGGTTCGGCGGCTGCCCACTGCCTGCCTCCTGGGCCACTTCTACCCACCGCCTGTCAACCTGAAGCATCTTCACGCCGCCGATCAAGCGCCCCCGGCTCCAGAGAGCTACTTGGAGGAGATGGTGGCGGAGCGCCGCGACCCGCGCTGCAGCAAAGGACACCCTCGTTATCGCCACGCCGTGCAACTCCGCGTCTTCTCCCGGCAGGTCCCAAGCTGCGGCGATCCGCGAAGCTCCGGAGTGCAAAACCCCGCCAGCAACCCTCAGCTTGGGGAGCACTTGGGAAGGCAGAGGAACGCTCTGCTGGTTAACTGTCGG
Source organism: Antrozous pallidus (assembly GCA_027563665.1). Taxonomy (NCBI): domain Eukaryota; kingdom Metazoa; phylum Chordata; class Mammalia; order Chiroptera; family Vespertilionidae; genus Antrozous; species Antrozous pallidus. The sequence continues at coordinate 12,265,223 of CM050522.1, forward strand.
GAAGCGACTTTGCAGAACCCGAGGGCAAACCGTGCTCAGAAAGCAGAGGGCGAAAGTTTACTTTCCCGAGCAAGTTCGGCAGCCCCAGCAGCCCAATGTGGGTAAAGCAAACTCCGGCGGCCGGGAAGCTTCTTGCAGGGGAGACGGGGCCGCTTCTGAGAGCGAAGTCTCTCTGGTTTGGGGTGCGACAGCGGTGCAGTTCCCAGCGATCCCTTCTACCAGTGGAAGGAAGAGAAAGAAGTTGGGAGCAGAGCCAGCCTGAGACTTGGGCGGCTACTCCAGGAGCAAGCCGGACCTCGGAGGTGGCTGCCAAAGGGGCTGGGTCTCCAGACTCTTCATCCCGCCCCTTTCTGCAAGTGAATGCTTCACCTGCTACCATCCAGTTTGCAGTATAAGCGCAGACCCTAAATCAGGCCGGCTCCGAAAGCTGGGCGTCACGCTCCTGTAGCAGCTCCTTTCACTGTCTGCGCGAGCCTCGGCAGCTCCGCGGGGAGATGCTTGGTGGCGAGCCGGCAGGAGAGGCGGCTTGAGAGGGGCTTGTGTCCAGGGAACGATTTGTAGGCTCTTCTATTCGAGGGACCTCGGGGAGACCCCTGGACACTTCGGGCTTTGGGCTAGAGCCACTTCCAAGGTAGGCGACGGGAGGGGCGCGAAAGTGGCTTTGGAGGGTGGAGATGGGGACTGGGCTCTTTAGTCTGGCGACCTCCCTCCGGGGAACGCGGCCCCGGGAAACAGCCCGAAGCGCAGAAGCCAGAGAGGGCAGGGGGCCCGACGGGGCTGGCAGCGAGCGACCGCCTCCGACAGCCATCGGCCTCCCGGGAGTCCCTGCCCCGCCTCGCGTCTCCCGAACTTCTGGCTCGCCGGTGGCCCGGGGCGGCGGGCGCGGGGCCGGGCGTGCGTGCGGGGCTGCGCGCGCCTGCGTGTGTGCGCGCGAGTGAGTGCGTGTGTGCGCAGCCCGCGCGCGGTGCCCGGCCGCCGGGACCCAGCCGCCCGCCGCCGCCGGACTGGTGTCCCTCGTCCCCGCAGCCGCCGCCTCGCCGCCACCTTACCTGGCGCTCTTCTCCCTGCGCCCCGCGCCCCGCGCCCCGCCGCCGCGCTCGGCCGCGCTCGGCCGCCGTCGCCGCGTCGGCTCAAAGTTTCCTCCCGCAGGCAGCTCGGCGAAGGGCTGCCCTGGGAGACGGGCTTCTGAAGCCGAGCCTCGGAGCGGCTCTTCTTCCAGCGCCTCTCCGCCGCGTCCGAGCAGAGAGAACGTTTCCTAAATTAAAGGGGAGGCGAGAGGGGGCGGAGGAGGGATTGAGAGCGAGAGAGAGGGGCGGCCACAGCGGGGCACAGCCGCGGCGCGGCTGCCCGACGCCCCTGAGTCGGCTGGCGCTGGGCCTGTGGGGTGCAAGACGAACATGAAATAGAGCCGAGTTGACGAGGCGGGGCCGGGTGCCACAAGGCTGTCCCCGTCTCCGCGTCCGCCGGCGTGAAGCCTGGTAGGCGCCCCCGGCGCGAGAGCTGTAAACCGCCACCTCTTCCCGACCCCCGGGAGGAAGAGCCGCCGAGAAGCCGCTGGACTCGCGTGCGTCGTAGGCGCGGCTGTGGCTGTTAAGGACCGGGAAGAGCAGGGACAGCGTCTCGAGGTAAGAGGCGGCGACCCCGCTGTCTGCACGGCCCGGGGGAAGGATCAGGTGCACGCTGGGGAGGGACGGGAGGGGGTCTTCAACCAAGTTAGCATGATGTCTCCGGGAGTCGCCAAGCCGGTGTCCGGGGGCGGGCAGGTCGGAGAGTTACCGGGGCAGCCGAGTGCCCAGGGGGCAGGCAGCCATCCCCAGGAAGGGTCGTCTCCGTACACTTTGGGGGGAAGCTATCGGAGAGAGGCGCCCAGGCCGATGGACGGCGCGCCTTTGCCGGGTGTTCTCGCTGCCGGCGCCCCCGCCCTCCCCCGGCGCCGCAGACGCACGCCCCGGTTGACTGTGGCGCTGTGGGCCCGGCCGGCGCCGCCGGGACGGGGGGCAGGTGAGCCCGGCGCAGGTGGGCAGGCCGGGGCTGCGTGGCGTTCGTCCGGTGGCTGCGGGTGCGCGGAGCTCACGCAGCCGCCGGCCGGCTCCCCGCGCCGGCGTCGGAACCCGGGCGCCGCAGATCTGTTGCGGTTCCTCTCGCCTCCGCTAGAGGCTCCCAGCGGGCGCGGAGGAGCGGTGGGTGTGGGGGCGCCGGGAGGCGGAGGGCGAGCGCGGGGAGCCGGCGTGCCCGCGGGCTGGCGAAGGGAGAGGAGCCCGGCTTGGGCGGGGACTGGAGTCGGGTCCTGGCTTCGGGTCCAGGCGCGCCTCCCGGCTGCGCGCAGAGCTGCGGGGACCCGGGTCCGAATGCGGGCTGAGCTCGGAAAAGCTGTGCCCTGCGCCGGAGCCGCTTTGGGGACAGGATCCTGAGGGCAATCCCAGGAGGTAAATAGCCTTCTTATCCAGTAGCCTCCCTCTTCCTAAGCCTCCCTCCATCCCGGCGGGGATTGGTAGATTCTCAGCCAGTTACCCAAGGTGGGCAGCCGTGGAGAGTGCATGTCTGTGGGGTGTCTGTGGAAAGGTGCGTTTCAGACTTGCTCCGTGGAGCTTCGTGCAATGTATATTCTAACCACCCCCTTATTATGCCCGGCTCCTGAATATTTGCCTGCGTTAAGGGAAGTTTTCTGCAGAGTGCCCGCCGGCTGGTCTTTGGGCCAGATTGCTGGAAGGTGAGCAAGGAGACCTGGTGTGCTCCCCCGAGCCGCAGTGGACTGGAGTGCGCGACTCCAGGGGTGGGGTGTGGTGGAGAGAGAGGTACCGCACCCTCTGCTTTTCCTCCTTTCCTTTTCACCTGGGGGTGAAGTGCCTTCATCCAGCATTGTACTGATTTCCTTTCCCAAGGGATTGGGAAGAGAGCAAAGACCATTGAGAAGAGAGCAAAGCTGCTAAAAGACTTGGAGAGAGATCAAGATGAGAAGGAAGTCGTTGCCAGAACGTCAGGCCAGGAAGGAGGGTGAAGTTAAGCTTGTGTGAGTGTGAGTGTGAGTGTGTGTGTGTGTGTGCGCGCGCGCGCGCGCGCGCCCCCGGGGGGGGGGGGCGAGGAGGTGGTGGTGGTGGCGGCGTCGGTAGGAGAGTGCCTTGGAGTTTAGGTTATTTGAAGAAGTCTGATTCATTTCACATTTCACATTGTCTTTGACATAATTCTTGCTCAAGCCACTAACAAAAGTCATTTCTGATAGGCATTACTGTGTGTGTGTGTGTGTGTGTGTGTGTGTGTGTGTGTGGAGGGCACTGACTATGTTTGATGATTGTGTCTCAAACTCCCCCCTTCTCCCCGAAAAAGGAGTGGATATTGTATGTTCTGGGTGTGATTACACTGTGCCTGCCGGGCAGCTGGCGATGTATTTTCTTAGTGTGTTGTGTTTGCGCACAGCATCTGTGGTCATTTCACACGCAGCCTTGCAGTTTTAGGGTCCTCTAAAGGTGGCTCTTAAAAGAACAAGACTTGTGATGTTAAACCCCCTGCAGAATGATACTGAATAAGGCAGAAAATATGATGGCGTGTGGAATATTCTGGGGGGATACTGAATGAAAGCCGAGATCCAGCATTTGGGAAATATTGGGCCACATACTGAAAGAGTGAAAAAATATTTGTCAAATATGGGAAGTGGCAGTTAGCATTTTAAGAAGGGGTTCTTCTTTAGTGTGGTAGCATGACCATCCAGTGGCATGCATCACTTCAGAGTGTGAGGCAGAAAAAAAAAGAAGCACATCCTGCTAAGAACCAGTAAAATGTTTTATGAGACATTGGCAGGTATTTCACCTTATGAATTTAAATGGAATAATTGAGTATTGATGATGACTGAAGTGGTTTGAGGATCACTTATGTATAGGGCATCTATTATATTTGATTAATAAGTTAATGTTATATGTTAAGTGTAACTTAGTGGAACTGGAATCAGGCCAATTTACTGATGTTTTTTATTCCAGAATAACACATAGCAAGATTTCCAGGAAGATTTATATAAAATTTGCCATTACATATTACATTGGATAGAACTCTATGTAGAAGGCAAGAATAAACATTTTGCTGAAATTTCATAAAGGATGGCTTATATTCTTAAAAATACTGTTTTAGAAATTTTATTGTGACTCAATAAGTTTGAATGTCTAAATACAGTTATCAGCATTCATAGCAAAAATTATTTATTTGTTGAAATGCATTAACCATGATAAATGCATAGTAGGATCAGTGTTGTTGTTTTGCATGCGTGTGTGTGTGTGTGTGTGTGTGAATCTGTGTATATGATGCATACAAGGTATTGTGTTTCTTGACAGTTAATTGAATTAAACTAGTGAGTTTGGTTTGTAACTTCAAATCCAGTTTCAGGGCTCCATCTCGAAAGCATTTTTTTTCTCTAATAGATGTGATGTTTAAAGAGGCCAAAAAAAAAAAAAAAAAAGAAAAAATTGGGATGCTTTAGGGATGCCACAGACATGAAAACCCTGTGAGTCCTCTGAAACTTCAGGTCAAGAATCAGAAGTGATAGGATGTTGTCGCAAATTAATTGCCTTGATGCTTCAATTAAAAACTGATTATTTTCTGGCTCTAGTAGTCATGATGGTTGATTTCATTTGGTCTCTAGATATTCTGAGAAAGGACTCTAGGTGGAAATGTTTTCCTGTAGTACAGGAGAGGCCACTATATGCAAAAAGGCTTGTCAGTTACTATTCTCCAATTTGGTTGCAATTTACCCATAGACATGATGCTAGATTTAAAAAAAATCAGTTTTCTGAGCTCTTTATCATAGCTCTCAATCTCTGGGTACTTCATTTATAATTTTGATGAATAAATATGTCACCAAGCCCCTTCCATTTATGTTTTAGGGGCTACATTGGTTTTAACAACTTTAAGAACTATTCAGTCATACAAGGTCATATTTCCCGAAAGAAAATCAGTTGAGCTTTAAAAGGATGTTTGATAAGGAAATGAAAGAAGAAAAGGAGAGACAGGTTAAATACCAAGCAGAAAGTTTACCCATCCAACTGCATGTATGATTTCTTCCTTCAGCAACCATTTTTTTTTAAATAATAGAAACATTTTTCTATTATTTATTTCCATCCTCCCCTTTTCCTTTCCTCCTTCATTTCTTTCTCCTCTGCCCCTTCCTCCTACCTTTCCTTACTTTATTTTCTGTCTCTTAAACTATTTCCTTCAGGAGGAAATCCATGGTAATATACAGGGTGGGGCAAAAGAAAGTTAACAGCTGTGAGTACCCCAAACACAGAATCTATTCTTGTGTTGTTATTCATTAAGTATTGTATTTTTCTTCCATATGAACAACTGTAATCTACTTTTGCCCACTCTATATAGTCAGTTATTTTATAATTATAAGTCCATAATGTAATTTTACAATCAATTTTAAAGTATTGATTATTTTATTTATTTTAAAATTTTATACAAAAGAAACCCACTGACAAGTGGGGTGGATACTTTAGTGAATGAGTCATCAGTTGCTCTTTATCTCTTACATGGTGGATGCCTGCTGTGTCTGTTGCATCGCCTCCATTTCTGGGAAGCACACAAGCATGGATAGCAGTCACTGGAGAGAGGTGGGCTGCCTTTGAAACAAGGTGCATTTGTGCTTTGAGTGACTTGTTTCCATATAGTTACTCCTCTCCATGTGCATTATGGTCCATAAAATGAAACCTGAAATGTTCACATTGAGCAAATAGTTGAGCCACACTAGTCAGTGTGGAACTGTTCAGAAGTGAGTAACCCATTTTAGGAAACCTTAACTCCATCTGAATCTTTAGTAAATGTAACTACTTTTTAAATATCACTCAACAAATACAATTGCTGACTGATTCTTAAAAGTCCTCAGAGAGAGAATCTAGTGTCCAAACATCTCCCACAAGAAACCAATTCAGTTCCACTGGGAGGCAGCATGAATGAGTAGGGAAAGCACTGAATTTGGTATCAGAAGACTGGAATTCTCTGTCTGTTATGACTAATGGTAGGTGTCACTTTTGAAAAACTCTCTTATTTTTCTAAGGTTCTGTATTGAATTCTGTAAAATGGAGAAATTTAATATCTACCCACTCTCTTTTTATGTTTAAAGTGTGGCCACACCTAGATTTAAGCTTTGGAAAAATAAAAATCTTTTAGGTTCCAACTAAGTATATGTCTGGCATTATAACACTTGATAGAGAAGTGCATGAAATATTTTCAAAGAATACTTATAAAACTTCCAGCAAATGGATTTTAATATGCACTTGATAAGAGGAACTTTTTTCTGGGGGAGATATTAGCAAGTGTCATAAAAGTAAGGTTTAAATTAATATATACCTATGTGAGATTATCTTCTCAATTTATTAATATGGTACAAATTGTGTGATGCTTACTGTGTGAGATGTAAAAGTATATCTGGGCATTTGAGCTGTTTTTGGAGTTGTGGTGACAAAGAAGAGGAAAAAGAAAACAAGAGTGAAATAATTTGGAGGACTAAAATATAAATTGAGTAGTGACCACCCTCTATTTCTTTTACAGTCTACATATTTCATCTTCCTGTGTGTATTTATTATAGCATAAATAGCAATTGCGATTGATTTCATTTAGGTCAGTTACCAAATTTCTATCAACACTGTAAAAATATAAAGTTTTTGAAAAGTTAATTCAGTGATTTAATTTGAGAAGTTGGACAGAAGGCTAATACAATATCTTAGATTTTACAACAGATTTGTCCAGGAATGCTGATAGTCCATTTGTCCTATTTCATTGTAGTGTCTTCGCTGCTAATTATATTATTTACAGGTTATTTCCTTCAGGTGAGTAGTAAGAAAGTAAATGGTAGGTATTAACTCATTGATTTGAATAAAATTTTAAAAGCTCCAATGAAATTATTATGTGCTCTTTTGATATAATATGAGGCCTGCTAGGATTTGAGATTAGAATACATTTCATTGCTGTTCTAAATGTGTTCACTAGTTAATATAAAGAACAGCCTGTCTTTCCTGGTTGCAAGGATAAGTCAAATACCATTTCCTTCCCTAGAATTTTAGTGTCATTACCAATGTAAACTATGATTATGTTTTCTCTCATAATATTAAGAAGATTAAAAACAAATCTAGGGACCTGGCCTAGAGAACAAGTAATACAACACACACACACACACACACACACACACACACACACACACACGTTCACAGATATAGTAGAACATAACACCAAATTGTCTATAAAGTGATAATCATTCCCTTTGCAAAAATCATTACCAAATGTAACAAATATATGCAAAAAGTCTAAAATTCCCAGCACATTTCAGTTTCTTGGTGCAGCACTAGAGGGTTTTTGAAATGGGTTCTAAATAGGACTACATAAGAGGATTTTGTGTCTTCATACAATCTCATTCTATTATAATGTAACTGGTGAGCTGCAGAGATCTATCTAGTAGCCAGCAGGAAGGGAAATAATTAGCATAAAACCTGTATTGCTCTCGGTGTACCAGGGGAGCCAACACAGTGCCTTGTGATGAATGTTGATTTTGAAATGGTGGGCTTCATTTGTCAAAGGGAAAGAGCCTTTATCTTCTTAACTATTTTGTTTTTATCTGACTTTGCTATAATAGCATATATTTATATACTTAATACATTAGATATTAATTTATTCTGTATCACACATATTTTATTACATATAATATACTTAATATATGTTACATATATTATTTTGTTATGTTTTATATGTGTATAGATACTTTACATACTATATAATTATACACACTGTGCTTTATATATAAATTCATATATATTTACATACTTTATATTTAAATTCACATATATGTGTACACACACACACACACACACACACACACACACACACACTGCTAAAAGCAGTCCTTGGTCTTTGTGAAGCTGTCGTTGACAGTGACCTACTGCTTAGTTATATGATTATAAATTGAAAATTATGTCTCTTTAACATTTGTCTTCCATTTCATTCGAGGTAAATGCTAAAACCATAGCTTTGGTCTCAATTAGTTAAATTTACATCAGTTCACACTCAAATATTTAATAATGTTAAAGTGACTTTTGTGGTCATGGTCAGGATATAATGATGCATGTCAATTGGTCCTTGTTCTTAAAAATGTTGTGATCTTTTTATGGAGAAAAGGCAAAAATGGATGGTAAGCTAACAAAACATAGACTAATCTATCATCTATTCAGAAAGCTCTTGTGATGTATCTGAACAAAATACTAACACAAGAGTTGTGTCACCAGGCAATTCAGAATAGGGTACAGTGAGAATAGCCTGTGACTCATAAAGGGGGAAGAACTTGGCTGAGATGGGTGGAATATAAATGAATAATAAATATACAACCTTACTAATATTCAAAGCAGTTCAAATTAACACAATAGTGAGATAGTCTTGCTGATGAGCTGGGACAAAGATGAAATCATTTATAGATTCCATGTATTGGTGATGAGGGGTGAATTATACATATATTAGAAGCCCAGGGCATGAAATTTGTGCACTGGTATGGTCCCGAGTGGCTGCTGGCTGCTGGCCAAGGCCCTCCTCACCTTCCCTTAGCCGGCCCCACCCTCTGGTTGAATTCTTGGACGACCTGCTAGTCCAGGGGACAATTTGCATATTATGCTTTCATTATGACATATACATATTATGGTTCATTACATCTGGAGTGAAAGGTAAATAATTATTTTTTTAAATATCTGTTATATTATAGATGTTCACAATTACTGTCTTCATAGTTCCTTTTCTAGGAATTTATTTATCCTCAGAAATGCTCTTCTGAATCTTTAAAGATAGATTATGTACTCACAAATAGAAATATATAACCTGAATAGTTTCATATCTTTCAAAAGAACTTTATTTTTAGTTAAAACCTTTCTATGCCAAAGCAACTGGTGAGCAGATACTATTCAGCTATAAAAAATAAAAAAAATATATTGATACATGTTACAACATGAATAAAGCTTCAGAAACATTATGCTGAATGAAAGAAGCTAGATACAAAATACTGCACATTATATACTTTCACTTATATAAGATGTCCAGAGATGAAAATTTGCAGAATTTGAAAGTAGATTGATGTTTGCCTGGCACTGCGAGTGGGGATGGTGAGTGACTACAAGTGGGCACAAGTTATCTTTGGAGATGATGCAACTCTTCTACAATTGCATGTGGTGATGACTGCAGAAATCTGTAGATTTACTAAAAATCATGGATTTTTTTAGGCATAAATGAGTACATTTAATGGTATATAAATTCTATTTCAATACAACTGTTAAAAATACCCTAAATTTAAAGCAAAAATAATACTCCAAAGTCTTCCAGCAAAGTAAGCTTCAGGCACAGATGACTTAATAAAATTTTCTGAAATTTTAAGGAAGGATAATACCAACTTTAAAAATGGTTTTCAGTCAAATGTAGAGGAGGGAACACTTTTCAACTTATAAGACCACAATTGGTTGCCTCCTATACATGATCCAATGAGGGATCAAACCTGCAACTTAGTTATGTACCCTGACCTAGAATTGAAACATTAACCTCTTTGGTGCACAGGATGATTCTCCAATCAACCCAGCCACCCAGCCAGGGCCCAACACTCATTTTTGAAAAAAACTCTTAGCAAATATTCTACAACCGGGATCAGCAAACTGTGGCTCGTGAGCCACATGTGGCTCTTTGGCCCCTTGAGTGTGGTTCTTCCACAAAATACCAAGGCCTGAGTGAGTCTATTTTGAAGAAGTTTAAGTTAAAAAAATTTGGCTCTCAGAAGAAATTTCAATCGTCGTACTGTTGATATTTGGCTCTGTTGACTAATGAGTTTGCCGACAACTATTCTAGGAGAATAAGGAACTTTAACTTGATAAAGAACATCTTCAGTAAGCAAATGGCTAATATGATACTTAATGGTGAAAGACCAAATGCTTTCCAACTAATCTTGGAAACAAGGCAAGAATATCTGCTCTCATCACTACTATTCAACATGGTAATGGAATTTTAGCCAATAAAGTAAGGCAAGAAAAAGACTCCATAAAGCAGACAGACTGTAAAGGAAGAAGCAAAACTATTTAAATGCATACTTATTGAAGAAATTTTAAACATCCATACATCCCTATAATTATATAGTAATATAATTAGACTTTAAAATAGTCATGTAATCATTTCTATGTTACTTGTTTACTAAGAAAATAAATGAATGATGCAGTTCTTTAAATACTGTCATGGTTAAGATTTGTAAGATGTATTGTTAAGAAGAAAAATGTGGTTGTAGAACAATACTTAGTCTATGTAGATGGATTTGTTTTGAGCATTGAGCTAGGCTCTGGGTAATATATTATCTGTGGGGAGGAGACGGATATTATTTTGCTTTTGAGAAATTTACACTTGATTGAGATAATTGGATAGCATTCTAGAACATAGTCATATGTTCATGATCTTATTTTTATAGATGCTAAAATTAGGAAGGAAGTTGGTTCTATATTCAAGAATCTCATAGGTTACTACATGAACTTTCAATAAAAAATATATCTTTGGCAGAGAAACTATAATCAGTATTTTAAAAATGAAGTATTTTGTTATTTATTACACTTTAAAATAGGAATAAACAAGATTGATGAAATTAAGGTGAGATATGAAATGAAATAAATTATTCAAACTATTTCTTTAGGTGCTTATACAACCTAGCCAAATGCTTAGGTCTGAGTGGCTGTTGAGAAGAGGTAGATTGGATGACTGCCATATTGGATCTGGAGTTTCTGCTCCTGTTCATAAATTTATAGGTACACTTACTGTGGTTTTGCTAAAGGGATCATGGGAATAAAGCTAAAGGCATTACTATCTGGTTCAGACAAGGAGGTTCAATGATTATGTTAATGTAAAGTTCAAGAGAGAGTATGCGGTTTGGTATGGTAGAAATTAATAATTTAAAATTACAGCTTTAGAATATGAGTGCAGATCAGATGTTTTGCCACTGGTGATGGTAGAAAACCATGGAGAAGTTATTTGCACATATAGGGGATAATCATTTTTCCATTTAGTTATTCTTGTAGGAGAAAAAAAGAATTTAGATATCTAGTGTACTAATTATAAGAATGAAGTGCTAATGAATTAATTAATAATTTATACTAAGCTTCAAATGTTGGAAATAGTATTTATAAAAGTAAAATAATCTAGTACTTACTGGTAACAACATTCAATTTTATATATTTGAATGTCTTTGTACATTCAGGTCCCTCCAACTGAAATAAGTATTTTCCAGGCTATTTAGGCTAATTCCTATTCATCCCTTAATAATTAGTCTAGTACCATATTCCCAATTAAATATTCCAGAATCTCTGGACAAAGTGCAGTCTCTCTTCTTTTGCAAGCTTTGTGGAATAAGGCATAGAGAGGATAAATGGTGAGGGGGAAATATATTTTACTACTTTTGTTGTTGTTCTGTGTATCTTTCCAAAGCTTGTGCACCTTGAGGGTAAAAATTATATCTTACCTGACACTGTGATTTTTAAAAGTACTCCAAAATATGTAATCAGTTATTATTAAATATTTTTGAATGAATTGAAATGTGATATTTAGAACACTTTGTTTGAAATTAAATCCAAACCATTGTTAATCCTTTTTCCAGTTAGGAAAGGAGAGAGCTTGCAATGATGAAAGGTTTAAATGTTTGGTTTTAAATCTTGACTCTGACATTTACTGCTAATTATTGGACCTTGATTAATTCATTAAGTGTTAGCTTTTTAATATTAAACTGGAGGCTCAGTGCACAAAATTAATGCTCTCAGGGAGTACCTCAGTTTGGCCTGCACCCTCTTACAGTCTGGGAGCCCATGGGGGATGTCTGTCCACCTGCTTGCTGCTCTTTACTGCTCAGCTTGCTGCTCCTTAGTGCTGCTGTGGAGGTGGGAGAGGCTCCTGCCACACTGCTGTGCTCCCAGCCCTGAGCCCGGCTTCTGGTTGAGTGATACTACCCCTATGGGAGGACACTGACCACCTGGGGGCAGCTCCTGCATTGAGTGTCAGCCCCCTGGTGGTCAGTATGTGTCATAATGACCAGTTGTTCCACCGTTCGGTCAATTTGCATATTGGCCTTTTATTATATAGGATAGGTGTAATAACGTTTTTTTTTGCCCTGTACACCCTACATGAAGTTTATGATAATGGAATAGATAATGAGTGAAAACAAACTTGTACACTCAGTACCTATATAAATGAAGTCATTCCTGTGTTAAGTATAATTTTTAAAACCATTGCTGAAATAGTCTCAACTGCAATGATTTATATCCCTTTTTTAAGTGAAATGGGGGATTTGTACAGAAAAGCAAAAATGAAAGCAATCAAATAGAAATTACTTTCGATTGGATATTTATTACCTTTTTGTAACATAGTTTTCTCAATTGTTCACATCATATGAGTTTTATTTTATAAATTATGAAACAAGGGTTATGGTACAGATCAGACAACTGCAGGTTAGAGACCTTCTTATTGTCCTGCAATTGTTTACAATTTGATTGGAGATTGTTAAGCAACTATTTTGCTTTGAGCAAGCACTGATGTTTACTGCCTCTTCCAATTATAGCCAATTTGCATGAAACAATCAGTATTTCACTCCTTTTTATTTTGAATATTTGAGCACTTCAAACAATTGTATCCTTTTTTTTTCTATTTTCTTATTTGATACTTTCTAGAGAGTTCAAAGAGCAAATAGTTACTGATTTCATGGTAGTTTGCTTCTGGGAGATCCACTGTTAATGTGTTCTGGTAGCATAAGAGGTTATCGCTCCATGCCTAAATCTAGTTGTTGGAAATAAACTATGTTTTCCATCTCTGCCCACATTCCTATTTGGTCAATGTTACAGAGTCTAATCATATTATCTGCCATTCACTTTGCTGTGATGAAATATTTTCCTATGTGTTTTTTACTGAAGTTGGATTGCCACAGCATTTATATCTTTAATTTGGTTTTATATACCTGGAGGAACTCTGGGTAGCTTAGCCTAATTTCTAAACTTTCCCCTCCTTTTATATAATAGCATTTTTACCTTAATGCTTCTAAGATTCTCTTGGTTATATGTGATATTTTTCTCTAAAGGTATTTTGATAGTTTTGTTTTTATTTGGATTCACTTTTAAGTTTTGTTCTTCACTTTCTTTCTGACATTACCATTCTCTGAAATTGCATTTGCCTAGCAATTTTTTTCTCATGTATACGTTTCTTATTTAAGCAAACAGGTGTTGATCTGATCCCCTTTGCCTTGTCTGCTCTCCATTCAAACCTGCTCAGTGGAGTTAATCATTTTCTTGCTCACAAGTAAAATCTCTTATTATCCTATCTAATAAAAGAGTAATATGCAAATTGACATACCTTCGCCACACCCAATAAGCCATGCCCACGAGCCATGCCCACAAGCCGATCAGGAGTGGGCGGGGCTGGAGGCAGGCGAGAGTCCTTTTTCGGCCCTGGACAGGGTGGGCTAGCCAGTGATGGCGGCCTGATTGCAGGGCGATGGCTGGGTGCCCAGGCAAGTAAATTTGCATGTGCAGGCGGGGCAGGCAGCACCTGATGTAGCCTGCAGGGTCCAGGCCACCATGGACCTGGCAGACCTAGTGGGAAGCACCTGATGCCCCGGGGAGTCAAGGCGGTGATAGGGACCGAGTAGGCTTGGCAGGCAGTGCCTGACGCTGCCTGTGGGAGTCAGGCTGCGATCAGGACTGGGCAGACCTGGGAGGAAGTAACTGACGCTGTCCACTGTGATTGGGACCAGGCAGGCTGCATGGATAATGCCTGATGCTGCCTGCTATGTCCAGGCGGTGATAGGGACTGTGCAGTTCCAGCAGGTACCTCCTGCTGTTGCCTGCGGGGGTCCAGGCAATGATAGGTATGAGGCAGGCAGCATAGATAGCAGCTGACATTTCCCGTGGGCTCCAGGTGGCGATCGGGACAGGGCAGGCATCATGGACAGTGCCTGATGTCACCCACGGGGTCCAGGCATCGATCGGGACTGGACAAGTGGCATGGACAGTGTCTGACGCTGCCCACAGTGTTCAGGTGGCGATCAGACTGGGCAGTTCCAGCAGGCAATTCCTGATGTCGTCCACAGGGTCCAGGCAGCTATCGGGGACCCGGGCAGAATGCCTGGACAGTGCCTAATGCCCCCTGCAGAGTCCGGTGGCAATCGGAACTGGGCAGTTTCAGCAGGAAGCTCCTGAAGCTGTCCAAGGGGTCCAGGTGACGATCGGGACAGGGCTGTTCCAGCAGGCAGCGCCTGAAGTTGCAGGGGGGTCCATAGGCAGGGATGGCCAGGGTCTCCGGGATCACTGTCTGCCCCTGGGCTGCCTGAGGACACTGGTGGAGCAGGCCTGGGTTGAACATTTTAATGAAAATGGGATGCCTGTGTCCTGCCCCGCCATGCCCTGCCCCTGGAGAGGAGAGGGCAGTTAGGAGATACCTGGGCTCTGAAGTGGCTGGGAACAACCTGCATGCATGCTACCAAAAAGAGGTGCTGAATCCTGAGGATGCAGAGGGCTGGTTGATGGAGGTGAGCAAAGGTACAGATGAGGCGGCTCTTGCAGGCTCTGAGGTGGAAAAGTGCATCTACAGCCGATGGACAAAATTGCCTTTTTGAAGAAGGTGCACGACGAGGACATTGCCAAGCTGCAGGCGCAGATCCAGTATGCTCAGATCTCCGTGGAGATGGACATGTTCTCCAAGTCTGACCTCTCCGCTATGCTCAAGGACATTCTCATCCAGTACAAGAAGCTGGCTGCCAAAAACATGCAGAATGCCAAAGAATGGTATAAGAGCTGCTTCACCATGCTGACCGAGAGCTCTGCCAAGTACACCTATGTAGTGTGGGCCAGCGACTGCTCAAGGCCAAGACCCTGGAGATGGAAACATGCTGGGGCATGAACGAAGCACTGGGAAAGCAGCTGTGAGAGCTGGAGGATAAGCAGAACTCCGATGTTAGTGCTGTGCAGGACATGACCAACAAATTAGAAAATGAGTTGAGAACTGCAACGAGTGAAATGGCATGATATTAAAAAAAATACCAGAACCTCCTCAATGTGAGATGGCTTTTGGCATTGACATTGCAGCTTACAAGAAACTCTTGAAGGTGAGGAGACCCTGCTCAGTTTCACCAGCATGGGAAGCATAGCCAGAGGCTACTCCCAGACTTCCCAGGTCTTTGGTTATCTGCCTCTGGTGGTTTACAGACTAGCTCCTACTTGATGTCTCCTCCATCCTTCCCTTCTTAATACCCCTGCCATGTTCAGGAGGAATAGATTGAGGGGGAGGAGACCATTGAGGCTGCAAATGCCGAGGAAACTAAGGATGAACCCCCTTCTGAAGGAGAAGCTGAAGAAGAGGAGAAGGAAGAGGCTAAGGAAGAGGAAGGAGAAGAAGAGGAAGAAGATGCCAAGAAAGAATTTGAGGATGCAAAGGAGGAAGGAGGTGAAGGTGAAGGAGAAGATGCCCAAGAAGCTGAGGAGAAGGTGAAGGAGAAGCTGCCCAAAGAGATGAAGGTGCTGGGGAGGAGCAAGCAACCAAGAAGAAAGATTGAGCACCCCTTTCCTTAATTATTTCAGGAATAATCCTCCCAATAATCAACCCTATCACCAACCAAGTAGTTGAGTCCCCGATACTATATGAATTCAAGTTGGACATTAAATGTTATGGTATGACTTTTATCCTTATAGAGTGTCAGTTTGCTTGCAGAGTGGCTACCTGGCTTGCTGCCAGCCTGTGCATGGTCCATGCTTATGAGTTCAGGATCTATGACAATGTGAATAATTCAGATGTTTACATAAAAACACGTGAATACATGAATTCACTAGTGTTAATGTTAAAATTCATGGAAAAATAGTCCTTTGAATCTTTGGTGGTTAGAAATTAAAGACTTCAAATCATTTGCAATAAACAGTAAATAAAGTTACACTGAATGACAGAAGAAAAAAAACTACATTAGGGGCCAGGAAATGTTCAAAGACCTGGGAACCATTCCCAGATCAGGAAAGTCACAAGGTGTATATTATTGCTACCAATACTGTATTTCCTACTACTTACAACATATATAATCTAATGTATTAGATGCTTTCCTATCTCATGAAGTACGTATTCTCATAGGTGATACTGCTAGATATGTTATAGTTATGGCAGTATGTCATATCCTATCTATACTAATAAAGGAGTAATATGCTAATTAGACCATGAGATGTTCCAGATGTCCTTCCAGACAAAGCCATGGTGGCAGGGCTGAGGCAGAGGTGGTTACGCATGATCAGGCCAGGAGAGGAGGGCAGTTGGGGGTAATCAGGCTGGCAGGGGGGTGCAGTTGGGGGCAAGCAGGCCAACAGGCAGAGTGGTTAGGGGAGATCAAGCAGGCAGGCAGGTGAGCAGTTAGGAGCCAGTATTCCCAGATTGTGAGGGGGTTGTCCGACTGCCAGTTTAGGCCCAATCCCACAGGGGTCCCAGATTAGAGAGGATGCAGGCCAGGCTAAGGGACACAACTCCTCCATCCCCCCTACCCGTGCACGAATTTTGTGCACCGGGCCACTAGTTAGAAAATAAAATGTTCTATGATCTCTTTTAATCACATAAATAGTTTCATTTATAAAATGTCTCATTTGTTTAATAAGGAAGTCCTAAAGTTATTTAGTGGTAAAGTTCCCCCTACCTCAGTTCCAGCCAGCTTCATGTTGACCATTTTTCGTGGAGAAGAGTAGGAGTTGATCAGGCTCTCATCAGCTTCCCTGAATTGCACCCTTGCTTTTAGTCCGGCCTCTGGCTCCTCTTGGGTTGAATCTCAGAAAAATAGAAGTAACCACGAGGTCTGACATGATGGATATGAATGTAACCTTGAATAAGCTTCCTCTGGGTTTGGTGGACTCTTTATTGTACCTTAGGCAGACATGAATGTTACATGTGGCAGACATGAATGTTACTCATCAGAAATATCTGTGCATCCTGAGCACATGGGAGGATTGACTTTTCTGGCTTGCTGCGGTTGGGTGAGACCACAGTAAGATTTGAGAGAAGTGACAAATGTCCCTGGTAGGCTGAGCTGGTCTGACAATCTCCAGTGATTTTCTTTTTCTTTTGACACTGCAGTCAACTTTAGAAATGGTGGCTGCTCCATCAGCCTGAATCCCTGAACCTTCAAAGAGAAGCCAGCCTCTGTCCACTACTGGCCCACAACAATCCTCTTAGATGAAGCACTAAACTAATCCTTGTGGTTTTAAACTACTAATGCCAAGGGATTATTTGATACCACAGCATAAGCTAAGCCATTGAAACAAAAAGATACCTGGGTGTCTCAGAGGTGCTTAATGGGACGATTTGGATTACTTTTTCCATGACATAGGAAATGCATTTTCTTCTGTTCAAATGCATAATACTTCTCCCCTAATTCCTGGATATCTGGAAATATAGTCCCTCTATTAGGCTCACTCCACCCCTCTCTATGCATTGTTCTTAGGATCTGAAATTCCTAAGCAAGCTCTTTCTTCTAAGTTGCCTCCCTCTGATTTTCCAGAAATTTATACATTTTGCTTCTGCCAGGGAAATTATAAGCAGCACAACTTTTTCTTCTGCCAATTCCGAACCATAGCATTTCACTTTTAATTCAGTTTATGAGTGACTTAAACACTGTTAAATGACACAAACTATGCTCTAGTAATCCTCTGGAAGATACCCTACTACAATGGTCTTAGGGCAGCATGATCTTAGGTGCACAACAAATATTAACTGTTGTGGCCCCTACACATCAGTGGAAACATTTCAATCTTTTGAAGAGGTTTCCTTAAAGCTTCTTCAAGGTATGAGGTGAGGATGTGGTGGTGGGATTTATAGCACATCAACAACAAAAATTTTTCCTTTTACCTACTCTCTAACCTTATGATCACTTAAACTTCAAGGGAAATGAACTCACAAAACTGGTTTTTGAGAATTCTTTTGCAAGTTCTGCATTGATGACATCGCACTTCCATTTAAACTGTGGGTGACACCTGTCAGCTACAGTGTGGTTCTTGCCTTCTGGGTCTTAACTGAAACCCACACAGAAAGTGTCTCATTTAACACCCGTTCTAAGAATATCGTAGTAGGGTGTGTTCCAGAAGATTAGCGATTTTCAACCTTTTTCATCTATTCTGTAGCATACAAAAATATATTTTTGTGTGTGTGTTGAACTGACAAGAAAATAGGTATATTTTGATTCATTCACATTGGACAGCTATTGTTGTGCTGGCTGTTGTAATTTTTTATTTGATAATCTAAGGGAAAAGAGATCAATGCCCCCAACTAAATAGTCAGGTATTGCATGTTTCAGAAATTCTTGCAGCACACCAGTGTACCCTGTCACACCAGTTGAAAAGTGCTGCAGAACATTATTAGAGCGTAGTGTGTGTCATTCAGTATTTTTAAGGCCATTCGTAAAGTGAATTAAAAATACATTGGCCTACAACTGAATAGTCATGGCCTCTGGAGGAATCACAAAAATGAATTATGGGAAACTCTGGCAATTTTTTTTCTGTTAAAATCAATATAGTGCTACTCATAAATAGTGTAAGTTCACTCACTGCTCATTAAGGCTGTTGGTGTTTTTGCAAGTATTGTTAAGTGGAACTTAAGAGATCTAAGCAAAATGTGTTTATTCTTGCCATTGTAGGAGCACTTACATAAAAACTGATGCTTTCAGTCATTGCACATTTATTCTGAACAATTGCTCTGGCTAAAACAATTAGTGAATCAATCTTTAAGGTTGATTACTTATGTTATATGTAATATGAATCTCTCTGGGGTTTAGGGAGGGAAAGACAGTGAAACCTTACAAAAAAGCATAAAGCATATTATACATTAATAATATTACCCAGATTTTACTATAAAATTTTAGACTTAATGAAACCAGGAAATAAGATCCTGCATTTTATCTTGATACAGAACATTAAATCATTATAGTTAAAAAACAAACCCAAAATAACCAACTATCCTAGTGCATAAGTACCATAAGAACTTTGCAAGTAACTATTATTATTGCTTTATCTATTTTATATCTTTTGATTTACAGTCCTTATATGACAAATATATTATAACATTTTAAAGTTCTGAAGACACATTGATGAAGAGAAGTAGGAATTTTCATAAAACATATTTTTGGAGTGTTACTGCCTAACTGAAGAGTATTAGCAGTATAAGGTTTTTGATTGTTTAAGAAAGGCACATTTCTATATTCTAGTCCAGGTTGGACTATTATATGGCTGAGAATTACATAATCTTAAGTTGCTATTTCCAAAAAAAATGCTAGCAATTTAAGCTACACACTTCTGAACACCAGGTGCTTCTGGTGCAGGCTTTGTTATTTTGTACAGGTGGTTTAAGGTCAGAACTAGATGCTGCCACCATCTGGTGGCCTTGTAGATTTCCATCACTGTGGTCTACAATCTTAAGTTTTGGGGACATATATCAGTTTATCTGCAGTTAGAGGCTCTGAAAAGACACACACACACATAGAGATACTGATTGATTTGTATTATCAATTACAGTTTAGTATGCCTCATAGCTCTAGTAGTGGGTAGAAAAGTGAGCTACTCAACCTGATGAGCACATTTATTTGTCCTGAAATATTTCTGTTACGTGTGACATCTTCTTTCAGTCTTATCTGCCCCTCTCCTGAAAACCAGACATTTGTTTTCTGTCGTGTGGAAAATTTTCTTTATACTATGCATTAGACTTTAATTACCTGTATATACTTTCATAGCCTTTGTACTGCTTTTTAATTAGTTAATTTGGACTAATCCTTTAGCTCAAATTAGACTGTTGGCTTCTTTAGGGCAAAGATATTATAGATTTCTTTTGTCTGGCACACTTAAGAGTATATTCAATCTTTAACACTTGAGAAAATTTTTTGGAAAAAGTTTTGCAAAGTGATAAAAGGAAACCATGATGTTTTAGCTTCTTCTACTTTAAAGTCTCAGGTAGTATAGGTTAAATATAATGGATACAATGGCGATATTATGAAGAAATAATAATAATATTTCTTTAGTCTTTATATATTTCATGACACTGTAGCACCTCCTTATACAGAAGAATTACAAAAGGAAGTTGCTTCCCAGATAACTATATATAAATATAAATATATATTTTAGGAGCAAGGAAAAGACAGTAGAAAATGAAGTCCATTATGAAATTAGGAAGTTTTGTGTAATTGAATGCTAGACAACATTTTTTTTTTATTATTGGAAGGAGTTAGTTACAAGGTGCGAAAAGTCCCAAGGAGCCAATGTAATTTGGTAACTTGATGCCGTTTTGGGCCTGTGGCTGGGGTAGTAAGGGCATCATAGAAAAAGTGATTGAAATATAATTATAAAAAGATAAAAGTATCAACTATTTTCTTCCAGTCTTTCTTAACTGAGTTTTCTGGCACATAAAAATCATTTGTGTGAGTTTATTTTCTGTATTCTCCCAAGGGTAGTGGATAACTAGAACCATCTTAAGTGAAGAGAAGTTAACTTATTGCATGCAGTGCTGACTAGGGCATTAGAACTTTACCTTAGCATACATTATTGCTGAGGTAAGGGTATCTGCAGCATCAGGAGATGCTCAATTTATGTTTTTTATGGCAGAAAGCTAGAAAGCCATGGCTGTTCTCTCAACTATTTGCCATCTGTACACCATAAAGCATGTACAGATCTGATTTAGCTGTTTTGATAGTAATTGAAGTTTAATATAAGCAGAAGCCCCTCCCCTTTGAAAACTTTAGGAACCTCGTTGCCTTTTCCTTAAAATTTTTTCTAAATGATAATTATGAAAAGACTGATATTTATAGTTAAATATTTCTGCTTTAATTCTATGAGTTGTTTTGTTTTAATAGGAACAGTTTTATTTGTGTGCTTTATCTTAATCTTTTGAGTTATTCAAACCAGGTGTTATTGCCTCAGAGCTGTCTTGGTGACAGTTGCCTAAATGTTGGCATAAATCTAGAGAAAAATTCACTTGAATAAGTCCAAATGTGAGCCCTCAATACATAAAATCTCTGAATAATATCAAACATTATATTTATATTGCAACAATTGAACATCCATAGCCAAAATATGAAGCATAAACAAAACCTATCATTTCATCCAAAAGGATATCTGAGTTAAAACTATGTTATGTTTAAGGAAAACTATAGGAGAACATCTTATAGGTTATGAGTAGGCAAAGAGTTCTTAAAATTGACCCCAAAAGTATAATCTATAAAATAGAAAAATTGGTAAATTGTACCTCTTCAAAATTAAAATATTTTCACTGAAAAAAGGCCATGTGAAGAGGATGAAAAAGAAAGTTAAAGACTGGGAGAAAAATTCATCAGCCATATATTAGACAAAAAACTAATATCTAAAATATATTTTAAAAATATTCCAGCTCAATGGTAGAAATACAAACAATCCAATTAGGAAATGAGCAAAAGATAGGAAGAGACATTCCACCAAGTAGACACAGATGGCAAAAAACACATGTGAAAAGATGTCATTTTGCATTAGCCCTTAGGAATATGAAGATTAAAAACTCAAAAAGATACTGACATACAGCTGCCAGTCTTTGTAAAATAATGTGAATTTCTGGAAAGGACGCAGAGAATTTGGATCACTCATACTTTGCTGGTGGGAAGGTAAAATAGTACAGCCATTCTGGAAGACAGTTTTAAAATTTTCATATAAAATAATCATTCTTGGGCATTTATCACAGGGAAATGAAAACATAATAAACAGCCTGTGGCATTTATACCTTAGAATACAGTTCAGTAATAAAAAAATGAATCGTCTATTAATATATGCAACAATTTCTATGAATTTCTAGAGAATTATGTTGAATAAAAATTGCCAGTGCCAAAAGGTTACACATTGTATGGCTCCATTTATATATTTCTCAAATAACAAAATTATAGAAATGGAAAACAGAGTAGTCTTTGCCAGGTTTGTGGTGAGGGTGGAGGCCGGTATGGTAGCTTTGAAAAAGGCTACACAAGCATTCCCTGTGGTTGGAGCTGTCCCAAGTTCAGTTGAACTTACTCCTTGTATAAAGTTGTATAGCACTAAATACATATACACTCACAAGTAAGTACAAGTAATACTGGGGAGATTTGAATAGTACCAGTGGATTGTTTCAATGTCAGAATCCTAGTAATGATATTGTGATATAGTTTAGCTACATGCTACTATGGAGGAATTCTGGGTAATGGATATATAGAATTACTCTGGAGATATTTGACGTTTCAGAGGGAACACTCAGATCCCAATCTTTTCTATAGCAAAACCACTCAGGTACCTCCTGCTACCTTGTTATCAGAGCAAATTTGGCGTGGAAGAGGTATACACTGGCTTAATTTGATCTCCATTCCTTGGAGAGTGTAGTTGCCTGAACTTTCCATAAAAAAAAAAATCAAAGACCAAAGTGTAGCTGAAGTTGTCTGGGATATCAGAGCAAAATACAAAGAGAGAGTATTAAAAGCAGCAAGAGAAGAACAGTTAGTTACCTACAGGGGAGCACCCATACGATTGTCAGCGGATTTCTCAACAGAAACGATGCAGGCCAGACGGGAGTGGCAAGAAATATTCAAAGTGATGAATAGCAAGAATCTACAACCAAGAATGCTCTATCCAGCAAGGCTGTCATTCAGAATTGAAGGTCAGATAAAGTGCTTCACAGATAAGAAAAAGCTAAAGGAGTTCATCACCGCCAAACCAACACTATATGAAATGCTGAAAGGTATTGTTTAAGAAGAGGAAGAAGAAAAAGGTAAAAATGTACATTATGAACAACAAGTACACATCTATCAACAAATGAATCTAAATATCAAGTGAATTAACAACCTGATGATCAGAATAAAATGAGGAATAGAACAAAATCATGGACATAGAGAGGGAATGGACTGATAATGCTTGGTGAGAAAAAGGGTGCAGGAAGTACAGCAGGAGACTGTGCAAAAATCATGCAACTATGGGAGAGGACGGGAGGGTAGGTAAGGGCGTAGAGTGGGATGGGTACTGGGTGGAGGGGAGCTATTGGGGGGAAATGTAATTAATAAACTGAACAATAAAGGTAAAATAAATAAATAAATAAATAAATAAATAAATAAATAAATAAATAAATAAATAAATAAAATAGGGGAAAAAAGCATTTTGGATACCAAATTCAGTGGCATATAACTGACCCTACATCTGGCAATTTTTAGATGTTTGAATACTTTGCTCTTTCGCCAGACTTTCTGGATTTCAGTGATCTGTATCTGGAAATAACAGCCAAGAGAGCTTTTTTCATCTATAATTGAAGGTTTAGGTAGATGATTTTTAATTTTTTTCCAACCCCATATTTCTTCTATATATTTTCAATTGATAATGTATTCCTTGTCCTCATATGTGTGTGCCAGTGGTCTTTTAGGTATTGAGATTATAACAGAGTAGGTGTCCTTTTCCTCAAGCAGTTCAGTGCACCAGATGAGAGATACTAGAGGTTTACACATCTGTGCAGTCAGTGCCCCACAGGACAGGGGTATGTACAGGTGTTACAGAATCAGAGGAGCCACATCTAATTCAAGATCGGGAGCCTAGAAAGGCTATCAGTGGAGGTGATGTTTGAGCGGCGGCTTGAAAATAGGCAAGCTAGGCAGAGAAGTGAAGGTGCCTAGCATGCCAGGCAGTCAGACATGCAAGGAAGATGGTATAGAGTGGAGAGGCTATGGCATACTCTGGTTTGTGCTGACTGTGAAGGAATTGAGGACAGTGGAGGTGGGTGAGGGTGGAGTACCAGATTTGAGGCTGTGGGGATATGAATTAGATTCTGAGAACTCAGGGAGCCTGGAGGAGAGACCAAATGAAAGGCAGCCAATGTATTCCAGTTTAGAGCAGATGATGTTTTAAACCAAGGTAGTGGTAGAGAGACAAGAGAAAAATATAATGGTGCATTTGGATGTAAAAAATAAGGGCAAGGAAGGAATCAGGTGATTCCAATTTTGTCTACATATAAAGGCAAGTCTGTGTTAACAGGTATCTTGCCTTGTGGGAATGACTAAAAGTTACTTACTCTCTCTTGACAGGTGAGTGGCAAAAGGTGACCACTCCTGCCCTAGAAAATCAAAGCAGCATTAGATAAAAATGTCTTACCTCTGCTTTGCTAAATTGAAACAAATGGACAATACGTAGTTTCTATAATATTCAGCAAAAAAAAAACATTGATGTACTGGTATATCACCACCAAGTTGTTCCTCTCCAGCAGTTTGAGAAAAATAATTTAATAAGATTTCATTGGAAAAATATTTTTCTCTGTGCATAAAAAAATCAGTTGATTTTCTATATTGTATCTATTACATTTTTGGGATCAACATTACTTCTAGAGAAATGAATATCCATTTTCATAAAAGAGATTATTGAAAAAAATGTGAAGAATATGATGCAGTTTTTAGGTTTTCAAAAATTATTTCTTTTGCAGAATACTTTTAAGAACAATTTTTCGCAAGTTACCTTAAAAATTTCCCCTAATATTATTAGCAGGTCCAGAAATTTTTTTAAACTATAAAAACCAGGTATAATTTAATTGGATGAAGCTTTAAAACCATGTGTAATTTAATTGGATGAAGCTTTGATGAGGATAATCTAGTTCCTGTCATGAAACTGAAACCCTATAGCAGAATTCATATTATAAATAAAATTGAGAACCTCAATATAAATGTTGCTAATACATCATATAAAGTTGATCTTACAGGTGAGAGGAGGTTGGAGAGGGTAGGCAATTTCATCACAGATAGTATATTGGTAATTAGGTCAATAAAAGTAATTAAGTCCCTATTTAACAGACACCATAGGCTATTTTACATTAATGCTGCTTCTACTTTATGGGAGAGTCAAATTAGCTGGAAATAATAATATAATCCTGAGTTTAAGGATGAATATGATGATAAGAACATTTGGGAAAATCTACAGAAAGCAGATGTGATAGTATTAATAAGAATGATAGTTTACAACACAATTATAAGTCAACATTATTTACTGCTACTGTTTCATCCTACTCAACTTTATAGTCCTGACTAGGCACAGTGTCTGAATGTTTCAAAAACACTTAATAAAGCACTCTTGAATGGAACATGCATTATAATTGTACTAGAGACCTGGTGCACAAAATTTGTGCACAGGGGGGGGGGAAGGGGTGGTGGTGGTGGTGGAGGGGGTGTCCCTCTGCCCGTCCTGCACCCTTCTCCAATGCAGGAGCCCTCGGGGGATGTCCAACTGCCAGTTTTGGCCCAATCCCACATCCCTCTTACAATCTGGGACCTCTGTCTCCTAACCATTCACTTGCCTGCCTGCCTTAACCACTCTGCTTGCCTGCCTGATCCCCCTAACAGCCCTCCCCTGCCAGCCTGATCACTCCTCACTGCCCTTTCCTGCCAGGCTGGTCACCCATATTAACTTTAAAAAAAAAAACAACTTATCCTCTTCACACAAATTGTATTTTAATTCCTTATTGACTTCTTCCTGTCACACAGTTTTTCTCTCTCCTTTCATGTAATACTTTTTCCTACTGACTCATCATTTATAAACTTCTTTTCTCCTTATTTCCTACTTCTGTTCCATCATCCTTCTTCCCATCTTTCTCCTACCCTCCCACCCTCCCCACATTCCTTTTTTCCTTTATCTTTACCTCCGCCCGCTCTCCACTTTTCCTTCCTCCCACCTTAATTTTTTTCTTCACTTCCTCCTTCCAGCCTGCTTTGCTCCTTCCCCCATTTCTTTCTTCTTCCCATTCTCCTTTTAAGCTCTACTAGCTCTCCTTTAAAACTTTTCTTCCTTCCTGCTTTCTCTCTCATGCTATCTTTCATATACACTCTTCTCTATCTACTTCCACTCTTTTAATACCTATCTATCTACCTGCCTAGTTATTCACTATCATTTACCTTTTTTCTTTTCTGACTCCTACTTTTAAAATCTGTCCCCAGTACACAATTATACTTCATTTTCATTATACATCCTCTTTCCTTCTTTAACTCTGTTCTCTACTGACTCCTTTATAAAGTTCTTCCCTCCCTCCCTCCCTTCTTAAAGTTTTCGGTGGCGGGGGAGGTTAACCCCCAGCCCAGAGCTCAGCCCCCCCCCCCCCCTTCCCTGGCCTCCCCATCACTGTCTCCACCCAGAAGGTCTTGGACCGCCCTCCACTCCACCACCTTCCTTCAGAGTCTAGGCAAGGCTCCAGGCTCCCTCAGCACTGCCTTGCACCTTGCCCCTCACTGGGTTCACCTTTTCTGTCCCCGTGTGGTCGCCACCCCATTCAGTGTGCAGTTTCTTTTTCTTGTTCCCTTTCTGTATTTCTGTTTCTCCTCTAGGCCTGTCTGCATGCAGGCCAGCCTTCCTTTCCCCCTCCTTTCTTATCCCCTCCTATGGTATCCTATCCTACCCTGGGCCTTGCAGCTGCCTGACCTAAGTATGGGATGCAGCCTTCTAATCTGGTCCTGATGTGACTCTGTAAGAGACAAATTTGCATATCCTTTTATTATTAGATTAGATTATTGTGATGATTTCTGAGTCCTGCCATCTTGACTCTGGGGTTAACAACACAGAGAAATTAGTCTGTGAAGCATCCCTGGAGGTTTTATTTGTGTTCTAAGCAACTAAAGCAGTTTTGAGACCCTGAAGAAGACCTGCCAGATGGAAAATGAAGAGAATAGTGATATAGTTAGCACTGGGATCAACAAAACCAAGTTGAAAGTGAGCAAGAATGTTTATTTAAGTTCATTGCTACAAAAAACAAATGGAACAACAGCAAACAAATGTTATAATAAAAACATTATGATTAACTTTAATAAGAAACTGAAAATATAGATCAAGCTCCTTTTTATTAATAATTAATTTAGAAGTGAAATGTATGAATAACATTCATTTCAATAACCTTTGAAAAACAGAAATTCTTAACTATAAAACTTGCCTTCAAATTTTTCTGTAATATACCAAAGTTATAGCAATAATTCATTTAAATGTATTTAACATATTAAAGACATTTATCTCAAGAACAGCATTTTAATATATCATTTATCTTGTTTCTATTTGTTTATGCCTTGCTTAAAATATGTCAGATGCTTTGACTCAAAACACTTAGCCAGTAGTATTGGAATGTGTACAGTATTGGCAAATGCATGGTACCTCCCTCTTTCCCGGAAAGGATAAATGGATTTTTATGCATTTGATGTTTACAGTCATTTAGAGTCATTCTTTTGGATTATCAAATTGTTCCAAGTTAGCACACAATAAATATTAGCTATCCTCTGTTTTAAAGACAATATAATAACTTCTTTACTTTGATGTTGACCTGCTCTTTACTAAGTCTCTTTGTCTAAGATGAATAAACTTCTATGACTGGTACTGGAAATAATTTTATCCCTATACATATTTAGAAAATTATGAAATTGTTAAAAGTAGAGACAATACTATATCAATTACTTAGCACATATTTCTGAATGCTTGAAAAGATGTTTTCAATTATAAATTATTATAATTGTTAATTAACATAAAAATACTAATATGGAAAATTTGAACAAAGGCAAATATATATTTTTAAACACAACTTTTTATGTTATAATGTCCTTGTTGCTTTACATACACAGGTCTTGGTTTTAATGTTGAATTTGGATTATGTGAGATTAGCATAAATTTGCCTAGTTAACACATAGACATTTTATCTAGCAGCACTTCCTACTAATTTTAATCATATGACATAAAAAAAGAGTCATTTTTCAGAAAAAAAACATTGGGAATAAATAAACAAATTTTTTTCCTTAAACTAAGGAAAAATTACATTTTTTTCCTTAAACTATTTTAAAATATCTGTTAGTTTTTTTGAGTTATATTTTGAGATCCACTTTATTATTAAGCTATGATAGAAATAGTACAAACAAGTCAGTTTACTCAAATTTTGTTATAATTGGTTTTTCCACTAATTCATAGTAATTACTAGCAATTAAAACATGTTTAATTATTATAATCATATATTTTGCGCACTTTATTCTATTTAGATTGGCCATCTGTCTGATGACTTTTTAATCTGTTGCTTGTGGTAGCAATCACTAGAGTATGATTCAACACTGACTGCTCTTTAACAAGGGAGAAAGATTTTTAAACATTCAGTTTTAATGCATTCTTAAATTATGAAGTTCTCAACGAAACTGATGAAGTTTAACACTTTATTCAACAAATTGACATTGTTCTTTCCATTTTCAGATTATGTTAGATATATAGAATATTATTTATACAGCAGATAAAGTGGGATATATGTATATATTTACCAGATTTTTGATTTCTATAGAAAACAGAATTTGTGTTTTCTCGTTACGTACCCAATAAGTTACAGAGTTATAATTTGAACCTGTTTCTTTTCTTCCATTATATTAGCATCAACAAATGCTAAAAGACAGCTAAGTTTCATCATATTTTTAATTTGGAACTTAGAGATTTCTACGAACCGGATAAAAACTGGATTGAAAGAATTAATTACAGAGTGAAAAATCTAGAGAATTGACTCTATATAGAATTCTTAGAGGTAAAAGCACTGTAGAACATGATTCTAGATTTTGATTTTGCTAATAAGTTGATGTTAAGTTAAATTGTATTTTGTTTTCTTATAAGATGCAATAGGAAAATAGGACTTTGACCCTCACAGGAATTTGATCTAAAAGTGTCCTGCTCAGTTCTCTAGCACAGTGAGGGATATCTATGCATTCATTTTTAAAAGTGTAATTAAAAATTCAATTGGCCTGTATGCAGTGCTTTATGCAAGTGGGTTGATTGTGAAAGAACATTATATGGTGAGGCTGTGGTCCAGCAGGAAGAGCACTGGACCGGGATGTGGAAGACCTTGGTTCAGATTTCAGCTCTGTTGCTTTGTTAGCTCTGCAAGCTTGTGAAAGGAATTGGACTCATTAAAACTCCAGGGGAGTTACAATGATTCATCTACCTTTTAACTGATATGTATGTGTATATGAAACTAATGGAGGAAGTCTATGTGAAAACCCTTCAAAATTGTCAAGTGCAATTTTATTACCATTGTTATACGTAATAATGTGCAATTCTTATTGTTTTTCTTAGGTGCCAAGTGCTATGCTATGTGCATTATCTCTCTAATTCTCAAAGCAGCTGTATTCAGTAGGTATTTTTAACTTCCCTATATGATAAATGAGAAAACTCACATTGCTCAGAAAATAGTGCCTTTAGGTAGTAAGCTTTAGCATATGATTTTACTTTTATCTTATTGCTATGCTAAGATATTTCAGAAATTAAGTGTTAACCAAACTAATCATAAAATATTTAGTTTCCAATGCAATTCCCCCCCAACCCCAGTCATTTTAGAAGTATTCTGCTGGTTAATTACTCAGAGCAGCAGTTCTCTGATTTTTTCTCCTTTTTTGAGGGTGTTCTTTTCATTTCATTTTAAAATGTTGTCCTTAAATAGACAGCTAGATACTTCTCTAGCAAAATGAGTTCATTCAGGAACAACGAAGAATTGCAGTTCAGCATATGGGTCTTGGTGGATGAAGGGCAACTCAGAGAAATAAAGAAGAACATTCTTTTATGGACTTGGGAGGGGCTGTTTAAAAGGAAGAGTCCATTGGAAGAAACTTAAAGTTCAAAGCATAGTGACATCTTACTGGCTGGTTTGTGACAGTCTCTTACTGGCTGAGCTATTCCTGGACATGGAATCCCCCCACCCCCCACTAGGTAGTAATGAAATATCATTTTCTGCCTGAGGTGGGAGGTACATCTCTTCCTGTTGGGGTCAGTAGTGTGTATAGAGTGACAATTGGGTGACAGTTCTTTCTGCTTGTGTCTTGACACCATTTTAAATGAACTTCTAGTTTATTAATTTTCATAGTATTTTAGTTGTAAACTTTCAAGTTTGGCAAAGATGGGGGCAGCCTTCTTTCTAAATATATGACCTTAACCATACAGATGCCTTTGTGGATTACTCAGACTAATAAAATGGAAATTCTATATCCTCAGCTGTGTGTGTGTTTGAGGCAATGCTTCATGAATTGTAAAATTGGAGAAAAAACAGATGCAGATTTATATAGCTCATTGGTGATTTAAGTTGAATTGCTAAAAGTAGCAATAACTAATTTCTCGGTTTTCATAGGTTTTGTTACCTATAGTTGGAGAATAGTTCATATAAGGGTTGTGAAAATACTTTTTTTTTAATTTAAGCCCCTAATATTAAAATGAGGAAAATGAGGTGTGAGAAGTGACTTTTGGAATTATGATCTTCACAACAAAGGGCCATTAATAAAATATATTTTTATTGATTTCAGAGAGGAAGAGAGAGAGATAGAAACATTAATTATGAGAGAGAATCATTGATTGGCTTCCTCCTACATGACCCCCTCCCTACACACTGAAGATAGAACCCACAAACTAGGCATGTGCCCTGACCGGGAATCAAACCATGACCTCCTGGTGCAGAGGTTGATACTCCATCACTTAGTGACAGCAGCCTGGTGCTGTGTTCCCCTTCATGAATTCATATTGCTACCAGCAACATATGCCTAGAGATATCCTGGAGGAAAATGAGACACTGCATAGAGAAGGTCCTCGTCATTCACCAGCTGGTCCTTTGCCCGTTCACCAGATACTAGTATATGATTGAGTCCAACAGATCAGCTGAGCTGGGCTGAGATTAATTGGATTTCCCAGCTGATCCTAGAGTCTTAGACTCATTAAAGAGATTGGTTGTTGTTTTGAACCACTGTGTTTTGGGTTTGTTTGTGACATAGCAGGAACTAACTGATTGTGCATGCAAAGAAATGGTAATAATATTGTTTCTAGGATTTCTATATGTAATCAATTTCATGATAATGATTACTTACATTTGGGAACATTTATTTTGGCTTGCATGTCAGTCTTTTTTCAAGCTCATAAAACCACACACCCTGAACAAAACAAAACAAAATGGAAGAAATAGCTAGAAGAATTCATGTTATGTAAAAGTATGTAAACAATAAATGCATGTGGGTCATACTGATAGGTAATTCATTCAACCCCTAACCCTTCCCAGAGATATCTGTGTACTCTGATATTGGCTCATGCTTTAGTCATTAACCTGAATAATTATGCTTGGCAGCTGAATCACCTTCTCCTCCTCTCTCTCCCTCTGCCCCCAGTAAAGTGTGGACTTAAAGTGCTTTAAAATACATATACTTGGCAGTTTTAGTAAAGACATTAACCAAAACTTTTAGCATGACCTCGGGAACCTATTAAGTGAAACTCCCTTAGAATTATTATAAAAATATATATAGTTTTTATATTCTAAAACACAGATTTCTTTGTGTCCTTTCTTTATTATGAACATTTAGTCAGTTGCAAATGTACTTGGCTACCTCTCAGATTGAGGGAATTCCTCAGTTGCTTCAATACAAAAGGAAAATGATACATTGAGCTTTCCCTGTTAAAATTTGCCATTTAATCTGGCATTTAAACAGTGTTTTTCACCCCTGAGCACACTTAAGCAAAGCCATTTACATATGAACGTATATACTTGTCCAATTACTTTCTCTATCCTTGTTACTCATGTTGTGGTGCTTTAGATAAGAGTACGTTCTTTCTCTGCAATCTTCTTATTAAATTAACTTTATTTTCAAGAAGCTCTAAAGATGAAAAGCACTCCGGATGTTAAATACCATTTAAATATTATATTAAGTGCTTCCTAAATGTTAAATTTGATGGTAGTAGAAAAGAGAAACAGGTAGGCAATGTGGAAGCCAAGAGCAACTTAATGGCAGTCTTAAATTTTTGGAAGGCTGCTTTGCATAGAATTACAAAGAGCCATTTTCTGTTGCCATCAGGGACTTTACAAGAGTGGAACCTGAAGAAATGGCCTCAAATAACAACAGAAAGGGTCTGGGAATATAGAATTTACTCTTTCAGAATAAGTGAGACAAATGTTTATCAGTGGCCCGCTGAGTAAGCCCCAGTTCTGAGTGCTCAGGATAGAGGAGTGAACAAGGTAGAAAAAAGTCTCTGAGGTCATTATGGTAAATGGTCCCTCTTGTTCAGAGAATGACTGGAAAACTCAACACCAGGTGTACTTCTGTTCTGGACCTTGCCCTTGCTCATGAAGCTACAAAATGAAGATGGGGGTATTAATGGATATTGTCACTGATGCTATGGAGTATTATTGGCTGCTTCTCTCTGAGGCTCCAGGTTGTCTCAACTCACAGCCTCAGTTCTTTGTGGGAAGAACTAGAATGACTAGATGTTTAGACAGTTTTTCACTCTACATTGAAGATTTTCTCAATAACTTTTTCATTCAGTGAAGTATTTCTTCAGGTAAATAATTTAGCTTATTCAAATAAGAGTTTTTTGTCTCTGGGCTGTAGCAGTTTATCTATTGTTGATTATATATATATCTCCTATCTAATAAAAGAGTTAATATGCAAATTTTACAGTACCTTCCCTACACCCACAAGCCATGCCACCAGCCATGCCCACCAGCCAATCAGGAGCAGATTATGGATATAAACCCCAACCAAAGTTGCTGCCACCACTGAGAGCAGGAGAAAGGCTTTCCACCTGCCATTGTCAGCCTAGGTCTCTACTCAATGCTACAAAGTTTTAATTATAAAAGATACAGAAATGGCGGCAGCCACCGAGCTGGAGAGAATGAATGGAGGCTTGGGTTTCCCTGGTAACAGAGGAAGCCAAGCTTTCCACCTGCCTTTGCCAGCTTAGGTCTCCACTCTAGGCTACAAAGTTTCAAACAAAAATGGCTGCTGCCACTGAGCAGGCAGTAAGGCTTAGCTTCGCTTGAGGCTACAAAGTTTCAATTGTAGACATAGATTAATCCCAGATCCCAGGGCCTCTGTTTGGGTTGCTGGGGGGTGTGGCCGGCCTGCAAACCTCCACAGGCCCCTCGCCCAGGCCGCCCCTCGCCCCAAGGGAACCCGCACCCTGATCTGGGACACTCTTTAGGGCAAACCAGCTGGCCCCCACCTATGCATCAGGCCTCTATCCTATCTAATAAAAGAGTAATACACAGATTGACCATCACTTCAACACACAATAGGGCTGCCCTCATGTGGTCAAAGATCCTGCCCTCATGAGGACACAAATGGTCACCACAAGATGGCCAGCAGGGGAGGGCCGTTGGGAGGTTCCAGGCCCTTCAAAGGAGGGCAGTTGTGGCCAATCAGGCCAGCAGGGGAGGGCAGTTGGTAGGGACCAGGCCCTCAGAGGAGGGAAGTTGGCAGCAAATAGGCTGGCAGGGAAGCAGTTAGACATCAATCAGGCTGGCAGGGTAGTGGTTAGCAGGTGTCAGGCTGGCATGCAGAAGCAGTTTGGGGCAATCAGGGAGGCAGGCAGTTGAGCAGTTTGGAGCCAGCAGTCCTGGATTGTGAGAGGGATGTCTGACTGCCCGTTTAGGCCTGATCTTCGGGGGATCAGGCCTAAACGGGCAGTCGGACATTTCTCAAGGGGTCTCAGATTGGAGAGGGTGCAGGCTGGGCTAAGGGAAATCCTCCACCCCCTGTGCACAAGTTTCATGCACCGGGCCTCTAGTGTGTGTGTGTGTGTGTGTGTGTGTGTGTGTGTGTGTGTGAGATATATATATACTAGAGACCCATTGCAGGAAGACTCTTGCAAGAATAGGGCTTCCTGTGGCCTAAGCAAAGCTCTCTTCCCTTTCCGCTGCCTCGCTCTCTCCCTTTTCCACTACCTTGTTCCCTTGCTCCCTTCTCTGTTGCATCACTCCTTCCCATCTTCTCCGCCTCACTCCCTTCTCTGCTGCCTTGCTCCCTCCCTCCCCCTCCACCTGCTTCCCTCAGTTCTCCTCTACCCCACTTGCTTACTTCTCCTCAGCTTTGCTCCCTTTTGCAGTGCTTGGCTTCCTTCTACACCCTCTTCTGTGCCGGGATATGCAAATTAACCGCCATCTTAGTTAGGTTAATTTGCATACACTCTCTGATTAGCTTTTGGGTGTGGCTTGTGGGTCAATTTGCATATTACTCTTATTAGATAAGAGTAAACTGAAATATATATCTTAGATATTATATATATATATATAAAAACTGCAGTTTGTTGCAATTGAAAATAGAAAATTGATTGCCTCTGGCATTCTGATCTCTATTTCATCATTTGCAAATTCACACTCCTATGCCTACGCCATTTATTTTCTTTTGGATAATATGCCCATATTTCCCATTGTTGGTTATTGTTTTTAATTTCCTAGTTACATTTTTGTATTTTCTTTTGCCCACATCCAGGTGTTACTCAAATTTCTGTCATGTACTTATTAGTTTACTTATTCTAGGTAGGTGTCACTTTTTATTAATGGAGATGTGAGCAGTTCTAGTTTTTATTTCACTGTGGTGGGAGGACCTGCTAATTTTGGTGGGTTCTTTTTTCCTGTTTAATCCAACACCTTAAAATAATTAGAAAATGAAAAATCCATCATTATTTTTCTGGGAAATATGAAATGCTCTAGATTTGTTTTCTGAAGGCACTTACCCATAGCCATAGATAATTGATAATTGGTTCACAGATTATAATACCTAAAGAAGGAGGAGACCAAAAAGGAAGGAAGGAATAAAGGGGGAAAGAAAGATAGAAAAATGAAATGCATACTTTATTTCTTTACTTGGCTAACAGGTAGGATGTGTAAAGCAGAGGAGATTAGTTCATTGACCCAAGTTTGATCCACATGCTGGCATTTCCATACAGAGAGGCCATTGGTCAGCATGTCTCTGTGAAGAGAGCAGGAGAACTGCTGAGTGAGTTTATTGTCAGTCATCCTGGGAAGAGCCACTCATCTTACCTGTAGCGTTTACCTTTTCTGGCCTGGCTTCTCTTTCAGCTTTATGTTTTCCTTTTCTACTGTTGGGCACTCCAGCTGGGTTATGAGTTTGTATTTGCTGTTATTGTTGTATGGGCCTCCCATGTGAAACCTGCTTCTGGGCAGTGGTCTTCCCTCCCTAGGACTTGGCCCCAGCGTCCTTTTTACTTCGAGATAGGGTCCTCTCCAGAGTCCTATCTTTCCATCTGGTTGTTCATTCTTTTTTTTTAATTTTTTTTTATTGTTTAAAATATTATAAATAGTAGGACATATATTTCCCTTTTTTCTCCCCTTGACCATCTCCCCCCTTTCTCCCCAGCGTCTGGTATCCTTTGGTTATACTTTAATGCATGTTCTTTCTGATCTCTGACAAAATGCGAAGTGTTCCTGAAAAGTTACGGTGTCTGTGATGTTTCTAAATGGAATTGTCTTAAATGCAGTGAGGGGCTCGTTATTTAAAGGCTACTGGGAATGAGGTATTTTACAAAATGCAAACTTTTCAGAAGGCAAATTATAACACTTACCCCAAACTTCATCTCTCTCTCTCTCTTTTTAGTCTTATTGTATTTTACACTAAAAATCCTTGAGACTGGGCACATTTGGAACTGCTTCCTTTGGCCACAAAGGCTGTGTATGGTACAACTCCAGGGGTTATCACTCACAGTATCCACAGCCAAACTGAAAACTACATGGAATGTAGCATTTCAAAATACCCTTTATCTTTTTCAAGTTGATTATATAAAGTCATTACTTGTAAATTTGTCTCTTTTTCTGTTGATATCTATGGGAACATAAAGTTGGTTTTTTTTTGTTGTTGTTTTTTCCTCAAAGGAATAAAAAGTAGGCCAACACTGGGATTGTTTTGCTTTGGTTTTTGTGGCAAGTCACATTGCTAGCTTTAAAAGCTCTTGGCCCTGTCAGTAAGAAGACCATCAGACTGAGTGATTTGGTCATTTTATGCTCTATCAGTTTATTTCAACTTCAGATGGCTTTTTCTTTCTATTTCTTTCTAGTTCTCACTAAACACAAGGAAGCGTCTCAACTTCTCGTTCTCCTGGTGTCATAACATCTGAGAACAATGCAGTGTCCGAGGTTTATACTTTTTATATGACTTTGCAAACAGTAGGTTTTCAGGTGAGAAACTGCTAGAAAAAAAATATATAATCCTCACCCAAGGGTATGTTTTGCAAAAAATTGTTGAGGGGGGTGGGGAAGAGAAAGAGAGAAACATCTATTACTTATACTCACCCCTGGGGATCAGACCTGCAACCTCGGTATGTGCCCTGACCAGGAATTGAACCTGCAACCTTTTTGTTGTATGGGACCATGCTCACCAACTGAGCCATCTGGCTGGAGCTGGAAATTGTTTTGGATTCAAAGTTAGGTACATAGAAAGTTTTGCTCTCCTGGTAATACATACATGATGGAGTCAATTTGATCATTATAATAGAAGATAATACTTTTAATAATAAAGCTGTCTTATGTTGAATGTCTACTTTGTATTACAAAGAAAGTATCATCACTGATTTTCACAGTAACTCTATGAGGTCACCATTTTTGTTCCCATTTCCTAGATGAAGAAACTGTGCCTCTTGAAGGTTTTGTAAATTATTCAAAGTCATATCATTACTATTGGCAGGGTAGATATTTGGATCCAACCTTTATAATTAAAAAACTCGTTCTGTTCTATCATGCTGTTTTACTTTTCCTGATTGTGTGTGTGTGTGTGTGTGTGTGTGTGTGTGTATCAGATTGTCTGCCACTATGAATACAGGGTACTTTCTCAATGTATGTTGTTAGTGCTCTTAGGGAAGTAAATTCTACCTAAAACTACCATGTCAACGAAGTAAGAAGTCGTAAAATGCATAAAGGGTCAGCTAGTTTACAAAATTCACTCTCAGAGAAACATTCCTATTCTATTTTTTGGGGAAGGTGTTTATTTCCCTCCACCCTTTTATTTCTTCTCCAGTTACTGTTTTCTAGTTTTAAATATTATCGTGATAACATCATTAAGCACTTGCACTAATGGCTTTACTCTCTTTGTCTGTTTAAATAGAAATGATAGAAATGGACCAGATGTACCCAGAATAACCACAGGCATCCCAAACTTTTTAAACTTAAGAAAAGGTTTCTTCATGGAAGGAAGGTATGTTTGGGAGAAGATGGTAGAAGCTTTGAAAAGCATGTGGCCATATGTAAGGAACACAGTCTGGAGAAACAGAGAAATGTTTATATCTGATTTTTGATGGTATAGGAAAATGAGAGAGTATAGGAGAAACATGTAGGATTTATATAGCCTTTTGCCTGCTGCAGTAGTCTGAATTTTGGAATTACTGGCTTATAAGGCCTGTGTTGACTTCTGAATCCAGGATCATGTCTGTAAGATATAGAACTTGGAAGGATATACATTCATCCAACCCTGAGAATACGTATACCTCTCACATGTGACATGGGAAACTTCCACCTGTTGAGGCCTTATAATCTATTAGATGCATAATTGCATTCCTGTCCATCCACTTTAGGTTCAAACAATGTCCTTTGAAAACACAGCTATGAAATATACCAGATATTCTTGCTTACTCTCCATTTTCATGTGTCTGTAGAAGAAAGAATGAATGTATGTATGTGTATTTATATGCATGTGTATATGTGTGTTTCCTAATGCTGACATAAAGGAGTGAAAGTTCAATTATGAGACTCTTACTCTCCCTACCCCCCTGTATGGTATCCCCTGTGCTTTACTGCTGCCTTCTTCCTACCTATTGATTCTTTTTCACTTTATATTCATTCAAATTCATGGAATAAGTGTGTTTTTCAATGAGTCTGTTTAACTAAGTTGCTTCCATTTAACTCTTATCTGATTGAATTTTAAATTTTGATTCTGAATCAAAATCATTGTAGAATGTAAAATGAATTAAAAATGTAGCAATGAAGACTTGAATACATAATGTGGACTTTTGCCTCAGATCCATTTTATTCTACATTTTAAGGTTTTATTTGTTGTAATTTATTCTGGAAATATACTTCAAAATATATGCATATATGTGGGTGTATATATAAGGGAAGTTGTACATAGCACATATTAGCCGCACTCAGAAGTAAAAGCTCTCAATGGTCAGGAACTGAGAATGCAACTCTGTTTTCTTGGGGAGCCAGCATAGCTGGGATCTGAAAAATGGCCCTTGTTCAGAAGTTCACTTTGTTTTGTTGAGAGGCCATGGACATTAGACTCATGGAGTGAGGAGTGAGAAAGGTATGTATCATATCACAGAAATACTCAAGAAAGCCCTTTGGTAGAATTTTAGGTTTAGAGTTAAAAAAGAAAATGGAGCATTTTATCTTGTCACTTTCCTCAGAGAAAAAGTCAGCATTTTTAACAACTAAATGATTTGTTCCTTGCCTATGTCAACATCCTCAACTAAGCCTACAGCACCCTGATGCTTTGCTGCTTTCCTTTCCTTTTCCTGGAGTTTTAAGTGTCTGCTTAGTTAATCCTACTACACATTTCTCAACTCAGCTCAAAAGATACTTCTCTGAGGAAGTTTTCTTCATGGCCACCAGAGAGGGATTCCCCCTTTCTACTCAAAGCTTCCAATAAATATATCTTATAGCTTGTCACACAGTAGATGTTAAAAAATACCTTGTGGGCCAATAATTTACTGGGTTTCTTGCTTGAGTGTAAGATGATGACTATAGTGATCACTTTTGTCTTAGTTCATCATCCCTCACCCCCTGCTTAGTCTAGTAATAACATATAGTTGGTGTTTGATTGAATGAATGGATAGATAAAAGAATATATAGATAGATAGATATATATATATATAGATAGATAGATAAATTCAAGGCCAGAGTAATGAAGAAGGAAATGGCATAGAATAGGAAAGATAGATCAGAGAAAAGAAGGAAAGGAATTTAATAGAAATACCAAAGGTAAGAAAAATGGTGGGAGGTAATGGTAGAAGATGTTCAATACTTAGAAACTATT
The DNA here is from genome assembly GCA_027563665.1 of Antrozous pallidus. Taxonomy (NCBI): domain Eukaryota; kingdom Metazoa; phylum Chordata; class Mammalia; order Chiroptera; family Vespertilionidae; genus Antrozous; species Antrozous pallidus. The sequence continues at coordinate 12,304,041 of CM050522.1, forward strand.
TTTAAAGGACATAAGTATAGAGGTGTGGAGACTGGTAGGAAAGAGAGAGGGATATAACATTTGTTTTTTGTAATTTTAACAAGTACTATTTCCTTGGCCTTTGGTATTTGAGGACAGTTTTAAACATGATGACACTGACTATATTCATCACCTTTCTTTGCAGAGTCTTGTAGCGGGGGGGGGGGGGGGGGGGGGGGGAGGAAGGGGGAGGTAAACCTCTCTCTTTCACCTAAAAATTCCAAGAGATTAAGAATACCTGAAATACTTCAGTTTTCTCTTACATGAAATGGTGTAAGCTATAATTTCCAATATAAGGCTTGTGTGATTTTGTATGTAGTTTGTTTTATAGGAAAAATTGCTTTGTGACCTGGAAATGACATGGGATTAGCCATTGCTGCTATCTGATATTTAATTTATATTATTTTTACAACCAAACTTATCTAATATCACTTTTTTAAGTGAAAAAAAAATAGACAGATTAGTATTTTTTTAGTATTTGTTTCAAAGCTATAAAGCTGCTGACCAGTAGTTCAGTGCTCTTTTCACTGACCCTCATGTATTTGTGCTGGTCATGTTCATTAAGCATGGACTGTTTACATGGTGGTGCTGAGTCAGGTGTGGATGGAGACCAGCTGCCTGGCTAGGGGTAAAGCTGTCCTCTGTGTGGCTCTGTTAAAAATTTGTCTTGAGTCTAATTCCTACTTGTCAGTCAAATTCTAATTTTTGTCTTCAGGGAATGGAATTATTTGATAACTCCCCTTTTCTTACTGCTGTTGGTTCTTGTCAGTATGTCAGAAAGCAGAAAAAAGGATGTATTTCATAATAAAAGTTGTATTGAAGTTGGTAGGAATTCTAGTTATGTCTTTATATAACATATGTCCCTTTAATTTGATAGGCGTCTCATTTTCTGCACTTCCCAGTAGCATTCCCTGGGGCTGCAATTCTTGGAAACAAATTATTATACTTTCACTTCTTTCTCAGGTGTCTGGTTTCCTGCATAGAATTTAATTAGTTGAGCTCTTTCCTATGCGTGTAAATATAAGGACAGATAGACAAGATTGTGCACAGTTGGCATAGTATACCCTTTTGTTCATTTTGGATGCTGAAGCAAGTCCTCTTCTGTTGAAATTTTATCATGAGATTACAGCAGTTCATTCACATCTCTGGTCCCATTTATAACTCTAGTTCTCTTGCATTTTCCACCACATCTTAGTTACTTCTTCCACCAGAGTCTTGAACCTCACAAAGTCATTCACTGAACTTATTCCAAACTCCAGTTAATGTTGATATTTTTACATTCTTCCATTGAATCACAGATGTTCTTAATGGGATATGGAGTGGTGAGCCCTTTTCAGAAGGTTTTCAATTCACTTTACCCAGGTTCATCAGAGGAATCATTATCCATGGCAGCAATAGCCTTGTGAAATATGTTTAATAACACTTAAAGTCAAAATTACTACTTCTCCATGGGCTGCAGAGCAGGTGTTGTGTTAGTAGTCATTAAATACTATTAATCTAATTATACATCTCCATCAGAGCTCATGAGTTCCCAGGTACATTGTCAATGAACAACAGTATTTTGAAATGAATGTTTTTTTTTTTCATGAGCAGTAGGTTCAGTAGTGGGCTTTGAAATATTTAGTAAACCATGTTGAAAACATATGTGCTGTCATTGGTTTTATTGTTCCATTTATAAAGCATAAGCAAAATAGATTTATCATACTTCTTAAGGGCCCTGAGCTTTTTGGAATAGAAAGTGATGTTTGGTTTCAACTCCCAGCCACCATCTATGTCAGCTCCTAACGAGAAAGCCAGCCTATCCTTTGACGCTTTCAAGCCAGGCACTGACTTCTCTTTAGTTCTGAAAGTCTTGGATAGCATCTTCTTCCAACATAAGGCTGTTTCACCTGCATAGACAATCTGTGGCATAGTGTAGCTGTTAGTGGTAGAAAGCACACCAGAATATTAGCTGCAGGAGGACCTCGGTTCAGCAACCTTTGTACCTGAGTTCTGCCTAAGAAAGAATTCAGAATCAAGACTCAGACACAAGCAAAATTGTATTTGTAATGACAGAGAAGTAGAAAAAGTGAGACAGATAGGCTGCATGGACCCAGGAAACAGAGTTACAGAGTCAAAAGAAGCACCCTTGGAGCTTAATAAAAGGAAATCAGAGGTAACAGGCTTGGGGGAAGGAGAGGGCTAACTTCAGAGATAGCAAACCCTGGAAAGAAATGGATGGGGGAAGGGATGTGCTTGAGAGAGAGCTTCACTGGCTTTTAGTGGCGATCCCAAAGGACGGGGGGATCTCAACAGAGAATTTATTAACTTTCCAGGTGTGTCCTTTCAGGGTTGTGGTCTCGTCTGATTAGTCAGTGCCAGGGTTGGGGGTCATTGGTCATCATAGCTAGTCTTGATGTCAACTGTGCTCTTGCCCAGCCTGGCCTTGCTGCTTTTCTGGACCTGGAGCTGAAACACACAGAGGCCTAGAGGTTATCTCTAGTCACAAGCCTCTGGTCAACAGATTATTTCTAAGATTATTTGATTGGGGTCAGAACCTCATTGTCAGCTGAGGGCTTAATGCTTAATAGAAAGGTCATGCAAAGACTTGTATGGGAATCTTAATGAGGCTATTCTCTGGCCCCCTTTTTCCTCCTCTAAGTAGGTCAACCACAGCACTAAAGGAATATTAGGGGAGGAAATGTCAGGGGAGAGTCTGCACTGCATGACCAACGATATGAAAGATCAGGGGTTCTAAATTGCTTGACCAGCGATATGCTAGGGAAGAAAAGTCACCCTACAATTGTCTATTGCTTGGCACCTGGGGTTTGTGCCCTGTTGACCTTAAGTACCTGGCCCACCATTCTTGCTCGTTTAGTGCCTAACTGCCTACTACATAGTCATCTTCATTAATTATTTTAGCTGGATCATCTGGACAACTTACTGCAGCTTCTACGTCAGCACTTCCTGCTTCACCGTGCACTTCTATGTTAGGAGATGTATTTCCATAGACCCCATGAGTTAACCTCTGCTAGCTTCAGACTTTTCCTCTGCGCTTTCCTCCCCTTCCTCAGGCTTCACAGAACTGAGAGAGTTCGGGCTCTGCTCTAGCTTAAGCTTTAACTTAAGGACACATCAAGGCAGCTTTGGTCTTCTGTTCAGACCATTAACATTTTTTCTGTATCAGCAATAAGACTGTTTCACTTTCTCATTATTTATGTGTTCCCTGGAGTAGCACTTTTAATTTTCTTCAAGGACTTTTCCGTTGCATTCACAATTTGTCTAACTGGTGCAAAAAAAATCTAGCTTTTGTTCTTTCTTAGCTTTTGACATACCTTCCTCACTATGCTGAATCATTTCTATCTTTTAAAAATTATTTTTTTATTTATTTAAAATCTTTATTGTTAGAAGTATTACATATGCCCCCTACTTCTCCCTCACTCCCACATTGATCCCCTTCTAGCCTGTCCCAGCTTCCTGTCCCAGTCCTTCACCACACTTTTGTGTCCATGGATTATGCATATATGCATACAAGTTCTTTGGTTGATCTCTTCTCACCAACTCACTCCCACCTTCTCCTGCCTTCCGCCTGAGATCCCACAGTCTGTGCCATGCTTCTGTGTCTCTGGATCTGTTTTGTTCATTGGTTTATTTTGTTCATTAGATTCCACATATGAGTGAGATTCTGTGATACTTGTCTTTCTCTGACTGGCTTATTTTGGTTAGCATTTCTCTCTTTTTATTTGAAGTCAGAGACATGAAGCTCTTCCTTTCACTTGAACATTTAAAGGTTATTTTAGAATTATTAATTGGCCTAATTCCAGTAGTGTCGTGTCTCAGGGAATAGGGAAGCCCAAGGAGAAGGAGAGAAAGAAAGGAATACCCAGGCAGTTAAGCAGTCAGAGCACATCCATTTTTTGACTAAGTTCACTGCCTTGTGTGGGCACAATTTGTAGTTTCTCAAGAACAATTATAATAGAAACTGGCCATAGATCACCATAACAAATAAAATAATGAAAAAAGTTGTAAATATTGCAAGAATGACCATAGTATGACACAGGAACACCAAGTGAGTAAAAGCTGTTGGGAAATTGGCACTGCTAACATTGCTTGACATAGTGCTGCCACACATTTTCAATTTATAAAAGAATGCAGTATCTGCGAAGCAGAAGAAAATGAGAAATACCTATAAAAAAGAAAATTGTCTTATTTTCTACCTCCTAACTTAGAGATAAGAACTGTCCATCTGTATCTTCCTATTGCTTTTGTATCTATTGTATAATATAGGGATATATCATTTAGGGAAATCTAAGTGTTATCATGTGGCACGTATTGTATTATAACTCTGCTTTTCATGAATCGATATAGGTGGGAAATTTTCCTTGCAAGACTTATGGGTCTCCTCATTATTTTGAATGCCTTTTTAATATTAGATGAATGAAGCACCATTTGTTAAAACAGTCTCTTCTTTAGATGGACATTGAGGTTGTTTACAGATTTTTGCTATTCAAATTTTATATATATACTAGGGGCCCGGTGTATGAAATTCATGCCCTGGGTGTGGGTGATCCTTCAGCCCAACCTGCCCCCTCACACATACTGGGAGCGCTCAGGGGATTTCCTACTGACCATTCACCCCCAGCTTGCCCAAGGCCTAGAGGCTTTAGGCCTTGGGCACCCAGCCATTGACTTGCAATGGGGACAATGGCTTAATCCATCCCAGCCACCCCCCCGCCCCCAGCCCAGGCCTTCACTCCAGCTCAGTTCCCGCCTGGCTAGCACAGGCCTAGGACCCGCGCCCCACCCCCACCCCAGCCCAGTCCTTCTCCCTGGCAGCATGCACTGGCCTCAACCCTGCCCCTCAGGGACCGGGCTGCCTTGGCCCCACCCCCATGGCCCTGACAGCCTCGGCCCCGCCTCCCTGGCCATGACCATTTTGGCTGCCCTCAGTGGCCCAAGGCACTTTGGACCAGGCCCCCACATCTCTGGCTGCCTCGGCCCTGACCCCTGTGCCCAGGCCACCACGGGCCCGCCCCCGGGCCCTGGCTGCCTTGCCCCCCCCCCCCCCCACAGCACAGGTCGCTTTGGCCACACACCCCCTAGCTCAGGCCCCCTTGGCCTCACCCTGCTCCTGATTGGCTGGTGGGCGTGACTTGTAGTGTAGTGAAAGTATGGTCAATTTGCATATTACTTTTTGTTAGATAGGATATATATATAATTTAATCTGCAATTTATAATATAAATATATATAATTCAGTACAACATAAAATATAAAATTTATTTTGAAAATGTGAGAATATTTGAGTATGTTAGCATTTCTAAGGAGCATTTGAGAGAAGTACAAATAAAATTAACTGAGATGCCCTTACTCAGTGATGGACAACCTTTTGAGCTTGATGTGTCAAAATTTGCAACGAGCATAACTCAGGTGGTATGTCACTTCGAGAAAAAAAACATATTCATAGTTTAAATAACAAAAATGTACAATTGTAATATACAAATGTACTTAATAAACCAAAAACTAATTATTTAACTTACCTGCTTAGTGACTTCTTTATTCATCTGTCAGCCGTTTTGTTCTGTTGGTCTTGATATTATTTAACTTGTGTAGGGTGGCGTGAACTAAGATAAGTCAGGAGGAGAGGGGATTCTTTAACTAACCTGCCTATTAGTGACGTTTTGTTACTGAATTTCATTGGGTAAACTTTCAATTGAAGGTTTGTATTTTGTACACTTCAAACCGAAGCAAGCGTTACTAACTTCATCTGTCAATCTGTTTCTTTTGTTGGTTTTGATATTATTGAACTCTGAGAATAAGGGCTCACAAAAGTACATAGAGGGAAAAATTGTGAGTAAAGCCATTGCTATATTTTTCAGGGTGCTATATTTTTCTGGTAATTAGTTCCAGGCACTCCAAATTTCCTGATCGTAGTTGCACTCCTCTTGATTCCCCAAGCAGCACCTTTACAGGTTCTCAAGCTTTTACCTCAAGTCGACAAACACCTGAGCCCAGATGCTGTCTTGAAATTCTGCAAGTTGCATCTCCAAATCATCAATTACCATCCATTGGAAACCATTTAATTTCAAACTACTGTAGACTACTACATCAGGATACTTAAATATTTTTATGGTCTGTTCTAGGCTTCTAAATTGATTAAATCTATCACTGAACTGGTCAAGTAACGAGTCTAAAACATGCTGGTACTTTATATGCAAGGGTTCCATTTCATTTTGTACAGCTGAACTGGCCTTCTCAAAGTACTTTGTTACTCCAGGAAAATACATGTAAGTTTAATTTTCTACATCTCGCTTGAAAATTTCAAGTTTACTTTCAAAAGTTTTTTATGTATCCAAACATAACATCAATACTTTTGCCAAAATCTTGTAACTTTAAGTTCATTTCATTAATATGAACTGAGAGATCTGTAAAAAATATCAGGGTGTTGACGCAGTTTTCATCATTGAGCTGAGAAAAGTTTCCCAGATTCTTAACCTCCAGAAATACCTTAATTTCTTCAAAGCACTCCACAAAGAGCTCAAGAACTTTGCCTCGGCTCAGCCATCTTACATTATTGTACATCAGCAGTCCACTGTAGATGGAATCAAATTCCAGAAAAAGTGCAGAAATTTCTCGCTTGTGAAGGGGGTGAGCAGCTATTAAATTAACTATTTTTGTAACAACTGACATTAAGTCCTGTCAGCCGGTGAATCCTGCCTTGGTACATAAAACCTCCTGATGGCTAATAAAACAAAATGACACAATCAGATGTCCAGTAGCTTCCGTAAACTATTTGATAAATCTGACTTTTTTCCCCGCTATGTTTGGTGCCCCATCTTTCATCACTGACACAACTTTAGAGATATCAATGTTTAGGTCACAGAATGTTTGTTATAACAGTCTTATATATTTTGCTTCCTAATGTACTTGTTGACACTGATACTAAGAGCTTTGGTATTGTTTTCACATATTTCTTGGGCATTTGTATTCTATGGATTTTTTTTCTATTAAGTAACTTGTCTTTCTTAACATTAATTTTTAGGAAATGTTATATATTCTGATTAGTAATTCTCTGTGGATAGGTAGCACATAAGTTATTCAGTCCACATTACATCTTTCAGCTTTTCAGTGATTTTCTTCAGAGTATTTTTTTATGGCTTCTGGTTTTTGTCTATTTCTCAGGAAGCTTATCTCTTAACAAGATAGCCTTAGTTTTTCTTTCAACATTGTTAAAGTTTTTATTTATTTTATTTTATTTTTTTCTTTAATATATTGGACAGTGCACCTGCTGTTGTCTTCGTTGTTAAAGTTTTTAAAAAATGGAGTTATTTTATTTTGTAGTTATATATTTCATATTTAAATAAACAATTATAATATACTAGGGGTCTAGTGCATGAATTCCTGCACCTTGAAAGGAATTGTGGGTTGTGTGCACAGAGGCAGGTGTAGGCCCATTCTCTTTACCCCACCCAGCACCTCCTGCTGCGGCCCCTGGTGCCCTGACTGCGGCCACTCCCGCAGGCTGATGGTGCTGGTCCCGCTCACACTGGTGACAGCACAGAGCGATTGGGGCTGACGCCAACAGTGGGTGTGAGCAGGGCCGGCACCATCAGCGGGTGCCAGCAGTGGCTGCTGCCCTGATCACCCCTCAGGAGAAAGGGGAGGTGGAGAAGCCCTCAGGGGTGATTGGAGCCAGCGCTGGGCACCAGCAGCAGGTGCAAGCCAGGCAAGTTCTGGCAGCAGGTGCAAGTGCTGGGTGGGACCATGTCGCATGTGAGCAAAGAATTTTCAGTAACCATCAAAGGCTCATCCTGAAGACAGCGACCAGCCCCCTCCCGTGGTCTGGTGCCCCCACTGACCTGCTCCACCATCCCACCACCAGCAAGCCTGCCATGTTCCACGTGTGCTCTTGGTGGTCAGTGCACATCATATCCACCAGTTTTTCGGTTGTTCCACCGTTTGGTCTATTTGCATATTAGTCTTTTATTATATAGGATGCTTCAGTAGATAGGTAGGCCAACAACCATGCTTTTTGGCTGATGCGGAGAGGAGATTAAGGTTTCCTCTAGGGAGGCATCAAGGCTATACTTCCTAATCACATACATCAGTAATAAAGTATCTGTCCTATCAGTGTCATTTGGGATCCAATATTTCTGTCTCCCTCTTCTGTTCTCAGCATGTTTGCTCTGTTCTCAAACTTACCTCAGTTTAGTCACAAGGTGGAGGCATCAGATTTTCCCTTGTTGGTGTCCAAAGCAGAAGTGAAGGAAATGCAGGTGACAGAGGTGACGTCTTCACATATGGAGGGAAATCTTTCCTAGAAATAAGTTCCCTTATATTTATTTGACTAGAAATGTTATCATTGGAAGGAGTTCTTGTAGTGCCACAGAGAAAAGAATTTCCTGAGGGCCTCCACAGGAGGATGGGTTTTGTGGAAAGCTTTATTGCTGATGTCAATATAAGGGGGTTCCCCTCCAAGATCAAATCTCTGTCCATCTCTCTTCTTCCATAAGGGAAATCCAGTGTTCAGTAGGGCTAGAATTAAGGCCACTGCCCAGAATTTCTGCTCCATGTAAGGCCCAGACCAGTCCACCATCAGCTAGCTTAGCTTGTGTCCCCAGATGCAGCCATTGTGTGAGGGCTCCATATGGCCATAGGCCAGGGGGCTGCTTAAGGCCTGTTAACGTAAAAATACATTCAAACCTATACAATTTTTTGAGAGTTTATTTGAGCCAATCTGTTGCTGGGAATCAGAGTCTGAAGGTGTTGGGATAACGCCCTGGAGAATGGTTTTATATATTTAGAGTCAAAGGAGGAGATGTTAGTAGGTTACATGAGATCCATTAGTGATAGATTAGGGAGGCAGGAGAAAGCAAAGGGCCGGGGGACCTTGGGGATTGGATAAAAAGTAAAATGATAGACATATGCTCCTTTTACTTAGGTGGTTGCAAGATAGTTAACAGTCAACAATTGACATGATAATGATAACAATGAAGGGATTTATGATCTCTGTCCTGGAGCCCTGGTGCATTTGGTTGTGCCCTGAGGGGTTGGGAAAAGGGGAAGTTACAGTTATTCCCTGAAATAATAAGAACGTTATCTTAGATGCAAAAAGCCAGTAGGCTCAGTTAAGGTACAGATTGACCTTTGTGAGGGAAGAGACTGGCCTAGGACATGATTAGCTACTATAAACTACTTTTAGTTACAGTTTTAATTTCAGACCGTCTTTTGTGGTTACCTTAGGTCTCTGAGTTTGCAAAACTACTTTGCAGGCCTTCCCTGAGCTAGTCAGGTTAGCATGTAGTCTTTTTTTTTTTCATCCTCAGGCCACATAGCAGATTATCTGAGAGGGGCGAGTGTGGATCATGGAGCAAGAGAGTGCAAGAGGACAAGATCACCAGAGAGAGGGAACTCGGGATTTTATCCTTCCAAGATTCCATGTCCTTGCAGTTGCTCTGTCCTTCGAGCCCTGGGTCTTTTTCCCAGGCTAGATTGATAGCAAACATCTTCCCTGCTTCATCTTGACTTCACTGTACATGGACCCATCTCTCCCTTTGATTCTTTCCCCCAGAGGTTTGCAGGTGGATTGGTGATTCACTGGGGAGCAGGAAGCTATAGCTTCCTGGTGAAGCTGTCCAGATGACCATGTTTATAATGTCTGGCCTGCCCTTTGCTCTCTTTAATAAAAATTAATATGCAAATTGACCAAACAATGGAATGACCAGTTCCTATGACACATACCACTAGGAGGCAGATGCTCAATTCAGGAGCTGCCCCCTGGTGGTCAGTGCACTCACACAGTGGGAGCGCCTCTCAGCTGACCAGGATGAGTTGCTGCTCCTGCAGTAGGAGCAGCTGCTCAGAGGGCAGGTCAATAGCCACTTGGCTGACTGGGATGAGGCATGCTCCCACAGCTGTTGGGCCCTGCAGGCCAGACCCCCCCCACCAGTGCAGGAATCCCATGCACTGGGCCTCTAGTTATTAATATTAATAAACTAGCTAAGCATGACAATAGCAGAAATGAATTTCATAACCATCTCCACAGATAAATCCTAGGCATAGGTGTTTGAGATTCCTATGATCAACTTAAACCAGTCATTATATAGAGTCAGGGATATTGCCAACTGGACAATATTGTTAACAAGAAAAATGTGAGGGATTGGTTAATAAATAAGCAAACAATATCAATTGTTATACCAAATAAACAAATATCACAAATATAGTACTTTAAATTTCTAGAAGTTTTCATTTATTTGTTTGCTTTAAGCTTACATTCATGTAAGAACAGTTTTTCTTCTAGTTTCACAGATGGGGAAACTGAAATCTAAAAAATTACACAATTTGCCTGGTATCAAAAACTGATAAAAGATGTGAGGAGATTTAATCCAAGTCTCCTAAGTCCCAGTTCAAAACTTTGTTTGCTACACACACTGATTGTTATTTAAACAAAGTATTTGAAATATTAAGAAAAATGCAAGTGTAGCATTTTAGCTATGTGGGTGGAATACATCATCAAAATTCTCACTTCCTTTTTTCTTAGGAACAAAAAGTATCTTGTAAGTTGCTAACCTACTAGAGATTGGCTTCTTGGTAGAAAGAAATGATGTTCACAAAGCAAGTAATTTCTCACACAAGGGAAGCTTCTAATTATTAAAATGGGTAGAAGAAAGTAGTTTTCACAAATGTGTTCAGGACAAAGTTAGAAACATGAGGTCAGTGGTTTCCTGGATGGTTTTCATTTCTGTGGGGATGAGTTACAGGCAGAGATACCGTGTGCATAGTAGTACAGAGTTCAAAAACAGGAAAGATTTTGTTGCTGTAAAGGCCTCTAATGACATTAAGATGTTGCCAGATTTTTGTTTGTTTTGTTTTCTAAATAGTAGAAAATAGTACAACCAACATTTGTTTATAGTCCCTCCTTTCCATGACACTCCTATCTTTTAGGGAATATCATTCTGGTCTTTTGTTGTCTAGTGTAGGAATTCATTCCAAAGCAATCCTGACATGTCCCATAGAAGCTCTTAAGACTTTAGATCTGTTTCCTTTCAAGTGATAATGCAGTGCTAAGAACATTAATGTCTGAGGATCTCTTCTGCTGACAGCCAGTCTGACATCTTGGCTCAGATAAACTAAATTTAAGCATGAAAACAGACATATAGTTGCTGCATTATGAATATTCCAAGCACTCTGGGTAATAAAAGATGATCCGCATGGGTCCTTATTAAACTTGTTTGCTTTTATTTAAAACATCCTTGTTCAGTAGGCATATCGGATTTGCAGACAGGTCATTGTATAATTCCTTTGGGGTTTTATGATCTGCTTTTGAATATGGAGACAAATCTTCCACCCATTACTTGTTTATATGATTCAAGACAAGTAATTTTGC